>JAMRYB010000017.1:0-600000 GCA_024447235.1 Panagrellus sp. LJ2285
GGATTCCCAGGACGTCTCCGATCCAGGTACTAACCAATCCCTACGTTGCTTAACATGCCAGATCGGACGGGATGGCGTTCATTCAACGTGGTATGACCGCAAGCGACCTCCCTCCATTGCGTGTCGACCGCATTGCATGGCGCGTTTTGAGCGAAATTCCTGCTGATCTCTGTCTCTCTGTAATCTATCGACAAGGCTAAATGTTTCATGATTTTGTGAGGAAAGCCCGGGACACACGCAAATACACATGCATTGATGGGACATAGCCCGCATTTGGGTGTTCATCTTCGGTTTTAATTACCCAAGTTTGAGGTTTGTGTTAACTCTCTGCCCGTGGCAATGCCATGCGGTGGTAACCAACTAAATTTTGGATATGCGTTGCCGTTTGGCAATGCTAATTAACAGAAAATATATGTTTGAAAGCAAGGTGCTGCTGGCTGTGTCATTTTGACGACAGAATGCACTGATTTCCGACGACTATTGATTGCATAAAGTTGCATCGCCCGAGGCAATGCTGTTGCAAAATTTGTTTTCGGCACCACCACATGATTTTAATCATGAGCGGTCGTAATACTAACCTCAAATATGGGTTTTAATACCAACGACATAGTCGTCAAGTTAGAGGTTAACGGCGAGAGCTTCGTGGTTTTGCGCCTGTCCGGCCGTCTTCTGCGCCCAAAATGTGATGTCCATTGATGCCGCAGAGATCGGCAGACAAGCAGAATGTTGCGCAAACCCAATTTTGTACTCTCGTTTAGCATGCTCTTAACACCTATTCGACCTCACTTGATTGCTATTGCCCTCAAAATGCCTCCAAATCCGGCCCCAACGACGACACTTTGTCATCCGAGGCCTCAGAATCTTCGAAGCCGGATTCTGGTGTCATGATGCCGGCTACATACCGTGCAATACAGGTTTTTAAGCCTTCTGGCACCTGGTCTATCGATTCCGATGTCAAAAACATCGGAATTCCAAAATTTTTTTTTGATTAGAATTTTTTCCTGCGTTTTTTCACTCAAATTTTGCTCTAATCACTTTTTAAGGTGGATTTGTCCCAGCCCGTTTTCTCGCCCATTTCGCACCGTTTCTCGATCGCAACTGATCAAATCGATTGTCCTGATTCTGTTTTCAATATTTTCATACCAAATAGTGCCATTCCCCACTTCAAAAGTGCCAAAATCGACCATATTCGAAGCACTTTGTACCCCCATATCGGTACCCCTTTTCTCGCTTGTTTTGCATTGTTTCTCGGTTGTAATCGATCAAATCCACCCTGCTGACTTTGTTTTTAATAATTTCATGCAAAAAAGCGGCACCACGGTGCCACAACCTCCTTCCGAAACGGCAAAAAGCTTGCAGCAATTGGGATTCCCAGGACGTCTCCGATCCAGGTACTAACCAATCCCTACGTTGCTTAACATGCCAGATCGGACGGGATGGCGTTCATTCAACGTGGTATGACCGCAAGCGACCTCCCTCCATTGCGTGTCGACCGCATTGCATGCGCGTTTTGAGCGAAATTCCTGCTGATCTCTGTCTCTCTGTAATCTATCGACAAGGCTAAATGTTTCATGATTTTGTGAGGAAAGCCCGGGACACACGCAAATACACATGCATTGATGGGACATAGCCCGCATTTGGGTGTTCATCTTCGGTTTAATTACCCAAGTTTGAGGTTTGTGTTAACTCTCTGCCCGTGGCAATGCCATGCGGTGGTAACCAACTAAATTTTGGATATGCGTTGCCGTTTGGCAATGCTAATTAACAGAAAATATATGTTTGAAAGCAAGGTGCTGCTGGCTGTGTCATTTTGACGACAGAATGCACTGATTTCCGACGACTATTGATTGCATAAAGTTGCATCGCCCGAGGCAATGCTGTTGCAAAATTTGTTTTCGGCACCACCACATGATTTTAATCATGAGCGGTCGTAATACTAACCTCAAATATGGGTTTTAATACCAACGACATAGTCGTCAAGTTAGAGGTTAACGGCGAGAGCTTCGTGGTTTTGCGCCTGTCCGGCCGTCTTCTGCGCCCAAAATGTGATGTCCATTGATGCCGCAGAGATCGGCAGACAAGCAGAATGTTGCGCAAACCCAATTTTGTACTCTCGTTTAGCATGCTCTTAACACCTATTCGACCTCACTTGATTGCTATTGCCCTCAAAATGCCTCCAAATCCGGCCCCAACGACGACACTTTGTCATCCGAGGCCTCAGAATCTTCGAAGCCGGATTCTGGTGTCATGATGCCGGCTACATACCGTGCAATACAGGTTTTTAAGCCTTCTGGCACCTGGTCTATCGATTCCGATGTCAAAAACATCGGAATTCCAAAATTTTTTTTTGATTAGAATTTTTTCCTGCGTTTTTTCACTCAAATTTTGCTCTAATCACTTTTTAAGGTGGATTTGTCCCAGCCCGTTTTCTCGCCCATTTCGCACCGTTTCTCGATCGCAACTGATCAAATCGATTGTCCTGATTCTGTTTTCAATATTTTCATACCAAATAGTGCCATTCCCCACTTCAAAAGTGCCAAAATCGACCATATTCGAAGCACTTTGTACCCCCATATCGGTACCCCTTTTCTCGCTTGTTTTGCATTGTTTCTCGGTTGTAATCGATCAAATCCACCCTGCTGACTTTGTTTTTAATAATTTCATGCAAAAAAGCGGCACCACGGTGCCACAACCTCCTTCCGAAACGGCAAAAAGCTTGCAGCAATTGGGATTCCCAGGACGTCTCCGATCCAGGTACTAACCAATCCCTACGTTGCTTAACATGCCAGATCGGACGGGATGGCGTTCATTCAACGTGGTATGACCGCAAGCGACCTCCCTCCATTGCGTGTCGACCGCATTGCATGCGCGTTTTGAGCGAAATTCCTGCTGATCTCTGTCTCTCTGTAATCTATCGACAAGGCTAAATGTTTCATGATTTTGTGAGGAAAGCCCGGGACACACGCAAATACACATGCATTGATGGGACATAGCCCGCATTTGGGTGTTCATCTTCGGTTTAATTACCCAAGTTTGAGGTTTGTGTTAACTCTCTGCCCGTGGCAATGCCATGCGGTGGTAACCAACTAAATTTTGGATATGCGTTGCCGTTTGGCAATGCTAATTAACAGAAAATATATGTTTGAAAGCAAGGTGCTGCTGGCTGTGTCATTTTGACGACAGAATACACTGATTTCCGACGACTATTGATTGCATAAAGTTGCATCGCCCGAGGCAATGCTGTTGCAAAATTTGTTTTCGGCACCACCACATGATTTTAATCATGAGCGGTCGTAATACTAACCTCAAATATGGGTTTTAATACCAACGACATAGTCGTCAAGTTAGAGGTTAACGGCGAGAGCTTCGTGGTTTTGCGCCTGTCCGGCCGTCTTCTGCGCCCAAAATGTGATGTCCATTGATGCCGCAGAGATCGGCAGACAAGCAGAATGTTGCGCAAACCCAATTTTGTACTCTCGTTTAGCATGCTCTTAACACCTATTCGACCTCACTTGATTGCTATTGCCCTCAAAATGTCTCCAAATCCGGCCCCAACGACGACACTTTGTCATCCGAGGCCTCAGAATCTTCGAAGCCGGATTCTGGTGTCATGATGCCGGCTACATACCGTGCAATACAGGTTTTTAAGCCTTCTGGCACCTGGTCTATCGATTCCGATGTCAAAAACATCGGAATTCCAAAATTTTTTTTTGATTAGAATTTTTTCCTGCGTTTTTTCACTCAAATTTTGCTCTAATCACTTTTTAAGGTGGATTTGTCCCAGCCCGTTTTCTCGCCCATTTCGCACCGTTTCTCGATCGCAACTGATCAAATCGATTGTCCTGATTCTGTTTTCAATATTTTCATACCAAATAGTGCCATTCCCCACTTCAAAAGTGCCAAAATCGACCATATTCGAAGCACTTTGTACCCCCATATCGGTACCCCTTTTCTCGCTTGTTTTGCATTGTTTCTCGGTTGTAATCGATCAAATCCACCCTGCTGACTTTGTTTTTAATAATTTCATGCAAAAAAGCGGCACCACGGTGCCACAACCTCCTTCCGAAACGGCAAAAAGCTTGCAGCAATTGGGATTCCCAGGACGTCTCCGATCCAGGTACTAACCAATCCCTACGTTGCTTAACATGCCAGATCGGACGGGATGGCGTTCATTCAACGTGGTATGACCGCAAGCGACCTCCCTCCATTGCGTGTCGACCGCATTGCATGCGCGTTTTGAGCGAAATTCCTGCTGATCTCTGTCTCTCTGTAATCTATCGACAAGGCTAAATGTTTCATGATTTTGTGAGGAAAGCCCGGGACACACGCAAATACACATGCATTGATGGGACATAGCCCGCATTTGGGTGTTCATCTTCGGTTTAATTACCCAAGTTTGAGGTTTGTGTTAACTCTCTGCCCGTGGCAATGCCATGCGGTGGTAACCAACTAAATTTTGGATATGCGTTGCCGTTTGGCAATGCTAATTAACAGAAAATATATGTTTGAAAGCAAGGTGCTGCTGGCTGTGTCATTTTGACGACAGAATACACTGATTTCCGACGACTATTGATTGCATAAAGTTGCATCGCCCGAGGCAATGCTGTTGCAAAATTTGTTTTCGGCACCACCACATGATTTTAATCATGAGCGGTCGTAATACTAACCTCAAATATGGGTTTTAATACCAACGACATAGTCGTCAAGTTAGAGGTTAACGGCGAGAGCTTCGTGGTTTTGCGCCTGTCCGGCCGTCTTCTGCGCCCAAAATGTGATGTCCATTGATGCCGCAGAGATCGGCAGACAAGCAGAATGTTGCGCAAACCCAATTTTGTACTCTCGTTTAGCATGCTCTTAACACCTATTCGACCTCACTTGATTGCTATTGCCCTCAAAATGCCTCCAAATCCGGCCCCAACGACGACACTTTGTCATCCGAGGCCTCAGAATCTTCGAAGCCGGATTCTGGTGTCATGATGCCGGCTACATACCGTGCAATACAGGTTTTTAAGCCTTCTGGCACCTGGTCTATCGATTCCGATGTCAAAAACATCGGAATTCCAAAATTTTTTTTTGATTAGAATTTTTTCCTGCGTTTTTTCACTCAAATTTTGCTCTAATCACTTTTTAAGGTGGATTTGTCCCAGCCCGTTTTCTCGCCCATTTCGCACCGTTTCTCGATCGCAACTGATCAAATCGATTGTCCTGATTCTGTTTTCAATATTTTCATACCAAATAGTGCCATTCCCCACTTCAAAAGTGCCAAAATCGACCATATTCGAAGCACTTTGTACCCCCATATCGGTACCCCTTTTCTCGCTTGTTTTGCATTGTTTCTCGGTTGTAATCGATCAAATCCACCCTGCTGACTTTGTTTTTAATAATTTCATGCAAAAAAGCGGCACCACGGTGCCACAACCTCCTTCCGAAACGGCAAAAAGCTTGCAGCAATTGGGATTCCCAGGACGTCTCCGATCCAGGTACTAACCAATCCCTACGTTGCTTAACATGCCAGATCGGACGGGATGGCGTTCATTCAACGTGGTATGACCGCAAGCGACCTCCCTCCATTGCGTGTCGACCGCATTGCATGCGCGTTTTGAGCGAAATTCCTGCTGATCTCTGTCTCTCTGTAATCTATCGACAAGGCTAAATGTTTCATGATTTTGTGAGGAAAGCCCGGGACACACGCAAATACACATGCATTGATGGGACATAGCCCGCATTTGGGTGTTCATCTTCGGTTTAATTACCCAAGTTTGAGGTTTGTGTTAACTCTCTGCCCGTGGCAATGCCATGCGGTGGTAACCAACTAAATTTTGGATATGCGTTGCCGTTTGGCAATGCTAATTAACAGAAAATTGTTTGAAAGCAAGGTGCTGCTGGCTGTGTCATTTTGACGACAGAATACACTGATTTCCGACGACTATTGATTGCATAAAGTTGCATCGCCCGAGGCAATGCTGTTGCAAAATTTGTTTTCGGCACCACCACATGATTTTAATCATGAGCGGTCGTAATACTAACCTCAAATATGGGTTTTAATACCAACGACATAGTCGTCAAGTTAGAGGTTAACGGCGAGAGCTTCGTGGTTTTGCGCCTGTCCGGCCGTCTTCTGCGCCCAAAATGTGATGTCCATTGATGCCGCAGAGATCGGCAGACAAGCAGAATGTTGCGCAAACCCAATTTTGTACTCTCGTTTAGCATGCTCTTAACACCTATTCGACCTCACTTGATTGCTATTGCCCTCAAAATGTCTCCAAATCCGGCCCCAACGACGACACTTTGTCATCCGAGGCCTCAGAATCTTCGAAGCCGGATTCTGGTGTCATGATGCCGGCTACATACCGTGCAATACAGGTTTTTAAGCCTTCTGGCACCTGGTCTATCGATTCCGATGTCAAAAACATCGGAATTCCAAAATTTTTTTTTGATTAGAATTTTTTCCTGCGTTTTTTCACTCAAATTTTGCTCTAATCACTTTTTAAGGTGGATTTGTCCCAGCCCGTTTTCTCGCCCATTTCGCACCGTTTCTCGATCGCAACTGATCAAATCGATTGTCCTGATTCTGTTTTCAATATTTTCATACCAAATAGTGCCATTCCCCACTTCAAAAGTGCCAAAATCGACCATATTCGAAGCACTTTGTACCCCCATATCGGTACCCCCCTTTTCTCGCTTGTTTTTGCATTGTTTCTCGGTTGTAATCGATCAAATCCACCCTGCTGACTTTGTTTTTAATAATTTCATGCAAAAAAGCGGCACCACGGTGCCACAACCTCCTTCCGAAACGGCAAAAAGCTTGCAGCAATTGGGATTCCCAGGACGTCTCCGATCCAGGTACTAACCAATCCCTACGTTGCTTAACATGCCAGATCGGACGGGATGGCGTTCATTCAACGTGGTATGACCGCAAGCGACCTCCCTCCATTGCGTGTCGACCGCATTGCATGCGCGTTTTGAGCGAAATTCCTGCTGATCTCTGTCTCTCTGTAATCTATCGACAAGGCTAAATGTTTCATGATTTTGTGAGGAAAGCCCGGGACACACGCAAATACACATGCATTGATGGGACATAGCCCGCATTTGGGTGTTCATCTTCGGTTTAATTACCCAAGTTTGAGGTTTGTGTTAACTCTCTGCCCGTGGCAATGCCATGCGGTGGTAACCAACTAAATTTTGGATATGCGTTGCCGTTTGGCAATGCTAATTAACAGAAAATATATGTTTGAAAGCAAGGTGCTGCTGGCTGTGTCATTTTGACGACAGAATACACTGATTTCCGACGACTATTGATTGCATAAAGTTGCATCGCCCGAGGCAATGCTGTTGCAAAATTTGTTTTCGGCACCACCACATGATTTTAATCATGAGCGGTCGTAATACTAACCTCAAATATGGGTTTTAATACCAACGACATAGTCGTCAAGTTAGAGGTTAACGGCGAGAGCTTCGTGGTTTTGCGCCTGTCCGGCCGTCTTCTGCGCCCAAAATGTGATGTCCATTGATGCCGCAGAGATCGGCAGACAAGCAGAATGTTGCGCAAACCCAATTTTGTACTCTCGTTTAGCATGCTCTTAACACCTATTCGACCTCACTTGATTGCTATTGCCCTCAAAATGCCTCCAAATCCGGCCCCAACGACGACACTTTGTCATCCGAGGCCTCAGAATCTTCGAAGCCGGATTCTGGTGTCATGATGCCGGCTACATACCGTGCAATACAGGTTTTTAAGCCTTCTGGCACCTGGTCTATCGATTCCGATGTCAAAAACATCGGAATTCCAAAATTTTTTTTTGATTAGAATTTTTTCCTGCGTTTTTTCACTCAAATTTTGCTCTAATCACTTTTTAAGGTGGATTTGTCCCAGCCCGTTTTCTCGCCCATTTCGCACCGTTTCTCGATCGCAACTGATCAAATCGATTGTCCTGATTCTGTTTTCAATATTTTCATACCAAATAGTGCCATTCCCCACTTCAAAAGTGCCAAAATCGACCATATTCGAAGCACTTTGTACCCCCATATCGGTACCCCTTTTCTCGCTTGTTTTGCATTGTTTCTCGGTTGTAATCGATCAAATCCACCCTGCTGACTTTGTTTTTAATAATTTCATGCAAAAAAGCGGCACCACGGTGCCACAACCTCCTTCCGAAACGGCAAAAAGCTTGCAGCAATTGGGATTCCCAGGACGTCTCCGATCCAGGTACTAACCAATCCCTACGTTGCTTAACATGCCAGATCGGACGGGATGGCGTTCATTCAACGTGGTATGACCGCAAGCGACCTCCCTCCATTGCGTGTCGACCGCATTGCATGCGCGTTTTGAGCGAAATTCCTGCTGATCTCTGTCTCTCTGTAATCTATCGACAAGGCTAAATGTTTCATGATTTTGTGAGGAAAGCCCGGGACACACGCAAATACACATGCATTGATGGGACATAGCCCGCATTTGGGTGTTCATCTTCGGTTTAATTACCCAAGTTTGAGGTTTGTGTTAACTCTCTGCCCGTGGCAATGCCATGCGGTGGTAACCAACTAAATTTTGGATATGCGTTGCCGTTTGGCAATGCTAATTAACAGAAAATATATGTTTGAAAGCAAGGTGCTGCTGGCTGTGTCATTTTGACGACAGAATACACTGATTTCCGACGACTATTGATTGCATAAAGTTGCATCGCCCGAGGCAATGCTGTTGCAAAATTTGTTTTCGGCACCACCACATGATTTTAATCATGAGCGGTCGTAATACTAACCTCAAATATGGGTTTTAATACCAACGACATAGTCGTCAAGTTAGAGGTTAACGGCGAGAGCTTCGTGGTTTTGCGCCTGTCCGGCCGTCTTCTGCGCCCAAAATGTGATGTCCATTGATGCCGCAGAGATCGGCAGACAAGCAGAATGTTGCGCAAACCCAATTTTGTACTCTCGTTTAGCATGCTCTTAACACCTATTCGACCTCACTTGATTGCTATTGCCCTCAAAATGCCTCCAAATCCGGCCCCAACGACGACACTTTGTCATCCGAGGCCTCAGAATCTTCGAAGCCGGATTCTGGTGTCATGATGCCGGCTACATACCGTGCAATACAGGTTTTTAAGCCTTCTGGCACCTGGTCTATCGATTCCGATGTCAAAAACATCGGAATTCCAAAATTTTTTTTTGATTAGAATTTTTTCCTGCGTTTTTTCACTCAAATTTTGCTCTAATCACTTTTTAAGGTGGATTTGTCCCAGCCCGTTTTCTCGCCCATTTCGCACCGTTTCTCGATCGCAACTGATCAAATCGATTGTCCTGATTCTGTTTTCAATATTTTCATACCAAATAGTGCCATTCCCCACTTCAAAAGTGCCAAAATCGACCATATTCGAAGCACTTTGTACCCCCATATCGGTACCCCTTTTCTCGCTTGTTTTGCATTGTTTCTCGGTTGTAATCGATCAAATCCACCCTGCTGACTTTGTTTTTAATAATTTCATGCAAAAAAGCGGCACCACGGTGCCACAACCTCCTTCCGAAACGGCAAAAAGCTTGCAGCAATTGGGATTCCCAGGACGTCTCCGATCCAGGTACTAACCAATCCCTACGTTGCTTAACATGCCAGATCGGACGGGATGGCGTTCATTCAACGTGGTATGACCGCAAGCGACCTCCCTCCATTGCGTGTCGACCGCATTGCATGCGCGTTTTGAGCGAAATTCCTGCTGATCTCTGTCTCTCTGTAATCTATCGACAAGGCTAAATGTTTCATGATTTTGTGAGGAAAGCCCGGGACACACGCAAATACACATGCATTGATGGGACATAGCCCGCATTTGGGTGTTCATCTTCGGTTTAATTACCCAAGTTTGAGGTTTGTGTTAACTCTCTGCCCGTGGCAATGCCATGCGGTGGTAACCAACTAAATTTTGGATATGCGTTGCCGTTTGGCAATGCTAATTAACAGAAAATATATGTTTGAAAGCAAGGTGCTGCTGGCTGTGTCATTTTGACGACAGAATACACTGATTTCCGACGACTATTGATTGCATAAAGTTGCATCGCCCGAGGCAATGCTGTTGCAAAATTTGTTTTCGGCACCACCACATGATTTTAATCATGAGCGGTCGTAATACTAACCTCAAATATGGGTTTTAATACCAACGACATAGTCGTCAAGTTAGAGGTTAACGGCGAGAGCTTCGTGGTTTTGCGCCTGTCCGGCCGTCTTCTGCGCCCAAAATGTGATGTCCATTGATGCCGCAGAGATCGGCAGACAAGCAGAATGTTGCGCAAACCCAATTTTGTACTCTCGTTTAGCATGCTCTTAACACCTATTCGACCTCACTTGATTGCTATTGCCCTCAAAATGCCTCCAAATCCGGCCCCAACGACGACACTTTGTCATCCGAGGCCTCAGAATCTTCGAAGCCGGATTCTGGTGTCATGATGCCGGCTACATACCGTGCAATACAGGTTTTTAAGCCTTCTGGCACCTGGTCTATCGATTCCGATGTCAAAAACATCGGAATTCCAAAATTTTTTTTTGATTAGAATTTTTTCCTGCGTTTTTTCACTCAAATTTTGCTCTAATCACTTTTTAAGGTGGATTTGTCCCAGCCCGTTTTCTCGCCCATTTCGCACCGTTTCTCGATCGCAACTGATCAAATCGATTGTCCTGATTCTGTTTTCAATATTTTCATACCAAATAGTGCCATTCCCCACTTCAAAAGTGCCAAAATCGACCATATTCGAAGCACTTTGTACCCCCATATCGGTACCCCTTTTCTCGCTTGTTTTGCATTGTTTCTCGGTTGTAATCGATCAAATCCACCCTGCTGACTTTGTTTTTAATAATTTCATGCAAAAAAGCGGCACCACGGTGCCACAACCTCCTTCCGAAACGGCAAAAAGCTTGCAGCAATTGGGATTCCCAGGACGTCTCCGATCCAGGTACTAACCAATCCCTACGTTGCTTAACATGCCAGATCGGACGGGATGGCGTTCATTCAACGTGGTATGACCGCAAGCGACCTCCCTCCATTGCGTGTCGACCGCATTGCATGCGCGTTTTGAGCGAAATTCCTGCTGATCTCTGTCTCTCTGTAATCTATCGACAAGGCTAAATGTTTCATGATTTTGTGAGGAAAGCCCGGGACACACGCAAATACACATGCATTGATGGGACATAGCCCGCATTTGGGTGTTCATCTTCGGTTTAATTACCCAAGTTTGAGGTTTGTGTTAACTCTCTGCCCGTGGCAATGCCATGCGGTGGTAACCAACTAAATTTTGGATATGCGTTGCCGTTTGGCAATGCTAATTAACAGAAAATATATGTTTGAAAGCAAGGTGCTGCTGGCTGTGTCATTTTGACGACAGAATGCACTGATTTCCGACGACTATTGATTGCATAAAGTTGCATCGCCCGAGGCAATGCTGTTGCAAAATTTGTTTTCGGCACCACCACATGATTTTAATCATGAGCGGTCGTAATACTAACCTCAAATATGGGTTTTAATACCAACGACATAGTCGTCAAGTTAGAGGTTAACGGCGAGAGCTTCGTGGTTTTGCGCCTGTCCGGCCGTCTTCTGCGCCCAAAATGTGATGTCCATTGATGCCGCAGAGATCGGCAGACAAGCAGAATGTTGCGCAAACCCAATTTTGTACTCTCGTTTAGCATGCTCTTAACACCTATTCGACCTCACTTGATTGCTATTGCCCTCAAAATGCCTCCAAATCCGGCCCCAACGACGACACTTTGTCATCCGAGGCCTCAGAATCTTCGAAGCCGGATTCTGGTGTCATGATGCCGGCTACATACCGTGCAATACAGGTTTTTAAGCCTTCTGGCACCTGGTCTATCGATTCCGATGTCAAAAACATCGGAATTCCAAAATTTTTTTTTGATTAGAATTTTTTCCTGCGTTTTTTCACTCAAATTTTGCTCTAATCACTTTTTAAGGTGGATTTGTCCCAGCCCGTTTTCTCGCCCATTTCGCACCGTTTCTCGATCGCAACTGATCAAATCGATTGTCCTGATTCTGTTTTCAATATTTTCATACCAAATAGTGCCATTCCCCACTTCAAAAGTGCCAAAATCGACCATATTCGAAGCACTTTGTACCCCCATATCGGTACCCCCTTTTCTCGCTTGTTTTGCATTGTTTCTCGGTTGTAATCGATCAAATCCACCCTGCTGACTTTGTTTTTAATAATTTCATGCAAAAAAGCGGCACCACGGTGCCACAACCTCCTTCCGAAACGGCAAAAAGCTTGCAGCAATTGGGATTCCCAGGACGTCTCCGATCCAGGTACTAACCAATCCCTACGTTGCTTAACATGCCAGATCGGACGGGATGGCGTTCATTCAACGTGGTATGACCGCAAGCGACCTCCCTCCATTGCGTGTCGACCGCATTGCATGCGCGTTTTGAGCGAAATTCCTGCTGATCTCTGTCTCTCTGTAATCTATCGACAAGGCTAAATGTTTCATGATTTTGTGAGGAAAGCCCGGGACACACGCAAATACACATGCATTGATGGGACATAGCCCGCATTTGGGTGTTCATCTTCGGTTTAATTACCCAAGTTTGAGGTTTGTGTTAACTCTCTGCCCGTGGCAATGCCATGCGGTGGTAACCAACTAAATTTTGGATATGCGTTGCCGTTTGGCAATGCTAATTAACAGAAAATATATGTTTGAAAGCAAGGTGCTGCTGGCTGTGTCATTTTGACGACAGAATGCACTGATTTCCGACGACTATTGATTGCATAAAGTTGCATCGCCCGAGGCAATGCTGTTGCAAAATTTGTTTTCGGCACCACCACATGATTTTAATCATGAGCGGTCGTAATACTAACCTCAAATATGGGTTTTAATACCAACGACATAGTCGTCAAGTTAGAGGTTAACGGCGAGAGCTTCGTGGTTTTGCGCCTGTCCGGCCGTCTTCTGCGCCCAAAATGTGATGTCCATTGATGCCGCAGAGATCGGCAGACAAGCAGAATGTTGCGCAAACCCAATTTTGTACTCTCGTTTAGCATGCTCTTAACACCTATTCGACCTCACTTGATTGCTATTGCCCTCAAAATGCCTCCAAATCCGGCCCCAACGACGACACTTTGTCATCCGAGGCCTCAGAATCTTCGAAGCCGGATTCTGGTGTCATGATGCCGGCTACATACCGTGCAATACAGGTTTTTAAGCCTTCTGGCACCTGGTCTATCGATTCCGATGTCAAAAACATCGGAATTCCAAAATTTTTTTTTGATTAGAATTTTTTCCTGCGTTTTTTCACTCAAATTTTGCTCTAATCACTTTTTAAGGTGGATTTGTCCCAGCCCGTTTTCTCGCCCATTTCGCACCGATTCTCGATCGGAACCAATCAAATCGATTGTCCTGATCCTGTTTTCAATATTTTCATACCAAATAGTGCCATTCCCCACTCCAAAAGTGCCAAAATCGACCATATTCGAAGCACTTTGTACCCCCATATCGGTACCCCCTTTTCTCGCTTGTTTTGCATTGTTTCTCGGTTGTAATCGATCAAATCCACCCTGCTGACTTTGTTTTTAATAATTTCATGCAAAAAAGCGGCACCACGGTGCCACAACCTCCTTCCGAAACGGCAAAAAGCTTGCAGCAATTGGGATTCCCAGGACGTCTCCGATCCAGGTACTAACCAATCCCTACGTTGCTTAACATGCCAGATCGGACGGGATGGCGTTCATTCAACGTGGTATGACCGCAAGCGACCTCCCTCCATTGCGTGTCGACCGCATTGCATGCGCGTTTTGAGCGAAATTCCTGCTGATCTCTGTCTCTCTGTAATCTATCGACAAGGCTAAATGTTTCATGATTTTGTGAGGAAAGCCCGGGACACACGCAAATACACATGCATTGATGGGACATAGCCCGCATTTGGGTGTTCATCTTCGGTTTAATTACCCAAGTTTGAGGTTTGTGTTAACTCTCTGCCCGTGGCAATGCCATGCGGTGGTAACCAACTAAATTTTGGATATGCGTTGCCGTTTGGCAATGCTAATTAACAGAAAATATATGTTTGAAAGCAAGGTGCTGCTGGCTGTGTCATTTTGACGACAGAATGCACTGATTTCCGACGACTATTGATTGCATAAAGTTGCATCGCCCGAGGCAATGCTGTTGCAAAATTTGTTTTCGGCACCACCACATGATTTTAATCATGAGCGGTCGTAATACTAACCTCAAATATGGGTTTTAATACCAACGACATAGTCGTCAAGTTAGAGGTTAACGGCGAGAGCTTCGTGGTTTTGCGCCTGTCCGGCCGTCTTCTGCGCCCAAAATGTGATGTCCATTGATGCCGCAGAGATCGGCAGACAAGCAGAATGTTGCGCAAACCCAATTTTGTACTCTCGTTTAGCATGCTCTTAACACCTATTCGACCTCACTTGATTGCTATTGCCCTCAAAATGCCTCCAAATCCGGCCCCAACGACGACACTTTGTCATCCGAGGCCTCAGAATCTTCGAAGCCGGATTCTGGTGTCATGATGCCGGCTACATACCGTGCAATACAGGTTTTTAAGCCTTCTGGCACCTGGTCTATCGATTCCGATGTCAAAAACATCGGAATTCCAAAATTTTTTTTTGATTAGAATTTTTTCCTGCGTTTTTTCACTCAAATTTTGCTCTAATCACTTTTTAAGGTGGATTTGTCCCAGCCCGTTTTCTCGCCCATTTCGCACCGTTTCTCGATCGCAACTGATCAAATCGATTGTCCTGATTCTGTTTTCAATATTTTCATACCAAATAGTGCCATTCCCCACTTCAAAAGTGCCAAAATCGACCATATTCGAAGCACTTTGTACCCCCATATCGGTACCCCCTTTTCTCGCTTGTTTTGCATTGTTTCTCGGTTGTAATCGATCAAATCCACCCTGCTGACTTTGTTTTTAATAATTTCATGCAAAAAAGCGGCACCACGGTGCCACAACCTCCTTCCGAAACGGCAAAAAGCTTGCAGCAATTGGGATTCCCAGGACGTCTCCGATCCAGGTACTAACCAATCCCTACGTTGCTTAACATGCCAGATCGGACGGGATGGCGTTCATTCAACGTGGTATGACCGCAAGCGACCTCCCTCCATTGCGTGTCGACCGCATTGCATGCGCGTTTTGAGCGAAATTCCTGCTGATCTCTGTCTCTCTGTAATCTATCGACAAGGCTAAATGTTTCATGATTTTGTGAGGAAAGCCCGGGACACACGCAAATACACATGCATTGATGGGACATAGCCCGCATTTGGGTGTTCATCTTCGGTTTAATTACCCAAGTTTGAGGTTTGTGTTAACTCTCTGCCCGTGGCAATGCCATGCGGTGGTAACCAACTAAATTTTGGATATGCGTTGCCGTTTGGCAATGCTAATTAACAGAAAATATATGTTTGAAAGCAAGGTGCTGCTGGCTGTGTCATTTTGACGACAGAATGCACTGATTTCCGACGACTATTGATTGCATAAAGTTGCATCGCCCGAGGCAATGCTGTTGCAAAATTTGTTTTCGGCACCACCACATGATTTTAATCATGAGCGGTCGTAATACTAACCTCAAATATGGGTTTTAATACCAACGACATAGTCGTCAAGTTAGAGGTTAACGGCGAGAGCTTCGTGGTTTTGCGCCTGTCCGGCCGTCTTCTGCGCCCAAAATGTGATGTCCATTGATGCCGCAGAGATCGGCAGACAAGCAGAATGTTGCGCAAACCCAATTTTGTACTCTCGTTTAGCATGCTCTTAACACCTATTCGACCTCACTTGATTGCTATTGCCCTCAAAATGCCTCCAAATCCGGCCCCAACGACGACACTTTGTCATCCGAGGCCTCAGAATCTTCGAAGCCGGATTCTGGTGTCATGATGCCGGCTACATACCGTGCAATACAGGTTTTTAAGCCTTCTGGCACCTGGTCTATCGATTCCGATGTCAAAAACATCGGAATTCCAAAATTTTTTTTTGATTAGAATTTTTTCCTGCGTTTTTTCACTCAAATTTTGCTCTAATCACTTTTTAAGGTGGATTTGTCCCAGCCCGTTTTCTCGCCCATTTCGCACCGTTTCTCGATCGCAACTGATCAAATCGATTGTCCTGATTCTGTTTTCAATATTTTCATACCAAATAGTGCCATTCCCCACTTCAAAAGTGCCAAAATCGACCATATTCGAAGCACTTTGTACCCCCATATCGGTACCCCCTTTTCTCGCTTGTTTTGCATTGTTTCTCGGTTGTAATCGATCAAATCCACCCTGCTGACTTTGTTTTTAATAATTTCATGCAAAAAAGCGGCACCACGGTGCCACAACCTCCTTCCGAAACGGCAAAAAGCTTGCAGCAATTGGGATTCCCAGGACGTCTCCGATCCAGGTACTAACCAATCCCTACGTTGCTTAACATGCCAGATCGGACGGGATGGCGTTCATTCAACGTGGTATGACCGCAAGCGACCTCCCTCCATTGCGTGTCGACCGCATTGCATGCGCGTTTTGAGCGAAATTCCTGCTGATCTCTGTCTCTCTGTAATCTATCGACAAGGCTAAATGTTTCATGATTTTGTGAGGAAAGCCCGGGACACACGCAAATACACATGCATTGATGGGACATAGCCCGCATTTGGGTGTTCATCTTCGGTTTAATTACCCAAGTTTGAGGTTTGTGTTAACTCTCTGCCCGTGGCAATGCCATGCGGTGGTAACCAACTAAATTTTGGATATGCGTTGCCGTTTGGCAATGCTAATTAACAGAAAATATATGTTTGAAAGCAAGGTGCTGCTGGCTGTGTCATTTTGACGACAGAATGCACTGATTTCCGACGACTATTGATTGCATAAAGTTGCATCGCCCGAGGCAATGCTGTTGCAAAATTTGTTTTCGGCACCACCACATGATTTTAATCATGAGCGGTCGTAATACTAACCTCAAATATGGGTTTTAATACCAACGACATAGTCGTCAAGTTAGAGGTTAACGGCGAGAGCTTCGTGGTTTTGCGCCTGTCCGGCCGTCTTCTGCGCCCAAAATGTGATGTCCATTGATGCCGCAGAGATCGGCAGACAAGCAGAATGTTGCGCAAACCCAATTTTGTACTCTCGTTTAGCATGCTCTTAACACCTATTCGACCTCACTTGATTGCTATTGCCCTCAAAATGCCTCCAAATCCGGCCCCAACGACGACACTTTGTCATCCGAGGCCTCAGAATCTTCGAAGCCGGATTCTGGTGTCATGATGCCGGCTACATACCGTGCAATACAGGTTTTTAAGCCTTCTGGCACCTGGTCTATCGATTCCGATGTCAAAAACATCGGAATTCCAAAATTTTTTTTTGATTAGAATTTTTTCCTGCGTTTTTTCACTCAAATTTTGCTCTAATCACTTTTTAAGGTGGATTTGTCCCAGCCCGTTTTCTCGCCCATTTCGCACCGATTCTCGATCGGAACCAATCAAATCGATTGTCCTGATCCTGTTTTCAATATTTTCATACCAAATAGTGCCATTCCCCACTCCAAAAGTGCCAAAATCGACCATATTCGAAGCACTTTGTACCCCCATATCGGTACCCCCTTTTCTCGCTTGTTTTGCATTGTTTCTCGGTTGTAATCGATCAAATCCACCCTGCTGACTTTGTTTTTAATAATTTCATGCAAAAAAGCGGCACCACGGTGCCACAACCTCCTTCCGAAACGGCAAAAAGCTTGCAGCAATTGGGATTCCCAGGACGTCTCCGATCCAGGTACTAACCAATCCCTACGTTGCTTAACATGCCAGATCGGACGGGATGGCGTTCATTCAACGTGGTATGACCGCAAGCGACCTCCCTCCATTGCGTGTCGACCGCATTGCATGCGCGTTTTGAGCGAAATTCCTGCTGATCTCTGTCTCTCTGTAATCTATCGACAAGGCTAAATGTTTCATGATTTTGTGAGGAAAGCCCGGGACACACGCAAATACACATGCATTGATGGGACATAGCCCGCATTTGGGTGTTCATCTTCGGTTTAATTACCCAAGTTTGAGGTTTGTGTTAACTCTCTGCCCGTGGCAATGCCATGCGGTGGTAACCAACTAAATTTTGGATATGCGTTGCCGTTTGGCAATGCTAATTAACAGAAAATATATGTTTGAAAGCAAGGTGCTGCTGGCTGTGTCATTTTGACGACAGAATGCACTGATTTCCGACGACTATTGATTGCATAAAGTTGCATCGCCCGAGGCAATGCTGTTGCAAAATTTGTTTTCGGCACCACCACATGATTTTAATCATGAGCGGTCGTAATACTAACCTCAAATATGGGTTTTAATACCAACGACATAGTCGTCAAGTTAGAGGTTAACGGCGAGAGCTTCGTGGTTTTGCGCCTGTCCGGCCGTCTTCTGCGCCCAAAATGTGATGTCCATTGATGCCGCAGAGATCGGCAGACAAGCAGAATGTTGCGCAAACCCAATTTTGTACTCTCGTTTAGCATGCTCTTAACACCTATTCGACCTCACTTGATTGCTATTGCCCTCAAAATGCCTCCAAATCCGGCCCCAACGACGACACTTTGTCATCCGAGGCCTCAGAATCTTCGAAGCCGGATTCTGGTGTCATGATGCCGGCTACATACCGTGCAATACAGGTTTTTAAGCCTTCTGGCACCTGGTCTATCGATTCCGATGTCAAAAACATCGGAATTCCAAAATTTTTTTTTGATTAGAATTTTTTCCTGCGTTTTTTCACTCAAATTTTGCTCTAATCACTTTTTAAGGTGGATTTGTCCCAGCCCGTTTTCTCGCCCATTTCGCACCGATTCTCGATCGGAACCAATCAAATCGATTGTCCTGATCCTGTTTTCAATATTTTCATACCAAATAGTGCCATTCCCCACTCCAAAAGTGCCAAAATCGACCATATTCGAAGCACTTTGTACCCCCATATCGGTACCCCCTTTTCTCGCTTGTTTTGCATTGTTTCTCGGTTGTAATCGATCAAATCCACCCTGCTGACTTTGTTTTTAATAATTTCATGCAAAAAAGCGGCACCACGGTGCCACAACCTCCTTCCGAAACGGCAAAAAGCTTGCAGCAATTGGGATTCCCAGGACGTCTCCGATCCAGGTACTAACCAATCCCTACGTTGCTTAACATGCCAGATCGGACGGGATGGCGTTCATTCAACGTGGTATGACCGCAAGCGACCTCCCTCCATTGCGTGTCGACCGCATTGCATGCGCGTTTTGAGCTTATTTCAATCTGGTAAAGGGCACATAATGTTCCCTGGTGCACGTACTAGAGAACACTATGCATTCGCGCGCACCATAAGTTAATGCAAATCAGAGGGCACTGCTTGAAAGAACGTACAAAGGCGACACGGCAATAAAGATACGCACAGATAGAGCTATTCCTGACCTGAAAAAACTTGTATTTTGTCACCAGAAGCAGGAAATAAGAGCCTTGAAATTTGGAGAAAGTAAAAAAAAAGAATATTTGATAGAGAAACAAGATGATTGTGATGGAGAGGAACAAAGTCGTCGAATGATAAGCTAATGTCAGAGATGTTCGTCAATCCATTCAGGAGAGATTACTTCAGATTGTTCACCGGGCATAAATTCAGGAGTTGATGCGAAAATGACAACACCTGGTCCACACAGGGCAGTCATTTTGAAGATGAGCAGATATCTAATTCTGTTGGTGTGGAGATAATCTTGTCACGATAAAAGACATACGATAACGCAAAAGGGCTAAGTTAGAAGTGATCATAACGACTGAAAATTATGTGTAGAAGACAGCGATCAATGGAAAGGTATAGTGGTGGCCTACTCGAATGACAGAGCTCGCGTGGGATACAAAGGAGGGATATAACTGAAGACAAAGAATATATATTTCTCATCCAAAACAAAGAATACAGAATACAGAGTGTCAAAATTTACAAAGTAAGGGTGAACAGTGAGTTGTGGCATTCATGTTAAAGGAAAATTTGTGTGGGACCCGCAAGATTGATGTTGATTCGCTTAGTCTAAGGCTATGCAATCGGCTACGCTCGGGAAAGTGAGTGATGAAACGGCAACCTGGGTTGGTTTGATTCATCGAAGCCATGCTTAAAACAAGAGACAAGACGGCAACAACCCCTTCCTTTGTTCTTCTGACAATCACATGTTTTAGCTGATCTTTTCTGTATTACAACATCACAGAAAAAAGAAGAAAATTGAGTTTGTGATTAAGAAAGTTGTGTATTTGAAATTCTTGCACTGTTTATGATAGTCCTGACTAAATTTCACAATACCCCGACCGACTTTAAACATACCCTCAGCTTTGTAGTCCCTTTTTACACAGCCTTTGACAGTTGTCTTTTTTAGATAACTGCAACACACTGTTTACCATAGGATTTTGCACTGCCACTTTTTTCCCCTGAT
Organism: Panagrellus sp. LJ2285; assembly: GCA_024447235.1. Lineage (NCBI taxonomy): Eukaryota > Metazoa > Nematoda > Chromadorea > Rhabditida > Panagrolaimidae > Panagrellus > Panagrellus sp. LJ2285. Next base: position 20,412 of record JAMRYB010000017.1, read on the forward strand.
ATGAAGCATCAGATCATTTCGATCGGACTAACTAGAAGTACTGATTTTTTAAGTATCACAAGATGTTTTTGGCTTTGGTTTTTGTCGTTTCGCCAATCGTGGCAGTCAATACACCAAGTGCAGAAATCGTGATTTTGATCAAAGCGACCACAACGTCTGTATCCGATGAATACTTTTTATTCGAAATTTTGCCATTTATCGTGAGGTTTACTTTGCCCAAACGTAATATGGAAGATGTTTCACCAACAGATTTTCCACGAATTTCTGTACTTGTGTCAAATCGGACTACGCAAAACGCTTGTTCATCATCACTGGCACGAACATTGCAATTGTTAGAATCCCATCGTTTTGATATCCCTCTTTCAGTGCTTCATTTCCTGCGGCAATACGGCTCGCTGGGCATTCACGTGGTGTTTATTCATCGATTAAATCAGCATCGAACCGATAGTCAGCGGTGAATACAGTCGTAAATACCTTCATGTGAAATGCAAAAAAAAAGAATCTTTCAAAGAACATTAATGCTGTATGAAAACCCGAAATACGTGGACCTCTTTTTGCATCAGGATTTTATGATCATGACCAATAATTCAAGAACGTTATCAAATTACAGCAGCTCTGACCCATGATCTTTTTTCACTAGTTTTATTACAACGAATGGTTTTAATCATTTTATTTTTGAGATCCGTCGGAATGACCATGTAAAAAGAACAAATTAAAACATTGTAATTATTTAGTTATGTTAATCAACCGTATTTGCAAAGAAGAGTAGGCAAGCTTAAGTTTCTTCAAATGAAAGTACCCTTAAGAAACACCTGAATCCGATTCATGACCGTTATCACTATCTGTCGAGTTTTCGATGACAATGATAGGTGCTTGTATAAGGTTTCGGTTCTGGACGGATTCAACATTATTAACTCCGTTATTTAGTTGAGGCTGTTGTTGCTCCCGATTGGTCCGTGCTGATGGCAATGGTGTCGTTGCTGTCATGTTATCGCTATGAGCCGAAAATGACAAGCGGGGTATCTGATGATTGACACACTGAAAAAAATGACGTAATAAGGCTTTGTCGTACTCTACAATTTGATTGTGTGGCCCGAGTAGTCTTATTTTAGCATTGAAAAGAGGGCAAAAACTTCCGCGTTTGGCCGTTTGGCGCACTTTTAGACAATGCGAATAATGTTTTTGAGTCAACCAAAACATGTTTATCAAAAGTCTTTGTTTTTAAACTTACCAGTTTCTGGTGATCGCAGTCTTTTCCGTTAATTACATTGCGTAGCCGGGTCAGCATGTTATAAGTAAGTGAAACCGGGCTAAAAATAGGGTCATTAAACTTGAGAAACAGAGTGGGGTGTTATTTATACTCACCGTTTTTCAAGCTTCGATTGACCGTCCTCTGTGTTCGAAGTTTCACGGAAGGACGCGTTAATTGAAGCGGCGTAATTGCAACCCCGGCAAAACTGATTGCCGTCATCATGGTTGTGTGGTGCATAAACCCTTTGGAACCGAGTTGGAAGTGAGTTTGTCTTGCAACCAAAAGATTGACCAAATGCCGTTCGGAATTTGCTGTTTAAGAAGCAGTATGTGATGGGGTTGGTACAGGATGATAAGTACGTCAAGACTGTTATCACGGTGTTCAGCTCCGAATTCCAAACTTGCGTTACCTGAAAAAGAATGTGTCCAAAGGTTGAAAATTCCTAATTAGTTTTATAAAACTCACATCGCCAAAGGCCTCTGCCCCATTCAAAAGCAACCACCAAATGTAGCTTGGTGTCCAGCAACAGAAAAAGATGATTACAACGACAATTAACATTCGAATGAGCCTTTGCTTGGCTATAGCCGTCCGACTGCTGTGTGTTGACCTCAGGCGTTGTTCCGTGCATTCCGATGACTTCCGGGAAGGGGCATCAGGTACGCTAATAGTTTCACCACGAAAGGGGATCAGTGGAGTCCTGAACTTCCGCCCCTTGTCCAATGCCAAACTTGAACTTCTGCTTTTAATCGTTCTCGTGCTATCAAGTCGATCTGTCTCGGACACCTCGATCGCCGCAATATCCATCTTCAACCCCGTACTCAATGACTTGATCACTGATGAATAAAGACCCGTCATCAGCACCAATGGAATCACCAGCAAAACAACTGTCGTGTACACCTGAAGGCAAAAAACAAATGTATACACAATTCCATTGATTAATGTCACACGTGGATGCTTTAGAGATGCCTCCGAGAATTCCATGGACTCACCTGATTATAAAAAACAACTTTCTTATCATATTTCGGCGCACAATTGATGCCCGATGCACCGTATGGGCGGATTTCATAAAGAAACAAATTAAAAGTATTCGCGATGATGCTGATGAGCCAAACAATGCTAATAACACACATGGCATGAGCTTTGGTGTGCCAGACTCGTGAATGCAATGGTCTACAAATTGCGTAATATCGCTCCAACGCAATCGCAGCCAGTGTGTATGCACTTGCTGTCACAACAACCGCTGCAAATGAATACTGTAAATTATTTGTTTTTCCTTGGTATTGACGAAAACTTACGCTGCAAATAAGCAAGTAGTTTGCATAAAACATCTCCGAATACCCAGCAATAAACGAGTGAACTTATAAGCGTGGGAGGCATGCAAACAACACTGAGTAACAGGTCACTTAGAGCAAGATTTAACAAATATAGATTTGTAATGGAGCGCATTGACTTTTGCTGAAAAGTGTAGGATGTCAGTCATTGAACAGCTTAATTCAGTTCATCTGTAAGTATGTATGTTTATGGCGTTCCTTGATGTCCCTTTGGAAGTTTGTTTCAAAAAACCAACCGGAAATTCCTATTTCAATGCAGCTTTATATAGAGTAATTTAGGGTTTGTTTGTCAACGCAATCAAATTCAATGCGCGTATTATTTTCACCGCTTTAATATTTGTTCAACGTCTGGATTGCCAAAACCGTATTAAATGCACTTGGATTGACGTTCGAACAAGCAGTGTTCAATCCCGCGTGAAACGCAAAAGAAAAAAGTACTATATTTCACGTATTTTTTCATCATAGCCTTAAGGAAATCCATCCGAGTGCAACCATGTTTGTTAAAGCTGCATCATTGATAACATATTTTTGTTTTCGAAGCCTTCAGACGTCTTTGCAGACGCTATTATCATTTTTAGATAATAATTGCAAAGCGCAATGCAATTGTTTATGGACATGGACTATTTGAACGGACAAACGTCAAAATGTAGTCATTTTAGCGCAGAATAATTGGTAAACCATACAATAATCATAAAATGCACATGTTGGTAAAAAATGAAGTTTGAACTTTAGAACAGCTGACCCGCAGCTGGGGGAGATTAAATATGTTTCTTACGGTTCTTACCTGCAGTATCACCACGACTACAATTGAATTTCCGACAACGGAAAGACAAAATATTGTACAGAACGCGACGATCATCACATAATTGTGGGTGTCCCCGCGAAAATAGCAGTCTGCGGTAAACATTGTAGTGTTAATTTTGACGAATTGCGGAGGAATTTGATCCGTATAAAATAAAGTGATTATATCAGCTTAGAGCAATCAATCAGCACCCCAAAATCAAAAAGACGGGCCACCACAAGTGTTGTCGCATCGCCAGTAACAGGCTGAAAACAACAATCCGGAAATTAAAGAAAGTTCAAGCTTCTACACAAATGACGCGTACGAGTACCGCATATATTTGAAATGATAACATTTTGAAAGGATATGCATGCATAGTTTAGATAATTAACGAGGTTTTTAATTGTGCCACAAAAAGCGGGCTTGTGTAAACAGGATGGAAAAAAAAGCTCAATGCGGCATATATCACGTTGAACAGGACAGGAGGGAACATGTTTCTGGCTACAACAAACCCAAAGTTTTAGTTTCTAGTTTAAAATGCTGTCACAATAAACGGGAACTGAAAAAACGAAACTAAATCCAAAAAGTGTATTAAAGCATAACAAATTTTTGAACGCGTCAAAGCCCCTAGCGGCAAAAGGGGTGTAAGCGAGGATTGGTGGTCAGAAACAAAGCAACCCATGGGCAGAAAAAGACAGCAAGCGGAAAAAAAATTCCTTGAGCGAAGCGCAAATGTGTCACTGAAATCTGGAGGGAGTTTGATACAAGGCGAGTCGAGTGCCTTCTTGAAGTAATCACGGCGGGCGCCGACGGCTCCGAAAGTCGAATGAAACCTCGCTGCTGCAAAAAGTTCGTCTTCTGTGTTTCGAGAAAGGCATCAATTGGAATCCCTGCTCCTTTTTTTCGGGCGAACGTCGATGGTGTTTGGTAGCGGTGGTCGGTGATAACGCAACAGAGAACAAGAATTAAACGCGGCGATACGGTATGTTTAGGATTTTTGGGAGCACAATGCAACAAATACCAGTGTGGGCACAGTTAGGTTGAAATTTTGGGATTTTAAAGAGATCTTTGACTGGTCTCATTAGCACGGGAAAGCGACCATTAATTGATGAAGACGTAAAAAATTAGTGATGAAAGCCGCGGTTTTCCTGGCAGAAATAAAAGTGAGCACGAGAACAGTTGGCCATGTCGTGCCAAATTTTTTTCACTCTCTAAATTCTAACATGACGGATCTCGTCAATCTCGGTCGAAGGGGGGAATCCATCGAGTGATAGATCCGAGGGGCACATCAGTAAGTGGGCTGCTCCATTGCGACCAGGAACAAAAGTTTGGCCGATGGTGCCAACACCCTCTACTTAAATGTTTGCATATGCGGGCCCTCGGACTCCGGTAAAAAATGCGAGAGATGGCCGAACATGCGTAAAGCCTACGCCCTCGATTCGATGCGATGGCATTTTTCACCCCTCCTTTTTGGAAATACGTATTCCGAAAACGGCCACAGCACAGGGCGGATAAAACAATAAAAGCTTGACATGTCTTATTTGACATGGCGTTAGCAAGTGATAAAAGCCACAGGGACAATCAAAAAGGAAAGGCACAAATACGTCCCCCCGTGCCGTGAAGCAGCCTTAAGGGGTTAATGGCCCGCCATCCGGTACGGCGACGAAACAAAATTTGATTGGCACAGGAGGAAGACGTGTCAGCCGGCATTCGCGCGCCTTTCCAGGCCATAATTGAGTCCGCAATCAATCAAAGAGCATTGCTACGTGTGAAACCTACGTAAACTTCCAGACAAATTGAAGCGTCAAAGAGCTATTGGATGTATCCGCCCGCAACTATATCACATTATCAGTTATGTACAATACCCCATGATCGTCTTCGGCGTTTCCTTTTATAGTGCCATTAAAGATCAGCCGGTTGGTTGAAACACTCTCCAATGCCCCGTTATCTCCCAATCCCGTATAAACTAACGGCCTAAAACCTCATAAGGAAGCGCATCCGCCTTTTGAACGGAGCAAAAATAAGCACTATTTAAACATGAGCAAAAGTCGGCCCTCGAAAGAAAGCACGATAACAACGCCCTGAGGACAAGTTTGGGTTGGATTTGGATTCGAGAAAATAAGTAAGTTAGGGACTCGCCTACGTTATTTTCAAGGAAGTCAAGAACAAAAACCGCGAATCTCATAATGTTTTTGTAACAAAAATAATGGCAAATAGGGGTTGGGGATATGTTTAGAACGATAGTTAAAATAGTGTTCCCGACGGGTGAAAATAGTAAAGCATAGAAGCCGTCATTGTGAAAAACGTCCGCATTTCTTGGAGAATGCGCAAACCGACGTCAGACCGGGGAAGAGCGCGCTGCCTGAAAGGCATACGTGTCTAATGACAGAGCTTGAATATTGTAGATTGTAGACCAAAAGTGAATAACGAAAATTACTTAAATATATAGATAGGCATTGATTAAATTATTCCGCATATGCACCACACTTTAAGTATGTCATTGCGTGTTAAATAGCAATGAATGCTATTTGTATTTACAATTTGTTATAATACATTTGACTGGCATTTTGTATAATGCGAACTACACATACGCGGTAAATAAGATTTAAGTTCAGGAATACAAGCATTGTTTTGTCATCAAAGGACGACGTTTAAAGGCAATCCAATGTTCATGTATAACCTTTTCAGACACGTTATTAGGCTACAAATTAGGAAGAACACTGAATGAAATCTTTGATATTTGTGACATGTGAACCATAACCACAAGCGCTGCCCACCCCCACTATCAATGCCAAAATAACAACCAAATTGCTTCCTTCTTCATAATAATGCATGGTTGAAAAACAGCTAAACAGCTTCAACCGAGAGCATTGAACACAGCAAACATTAATACAAACGACCGCTAATCAGATAAGTTTCAATGAAAACTGAGTACGTTTAACCGCACTCGAGTCAATGACTTCTTCACTTGGCATAAATTTGTCGTGAGTAATTCGAACACAAAAAACAACAAGTTGTCTGAACAAGCAATAATGAAATGGAAACTCGTGGCACATTTCATGACCCTCAAGAGCATACTACCCATTTAGCTATACTGTCAGATAAAAAAAAGGCATCTTGAGTGCGGGCTGTTTCAATGTTTCGTTCCATCGCAAAGGAATTTGATGCAAACAGCTGATTGGGAAGGAGGTTTGTTAATTTAGGCGCCTAGATCAATGATAGATTTACGATTATGGGTGCACGCTTTTCCAGGTACGGAAATGGACCGACTTTGGACGGGTGCCATTTAAAATGTGAAAAAAGTTACATTTAGTCCATTCAAAACACCAATGTAGGCTTTTAACATTTAAAAATGGGTTCCTTTCCCATGGTTTTATAAGCCGCATGAATTTCCCACCATCACCAAAGTCAGCATCGAGACCAAAGCATTTTTGGCAATTACAACATTCATATTTTTGAACGTAAGACAGTTCATGCTCAAAAACGGCTACGTCAAAAAGCATAAGTCAAATTTATGCATTCATCGATTCGGTTAAAATAGTGAAAATGGTATGAAAAATAAGTCTGCTACGTCAGCACGCAAATTGAGAAGTAAGCCGGTTTTAAGGTTTTTTGAACCGCTATGATCGAAACAAAGTAGCAATCTTCCGTGGAAATAGGCCAAAATAACTCAACCGCGGGGTGTGACAACAAATGCTTCCAATCGACAATGATGTGTTCAAAGGCCCAAAGAACGGGACGCAAAACAGCATTGGTGGACATAATTACATTCCGAAATTGAGACAATAACCCTCATTGATGCCCGTTAAATTTGGATTAAAAATAAGAATGTCAATGGCACTATAAAGCCACCCGCCGACTATGTTGACTTCAATAAACAATATTCTCGCTTAAATGCTTTAACTTTTGTCCGAAATTGAATCTTTGTGAGGTTGAGTTTTATGTGAAGGCATTGTTTTGTTGACGTTTGCTATGCTTGACATTTAAAATTGACTTTGAGGGGTTAGCATCACAATCGAAGTATTAAAGTACCGTCCTAAACCAACGCGGAAGAAGGCCTTCACGCCAAAAGTTTTATTGTTTCGCCGTAACACAGGGGTCGTCGGAGTCGTCGTCGTGGTTGGCACTCCTCCGCTCCGGCATCAGTCCAAGTATCTTTGCGAATGCCAGGGCGAGAAAAAAATTATTTGTGGCCCTGACAGGAACAAATGTCACTGACTGACAAAATTGTAATCCCGCGGGGAATGAAGGAGGGGGGAAATAGAAATAAATCTGTTAGTGTGAGTATTTTTCATATATAGAAAGGCGGGAGAACTAAACTTGGATGAGTTAGACATTGGAAGCATCATCATTTTGAAAAAAAAGCGCTGGGAGATGATGCAAACTCGTGCAAGGATGAAATATTGCAATGTTGCAACGTTGGAAAACAGAACCGATTAAAACTTGGTATGATCATTGAGTTTTTGAGTGGTTTGGGATAGATAAACCTCTTCGACAACAAAATGAAAATGATAAATTTACAACAATACTGTTTTCCAAAAAAAAAAAGAAAACCAAAACAAGCACATTCACAGCGGTAAGCCTACCGTCTGCAAGATTTCGACATCTTTTGCAAAATGGACAAAATGGAAGCTACATATAAGGAACCAAATAATAATAACCCACTTGACTCCATATATCCAAACAGTCCAGTACACATGACACATTTGTACCATGTTCTCAGCTAACCAAAAAAGACCCTTTGAAGACCAAAGACAGACCAACCTATTAGCAAACACAATTAGACTCTGATACAATATTTGCAATTTGTTACGCATTTCACGTAGTTTCTGATTTTCTATAACCAACACGCTACTATGTATGTATCTATCTCGACGTCTCAATGAAATTCAAATTTAAACAGCGTGGGAAGTGGAACACCCAAAAATAGTCCCACTGAAAGGAAGTATGTCATATTAGGAATTTTGAATTCGCTTAATTTATAATATTTTTACTACAGCTTCCATAAATTTGAAATAATAATTCGATGCGCAACGAACCGAATGCCAATGAAGTCATGTCTGAGTGCACACTGTACACGACCAAACGGGGATCAGTTAGGTCAATTCCCAAACAGCTACGAAGTCCCTGGGCTTGGGGTGCTATTCATACATACATATATTTAAATGTAAATACGATTAACCGCCTACAAGTGTTCTATGAAACGTGCACCTGCCAAATAATAAATAGATTGAAAAATGACAAATTTATTTACAAATTGGCAAAAACTGAAATAATATTCATATGCTTCTAGCACCTTGTAACAATATAAAAAATAATATGCTTAAACATGCCCGCTTAAGTTAAACAAGTAAAAATAAGTGCTATTCTTCGGAAGAAACTGGACCTGTCCAACTGGAAAAATGAGGCATTTTTAAAAAGTCTCTGCGTTTCGGCGATTTAAGTGGATTGAATTAGTCGTCACCGGCGACTGGATTGTCTTGAGCTTGTTCCACATCCTCATCATTATCGTAGGGCGAGAGTAGAGGTTCGTCGTCCTTTTTGTAGAATCGCAAAACGAGGAACGTCGCTAAGTTGAGGAAGATGCAGAAAACGCCGACGGCAATCACGGTCACCGAGATGACATGGGCAACTTTGGTGATGGTAGAGAGCTGGACGAGCTGGGCTTTCGTCACAGGATCGAAGTGGGCTGTTTCGTTAAGCCAGATCACCGGCACGATAGTTGGATTCATTTTGGAGAGGAATCTGAAAGATCAGACATCATTACAATGGGTATTCAACATGGGGTTTCATGCATACCTAATCTTTCCGGGCAACATGCCGACGTTAATTTGGGAACGTCGAACAGCGTGAACGACAACACCCGCGGTCGGTTGGAGAAGAACAAAGGTACGATCATTCTCGGGTTCCGGCTGCTTGAGACCGTCAATAGCTTCACTGAGGGCATTAGGACAGTCATAGAAGTGGGGGTTCGAGATGTAGATGCGTGGATTGCCTGGAGCACACGATGAAATGTCCATCAAGCCCTTCGGGCCACACTTTTCAGGCTGGACTTTGGTGCTATTGAAATACCTCGGAGACAGGGGATTGCAGAATCCAAGCGACCTTTGAAGTTCGACATCTTGCATCTCTTTTGCTGGTTGATACTCGTATGTTGTGACATCATCGAATTCCCGAAGCTGATTGAATTCCAATTCGATTGATCGACAAATCTGTCCGACGAAAAGGGTAATCTTCTGATCGGCATCCAAGAAGGGATGGAACAGCTGACCATCGCTTCCATTGACCATTCTTGCCTGAGGGCCGTAGTAGACACTGCCAGGTTGGATGGTCATGTTGTTAAATGAGTAGAGATGTCCGAGTTGGTAGGGATCAATCAAACCGGTATTGATTTCATAGGCACCGTCATCGGTGTTGTTTTGCTAAAAAGTTAAGCGTCAATGACCACATGTAAAAAAAGCTGATAAGGGGGAACGAGTCGACGAATCGAAACCACAGAGTTGCATAATATGACAGATAGATGAGTCAAAGTGTAAAAAATCAACAAACCCCATAGAACAACCCAATTCGGTCAGGAACGTTGAAAGCTCGGCAAACAGAGGAAACGAACGGACGTTCGCAGATGCCAGAGATCAAAGGGTCTTTGTAACCATCGAAGAGAAGATCGCCGACGGTAACCCGAATGAAGACGGTTTCATGGGCAATTTGAATGGCGGCAGTAATGGCAGCACGGACTAGAGGGTTGCCCTCGGCGGCGTCAACGAGTTTCTGGAATGGATGCAATTATATCACAAAAACAAAATGTATGATACCTGGAAGATTAAATTCGGCACAGTAACATTATCAGTCAACGAGCATGTCGGACAGGACAACTTTTGCGAGAAATAGTACAACTTGTTGTTGTGGTATATGGCCCTGGTAGCATTTTGTGTGAATGTGAATGTTTTAGCCTGTTTCTCTCTGAAATTTGATCACGTGAGGTTGAGGTTGCAAAAGCGGAAACGAAAGGGGCAACATACACAAACACATAAGGTCCTTTTTCGATCAAACTCGGCTTCTGGCCATCGATCACGGCAGCCGGATTTTGCACGGAGTAAACCCAAAGAGACAATTGCATATCATAGGCTGGTTGGGCCCAGGCCTTGGTCATGGCATTGAGAGAGCCGTTACCATCATATCCGAGATGATCGGTCTGTAATGACAAATATATATATAAAAACACAAAGCACACACAAACAAACCTCGACCAAGCGACCACCAATATATCCCGGGAACACGAGGGTCACAATAACCCCGAACACAATCAAAAACAGTCCGATCACCGGGAGAACGGCATACTTCGGCCCAGGGCAGGCCATCTGAAACGAATATCTTGTATTGATTCCTTCCAAGTTGCTCGACAAGTAATCCAACGTCAAGTTCACGCGTGTCTGACCTGTTCCCGTCGCAAAAAAAACACAAACTATCGCTCACTGATCTTCATTTGGTTCATAGAAATCACGCAAATATAAAAAACAATAAAATATTCAGACTGCAAAGATAAGTCGGACCCGTTTATTGATAATGACATAAGTTCATCGTGAAAGAAGGAAATAAAAATATGAAACAATTGGTAAAGGTGTTCTCGGACCATAAGAGCAACAACAACGCGGAAAATCGCTGTTTGTGGCAGAAACCCTTAATTACGAGAATTACCCGACTACTGTTAAGATAACAAGAGATGTACAAACTCAAAAAATATAGATACAAAAAGGATCGAACAAAAAAGGGGGGTGAGTGTGTTATGTAAGACTTGATTTGATGACTTGAGGAAGAGATAAAATTGTAAACAAAACATGCTTGTTTCGAAGCACACTATGGACGGAAGGCCAGGCGCGCTGGAGGGCTGTTCACTGGGTCGAGGTTGTAGTTGGTGTTAGTCACTTCGCACATGACGATCGATTGGAACCTCGACTTCCGTCACATGATCACATACATATACAGTTGACGAGGTTTAGTATTTTCCGTTGGTCTTCACCGGGGTGGGAGATTCGGTCGGCGCGGTAACGGCGTACTTCTTCTTGAAATGACCATGCTAAAAATGCAACTGGTTGGTTTGTTTACTGTTCGCATTGTTGCATTCCGGCTTACCTTGTAAAGCCATAAACTGATAGCCAATATGACAAGTACTCCGGCTGCGCACATTCCCGCTATGGTCATTGTTCGGACGAGACGTTCTGTCAATATCAACTTCTCCCTGATCAAATCAAACGTGTCCTGGTCCATCTCGATGTAATCTTCAACCATGAGCACCGGGACGATCGTGTTATGGAATTTGGACAGATTCAGGCCGCTGGAAAACCCAAACCGGACGCAATTATAAAAAGTCATTGAATGGGGGGAATCGGTAGGTTAGGATAAGGGGAAAAAGGAAAGGAATTCAACTCATTTTTTGGCAAATGGTCCTCATTGACGTTTGGAAAAAAGGGGGAAAACTCACGGAATAGACAGGTTTTTGCCCTTCCACATGGCGACGTTGATTTGTATCCGGCGAGTTGCACGGAACAGGCTGCCAAGACGAGGTTCCAAGTCTAATTGAATCTCGTGATCATCAGCGTTAGATACGTCAAGGCCTTCCACGGAATTAACGACGTAATCAGCTGCGTGCAGGAAATGTGGGAGCGATAGGACGACTGGTGGTTCTCCTGTAAAATGACCATGTTGACAGTATGCTAGGGTTGGCCATTAGTCCCAACTCACCCTTCTGGCATCGACTAATATCAAGCAATCCGGCTGGGAGACATTTTGGATCCTGTTCATCATAGAAAATTTTGCCATTATTGTTACAGAAGCCCTTATTCTCCGGGAGGGCATTATTGAACGCATCCGCATCCACAATGTACCGATATGCCATGATTCCCTTATAGTCGACTTCTTCCTTGAAATGGAGATCCACTGATCGACACAAATCTTTCACGAAGACCGAAATTGGCTTATCCTTTTCCAAGTAAGGTCGGAACAAAGTGCCATCACTTCCACGGATTTCCAATGCCTCAGGGCTGCTCCACCAGTTGTCGGGCAACTTGGAATTATTCTCCCAAGTTTGGATCTGCCCAATCTCGTTTGAATCTTCATGGCCATCGTTGATGACGAACTTTCCGCTGGAGCTGCCGTTTTTCTAAAAACACATAACATATTCACTGATCTTGATCAAGTTGACCTTTTGTATTCACAAAACACTTACTCCGTAGAAAAAACCGATGCGTTCCGGCAAATCCAAGACGGACTCACAGACAAAGTTGACAAAAGGCAGGCTACAGACCTACAAACACAAAAGACAGGGTGTAAACATCATTAATTAGTCATTGGAGTGGAATCGAAAAACAAACCTGATCGAGGAAGGGGTCCGCGTAGCCATCAAACAACAATTCCGACACCTCGACTTCTAAAAAGGGAGTTTGTACCAATAGCGCGGCCGTGGCTGCCTTCATCGATGGATTCGAAGCGGCCTCGACAAATTTCTAAAAAATTATTCCACATTAGATGAAAAACACGTGCAAAATTACTGATCAAGGAACGAACCTGGTAAATCATGTTCGGAATCCAGACACGATTGTACAAGTAGCACTCGGCGCATGACTTGTTCTCGTTGAATTGGAAGTGTGAAGTGGTCTCGTAGCTTACTGTTTGATTTGCGATGGCGTGAACGTGACGTTTGTGCACTTGATCGAACACGTAGGGCCCGAGGCGCTTCACGATGGGCTTTCCGTCATTGAGAATTGCATCGGGGTTCTTGACGGAAAAGGTCCAAATGCGAGTTTCCATCTCGTATTTTGGATGGCTCCATTTCTCGAAAATGGAACTTCCCGGCTCCAAGTAGGTTTGCTGCAAAATGGGGAAAATATAATTCCGGGATGAAAAACATTAAAAAGGGAAACCGTGTCGAACGACATGCGTCATCCGCCATAAAAACATAAACTTTTTCTGAATGTTCGTCATTTTAGCGAACAAAGGGTGTATTCAAACATTTACAAGCAGGTCTTAACTTACGGATCTGATGTTCTTCTCGATGAGGGAATTCAAGCTGAGCAGAATCGCTAGACAGATAGTAAAGCCGACGAGGGCGAGAGTCATGAGCAAGATTAGGACGTAATGCCATTTACGCAGCTGAATGGATCGTGATTTTTCGTCCATGATCCGGGCGGCAGCGATGCGACTGCTGAAAAATGAGAAACGAAATTCAATTTCAACGGTGTTCAATGAACGTCATGCCTCATTTGCAAATTTGGGGAAAATTTATTTGAAAACACTCTTCCAGGCGCGAAAACAGTGGGCTTAGTAAGCCAGGCACTCATCCGAGGGAGTGATTTGCAGGCTTACATTACATTGGATACATTAGATGATGAGGAAAACAGGATAAGCACGGAAAAACGAAAATGGAGGGCAAAAAACAAGCTCAAATGGACGTCAGAAGGATTCAATGGGCCGGTAAAACGATACATCGCGACATAAATATGCAGATCAGCGATAGATAGGTAAAAATGTTTGTTGATGGCACAAGTTAGAACAGACAGGTAGCGCCGGGGGGCACAACAATCACGTCGTCTCGTAAATGAGGCTCATTGTCAGTTCGACAGACAGAGTCAATCATCATCGAGGAAAGAACAGGTCCCAGGCCCGGGGGTACGGCCTGGCGTTTTTGGATGGTCATCATCAGCATATAGAGGTACGAACAACAAAAAAACGAAAACAATTGGTCAGTGAGCCTGACTTCCTGCCACGGCTGGCAGGAACGTAGGTAGTGCATCTCATCTCACTCAATCGACTATTGTAAAAATTTTTGCGCTGATGTTGGAGGAGCGATTCACTCTGCGCAGAGTCAAATTTTTGAGGGTCCAAGGCCGAGGCACGTTTTGCGCGTTGCAGTTGTACTACTATTTCAAACAACGATACAATAGCCTCGTTTCCTCCTCGCGCCGATCGAAGCGGGTGACAAAAAGTTTGACTATGAAACAAGGAAGGGCCTGCGGCAATGCGCACCGATTCCTGGAATTGGAAATCGTCCGAATTGCTTCCTCGCCGCATCGCCGCGGTTGCGTCAAACCACCTGAGGCGGGATGGGTGCTCACTGTTGTCTGAAGGGTGCAAAAACACGTAAAAATTTTTGAACCCGTATGGACAATCAGGCCCGATCGGTGTTTTTGATTGGTATGTGTGACTGTGATGATGTTGCGCGAAGAAGGCGGAGTAAAGATGATTTGGCGATCTTTGCCACTTGCCTCGAGAATGAAAATGATTCAAAAAATGGCTCGTTTGCCTGCAATCAACGGGGAAAACATTTCTTCCGAACAAGGAGAGGCACATTTGGACACATCAGCATCGTCAAATTCGAACTTGCATGGAGAGGCCTTGAAAGACGAAGGGCTAATCCGAATCAGCTGGTGGTGAGTGAGTAAAAAAGGGAATCCACGAGTGAACGTATCCATCTTTGATTGCACCCCGACCAAACCTAAGCTGTTTCGCCATCCATCGTCGTCAAGTTGGTTTTGATCGTGGGTCGCTCTGTATGGAACGCGGTCGGTCGCGCAGCCTCTAAAACTCCGCCAAGGGGCATAGCCTGTTTTTGATGCGCCAGGCATTGTAGCGTCAAAATGGGTGGATGGTTTTTGACATCATCACCACCACAACCACCACCACGACCAACTGCCATCGACTGAATGAAGGACCAATCGAAAGTATGACTGATCATCGAGGAGTAGACCGAGTTTGTGATCGTCAAGTCCATCTGCATCCGATTGAGTGCGCATCTTCCTTCAAACCCTCCAAAACTCTGCTGCGCCACAATCGAGGGTACACCCACCATCGGCCTCTGCAGCCAGCGGCCGCGCATTCTGTTGTTCCGATGACTCCAATTGATAACATCAGGTGTTTTCCAGTGCCTTCTATCGCCTACTTATTCTTAACCCCCAACAACCCCAACCACCGAGGACACAGCCAGCAGCTCCACAATAGCGTCGTTGTTGCGCCACCTTTGACACGATGCTGATTGTGCGCCACAGGGCACTTTGTACAAACCAGTTCTTTTCGCTCTGCCTTAAGCCTATTTACGTCAAATCAGTCTTATTGCTTTTTCACTTGTTGCGCAATTAAACCCCCCTGAACTTGAATTGTTGCATTTATTGTTATTTTTTTCTCCTCTCTGCATCGAACTCTATACTATACTATATGAAATAATGCACATCTCAGCGAATGTATGACGGATGATTCATCACGTTCGACGAAGATCACCACGCAAGATGCGCTTGAATGTTCGCTTGAATTGTTGGTTGGCCATAGCGTAGCACAATGGGTTGATTGGGCTGTTCATGTAGCACAGGTAATAGCTGATAATGTACAGGGCTTGGAAACTTGGCGAGTTTGTGCACCTTTCACAAAAACCGTAGACAGTGGCAAGAATGTAGAAGGGCGTCCACAGGATTGTGAACGTCCCTAAAATGACAGTAATGGTCCGAAGAGCTTTGCGAGCGCGATTCTCCGATCGGGAATGGGTCGTTTTGGCCACTTTTCGCCGCTTCCGACGTCGACGAGACTGATGCCGCATGACGGTGAGCAGTTGACGCACGGTAAACGGCGAAGTGGGCTCCTTGTTCATGGAAACTTCGACAGTGGCTTTGGTTTCGATGAGGATGGGTGATGGTCGATTCGGCACATGATGGTTTGGTTGAGCTTTCTGAAATATGTTACTTGATAAATTTCATTGTCTTTGACATGTGTTCGAGAAAAAAAAACTTGCTTTTGAACATGCTCGAAGCAGCTTAACCGAGTCACTCTTACACAGCGATGTGACCGAGTCCTCATCAATAAATGGAATTTCCTCATCAATCTGGAAGGCACCCGTGGTCTCCCTGTCCGTCTCAGATGTCACAACCGGTGCTGTGATTTCCTTTTCGGTGGATTTGTCATCCGTCGTCGAACGTACAATTCGCCCATTGCCAGCATGTAAGTTGGATGTCGCATTGTTCCTGTAATCCGTCACCCTCTTTAAAAACCGTTTTAAACCCTCGGAATAGGCTGTCAGTCCCCGTTCTCTCCCCCCATCCTGAGGGAACTCCAAGCTATTACTTTTTTTTTGCATTTTGGAGCTGACTATAACCAAAAATTTGCGCAAATCTCAAGGGATGCGCAACAACCGCGCCATAGATTTGTCACTTATGAAAGCCGTTTTTTGCCCTTGCTATACTGTGGCAGTGCTGACGGATTCGCTAAAACGAATATCAGCGATATAAGACACCAGCATCACATCAGGCATTCCCAGGAGTCCCTTGATGATCGCCCCCGAGCTTAAAGATTTTTCAACAGACATGTCGGTGAAGATGAATTGATTGTGCCGTTTATATCTGCTTTGTGACGTCAACTATGTTCTATGTTTCCCCCATTTCCTTTGCTCCTTCATTCAATCTGTGTTAAAAATCGGGAAGGATGGGATTGGGATTGGGCAAAGCATAAGTAAAGTTCCGTGACTGCAGTGAAAAGTTGTGAAGACGCTCACGAACGCCGGAAATGAGCGTCATTCCAGGCTTGTGTCCCCTGCGCAAAAGACATGGCACAAAAAAAACCAAATTGCCAGCAACGTCTGGAGGCAGGCCGTCCTTCTGCTTAGCTTATCGTCACCGCGGGAGAAAAGGAAGGAAACTTCGTAGCCCCGGATGGACCACACAGTTGAGTCGTGTTGCGCTTCTTGACGCTCCCGCAAAAGTGGCACTGCCCTAGTGGTCGGTCTCTTTTTGAAAGAAGCTAAGTGCTAAATCAAAATGGATAAATAAGTCAAGCACAAATTGGATTTTAGCTGACTGCGTCAAATACGACGCGCTTGCTGCCAGGCGCGAGTCGCGACGGGTGATGCCCAAAACGAACGATGAAAAAAAGAAGCATCCGTCAAAGACGCCAAAAAGGTGATGACGTTTTTGACGTTGTTGTTATTTTTTCGCCGAAGGATTGTCTGATCTCAAGAGGAATGGAATGGAGAATGGACAGATACATCACACAATGTTGCAGTTTTACGTTTTTGACGACGTCGAATACTCATCGTTCTTCGAATGCCAGCAGCAGAAGAAGAGAAAAAGGATTCGATCCCTACTAACATCGTAGGGCTTCAGGAAGTCGACCAAATGCCCCTACGATGTTGACACTATCAAAAAAGTCTAAAGTACTAAGCCCAGAGCAATACTATTTAACAAGGATCTTCCGGGTCCCGGGACGAAAATACTCCCTACAGACAGAGCATTAAACTCCATTATAAACTTATTCTGGGAAGAGGGACGACAAAAATTCATCGTTGACGCATAACAACCAATGAAGTCAAAATATATGCAAACAACTTGATTAGAGTTGGAGCCCCAAACTACAAACCTTGAATACAGCGAATCGGACGTATCGTTTGGAGAATCACCAGCACTATTGCTATTTGCGGCTTCAGAGGCACCTATCGTCGATGTTGGTTCTTTTCGTTTGCGCATTTCCGATAGTACTGCCAACCTTTTTTGTTTCTGTAAACAAACCGATATAAAAAGTTTGAATTGATGCAAAAAATTGACAAAAAGTTGTTTACTTGATCATTTTTTGATGCCAGTTGTTTAGCCGCACAATAAATGCCATAATAAAGGTATAACATGAGAAACAATGTTGACCAGTAATACGAAATGTACATGCCCATGTTCAAATAGGCATTTGTCATGAATTGTACGTAGCACTCTTGTTCTTTGAGGATTCTTCCTTTACCCGAAAATGAACTGTACCCAAATATTGACACAGAGAATAGTACACTTGGAATCTGAAATGTTTTGAATTTGAATCTTTGAAATGGTAAGCGGGAACATACAATCCAAGTTAATGCGATAATGATTAAAACTCTGGTTGGAGTCCGCCAGTTTCTGTAGGCTGCGGGGTATTTGACGGAACAATACCTACAAATTATAATCATCATTTTTGAAATTTGTTTATTTTCTGTTTACCGATCGATAGTAATGCCCAATACGGTGTAAATCGAAGCAAGGCAGCATGAATAATCAATAGATAACCAGAGGTCACACAGGAAAGCGCCAAACGGCCAATGCTGATCATTAATGAAGAAATACGTGTAGACCGGTATGCCTTCTAATCCGATTATCTGTAATAACATTTGTTATGTGTTTGTGTCGAGATCCTTCTTCAGTGATGTTTTTTCTTCTCCCTCACTTGTCATAGGCAAAAAGTCTCGCTCTCTCTTCAGCTCATAGCTTTCGGCGTTTATCATGTTTTAGCGCAGAAAGAAGCTAAAGCGCCCCCACTAACAGGTCGTTCGTTCTTTGCGGTTTTTACTGACTTTGGAAGTTGCACCAGTTTGAGACTCCGATGACGATATACCACTTTTTAAGCAATGACAGAAGGAGGAAACATGGCGCATAATGACAATGCGTGGTTTTACCCCCCCGCTAAGAAGCACGTCGGGTTTTTTTGTGTCATTGCAAAAGAAAAGTACACTTATTTTGGCTTTTTAAAACACTTGAGAAGCCCTTGCGTCTTGGCGACGGCTAGCTAGTGGCTACTACCGAGTCGGTGGAAGTGCTTTTCACTAGTGTCTATGGTTGCCTAAGGCGGCAAATGATAAATTGTCATGATTGGTTGTCTTTTAATGCTTGTGCACACATATTTTTTATGGGACCCGAAGCACACGGGGGGTTACAACAACTTCTGGTGCCATCGTGAAGAAGGCAGTAAGTTGATGGAGACACAGGATGCCAGCCTTCAACCCCCCTCAGAGACCGCAAAAGGGGAACCTTGGTGTAGTGTGGCGGCTATGAAGGGTCGAGAGTCGAGAAAAAAGGGGAGCCTACAGCTTCATCTCTAACCCTTCAACCTAGTTTCTTTTCACTTGTCGATCCACTGAGAATTCAATCTGACAGACTCCTTCTCAAAGACCTCTCGAGTCCAGGCGCCAAGAGGTCGGTTCAATGGGTCGAAGCTGTCACATAGTTGACAGGCTGATGTCGACACCCCCCTGGAACCCGTCCCAATCTCGGACGGGCGTTCAATTTGGCCTCAGGGCACTGAGGTCGTCATTTCGGTGCCAAGGTTCTGAGCGCTGAGCTGATACACTTTTCACGGTTGTTGACGTGTGACTGACTACCGTGCACTTCCAAAAGTCAAAGAAGCTTCGAAGGAACTGCAGATGTTTGCCGTTCTCGGAGGAGGGAGGGATAGAGAAAGTGCAAAAAGCATTGGACCAATCTACACGTTTTTCTTTTTGCCATGTCGCGCACGTCGGGAGCCAAGTCAAGTCAGTCTCGCCGGTTTGCAGCTTCATTTGGCGGAGAAAACCGTGTTACAGAGAGTGCGACGATGCATGGACTGACCTTATCCGTATGTTCATGGTACATATGCATGTTGAGCCTAGAGGGCAATTAAGCTCATGTGAAGGAAGCCGTTCACGTGCAATGCAACCTTAAAGAGCTTCCAATAAGCTAGCTAGCTGCCAGCTTGTCTTCAGGTGATGTGTTTTGTTTTGCGGTGCGCAAAGAGGCGTGAAATCAGAGGAAATGAGACTCCTCAAAACCGACGAGAAGAGTCCGTTGCCCTTTCTTTCTAATGCGATGGAAGGGGAAGCTCGAACGTCCTACGCCACAGCTATACAAAATGAACAGATTGTTTACCTCCAATGAACGCTTTGATTGCGTTTTTTGAACATATAGCCGAAACTACACCCCTATGACAAGCTGTGTGAAACATCTGTAAAGCTTAAACTAACTCCCGACTAAACTCAAGGAGAAGGAGAAAAAAACGACCGGGCGTTGGTTGCAGTGAAATTAAAAGGCATAAACGACGTGGTAAACATACACACGTAATAAGGTCATCTTGTGGACCAGATGTTGTTGCAAGCTGTAGCTAACACCAGTGGTATTTATTTAGAGACATGACAAAAGTCGCATAAAAAAGTTGCTTCTCGCCTACCGGCATCACGTCGGCCGTTAAACCTATTTGCAAGACGGAAAGTGCTGAATGATTGATGAGCGCTTGAGGACATGGGTCTAACGGCATGTTGAGAAAGTCTCGAAAGTTTATGCGGAGGAAAGAAGCGAGAACGCCTTCGTTTTTCGGGAACAATGGCAAATGTTAAAACGTACCAGGTCGGATACGGCCAGTGAGAATATGAAATAATTTGAAGGTTGGCGGATATTCTTATCAAGATAGTATGATAATAGCACCATGAGGTTGCCGAGGATCGTCAACACCGAGAGGGCCGCCATGACGAGCACGAGGATGATGCTCGCCCAGGACATTGGCACCACGACATCGTCGACGATCGTTGCATCGGCGGTCGTGGGGGCCGTCGGAGTCGTCGAGAAGCCCAAGGCCGCCATCGTCGCGAGACAACTCCCTCGGCCACGAGACTCAAATCCAACATTGGTCCTCCTCCTGAACGGTCGTCCGGTGGTGGCTCCAGATGCACTGGAACGACTGACCGGTGTTCAGTAGGCTGGAAAGCCTACCGACCTTCCGGTCGGCATCGATCGGCTCCAAGAGGAATTGAATTATGGTAAGCTTGGGTAATCTTGGCAGTTGAATGAATCGCGATAGGAATCTATTACCATCGGATGTAGTGCGTAAATCCAATCCCCGGGCCTGATGTATGATTCCAACTCGTGTCACTGAAAACATCGGGTAAAAAAAGGATGCCCTCAGGGCAGGGGGACCAAACTCGGACCCGTTATCGGGTACAATGATCACATCGCGACAGACATAAACATAAAAGTGAACTCCTCGAAAGGGCGGAGAAAACATTTGTATAACATTTACAAAGCAATAAAAGGAGAAGCAAAAAAGGGGGGTTCGAAGCAAGCTCAAAAGTCACGATATGCTGTATCGTCGGCGAAAAACTACTTACCAACCTCACAAGGCACCCCTCTCTATTAAATCTTGCGGCTTCCTTAGGGCTGGCCCGCCTTACATCGAGCGCCTTCTTAGGCCACTCAAAATCTATGTTCAAATTTACAGCCGGTCTTCGTCAAGCAGCCCGCTGTCGCCTCGTAGACTGCTGATGGGCGGGCCTGTGGGAGCTTGTCGTCAGCCCAAAGGCCCTTCTGGTGATGGCATCCTCCGTGATGGCGGGGTTCCTGGACGGAGGGGCCGTAGGGTCAAACAACACTGCGAGAGTTGATAAGTTCATTGGTAGGCATAGGCATAATTGAAAATGAGTTTTGCACGGAGGAGACGAAGAGGCACAAAAACGCAGAATGAACTTGACTGCTTCTAAAAGGGGACACCGACCGAAGAAGGCGGCACTTTCTGAAGGCATGACGAAGGGGCTTGGAAGGAAGGTGGAAAGGCGCAAGTGTATTACAATGCTAAACTTGTTGAGAGGGCGTTTTTCAAAAGATGCTCCACAAAACAAGGGCACTGATACCGCATAGGGGGGAACGACGGCCGAGATTCTCGACGACGAAACAACAATTAGCGTCTTGACTCAAGCGCCAAGAGAAGACTGAATAATTACAGATTTTTTTGCCATCTCTCCCCGTCCCCCTTCTCAAAACGTCTTCGCGCCCCTGGAGGAGCTCCTAAGACTCGCGCTTCTCCTCTCCTCCGACGTATGACTAAAGAACAGCGCGGTGGGTGCCACCGTTGCCCCTGTGGCGGGCGACATCCTCTCCCCACATATCCCTTCTTCCTTCAACGAGTTGTGTTTTAAGCGCTTATCTGGGCCGGAAGCGCTGCGCGACTCTTGGGAAGTGGATCCTTTCCGTTGGAAGGAGAACCCAGCCACCCGCCACGGGCCCAGATGATTTTAACACACCGCGCACTCGTATGCACCGAGAAGAAGTCGCATCGCTGCAGGGCACAACAGCCGTCGTCGTCGGTGCCACCGGCAACAACCCCGCTACATTCCAACGACACGATAATTCCAAGAGACAAGGCGAGCTGGAAGTCCGTGAACCGGCAGTAGGTTAATCTAATTGCACTTGAATTAAGTATTACAATTGAGCTCACACTTCCCCTATAAAAACTGTATTTGTAACCTCGTCACACAAGAAAAGGCGTTTTACTCGTTTGAAAATAGAAACACGCATTGGGGTGGGTCCACAATGGTGGATTAAATAAAATAAAAGTAAACAAGTCAAACATTGCAAAAAAAGTCAATATAGTAACAACGGAAGGAGAAGTGAAATCTTTTCCTATATTAGGTTTCTTAACGTCGCGCGCCATCAAGGCTGTGCAAGTAGCGTAGGGCCTTCTTGGCAGCCGTTGTCTTTGCTATACGATGAGATCGGCCAGTACCAGTGAAGCGAAGCTTGCCATTGTCAATCTCAACAGTCACACTGACAGTGTTTTCCTTGGCATTGAGATCGACTTGTCTGCAAGTGAGTATGTATTAAAGATGAGCAATTATAAAATGGTCTCGGCCATCGAAGATGAGGGGATGTCAGTTGGGTAATAACAAAGACATCAAAAACAAGGACAAGTCAAGTCAAATATGATGGAGAAACGAAACGGAATACTTACGCGAAGCGAACCGTGTGGTTCCGCATTTCGAAGAGCTCTCGTATGGGTGACTGTGGCGGGTCCTTGCAGCACTTTTCGATGCTCTTTTGCATGATTTTGTAGAAGACGCGCCAAACGACGGTCAAGTCCATGCCGGAATCGAGGTAAACCGCACCGGCGAGCGATTCAAACACATCACCAAGGGCTTTCGGCACCTCAATATCCTTCGCATCATCGTTAGACTCATCCTCGGTTACCATGAACAGCTGAAAAAGCATAAGCATCACGTACACTCGTTAAGCAATTAAAAGGTCACGAGCACCACGTGTGGAAGAAGCGCTTTAGAATTGATAATGTCGGAAACGGATAAAAGCCAGCTAAACAACTTACGTCATCATTGAAGTTGACCTCGTCACCCTTGCTCGCGACCAGCTTGACAAACTTCTCAATCAAGGTGTTCAGCATGGGCGCGTGAAGAAGCAGGAAACGGTTCATGCCATTCCGGACGGCAAGTGACGCAAAGATAACATTATTCACCAGGGCAGAGCGGAGATCAGTCAAAATACCAGGATTATACTGTAGCTTATGCTCGAACAGATAACGCGTGATCAGGAAGTCGAGGACAGCATCACCGAGGAATTCAAGACGCTGGTAGCAGCCAGTCACACGATTGTAATGGAAGGAGTTATGCGTGAACGCTTGAATCAAAAAAGCGGGATCACGGAATTTGTAGCAAATTGTTTCTTCGAGCAGGTGGAATCGGTGGTTTTCGTATAGCCGCAAAACATATTTTTCGCGAACAGGTCTCGAAATGTCCTGCAAATTTACAGATTAATGAAAGGCTAAAGGTGTTAATGTCTAACGTGACCAAGTAATACATTTTTAATGCTAATCTAATGAAAGGGCAAAACACAAAAAGAAATAAACCCAATCAAAAACCATAAAATGTTAAAATAAAACTGACCGGAATATTCACGTCAATAGGCGATGAAATACGGGGCGGCTCGCAAAGAACCTTCAAATTCATGTACTGCATAAACTCGAGTGCCTTCTGTGGGCCCAGCTGAATCAAATGTGCACCGATGAGGGCTTCAACACAATCAGCAATGGCCTTATCACTGATGTTTTGCTGCGTGAGATTGTTGAAGGGATATGGGAAGATGTCATCCGTGCGTTGTTCCGTCAACACAATAGTTTCTATCCCGTCAGCGTTGGTATTCGCATCTGAAGGGGCGTCCCATCCAGTTCCCTCGACCTTCTCCGTCTCATCCGAATCGATGATGCGGGAATCGAAATTGGTTCCGATCGCGACAAAACCAGGTGGAAGCCAATTGACGGTCGGCTCAAATTTGCCGCATTCCATCAAACAGGCAATGCCCTTTGCTCGGCCGAGCTTGAACAGGTTGGAGTTGGAAACTTCCTTTGAACGCTGGGAACTCAACGCCCCTTCATTGTCACACGGGTTGTTGTGATAGAAGAAGTTGGTCACGCTCAGCTTCAAGAATGAATCGCCAATTGTCTCCAGACGTTCAAGGTTGAATCCATCAGAAGCAGAAGATGTAGTCAAGGCTTGCAGAAGAAGCGTGGGGGCGACGCCATACGGGTTCTTGTCGCTCTTATCTTTCTGGAACCAGTGCTCCATGTACTTGTCAAGAGGCGGAGCGGTAACACGCTCTTCCAACGGCAATTCGCAAAGATATGGACGCTTCACTTCGCCCGACATAACATCCTGAGAAGTAATGACGTCCTCAGGACTGTCTCTATAGCAACTTTCACTGGCATCAGCATCTTGTGCTTGTGACTTGGCTGAAAATCGTGGTTGTACTATTATCTTTGTGGATAAGGGACTTACGAGCAGCAAAATTGACATCATCGTCGTTACCATCCGCGACATCGTCAGGATCGACATCACTATCGTCACCAACCATGAGATCATCAAATTTGTCATCTTCTGGGGCTTCAGTAAGACGGAAATCAAGGGTTTCATCGGATTCCTTGGCTTCGGCACGAGCTTGTTTGTCGAGTTCGTCCTTCTCGTCCATAGCTTCAACTGGGTCGCTGTATTTGACATGCTGCAAAATCGTTATTATCAACCGTCGATGCAAATAGCGTAAATGAACTTACCGATTGCCGCTTATAGATAGATTGCCCGGGAGTATGCTTTTCCAAATCCACCAACAACGAAGTTCCATCAAAACGCGGGGCCGAACTCAATGAAACCTGCGCATCGGACAAGATTGGAGCTACCGGAACAGAATCGTCATCCCAGCCGCTTCCCATAGCTGGTGCGACATCAATGTTTGCCGTCTCCGGTTTCCATGAGGTATCAAACTTGTTGATTTGAACTTTGCTACGCCACTTTTCATCGTCATCCGACATGTCATCGTCGAAGAATTCATTGTCGTGGCTGACGGGTGACACAGTCGCTGGCTCATCAATCGGATTCAACGGCGAGTTGACAAACTGTTCACCAAGCGTCGGATCCCAAACGTCTATTACAAATTCAGGTGATGATTGTTCCTCAGCAACGGCAGCAGCTTCTTCCTCCATGATGATGTCATTGACGGCTTTGAGCTGATTGATGTTACGAACAGTCGTCGGGCTGTTATTCAACGATACCGAATAGGAAAGAGGCTCCCAAAAGTGGTCTTCCGGTGTTTCAACTCCGAGATTCAGCGCATCTTTGGAAACTCTGGCTCGGAATTCATCGGCGAGTAGCAAGCAGTTCATTCGGAACAATATCGTCGGCAATCCAATGACCATTACCCAGAATGTCGCCGGCATCGGATGAACCACAATCAATTCAGGAACCATAAACTGCTTCTGCGACGGATCGGCACCTCGACGAACCGAACGAGCTTGTACTACTCTCGGCAACAACAGGTTCATCCGCACTGAGGCATTGTCTACATCGAGTAGCTGCTGCTTCTTGTTATAGATCGTCAGATTGTACTTGCTCTCGTAGTATTGGTCGAACGTTTTGAACTTTTCATCAGCAAAACTGCTATGAGGATACAAGCCGGTGTTGACTTCGCCAATGTAGAAAGCTACATTCTCGGCGTATCGGTACCACGGCTTGATAACGGCATCATTGTAGATATTGGGATCGTAGAAAAAGTTCTTCCGTTCTTCATCCGTCGGTGGCGTTGGGAAACCTTTGACAGTGTTCTTCAGCACGTCGTAATCGAGATGGTATATCTTGTCTTCATACTTCAATGGAACAAGCAAAGTCGAAAATGGCGCTTCTTCAGGGTTGAATTCCATGTTGTGACGCATATTCAGAATTTCTTCAACGATGTACTTGTGGAAGTCTTTGACCATTTGTAGTTCCTCTTCATCGAGGGAAAATTTGCGAGGAAGTTGGAGAAATCGAACCAGCATCTTTCCTTGACGTTGGTAGATAGGGAAAGCCGGGATCTGAAGCTTATTTAGGTGTCAGTTAAATCCATTAAATTAAGTTTAAAATAACTTACCACTGGAATCCGCTTTGTCGAAATCAAACCAAAACTGTGGTTCATGTCCTTCGGATTGATTATGCGACGGCGCTTTGGATTCGACGCATCAGATATCGGTTCAATCATGTCCATATCAATGACATAGATGTAGAACTCCTCATTCGGAGCCGGCAATGACTTGTTCAACGTAACAGCAACAATGCGACTGTACAGACGACGCTTCTTCGACGACCCGGTTACATGGGGAAGGTTCGGTGCGAGATCACCAAACTCATCGGCAAGCTCCTGCTTCGTGGACACCTTTTCCTTGATTACCGGGTACAGATTGTCATCAACTTCGCCATGCTCGTGTAAAATCTTGCAGGCTTCAAATGCAACAGACATCTGAGACAGTCGGATGGTGGCCATAACCTTGGAGTGAACGATTTGCTTGATCGGGCAATTCATCGGGAAGAACATGATCGACCGATATCCCCAGCCTTCCCGTCGTGAATGCATGTCCAAAACGAGTCGAGTGAACACATCAGATGGAAGACGAGCAGCATAGCGATTCAGAATGGAAATAGCATTTGACAGCTTGAGAGTCGCACCAGCTGGAGTCACGTACTCCTTGACGAGGTAGTCATTGTGCATGGTAAAGGGAATATCGACGGCGACAGCATTCTGGGAGCAGGACATCTTGTCAAAAAGAATCTAAAAACAGTTTTTTAAACTTTTATGCATTGATCAAACAGCGACGAACCTTGTCAATGTCGTAACAGTTTTGCAAATCTCTCCCAGTCTGCTCGTTTCTTGGATCCAAAACAATGGCAAACACTGATGGATGGGATCGAGCTCGACCACGCATCAACGCAAATGAAGAATAGGTCTTCGGGCATCCAAGTCGAATCACACAGTTACAATTACGAATGTCGACACCTTCTTCCAAGATGGACGTTGTGACCAAAACATTCCGAGAACCATTACGAATAGCCTGGATAGCCTCATTGAAGCGTTGATCTGACTTCTGGGCGACGCTTGGTTCGAGTTTCTCGTTGTTCTGAGCAGAACCGATGGCATAATCGGGTTTGATAAAAGCAAAACGAGGATTCTGAGCTGCGATCAATCGGAGAACAGATGCTAGGGCAATGGCAGTCGTCCGCTTGTCGACGTACACGAGGCAGGTCAAGTTCTTATCAACGTTGGTTTTGTATTTGTAAACACTTTCGATAATTTCGACGACCTTGATGACACTAGCTGACAGAAATGGCTCCATTGCCTCCCAGGAGGTAATATTGTCCAGCTCCGCATCCCATGGCATACAGAAGTCTTTGAAAGCGAACTTGCTGGCACTGATGACAGCCAACATGGCGGGGCTAACATACTGGCTTTCGATGTACTTCGCAAAATGCTTTTCCGCCATCTTGGCATACTGATAACCACCGTAGATGCCGCAGTCAGCCGTGACATGAAGAGCCTTGTTGATACGGTTCAAAATGTCATTTCGTGGATCAGCATCAATGCCTTCAGAAAAGTCGCCATTGCTATTGATGAAAAGACGTAACTTTAGAAGCGGACTGACATCGACTTTGGCACCTTCGGAAGTAGCAAGCGCGAGAACTTGAACGGGGCGAAGATTATGGCGAGCGTTCGTGAGCATCACATTGGCAGTAACAATCGGAGCCCCAACGGCAGATTCAAGTTGACCAAAGGTAGCACGAACTTGGCTGGGAGACACTCGCTTATCTATGCCACAGCACGTCAATCCGAGGAGACGGATGCTTGCATTCTCGGTTTTAGCCTTTTTGAAGTATTCAGTGATAAGTCGATATGGATGAGAATCACCGAGACAATGATGGCATTCATCGAGGACAAGCAATGCAACTTGATCTAATGTGATAACAGCGTGGACAAGTGCTTCGTGAAAGTGGTCTGCAGTCATGACAACGACCTGTAATTAAGAAAACTTTTTTCAAATATTAATGAGCGCAATCGTCGATAAACTCACATCGCTTTCTTTGAAAAACTGGCGAAAAATCGAGACTTGTTTTTCATCAATCGTCTCAGTCCACATACCAACCGTCAAAGGTGTGTTTAAATTTATCTTAGAATGGTGCTGTTCAACGAGAATATCTGAAATATTGTACAGTTTGGTTTGCAGGCTCTTCCTAATAAGAAAAACATACCTTTACTAACAACATAAACGGCAGTCTTCTTGTCAGGCCCCAGCTGTCCGGCCATTTTTCGCATGAGCAAAATAGCAATATACGTTTTTCCAGAACCCGGAGGAAGTAGGATGACGGCATCACTGGCAGTGGCTCGATGGCAAAGTTCTATCTAAAAAGTTGAGACAATTAAAATAACATATACCTAATAGTTTTCGTCTGATTTTGTAATTCTGGGCAAAATAGAAATTGCTAATTTGTATTTTTATAAATGAGTATCTTCAAGACGAACCTGATATTCACGAGGAGTAATGTAGTCGGCCCCCACATCCTTGGCACGAACGGCCATGGTAAAGCTGGTGGGGCCGGTGGCAGTGCTGCAAACAAAATATATATAATCGTCGAGGCGGTTCACGAGAGAGTTATTTCACGTGAAAAAGGTACAATCGGCTGGGTCGGGTTAGCAATAAATAGTATTCATACTTCATCGACAAACTGTCCAAAAGGAAAGAAGGCAAGCTTCTTGCATCAAAACGTAGTCAATGGCAAGGCTGGTTGCATGATGTTCGATCGCGCGCGCCGTCAACTTTGCAAGCACAACAATACCGACTGGCTTCATGGCAAACCCTGTTTACGAATAAGTGCGGGCAAACACGGAGCTGTGCCGCTTGTGAAACACACTGATAAAAACCAAGTATTGCCGCGACCTGCACAATCGCTTTTAAAAAAACAAAACGGGCGTTTCATTCTCGCAAATGTTATCATAAGTTACTTCGATGGAATTGCGCCAGTTCTATGGTACAGTTTGATTGCAGTTTAGTGTTATCGAAGCGTAAAAAGAAGAACAAAGGCAGTGAAAAGGGCGAAATACAAAGTGGACAAACAAAATGGCATCATTCAAACGTTTAAAAAAGTTATCAGTCGACTTCGGGATATTGGAACACCCTCTGACCATTTGTGAAAAAATATTATGAACCGCACGCTGCGTGCATTGTTGTTTTTGGGTGCACAAGGCGACATTTTTGTTTGATTTTAAAATTTGATTGTCTGACTACTGGTTTGTTTAAATGTGTTGTATTTATCCCAGTTTTTAGAAAAAATAAATATAACCTGCTGCGGAAAGCGAAAGTTGTTTAAAATATATAGATTTTGTGTTAATGCAAATGAACATACAACGAGTTCCCCAGTGCATGTCCTCCTTTTCATAAACCAGTGCACGTGTCCGTCAATGCATGCTCCAATTGAAGATGGTTTGCAGCACTTTTATCCACACTTTGGTGCCGTGAAATTACGTGTTGCTTATCCATTATCTGTTTTCTTTCAACCAAATTTTTAACTTTCAGATTCTAATTTAACAATGGTTGCTAACAAGGAAGCTTTGGTTCTTCGCAGTCCGACTTTAGACGACTTCTTCAAGGCTGAGCATTTGGAAAGTTTTCTTCATTTTCTTGTTGGCTACGAAACTGGGAATTGTATCCGTGCTGAATATATTTTGCCTTTCGTTACTGGTAAACGGCTTGCTGATTACACAAGTGACGATTTTATCGCTTACCAGAAACGGATTGAAAGCGTACTTCCCGGTGGATTGCGTATAATCGGTAAGTTATAGGTTTTATTTTCATGAATAGTTTTAATAAATGTTTTTCAGGCCTTGTTACGAATGAAGATAAGGATAGTATCAATTGTGCTAAGATTATCAATCAATTGAAGGCGGTCGACCCTGCCTCTTCATTGGTGTCCAATAATAGGGTTAGTTTTTTTATATAGCTTTGTCGGATATTTATAAATATTTTTTCCAGGTCACTGTAGTTATCCGCGGCCCAGAAGACATTTCTGTTAGCGCGATCGGTGAAGTAAAAGTCGTGCTCGGTGAAGGTTTTGACCCCAAGGCTCCTGCCATCAAACAATTCAAAGCGGTGACCACAGTCTATGACGTTGATGTCGAAGCCATTGTCGAATCGAGAGACTTGGAGCACACGATGAAAACGTTGAACACTTTCGTGAGTTTATTACATTTTCACTGATTTTAAGTTTTAATAATATCGTAAATTTAGACATTCCACATTGACGACGACAAGGGCAAAGTTTACGTTATCAACGGTTCTGATGGCCCGGTCGGACAGGGCCATTACATCCACTACAATGGTCGTATTGTTATTCGTGAACTACCTTACATGGACGACGATTACAAGCAACAATGTATTCGCGAAGGCGTTGCCCGAGCCCTGATCAAAGTCTCACCGAAATCTACCAGCTATCAAGTTGACATGTTGACCAATCGCTTCCTACCACCACTAGTTTTCTATGGCACTCCTGATGTCAAGAGCGTTGGTGATAAGTTGATTGAGGTTGTTCAAACCCTCACTGCTCCAGGTCAGTTTCTATTTACATGTATCACTTTTTTAACCCATTTCATTCCAGTCAAAATCCGCAACCTCACTGATAACTCTTCATCAAAGGTCGACTTCACCAGCCTTAACAAAGACAGCCTCTTGAAGGACGAATATAAATTGTTGATCGCCATGGCTGTTTTCATTGGTGTCGCTGCTGTTATTACTAGTTATTTCCTTCTCGGCTAATTGCACTAACTTGTAACCTTGTTTATGTTTGTATTGTTATAACTGATTATTAACCTCGTTTGGATCACTGTCGACATGAATAAATCTTTCTTCATTATCATGTACAATCACGCATCTCATTAGTTCGTACTATCTATGACTATAAAAATAATTAGATTTACAAAAATATAACCGTTATTCCACGTTCGACAGAATGTAAGAGGTGGGGGTAAGCAAATGGATTGTGAAAACAGATCGATCAGATGAACAGAAGCCAAACAATGAAGAGTATCCCAAAAAACATGAAGGCATTCGACAAAGTTTGTTCTTCGAGCTGTTGTCTGGAGCCTCGTTCAGCTGAAACGGAGGGGGGCAATTACGCATTGAGCAAGGGGATTAAAATAAAAGCTATGACGTACCTCCTTCTTCGGTCTCATTCACCTGAGGATTAAAGTTTAACAATGAAGCGAAGAAAGACACGGGGAAGAAGCCAATGCCGAGACTGAAGTGAACGCCGCCAGCACCATCGCCGGGCCATTGGAATCCTTGATTTCCCAAACCAGTATGACCATCATCGTCGGTTCGTTGACCTTTTGGTCGAGGCGGAATCTTACTTCGAGGATCGGTGCTACTGGAACCACGGCCATAGATCGGGACAACTTTACTGGCATCGAGAAGGGATTTGCAAACGGGGCAATTCTGGGTGGTGGGACGGGTTTCAAGCCACCTGTGAAGGCACGGCCAACAAAACAGATGTCCACACAATGAAACGACTGCATCTTTGGGGGCGTCTAGGCAAATGTTGCATTCGAGTCTGAAAGTTGTGATATATCAAAGTGTCTATTCAACTAATATCAAGGTCAAACTATTCTACTGCAAGTTGTCTTTTACCAGGGAATGGTAAAAACGTGTTAACACAACGTAGTCATAATTAAAATATATAAAAACTAACCTCGTCCCCGGTTCTTCCTTTTGTTCATCGCCTCCGGGGCCCTGTGTCGACCCGGAACCATCGAAACGGTTTCGCGTGGCGTCAACCGAGGTATGTCCGGTTGACATGCCTGAAATGCATTCACGTTAGTTAGGCAACGTAAGCACTCGAAAAGGAAAGCATATCAAACACGTCAATTTCATAATCCAAATTAGTCTGCACTTTGCCGAAAATGACCATTTGTCAATCCGCATGCTTGACTCATATACCACATGGGAAATAAATAAGGAAAACAACCAACCCAAAGACTAAAAAGCACCACGAGAAGAGCTGGAAATCGCTAATCTTGCAGGCAGCGGAATCGACTCGATAACACGGACCAGCGACCGACCTCGTGTGTCTGTATATGTGTGTCAATTGTGAGTCCGTCGTGGTAGTCATGCTGGCAGCATGCGGATGGTGAAGGTCATTGGTGCTTCAAGAATGCTTCACAATCTCGGTCGTTTTTTGAATTGCTTTGGAATCAGAATCTTACCAGAACTTGGTTCAACTTTCAGTTAAGCTTATCCCACTATGTCCCTATCACCTAACATGTCTCAAGTTCCACAATTCCATCGCCCCACTACCTTGTTTATGAACTTTTAACCACCCATGCAAAGTCTGCTACATCTACACGAATAATTACAACACCACGAGCAAGACGAATACAAAAAATTGTTTTTGAAAAGGCTGTGAAATTCGACTACAACAACTTTCCACCTTCGCGAGAAGAAAGTTGCTTCCAAAATGTTCGTTCCACGTCTGTGATTGTGATAATCAAAAATAGAAATGGAAGTCCCAACTTTAAACTTTTATCTATTCAGCCTTATTTTTTCCAACAAACATAAAAAACGCTATCACAAGATTAGCAGCAATAGAAAATAGACAGTTTGCAAGTATAATCGCAAAATGCATTTCAGCTATGCGTTGTGAGGTAAGGGTCCAAGCCGCACTGCCGATGGCTAACATCGTAGCTTGCAAAAACTTCTTTGACAGTTTTGCGTTTTTGCTGTAAAGTTGATGCTAATTGGACTTATTTGTTGATTCATAACTAACCTTGAGACATATAAAAACCCATAAACACCGCAACAATACAGCAGGACGGGCAATGGATGTTCGATTGGCGGATACAGACTGTGCATTTTTCGAAGTTTTGCAGTTTCAGAATCCGTTATCGCAGGGAAAAACTCATGCACATATGATTCAACCTAGAAATACATAACTTGTAATTGAAGGTAAAACGTTAAGGAAAGAGACTAACGAGTGCAGCCAGTTGAAGCAATCTGGCTGTGAAAAACACTTGGGAAAGTCCATAGTTGACAGTTGAAGCCAAAAATAACCGTACTAGAAGTATTACAATGTTTTTGGCCGGAGTTTTCCTTAAATAATCCATGACGAGTAAACTGGACACGTAAAGTGTGAATCAATTCTCCAAGACTGCATGGATGGATGGATGACCTTGCGAGGATGAGCGGTCTGACGGCGGTTTTTGTCTGTGTGGATGGTCTTCAACGCCGATGGTCACAGTTTCTTTTGACACCGTCTCGAAAAACTATAATCATGGATGCGGACTAGGCAATATCCTGATGTATTTCCCTTTACTTTCTTTACAAAAATGTCTTTTTTTTGCCAATGTTACTCAACTTTTGGTAAGTTTTCAAAAAAGGATGTTTATGTACGCAGTGTTTGTAAAAGTACTTTTTCTACATGGGAATGGAGTTAAGCTTATAATGAGCACTTTTTGTGTTTGTCCGCATAAAGAACAGGTAGGCACGGTGTACGCATTTCTTCTTCAGACGTTTACAGTTATCCCACTACATCTATGGCCTAGGCGGAGCCCGAGGCAATCAACAGAGTTAGCGTAGCCGAGATCATCTATAAATAAGAAAAAAGTGCATTTATCATTACAGAAAACATTCATTTTAAAATTTTATCAGTTACAAGATACTAGTAATCGTACAGCTAAATAATTGAAACATTTTTCGTCAATTTTACCACATTAAACGAATTTATGTTGCAGGAAAACTCGGGTTACTTTCCTTGCTTACTGGTGCTACCAAAACCTGCAATTGGCAAACTCCAGCATCTTGGACCAACTTGGCCTTTGATCTCAGATCTCGACGGAGCTCTACAACCATGGTTTACACGACGATTACCACAATGTCAATGTATACAGCAGAAATGATTGAATTCGACAGCTTTGTGAATTCAACATTTGTCGCCAGGATTTGTTTTATCCAATGGGTCACATTTGTCGTAACAGCAGTCTTCGCGGGTATTTACATATTACATCTTTTAAAAACCAAAGAAGCAAAATTAACTTTCTATCAAAAAATCTCGCTCTGCATGCATCCGTTTATGATGACAACAACGTTTCTGACCAGCGTGTATAACCCTGTGTTTATCGAAAACTATCACCAAGTAACATTACTTGGTAGATTCCTCCCAAACTCGGGACTCATGAACTTAGAAGTTATCGCCATCTCAATATCTGACATTAGCGTTACGGATTTGCAACTTGTACTGCTCATCCGATCATATTCAACCGTAAGCAATGTTCTTGTCACACCAAAAACTGAGCCTTATATCTATCGTGTTCTTGCATTTTCTACTTTTGTGCATTGTATCATAACTTTCATCAGTGGCTTTAAACCCCTTGGTATGCTTTCTGATTTTTTCATGCACAGGGTTTCATTATATTCAATGCTTGTCTTTCAAGCCTCGCGTATTTCGGCTCTCGTACTAATTGTGATACAAAATTTACGCTTTGGACGATCATTGAAAAACTTAACTCAGCAACTTCGTGATCTGCATTCAACCTTTCTCAAAGCCACAGTGATGTTATGTTTGATAACGACGGTTTTGTTGAGGATGACACCTACTATAACTCTTGTGTTACCATGGTTAGGGTTTGATCACTTGACAAAATACGCTTCAATACTATCCTTCACAGCTATGAATTGTTTTTTTCTTCTACATTTATTGTATACGTTATGTTTCATTCAGTCAGGTCGCATCATTAGCTTTATTATTAGGGGAAAAAGGTTACTGAGGATCATCGTAAAAGTGTTCACTGTCACCTGTAAACGACACAGCGCTATCGCCCAAGCTGATATTTACTCCATTGAAAAGGGTAATGACAACAACAGTCGCAAAACTGGATCTCAAGTCCCAATGAATACGTCCC
Source organism: Panagrellus sp. LJ2285 (assembly GCA_024447235.1). Taxonomy (NCBI): domain Eukaryota; kingdom Metazoa; phylum Nematoda; class Chromadorea; order Rhabditida; family Panagrolaimidae; genus Panagrellus; species Panagrellus sp. LJ2285. Next base: position 55,584 of record JAMRYB010000017.1, read on the forward strand.
AACGTTATTAACTCTAGTCGCAAGAATCTCATGTTCAAGTCCCAAATTGCTTTCATACACCTTTTTATATATATTGATCCATGTTTTGTAACACTCTTTTCACAGTAAGATTTATGCGTATAAGTGCTAACGTAATTTAAAGACAACGCACAACATCATAATAGTACAAATAAAACAAGACATGATGTGATTCTTCATAAGAGAGCACCAAACAAGATGCGAGCAAAAACAATAGATTACAAGTATATGATATCCATTTCACCCAAGATCGTCAACAATACAGTACAAAAAGAAAAAGACCTTCACCTCATGTTGAGATACCATTCGTCAACGTTTTCACCAGGAGGCACAACAGGTAAGTTAAAAAGTTTTCTAATCTGGGCGGTAGTTTTGTGACGCATCTTATTCAGCAAAAGCGCGCAAATGCCATCTGTTAGCCGACTTGATTGAAACAGGTGAGTAGTTTCGACCAGCTTATTGAATAAGTCGATCTTGAGACGGAACAGGAACTGTTGGCCGGGGTCTTTATTGGAAACACGAACTGGTTTGTCGTTTATTATAACCGGATTGTAAGGCTTGGAATTGCGATAATGCGTAAAATATATAATAGCATGTTTGAGAGTATCCTTATCGATTCGTTCAAGAAGGAGACGTTGGATACCTTTGTCTAAAAGTTCACATGGTTAAATTCAGTTCGCCACAATCAAAGTGAAATCGACCTACCATAAGCATTCCTGAAAGTACCGCTTTCACGTATCACATAATCCTCGATTATACATTCGTAACCATCATTGCTAACGACGGCCATTGCCTTGACTCTATCATCATCAGCGACGGTTTCCTTGTGCGGTTTCTTTGCCCCCTGCGGGGATTGCTTCTTCTTTCTTTTGGGCGGCATTGTTGGAAGAACCGCTGAAAAATAAAACGGTCATATAAAACTTTGTCATCATAGGCAGGATAAAGAGTTATCACGTTCAAAGGATCGCGGCATGTATCCAAGTACAGGGCAACGGCAACAAACGAGGTGGAAAGGAAATTAGTAAGCCTAGGATGTCACCGGGAATTGTTAAAGACATCGTTGAAGAATGGGTACAAAAAGGGACGAATTGACATAGTTTAAAAAACGTGAAAAATGAGGGGAGTGCAAAAAATATAAAAGTGTAAACAAAGGCCATGTGTGGCAGGGGTTAATAACAGCCTCAAGCTCTTTTCGGCACAGTTTATATATAAAACATTAAGGATAAGCATGTCGAACTGTAAATAAAGAATGATAAACGTGACAGCAATCAAGCAAGCTTCGAAAAAGTTTCCCGCGCAACACGTTTGCACCCGTTGAGCCGTTCAACGTCTTGGACAATGGCAAGATGGTCACCATCGCTGTTGGTGGGGGTCAAACGACTGACTCCAACAACGCGCTGTTGATGCAAGAAACAAACACGGACATTTGACGTAAAAAAGCTCTCTCGCACATTGTGTACATGCGCCAGCCGCATGTTGCTCGCAAAATTGACTGGCCAGTGGCCATGTTCGACGAACATTGAAAGTTGTTGTTTCCGACGAAGAAAAGCAGCTACAAATCGGCGTCACAGTTTCTGCATAGACTTCAGACAGTAAGGAAAGGTAATTATCGCTCTATAAATAACTTTGCTTGACAGAGACCCGTTGCAATAGGAAATTCGCATATTTTTAATCGGAGTAACAATTTGTAAGAATGTATAATATGAAAAGCGTCATTGCATTCTTTTGATCATACTTTGCTTTCTAATTAATTGAAGTTGCAACTTGTTATGTGACATCTGGTGTTCATTAACTACTCACAGATAAGCAATGCCGATCGAAAAAGATGGTGAAGGAAAAGAAAGCTCGGAACTGATAGTAAACTTTTCATTCCGATGGTCGGCCACACTTCCTATAAAAGCTTATCAACTCAATACACCATTAATTCGTCTTATCGTACCGCTTTCTTCGTTTAAAATTTCTTCGTTTGACTATGCTAATTATCTTAAGCTGTTGTCGGCTAGTTGGATGGACACAACGTTGAGATCGATCGATAAGCGCACGCGAAAGATACTCGGCCACATAGGCGTTGCCTCTCTTGACTGTTTTGTGTGACCAAGCGCGGCCTCCTTCGTTCGTAAAGCATTGCTTCGTGTTGTTCTGTTAAGTTTTCATATCCAACAATCTTGGGTAGATTACAGTTTTGTTCCATTAATAACAACTAATTTTGACTAGCGTTTACTTCCTATCATTAACATAATGATCGCGAAATGTATTGTCGGGACATATTATATATAATATCACTTTAAAATCATTTGGACAAGTTTCAGAGAACGAGCCATGCCACTGCCTTCCGTTGTATATTACAATGAATCGGGTACTTATGAAACTCATACCTTGTCTGATCAGTTTGGTAAGTAAACATTGTCCAAGAATGTTATTTCATGCATTGTTTTGATTTTACAGGTCTAAAAGTAGTTTCACAAAACGGAGACGATAGTGATTCGTCGAGTATCCATTCTGATTTCTCTGGCATTGGATCCAAAGGATTCATTTGGGATGGTGAGCGTTACAAGTAGCTTTGACAACTTTTAACAATACATATATTCAGTCGAGGAGAAACGTAAGAAGAAGAAACAGAAGAAGGCGAAATCTAAGTCAAATCAAAACAAAAGTCAGGCGCAGAAAGGAAGTGATTTTTCTACCAACAAGCCATCAGTTGGAAACAGTTCTGGATTAACTAAGAAATCTACTTCTGCCATGGCAAACAATTTTAAAGCTCTTGATGTCAAAGTTTACTACCAAAAATTGGTCGATGATGGTGCCCGTGATGTCGACCTTTCCACAGATTCAGGGACGATGGAAGGAAACCATGGTCCAAAGGCAGAAGAGCCAATCGCTTCTGCCCAAGTTGAAAATGATGGTGGTGAACGCATTTCTGATGATGAACAGTCAGGCGATTCAAATCCCAACCTTGACAACGATTGGGACTTCCCGTCATCTGTCGAAGAAGATGAAAAACACGATTCTGAAGACGAATTTTCGGACTACAGTGAATTGATTCGGGCTGACTCTATTTCGAATCCCGATGAATGGTTGCCCCAACTTGAACGAGTTGGAGATACAAGTGATTTCTGTTGGAAGGAACCGAATTCGGTTAAGAAAGTCCCTCAAAATGCGTCAGCTACGTTCTACGACACTCAACGTAGTCCGCCGACCAGCACGTCTTCCTTTTCAATCGTCAATCAACATATCGGCGATTACTCGTCCTTGTCACTACCAAAGAGATATGACTTCGCACATGATAATACGGAACCGTCGGCCGATGTCAAGGACCAACAATTTCAACAACAGTGTCTCAAAAAAGTTACACCTTATCGTGCTAAGGTTGTCAAGAAAATGATGAAGTAAGTTCAGTTTACTCAATTTGAGTATATTTAAAGTTTAACATTTTAGATTTGACTATGCTTTTGATAATCTACCCGAAGTCGACCCACTGGACGTTGTTTTTGGTCACTTCTACTTCACCCTCCCCTCTGGCACCCACATTCCCCAGCGTTGCCAGGTTTTCGAATTCGACGACGACACCGAGACATATAATGTTTTCATGAATGATCAAGGAAAGTTTTCCAAAGTCACTGTTGACGATTTGCGCGATATCCCCGAAAAAACGGCCGATCTTCTTGGACCTCCGACTATGTTGTGTACCATCATTCCGAAATGTGATTGCACAAAGTGTATCGCTATGACTCGTGATTCCAAGTAATTATTGTTAACTTATTCATTTAAATTAATATTGTTTGTTTTTTAGAAACTTTTCACTGATTCGACTTAGTTTCAAATTGATTTTTCTGTTTTCACTAATTGCATGTTGCGTTTTCTCAATGTGCTTTTGCCTAGCAAACCACTTGATATTAATTTAACAAAACTTATTAAGCATGGTAGTTCATTGTCTTTGCAAGTGTCTTTATGTACGACAATTACCTCAAGTTCGTCTATATTAGTGTATGTTTGTACCTTGTTATCGACAACAATAAAATAATTTATTCGACAACTTGTTTAGTAAGGTATGGATAGAAATTGGACAGCTTGTGAAACAAAAATGTCAAAAATTCGTATTGAAATAAGGAGTGTCGATCTGTTGCTAGTAAATGATTTGTTTCAATAGTTCAGTTGTCGGTATCAAATGTCATATTAGCGTAATGTTTCCGACGCGCAGCATTTCCATCCTGCAATCGAACAACATTTTGAACAAATTTTAAAATATCACTACAACGTTTCGCCTGTGACAATATAAATGAAACCCTTGTTATTCTGTTTCAACATCGGAAGCAACCATGGCCTCCAAACTGTTTATCCTGTTATATTTTGCTGTTGCAGCCCTCGGCTCACCAATGCCAAGCAATCCACTAGTTGATAGACTACGAGCAGCAAATAAGAAGTATTATGATGATATTGCTTCCTACCCCCGAATGTCAGACATGACTAAGTGCCAACTTGCTCGAAGCCAATCTGACCTTTACCACAATACGCCGACAGAAACTCTAGGTGGTTTTATTGGAATGGGATACGATGATTTGTATGACAGCACTCGCCTCGCTGTGTTTGAAGAAACTTACAAAGATTGCAAGATGACCCCGGATAACAGTTATTTCTTGCCCGATGGCTACACGATCAAGGTCATTAGAAAAGCAAATTTGGACCGAGCAACTTCAAAATTTGAGTCTAAAAAATCTGATAGTTTTGGTATGGAAATGGGAGTTGGTGTTGACGTAACAACAGAGAAAATGAGTGCTTCATTCAGCATGGATATAAGCGCTTCTTCAAAATCGGCCGAAGAAAAGGGGAAAACAACGCTAAACATGAAATCGACAAATTTGATGTACGTAATGAAAGGTAACAAAGCTGCTAAATTATCCGGTGAATTTGAGGTTTGTGAAACATCATGTCGCAAAAAATTTAAGGATATTACAGTCTCGCATCAGAGACGTTCTGATAGCGCTTCGAAACAAAAACCCAAGACGTGTCAAACGATTGATAGAAGAAACTTACCGAGATTTTGGCACAAATGTTATCCTTGAAGCAACACTTGGATCTGAACTGACTGTCAAAACAATTGTGGACAAAGCAATACTTGAAACTGAAACTAAATTTTCCTTAGATATCAAAATGGAAATCGATGTTGATGCAGAGTATGCAACTGTTAAAGGAGGTTTAAAGGTTTCCGGAAATATGTCTACATACGACAACAGTTCAAATGTTGATGAAAAAAAAGAAATCTACGCGCGAGGAGGACCAACGTTAATCAAACTTGCATCGAACAATTCAAATGTAAGTTTTGCAGGCATTATTATCGGGCTTAGTTTTTTGTTATTGAAGGAGTTTATGAGTGTTGACCATGTAGTTGCTCTGAATAGAAACTATCGTCCTATATATGAAATCATGCATGGAGGCGCATTGGTGTCGTTTAATATGACTACCTCAGAGATTCAAATCATGAGAATGCATTTTGAGGCCGTATATAAGGAATACATTGAACGCAATACTTATTATGGATGTCTTGATCGAGAAAAAGCTAACTTTGACAATCAGGTATGTTTGGTATTTCGAGTTTTTGAAGAACTGTATGCACTTTGTAGGCAAATGTTGATGACAACACATGCGACGGTGATTATTGTTCTTTGGTAAATATTGAAGTGAAATGTCAAATTCATGAGGTGGTCAAACAAATTGGTCTTATTAACAAGACTAAAGATGAAGATGAGGACGAGAGGGAATGCTATAAATTCGTCGACTCAAACAAAAAATCATATGAAGACGCGAAAAAAAACGCGAAAAAAACAAAAGATAATACAGGAGCAGAAAAAGCAAAAAAGACGTATACAGATTCACTTGCCAAATGCCGAAAAGAACACAAGCACTTTGAATATCAAACAGTTCTTAACTATACTGAAGTGGATGTCAACGACGAATTCTTTAGAAAAGCAGATCAAAAAGAATACCTTGAATGCACCAGAAAAGGCCATTTTGTTAGAGACGAACAAAACAACTTTAAAAACAAAGTTTGTGGTAAGTTTACATTTTGTGGATTCTACTACTAAACACTTCCAGGGCGAGTGAATGGTTCCTGGAAACAACGAAAAACCAAAAACGGTGGCATGTTTCAACGCTGTTCTGTTGGAAGCGAATCAGTCAGAACCATCGAAGAGCTGGAAAAGTTGAACATCATAGAACCATCCCCATGCACTGGTTTAAAGATTGAAAACATTTATACCAAAGACTTTACATGTCCTGCAGGCACCAAAAAGATTGAAATCATTTCCTATAACATTTTACTTAACGATCGTGTACATTCATACTGGAAACATGAGTGTGACGACGAAGCACTTGGTTGTGTCGAAGTTAATATAGACTTTTTCATTCGGCATTCTGTAGACATTTCATCATATTGGTGTGGTGAAAATCAGAAAACTTCAGTGTTTTATGCAGGAGTCTTCGATCGTGGACAAATCAATTCATATTATGGAAACAGTGGTTGCCCTATTGGCATGACTGCTTATCCATTTTTTCATGATACGACTTTTTGCATTAGTGAACGTGTGCCTTTTTCTTCCGACTACGTGAAAGATACAAATAATGACGGACTAAGTAGAAACGAAAATACCGCAGAGCTAACACGCCTTTTCAAAGGAACTGATGATCCAAATTACTGTAAAGAAAAACATACTAAGCAACTGATAACTGTTATAACTCATAAGCGTGGTATTGACCGAATCTACGCATGCATCTTTAAGAAAGCTGCTTACTATCACTTGCCACCGCCGTCAGCTGTTAAAATGCCCTTTCGAGTAATTGGTCTTACAATCGATGAATATTCCGAGAGCACAGCAACAATATACTACCATGATAGAAGGGAAAATGTGTTTTTGAAGTCGTTTGGTGCCAATCTTGTCGGTTTTGTGGACAATGTTACGAAGACACTAATGGCAGAACTGATGGTTTAGTGTTATGCAATTTTATTGAAATTATAAAAAAAATTTCAGGTTAAAAGAACAGGTAATGGAACTAAGGAATTGGAAACTTTAAAGATGGAGACCGAGGAGGAAACCGCCGGATTTTTCTCAGTTTCAACAGTGATTATTATTGTTATCGTTATTGCTTTACTGTTTTTGCTGCTTTGCTTGTGTACCCGAGGATGATTCCATATGCATTTGCAGTTTCGTGACACGATTTAAATAAATTGAACAGTAAACCGATGTAATGTGATATGGAATTGACTCGGTCCTAGTCTCGCACCCTCTTTAACCCCCAACTCGCACATCTTATTATTGTAGTCGTAGCTAGTGGTCAACGAAAAGAGTCACTTTTGTTATCGTTGCGTTTGGTTTGGTCACTCGCTCTAAACGATATACCAGTCCCTGAGTCGGACCAAAAAACAATCTGGCCTCAAGCGATCGGTGGTCGCTCGTTCGGGTCGCGGACCAGCTGATCGGCGGAGTCTGCCAGCTGCTTGGCCCAAGGACAGTCGTGTGACCAGTGCAACGCACGCTTCGGCTTCAACACGGTCTCACGAGTCCAAGTGCTTTGTTAGCGCTTTCGTGCCAGCTAAACACAAAAACGTCTTTCGGTAGAGGTATCCATCCATCCATCCATCGAAGCTATCTCTCTGCACCGGTTCGACGGCCAAACCGGTGCGCACGTCAGGATCAGCTGAGCGACGACCGATGGAAGGTTAAGAAGCCGTTCAACTTAGCTTATTCGGGAGGGGTTCGTATCCGCGGACCTACTGACGGACCTTGGATGGAGGGCAACACGAGCAAGATATGTTTTTTGTGACTGTCATTCGTTCTCGACTTGTGGACACAGATTAGCTAGGCTTTTCTGGGTGGATCTTTGTGAGAGTAACCTCCTCTCCTCCTCCGGGGACGCACATCAGGCAGCGAAGATCATCGTGCTAGTAGCGAAACTTCTCAGGTGTTTTCGAGGACAAACGTGAAAGGGGCGTCGTTGATGAAGAAGTCAGGCGCAGTAGTGCCCTTAACAACTCCAAGCGGTCCCACGAGAACGCGACTTGTGATCATCATTAGCCAAAAAGATAATTAACGTGACCGTAGCTATACCAAAGCCACCGCTACACGCACTTATTTCCCATTGATCCGTTGCACTTCCAAGTCAGTCAAAGCAACCAGCAGCTCGTCTGGAGTCTGCCTTCTCCCTCTGACAAACATTGTCGCTCCTCCTTCGACTAGCTTCATAACAAGGATCGCTTCGTCCTCAAATCAGTGGATATACATTTGACACACCAGAGACAGTCATGCCTGCAATCACTTCTTCTAAACTATTGCCTCTCGATGACCCTGCGCTGGACTTTGGGGAAGCGCAGCATCTTATGCAGGTTGGTTTTGACGCTTGACAACTTCCATCAATTGAACCATTGTTACGGGATTGTTTCCTCTTCAATGCTATGAACTTAACCTTGCACGTTCTTTAGAGGCTGCTCGCCGACAGAATCAACAACTATGCTACAATTGACGAACTTCGGATGCTACTGGTTTCCGGAGCACAGGTCAGTATGTCCTTTATTCATTCGAATTAAGTTAACAGTGACGATTTTACTTTCGCGTTAAATACCAGACAAATTAAACTTGTTGTTTGTAATCTTATCGCGTTAAAAGAACTTTTTTATCGTTCTTTGCTGTTTTCAATTTAATTTTTTTTGTTGTTTTTGAAGCGGACAATAACAGTATCCACTTTTCTGAAGTCTGAGTTATATCTTATGACTGTTTTTCAAGCCTATTTTTAGCCGATGGTCGGCTATTTTTTTCAAGAACTAAAAAAACAGCTTTTGGCTGATCTTTTTTCGGACCCTGATTTATGTAACTGACAGCCGCGTGCATCACACAATGAAAAAACTGTCCCATTAATAATGTTCGCGTTTCGGTCATTTGCAACAACACAGCATCTTTGTTTTTTTCTGGCGGGAAGAAGTGCTAATCTGTTTCCGTCTCCCTTTTTCAGGCTGATGGCGTCGTTACAGATGGACTCACACCGCTACACTACGCCTGTCACCGAGGTTACTTCGCAGCGGCGAAGCTGTTGCTCGTCCGGGGCGCTAAGGTATGGAATGAAAAAATTCAATCGAATTAACCGAGACAGACATCAAATGTCCCGCCAAAAAGGGGCAACGAAACAGTTCAGTCGTTTTATCACTCCAAGTTTTAGGTGAACGCCGTTGACGCGATCGGCTATTCAGCGCTTCATCTCTGTGCGGAAAAGGGTTACTATCGACTGCTCAAATTACTACTGGAATACATGGCGCACGTTTGTTATTACCAGCAGACTGATAAGTGTGAATTTCCGTCTCGGGATTCCGCGGATGAGCCCTTACGGTTAGCCGTGGATCGTGGTCATTATGAGTGTGCTAAAGTTCTTCTGGAGCATGGGGCTGATGCGAACACCAAGTATTTCATGGGACCGGAAATCACCCTTGTTTCACCATTGGAGACAAATTTCTTACGATTGCTGTTGAGCTATGGTGCCGATCCTAATGTTTACTCACGCGATGGATTGACTCCTTTGATGAAAGCATGTCGGTATCGCGAGCGTGGTATTCGATCCATTCGTGTATTGCTTGAGTACAAAGCAGATATCAATGCCATGGCACGAGCTCGACAAGAATGCCGGACACCATTGCACTATGCTGTTTTGAGCGGAAGCAGCGAGTTGATTGATTTTTTGATTCAGGTACGATTGGATTTGTCAACAATGGTGATAAGCCTGTACTTTTAGAACGGGGCAAAGGTCAACATGCCAAAGTCATACGAGAAGCCATCGGTTCTCGAGGTCGCCGTCATGAAGGATGATCCTGCACTTGTGAAGCAGCTGTTAGATGCCGGTGCAGACCCGAATGCGATGCATGGATGCTTCGGATCCGCCCTTCACATTGCACTTTGTGCCGAAAAGAAGTTCCAATTCGAGATGGTCCAACTTTTGCTTCAATACGGCGCAGATCCAAATCTCGTCGGCCCAGATGCAGATGGTCGTTTGATGAAATCGCCCTTTGTCGAATACATGCGTGCCAAAGAAACGGCCGTCCGTGATATCAATATCCTTGCCCTATTACTCAGCTACGGAGGCAAAGTGATCGGTCAGCAGTCGCATTCCGACGCACGTGGTCAATTTCGAAACATCACCAATCTAATGACGAGCACACCTGACCTTGGTGTCCATATGCTTAGCCTCATTGAAGATGTTGATCAATCAGCTGTATCTCGGTTGCTTTCGTGTGACTCAACCCCCGAGGTTGCCAAGATTGCGTGGAAGCAGGCAGTGCGGTAAATAAACAAATTGCAAAAAAACAAGGGGTTCTTCAAAATTGTCTGTTTTTCAGTCAGCCAAAGAGTCTACAGCAACTGAGTCGGTTGCGAATCCGGTCTCTCGTCGAGCCTCTCTGCCCAGAGGCGGTGAACAAACTGCCACTGCCAGGAACGCTCCAGAAATACGTTCTCGGGTACTACTGAAACCGTTTTCGCACCGTCACAATCACCGTCACCATCATCACTACCAACATCGTAATTGCCAATAAACTGGTCTGCCTCGCCTGCTGCCCTTTTCATTTATCTTCCTTTTCTGTACATAATGTGCAAAACCCCCTTCGTTTTGTACAAACTTATCCGTCCAATACGCACAAATTTGTAAGTTTGCAGCCATATACGAGTCCTTAACCCACACCTTATTTATTTGTCACAGCTAAAATAACTGTAGATTTGGTACAATTTACAAATATTTGATGTATAAACTGATTAATTATAATATTACCCCCACGCGTACTCAATTAACCTTATCAGTTACAAAACGTGTGACACGTTTTTCAGAGTGTTGTGCTTTCAGCTATAACTGTATCATAATATTGTAAAGGAAATAAAGTTTGAAAAGTGATCTCGGTGTTCGTCGAATAACATGACCCTGAGAATTTGTAACAAAGGCGATCACAATGGGAATTAAAATAGCTATTATGCAACCCCAGAGCGAAATTCTTTTGTTACCAACACGTTTGATGGAACAAGGTCAAACCTGTCTTGCGCATGCGTCATCACATTTGCAAAATTTAAAAGATCAACAAACTGAAAGCAAGGCCAGCGTTGATAAGTGATCTCATTTCGTGAATTCGACATGCCGGAATGTCCAGCCATCATAAGACGGATGCATGCTCTAACCACTGTACGAGTGGCAGCGGCGCATCTCTCTTTATTATAATGCGCATATCTTTTGGCTGCATTTCTTGTTAAACCAGTTCGACGTCAGAGATGCGCTTATTCATCATGGTAGACCTTTTCTTTTATTTGATCGTTATTGTTCCGGGGTCCCATTCGATCGTACGTGCGCATGAGCCCTGAAGTGAGAAACGAGTATGCACTCAAAATGGGACGTCTTCAAACCATCCTACATAAATACTCATGAACATATGAGGTTTGATCGTCTCCCTGTCTCAGTTGCTTTGCCGATTGTGGTTTTGCCAATCTGATACTATTGGAAATTAGAATTGAAAATGAGGAACTTCTTTGGTAAGACTAGGGTTGTGATAAGATTGTTGATAATTGTTTAACTTTGTTTCAGTTACATTATTCCTCGCGGGAATAGTCCAGTTAACCCTTGCCGCTGGCGGTTTGAAGGAACTAAATGATCTAGCTGGTGATGCACCATATATGGGCTGGGGCAATCAGGAACAAGCACCAGAATTCTTCGCAGCCGATTTGGCTAAACGCTATGGCCCTAATGTTTTCAACAACCCTTACAATGATTACGCTCGACGATATGGAGCTGCCATGATGGGTGGTGCTTATACTGGTCAGTACCCGAGCTATCGGTACGGATATCCGGGTGGTTATCCTGGTTATGGTGGATCCAATTATCGTGAGTTTTAAAAATAGCAAATCGAAAATAGCTTAGACACTCAATTCAGGTTACGCTCCCTATTCCCCCCGAGGCTATGCTGCCGGAGTTGCGCTTGCCGACGGTGAAGTCCCCGTTGCTGCTGCTGCCGCACCGGTCAGTACTCCTATCACTGGATCCGGAAACGTTGGCCTTAACGAAGCTTTCGGAGGTACCTACAATGGCCAAGGCAATGAATGGGTCAAGAGCAAATCATAAATTCCAAATTGCAAAGCTTTATTTTAATGGCACCACTGCTGCTAAACAAATTATTATTGTATAAAAAATGGCATTGTACATCAGTTTGATGAAAAAGAATAAAGTAAAAACTTTAAAAACAGAATCGATTTTGTCCCTGGGCCGTCATCTGATAGTATGGATACTCGTCCAAAACAGGCCAATTCACACCACCCTGCGGGAAGGGAAATATGGGCATTGATGGGCCAGGCATCGGAAAGGTTCCAACTTGATCTTTCAACTGAAATTGAAATTTCGCCAAGTTGCTCGAAGTTAGATTGGATGAGTGTTGTTGCGACGGCTGTTGATTGAATTGTTTTTGTTCGGTTTCATCGCCCTCGGACCTGGAAGCAACAAAAGTTCAGCAAGCATTCAAAAGATAACAAAACAAAAACAAAAAGGCTTACATCGATGCTGTTTGATTCGTTGGCGATCGCTTGTGCTTGGTCCTGCGATTTTGAAACCATACTTTGACCTGTAAACAGCATTTTGCACTCAAAAAATAAAAAATAAATAATGCATTATTAGATGAAAATACCTGCGTTTCAGACAGATTAAGCTCCTGGGCAAGTTTTAGGCGTTCTTTTCCGACGAGGTATGGATTCTTTTCAAACTCTCGTTTCAAAATCTCCAATTGTTCATCGGAAAAAGTTGTTCGAGGTCGTTTTGGACGGTTTAAATCGAGAGCTTTGGGGAAGATCAGTTCTTTGATGGTTCCATCGGCGGCTGGAAATACCTTTTTAAACATTGTTGTTAAAGTTAGTTTAGTTGTTACCTGCAATCCGCAAAACTTGGCAATAATCAGGAACTTTGGTCGACGACATCCTTCCACCCGGTGCCAAATTCAAACTGGACACAGAATCACTTTATCGTCGACCGAATATGGTCGAGCTTCGAGTACTTGTCACTTAGGACTTTTGTATGCAGCCGGAAACATGGTGCCACATTTGCCTGAATCGACACAAAGAGCCGCGCAAGGCACTTCGCCCATGGAGTGCCATTCTGCAGATCGCGCAAAAACTTTGCGAATGCCTAAATGATGCGCAGCCGGGAAGATGTTTATAGAAAGTGTTTCTCGAGAGTTTAATTGCTGGGAAAGAGAGCCTGAACGCCCATGTTCTCTTGAAACCTGTTTTCCAATCTCCATTTGTTTATAGCATATCTGTGTTCAACGATTGTTCATATCCAAATATGGGTAACTTCCAGCTGGTGGCTCTTCTTTTTCTTTCGCTAATTGTTGCATCTTCACAAAATGTTGTGAATTACGGAAATGTTTTAATCAAATGGGGTTTGTTTTTCGATTACTTTTGTTTTTTTTTGTTCTTTTTCAATGGAAATGTTGTCGGACATGAGTCAATTCAGCGGTGTTTAGAGCGGCGTGAGCTTACGTGCGAAGCGAGTCCAGATGGAAAGAATCCCGGCGTCTGTACACTTTACCGCCGACATGAAACGATTGGAACACCAGCAAATTGCCAATTCATGAATGGTGAGTCAGGTTTCTTCGAACGAAATTGAAATAGGACAAAGTCAATTTCGTTAAAGGTCGTGATCGCGTGGGCTGCGACATTGATTGCCAAGGAGCTGATCGAGACTCAGTCATTTCAAAGTCACCACCGAATAATCACCGATGTGTCCGCTTCTACACTTATGACAGTTTGTTGGATGAACCGACCAAGAAATGGTCAATCTGGCGGTCCGATGAATGCCTGTTGCAAAAAATTTCACTCGAAGTTCACTGTGGTTTTCCTTGAAATGCTTTATTTCCTTCAAAAACATGCCCGCAATAAATTACACATAAGTTACTACTATAAATAAACTGTGAGCTAACTAATGAAAGATCTGAGATGTGTTTGTTGAAAGCGATATTTCATCGCCAAGTCCCGAATCGAATGTACCGTAGACGCGTCGTTCTTCGTCCTCCATCAAATCAAAATAGTCCTGTTGAACATTGCACATGAGTACCAGCTTCTCGGCCGGGGGTGTTGGCACTCCGGCATCTTCAGGGAGGTAGTATTTGATTATGATTACTGCTATCGTTCTGAAATTGGGTTAAATAAGATCATTCTAAAAATATATAACCCAACGTTGGAATGGCAAATATCAAATAACTCCAACCACCGGCAGCTTGAAAAAGTGGATAATAAATAAAGTTTGTGATCATGGTAACAAGCCAATTGATAGCCACACTACAACTGTAAGCAATACCAGCGGCTTTAGCAGGCACAAGTTCGCCAGGAATGAAATATGAAACTGGACCGACGCCAACATTGTAGCCAACACCCAGGATAATGAACGTGAATCCAAAAGCAACTGATGCCCATGTACCATCGACAACATTTTCACTAATCAGTGTTGTGATCATCATTAGATAATTGGCGATAGCACAGATGATGAGGGTGTCGATCAGTAGTTCTTTACGAGGGACTGTTTTGACAAATCGAAGTGCTGGAAGGGTCAGAAGAATCGAGAATACGGAACCTAGCGCCGGGATGAATGGAATTATAATAGACATAAAGGCCACTTTCTCAAACATTCTAAAACAAAGGTTATCCGTTATGAAAAGAGGACTCAAATTTTCTTACGATGTGGAGTACGATACGGTCGCCATGCATCCACTGAGAATCTGCGCAGCACTTACGAGCATTCCCAGCAAAATGCCAGTACGAATGTGTGGATCATAGAATGCTGCTTCAAGAGACATCTGTTTCGGTGCTTGTGTCACAACCTGTTTGTATTGTAAAATAACTGCATCGTCATTTTCTTCATCGATATCGTAAAAAAATCTATAACAAGGCTAATCAGATCAGGACTTTAAAAGTATATATAACATACCGAATAGCTTCTGCGGCAGACGCATGTTCTCCCCTTTGAAGCAAATAGTTAGGACAATCAGGAAGAAATCGGCTGTAAATAATTAGACAAATGGCAATGATTCCAGGAAAGGCAAGTAGAAGATGCCAAGTTGACCCGTTGCCAAGTAGGAAATCGATCGAAAACAGTCCGCCGAAAGCGGCTCCTGCACAAACGCCGATATGAACGAAGCAACTCAACGCACCTTTCCGTTCCTTTGGAGCCAGCTCTTGGATAAATATCGGAACTAGAGCACAAGCAAATCCGGTATAGATGCCGACAAGAAAGCGGCCAATGATTAGAAGCATAGTAATAAGATAGTATTGTGACAAAAATAGCAAGGCACTTGCAATGATAAGGATAACATTGTTGACTACCATTAAACCTCTTTTAGTCCCCCATTTTCTTTCTACCCCTGAGATATAGAAGCAAGCAATAAACGCGCCAACAGCCTGGCTAGCAACAATCACTGCCCTGAAGAAAAAATATATATGAAAGTATTGTCAAAAGTTTGAAATCACTTACCACACAACATCTATTTGTGCATCAAACCGTAAAGCGATACCACCAAGAGAGGAGTGGTTCCTCATAGTTTCCTGAATCACCTCTGCAGGAACATTTAAAGCTATCATATGGTAGCCGACCGGTATTACACTCAATATTGATATAAGCTGGATTAAGATAACAAGCTTAGATGGATTTCTAAACAGACTAAGATAATCTTGTAGTTCTTCTCTGACAATACTGTCCCGCCATAACTCCATCACTCGAAGATCTGAAATAATGAAATCAACATCAAACAACCCGAGACAACTAATAAAGCATCGAAAAACAGTTTACAGAGGCACGACATGCAGGTCTTCGATCGCTTGCGCGAATGCATGTCCAAATGCTTGCTAACGCGTCTTATCAGTCAGTCTACCTACAAACTACGAACAGTCCAGATTTGGCGCGATTTGCATAACTTGAACATGGAGTAATAAAGACATTCAAAGGAAGTTTGTGATTGATTGGTTGTAACTGTCTAGAGATTTCCTGGTATTAAGAAAAACATTTATGCATCTCTCAATTGCTTCTTGATCGTTATGTCTCGTTCGGACTATGCTTATCTGTCTGCCTTTTCCCGTCACCAGCGATAAAAAACCACTTTCATGCTCTCTTATAAACTTATCACAACAAAATGGCTACGAGCAGCATAAAAGCACATGTGGAAAGTGCAACAGCGGAAGAAGGTTTTCCTTCGCGGTGATGATGATGATGGTGAGGACGTTGCATTTGTTCGGGTTGATCCTTTCCGCCGGGGTAATAATTCACGTCCATGGTGTCCTTAAACGTTTCTAATCCAATTGTTGGAGTCGAAAAGAAGTTTATCATCTGTGCATTGGCTTTATTGCAGGCTGGACCCTTGCAGCAACAAATGCGATTGATTCCATGAAGTTTCAGAATGTCACCAATTGTTTGTTCCCGAACACCAAGGGATTTTAATTCGTACTCTATCAAGTCTTCAGTCGTTTGATCATAACATTTTGCATGCTTGTGAGAGTGAGGGCAGTCCATGACAGCAAAAACAGCTGAAACTGACTCATTTGTTTTAAAACTAGAAGAAGATAAACTTACGATGCAAAGGTTGAATTTTAGTCATACACATTGAATGGATGTTTAGGTTTTTACCGTTTAGCCCATATTCTTTGATGTCACGATCATAACGAACTGAGACACAACCGGACTCGGAAAATCCACATGTTTGTTCAAAGCCTAAACGTTTAACGCTGAGAAAAATGTATGCATGAGTAAAATGATTACCAAAATCTACAGGGCTGCCAACATGACAAACGTCACCACTAACTAGGCTTAACAATGTGAAAATACATATAATGCGATAATACATTTTGAAAGGCTTGCAAAAAAATCGCCGAAATGATTCAAATCAACTAATTTTGTCGATATAAATGCATCATGAAGAGTGTCTGTAGAGGCAAAACAGGAAAAACAAAATATCAGAAATGCGTCAGATGTGGTTGAATTCATGAATCAGAACTCTTTTGTAAAATACCGTGAAGTATCCATCGCAAAGGCATTTTTGTCATGTGTTTTTTTTTTGCTAACAAGAATTTTTTAATAGTACTTTTGACTGTTTTATGATTGCGTTTTTAATGTGTTTCACTGTATGTTTACGTGAACATACTTTTAATTTGAAAGAAATCAATAATGAAATCGGAATCATTGCGACCAATGTTTTCGATTTCAGAAGTTTTTACATTTTCCGATGTAAAAAAGACGCAATGGCGTTGTCAAGGATTACCTAAGAACAAAACTATGCGCTAACATCAGGTTTTGTTCTCAATGGGATGGCGCAATCGCCCTAAGGCAGTTGATAGCAGCCGTGCTGATCAAACTCGTCGGTCAAAACCGCAAGTCGTCCCAATGCGCATTTAAACTGGTCATCGGAGTTGATTAAAGTTGGTCTGCTTCTTCCGTTAAAAGCAGTGGCTGTATAAAAGCTTTAGTCGCGTGTTTCATAATTGTTGCATAACTTCGAAGGCGATGACTTCGTCTATCGAAGACCGACGGCGATATGCCGACGAATTGCGTAGAATTACCTTTTTTGGAGTGACTTTGAGTACTGTCGCTACAATCGCGAGTGTTGTCATTGTCCCAATTGTCTATGGATACATTCAACGCGTGCAATCGTCATTGTCGACCGAATTGGAACATTGTCGGGCTGATAATATGAAAATGTGGCACGAATATTTGGTTACCAGTGAAGTGAGAATTCTTATTTCGAGGTCATTTTTTTACATTTTTATTTGTTTTGTAGTTTATGGGTGTTACCAACCCGACAAAGCGTGCTAAGAGACATTATCTTCCATCCCGATATGATCCTTACGTTGTTCAACCAAGTGCTGGTGCTTACAATGCTTATGGTTCTGTTCGCCCTGTACAGCCAGCTGCTGCTACAAGACCGCGTAATTATGCTGACAATGATGCTACCGGTTATGGTGGAAGTTCAGCTGGGGCTGGTAGAGCAGGCGGTAGTACTGCTGGTGCCGGTGGCGCTACTGGAGCAGCCGGATCCGCTGGTGCCGGCGCATCAGCTGGAGCCGGTGCATCCGCCGCAGCAGAACCAACGACAACAGAATCACCCTTTCCCAAAGGATTCAGGCCAAATCCAAGCACGAAGACAAACACCGTTGTTGATTACTCCGGAATTGAAGAAAGCAAATGTTGTGCTTGTGCTATGGGTGAACCTGGTGATGCTGGACCGCAAGGTCCGCCTGGCGATGATGGACTTGACGGAATTCCGGGTGAAGATGGTACTCCCGGACCTGATGCGCGACCTGGAGAGAAACCAAGCCAGCAAAGCTGGTATATCCGTCGTTATCTTCACTTCCTAAACTTAACTAAACTCTTTCAGGTGTTTCGACTGCCCCGAAGCCCCAGCCGGCCCTGCAGGCAAACCCGGTATCAAAGGTCTTCCTGGCTACCCTGGTGAACCCGGCGATGATGGTCTTGATGGCCGTATTGGTGAACCTGGACCACCTGGCCAAGTAGGCCTTCCAGGTAAACCCGGCACTCCTGGCGACAAAGGTCCGAAAGGCCCACCCGGCATTCTCAAAGAAGTTCAAGGACCTCCCGGCCGTCAAGGCCCAGTTGGTCCCATCGGTGAACGTGGTCCCAATGGCAATCCAGGTAACCCAGGTAAACCTGGCCGTCAAGGTACCCTCGGCTATCCTGGTCTCCCTGGACATCCAGGTCCCGCTGGAAAGGATGGTGCCAATGGAAAACCCGGCGAACCCGGTCCTCCTGTGAGTAGACTTTTTTTACACCATGCAAAAACCGGATTTTTCGAGATGAAAGGAAGTTATTTTTTTCAGGGCGCCTCCGATTCTTGCAGCCACTGTCCTCGTGAGTATTTCTATTCCGTAAAAGGATGCTACCCCGCATCCATTGAAGCTTTTTATCGATAGGGTTATTTGTTAATCATGAACTTTTTAGCGCCTCGTCTGGAGACCGGCTACCACGCTTAGAACAGGGCAGACAAAAAAGCAACATCTGAAAACTGACAGAAAAAAAGCAATTTATCTTTGAGGTTATCAAAGAAAGTTATATTGTTTGTACATATGTGAATAACTTTAAGGAATTCGCAATTCAGCTGCAATGATTTTAAATAAAATTGACAGAGTTTTATTCAAGACATTAGTGGCATCCGTCAACCAAAGTAACATAATAGAAAATCATTAACTAAATCCAATTTTCAATCGAGAAAAGGCATTTTTTGTTCAGATTTGAGTCTTTCAAGTTTTGTGTTTAAAAAAAGTTGCCTTTGGTAGCTTTAATGTGATTAGACATAAAAAGCCAAACGTTAAAGCTGACTAAAACACACTAACGAAGCAATTCAAACACAAGGCCATAAGAATGTAAAAAAAGCCTATCACCGCCTTGAAAACTCAGTAAGTGACATCATCTAAGCCGTAAGCCTTTCCACAACACCTTGATATATGAGATAAAAACCTGATACAATCAAATATTTACTGCTAAAAAAGGACACCCCAACTTTTTTCTGCAGAGCTTGCTTTATGTCACAATTGGCTTGTCCACCAAGCATTGAGACAATTTACGAAGAAGCATCTGTCACTATAATTACTGGTTTTTGCAGCCTTACCGGGCGCTGAAAATCTGTTTCAACGATCCCGCTGATAGGGGTTCTCCGACGCTGAGTTGGCGTTGCGTGAAAGCAAAACAGCGGATATCAAAGTATCAATAAAAAAAGTGTGTGTGTCGAACAAACAGGTCTTCAACACATGGGCGTCAAAAAAGACCTCTCTGCCTGCGCAACATATATATATACAAAGAGCTACTTCAATGTTGCAGTATCAGGAGTCCATTGTCTGCTTATCCACGGATATTAATCTTAGATCACTTAATTTATATTCATTTACAGCGTGATGGAGTCAGACAAGACCCGACTCACGACGGAACGTCTTCGTGAGGCTGATAGCCTTCGTACATATGCCTTCGTCGGCATTTCCATGAGCACAATCCTGACCTTGGTTAGTATTGTGGCTGTTCCGGGCATCTACACATACATGCAGTATGTCCAGATGCAACTCGACGATGAAGTCAGCTATTGCCGTACGCAGTCTCGTCTTCTGTCTTCTCAGCTCCAAACGACGTTGAACAAGAACCCGAGCCTTCGTGAAGCTCGTGATACCGTGTTCGCTCAGCCTCATCAGGTCAAGCAGGCTATCTACGTCGGACAGGGTCAAGCCCGTCCCCGTCGTCAAGCTTATGGTGCCGCTCCTCCGGCCCCGGCTGCTCCCGCTTATGGCGATGCTGCTGCCCCGGCCTATGGCCCTAAGTCTACCGCTGATGTTGAACAAGTCGAAGTGGCCGCTGCCGTCGAGCCGATTGAAGCCGGTGGCGCTGCTGGTGGATCTTGCTGCAGTTGCGGTGTTGGTCCCGCTGGTCCTCCCGGCCCGCCTGGCCCCGACGGTAATGACGGTAACGACGGAGCTGCTGGTAACGATGGTGAATCCGGTCCCGATGCCCCGGCCTATCCTCCGGCTTCCGAACTCGACTTCTGCTTCACCTGCGAAGATGCCCCGGCTGGTCCCGCTGGTAACGCTGGCCCGAAGGGTCCCAACGGTAACCCTGGTGCTGCCGGTCAAGACGGTGCTCCCGGCAATGCTGGTACCGCCGGAGAAGCCGGTCCTCAAGGTCCTCCCGGTCAAGACGGCGCTCCTGGTGATGCTGGTGCCCCTGGCCCTGCTGGCGCTGTCTCTGACGTTCCCGGCCTCCCCGGCCCGGCTGGTCCTCCCGGTCCCGCTGGCCCCGAAGGTCCTGAAGGCCCCGCTGGTCCCGATGGCAAGTTCGGTGAAGATGGTGGCCCCGGCGCTCCCGGTGACGCTGGTGCTGACGGTCCTCCTGGCCAAGCTGGTCTCGATGGTCCCGCTGGAGAACTCGGTCAACAAGGCGAAGGCGGTAAGCGCTTTTTCCTGACCTTTTCACGCCACCCAAGCGACTTAATCGCTCCACAATGTCAACCATTAACTAATTTGCAATTTTTCAGGCGGCTGCTCTCACTGCCCCCCACCGCGTACTGCCCCTGGCTATTAAACGTCGCAACTTGGATTTTTTTAACCGTTTCCGTTTGGCATTTTTTGTTGTTTGTACATACTCGGAAACTTTGTGCCAATAAAAGTTTATCACTCGCACACGATGAAAGGAATTGAATCATGGCATTACTAGTCAAGCAATTGCACTTCTTATTACCAATATTACTAATTATTGTCTTAAAATAGGTTTCACCAGTACTGCCTAAGTGATCGAAGCATTGCGGTCAGACGTCTGATAACTCTAATGAAATGTCGGCACGGTTTGAGTGATGTGAACCGTCGAATTGTCATCGCCGCCGCTGTTACCGTTCAAAAGATGGAGGGCATCGTCGCTATGCTCCGCGCACAGGGAAATCCGGTCTAGCGAGCTCATCGACACTGAAAATAAAAAAGTAATAAATAATACAGCGGTTTTTCTCTGGAAAAACAACAAGATGGATGGTTTACAGCTTTTTACGGATGTTAACTTACACATTTTACGAGCTTCCTGTTCGTCCTGCGGAGTTGTGCCCATCATCATGATACCGCAGTTGTCCTCCTCGCTTTCTCCGTTGGATTCGCCGTCGGAGTGATTCACGCTGGAATTGAATGAAAATTGATAAAAACAGTTGATATTTCGATTGACGTACAAAACGTACCCCAAGGTATCGCCATTGTCGAGATTCTCGTTAGCTTTTTCGTTGATACTTTCCATTCGCTTTGCTTGGCGATGATTCTTGTTAATCACACGTTGAATCAATGCTTGGCACACATTGTGATGAAATGTTTTTGCATCATCGAGAGCCGTCCTTCCCCAGCGATCTTTCACCTGGCAATCGACTTTTGCCACTGAGATCAAAAACTTAACTATCACCGCATGTCCTTCTGAAGCTGCTAAATGCAATGCAGTACGCCCATCATAATCAGCCATGTTCAAATTAGCCCCTTGCAGATATAATCGACGAATTGTTTCCAAATCCGCATTCTTAGCCGCAAACAACAACGAAACCACCAAATCAGTCTCTTTATTTCCAAGCTTGCGACGGGGATCAATCTTCTTTGAATCAGCGTGAAGCAAGCTGTCATAGTTGTGAAAGTTGAATGTGTCGATCAACTTCTGGCAGAAAAGGACACCCTTCGTTGTGTTACCCATTTTGTCGAGGGGCGGAGCCCATAGACAAATACCCATAAGGTTGGGGATTACCAAGATCATGGCTCCACTGACACCCGACTTTGCCGGCAGACCGACGTGAAAGGCAAACTGCCCGGAATAATCGTACATGCCACACGCATACATGAGTGATAAAACGTCACGACACGGCCGCGACTGGATGCACCGCTCATTTGTCAAGGGGCAAACACCGCCGTTGGCCAGAGTAGCCGCCATGACGGCGGCACTTTCACAAGTCGTTTCTAGCGAGCAAAGCTGGAAGTAGAAGTCGAGCTCTTCACGCAAACTCTGGATGTCGGACGGGAAGCACTTGTTTTCCTTCATGTAATATGAAAGGGCATAATTACGGTCAGCCGTTTCACGCTCTGACAAGAAGGTGGCGTTATTGAATCCGACGTATCCGCCACCGGCAAGTTTTTTGTACTCATTCAAGGCGAAATCATAGCGATCTGCCATTGGCCAGCCTTTTTTCATGAGTGATGTAACGATGATAGCGCCTGCGTTGATCATCGGATTGTGGGGTTTTCCATTTCCATCGAGACAGATTTCATTGAATAGACGCCCAGATGGTTCGTGGCCAACATAACTGTGGACGTAATCAGCACCAGAATCAGATGCAACAATGGCATAGTTGAATGCTTTTGAAACGCTTTGAACACAGAAAGGAATCTTCGAATCACCGAGTGAATATCGTTGGCCATCAATAGTGCAAAGAGAAAGCCCCCATCGATTTGGGTCTTGACGGGCAAGTTGAGGAATATACGTCGCGACATTTCCACTTTTTTCTTCACGGCACTGAAAACTATTATTGTCAATTAAAATAGAATTCGCTACTCATTACCGCTTCAAAGATCTCTCTGATGTTAGACGTGAACTCCGGCCAATTAGGGACCACTAATTGATTACGCAGAGCTTGACTGATCAAAGCGATACAAGGGTGAACGCAGCTGCAATTTGATTAAGTTTTACTTTTGAAATGAATTGATAAGCGTACTCTTTGAACTGAGCCCGATTCAATCGATAATGACGGACATCATTATCTTCTTCATTCATCTGATCATACTCCCGAATACGGTCCATTGTTTGGCGAAGGCGAGGGTCATCATCGCGAAGGCCGAATGATCGGATTACCTGACATTGATAATTATGCTTCAAATTAACTTTTTTTAAACCTTTAACTTACTGAAATCAACTTCCCAATCGAGGCCTCATCCTGTTTTCCTTGAACTTTGAATAAGTCGAAAACCAAATCTTCCGGCGAGGTAGTCTTGTATTCATAGGCTTTGCTCAGCCCCTCAGCCGTTTTTGACATTATATTTGTCAGTGGTTCTTTTGGTTTCAGGATATCAGTCAGCGTGTTGACTGAAAAATATTTCTATTATGCACCGGAAATTGAATATTTATCAACAAAAACAAATAGTAAATAATGATAACTGAAGCGAATCAAAACTTTTCTACGATTCTAATCTATGTAACATCAGACCACCCCCAGAGGCTTATATTAGTGTTTAGAACGTTCACACGGAATTATTAAACTGAACGTTGAAAACAGCTTCCTTTAAACGAGCTCACATTAGCATTGATGGATAAAGGGTAAACTCGTGTTCCGAGAGGCCTTGGTCATTCAGTGAACTACGACTAACACGACTTTTACAATTGACATCACTAAAACTACACAAAAGTAAAAAATGGAAAGAAAAGCTCCCAAAAAATGGCAGAAAAATAACTGCATATCTTGGGGAGGGGTACTCCTTGTAAAGGGGCACCGGAGCTTAAAGAAAAACCATGCCTTGCCGGCCTATTTCGGAAGTGTCGTCTCTCAAATAGAGGCGGAGCGACTCCCATTGGCACTGCATGGACGCCGAAAAAGAAAAGTGAGAGAGAGACGGGAAAAAAGGAGCTAAATACACACAGACACCTTACCGCCATCTCGTCCAACAGGAGTTTCTGATAAGAAAAAAACTAAAATTAAAGTTGGCCGGAAATTCTTATTATTTTTGATGAGCTTAATGGTTTTGAAAAACGGTTAAAAGGGACACCCACTTGATTCACGGTTGTAAAACTCACGGGTTCCAGCACTGATGTTGTAATGGAATCCGAGGGGTGCTTCGCCAACGCGTGCGAACGGGCTATTGTGGGATGATGGTGTCGAGGAGATCACGGGATCCTCGACGAGTTTGGCGGACAGCTCGTCGCTTCCATTAGATTCCGATGTCATCTCGTTGTTTGTGACCATAATCAGTTGGCCACACACAATCAGCAAAACTGCAAAAAAGTTGGGGCAAGGTCAATAAGACTAGGTCCAGAAATTCAATCTCAAACGTCACGCCAAAATGTGAAAGCAAGAGTTCCTCAAATATGAAGAAAAAATGAGGAGCTTCTGTTACATTCATTTCGAAAGAAAAGTGAAACGCTGGTGGCCATGGGCAAAGTCACGGGCAGGTCATGACGTCGTTTCTCGCATTCTCGTGGCATTGCGATGGGCGCCGCAGACGAAGTATTAAATGTGCGAGCAAACACAAAACATTTTTTAAAGCAAATGAGGACGAGGTAGACGTAATTACGAGACGAGCAAGCCCCGAGGAAAATACGCCCTCTCACGTTGGTGACACATGGCGTAACTAAACACGTGTGTCTCGAAGTTGCTATGAATGTATTCACCTCACCGTCGATAGGGCAAGAAGGCAAAAATGACTGCGTCTTACAGTTAGGTAATCCCTCTCACAAGCTTTTCCTCTAACATTAAGTGAATCTAATGCTCAGGCTGGTGGACTGAGTAGGAGCGAGCGACCAGTCGGCAATGGGGGCTGCAAGCAGTCCGTTTCTACAAAAAGTGGCCTATTTTTATGTCAATTATAGTTTTAGCCATTCAAATTGCGGCATTAAACATTAAAATAAGAGACAGGGCATGCATTCCACAAAAACTGCTTCAAACGTTAATGAAAAAGGAATGGGAAAAGCTCCGGGAATGAAAAAAGCGCTGCAATGAAAGGTCGCCAGGGGCATCGATTTGGATGGCTTAGGCCAAGGGAAAGCGAAGCACTCTCTTCCCCACCCCAGCAGATGCATCAGCGATGCTTTATGAAAAAAACGGCGCTCAAACAACCCCACGAATGCCTTGGTCATTTCGGAATACGGAAGCAAGCAGTCTGGGCATGACGAAATTACATACGTTCCCCCACATCGTAGACATTGAGACGTCTGAGACGATGGACTTTTGCAGACATAACAAATTTGTGGGTTTGCATTGGAAGGCCAATTGGTTGAATGTTAAACCATTTCGATGTTCTAGCGCAGAAAAAGATCAAAAGCACCGATAAAACGGACATTAGGGAAGGAAAAACAGAGAAAAAACGACCGACAACAACAATCTAATTTTGAAAAGGCTGGAAATGTCTTTATTGAGATATAATCGTCATAAGCGGGAAAAGGTGCAAAGAAATGAAATTAGATAGAGCTTTTATTTTATGAGAATGTTGACTGTTCAGCGATATTGTGAAAAAATTGACAGGTAAGTTAATCGAAACAAAAATGTTGTAAAAAATTTCGATTATAGAATTCTGCTTAACATTGCAAAGGGAAAACATGTAAATTATTTTCTATTTTTGTTTGGAATCATTGTGGTGGTCGGAATTTACATGATAAACATAAAATTCAAAAAAGATTATGCCGTAATCATCTCCAGCACCTATTATAGAACTTCAAAAACGTAAGTCCTTTGAAACTATAAAAGTACAGTTCATCTTACTCAAATTGTAAGCTAAACGTAATAAACTATATTTAGATATCATGAAAATACAATGGCCCTTCTACTAAACGCTCACAACCGCTATGACAGACGTCAAATTTTCCACTGCCACTCGCGCAATGCCACAAGCGAACTGCGTTCTGTTGCTGAGACTCGCTGGGCTTATAAAATAGTAGCCATCTGCAAGTGGACTACTTATTTAACACTTTGCCCTGTCGTTCAGAATCCAACGACCTTTGAGGTTTATCGTCCGAAACAGCCAAATATGGCATTAAAGGTCGGTATTAGACATTGAAACAACAAAATTTCATTAGTATAGCAAGATTAACGACAGTTTAAGCCCTGTCATGTTGGGGCACTTTACTTTTTTGATGCTTTTTTTGACCTTTTAGATGGCCTATAGGCACGCACACACGGAAATGACACCCGTTGTGACATGCTTCAGTCCCCTCTTTTTCAATGAGAACTGGCAGTTACTATTGACGATCATACATGTTTATCGTCACTTTGGTGTGAGCTTACAAGCAATTTACGTGCAAAGTATGGTAGCTAGGTTGTTCAAAGTATTGAGGAAGTACGCAGATAAGGGGATTGTTGCCATTGAGCATTGGCCGACAATTGATTTTGATGGTGATCATGTTGAGGATCTGGGATATAACCCGAATCATGAGTTGGATTGGAGGAATCAGGCAACCGCGCATACTGATTGTATGTTGAAATATCGGGTTTGTTATCAGTGGAAAACATTTTTGACGGATGAGGTTGTTTAAAGGAATCAACTGATTTCATCATAGTCGGTGATATTGATGACGTCCTCATCCCACGTTTCGGCACAAGCTATCTCACTGAATTTGAGCTTCTCTCACGATTGCACAAAAATGCAGCCGGCTTTACCTATGATCGCTTCAATGCGGAGCTAAATGCGGGTGAGACTTTCTTCCTAGTTTATTTGCATTTCGCATTGGTCTGTGTTTAGCGCTCCCTGGGTTTCACAGCTTTGTCTTTTAGCTAGTTCACCATCGGCTTTTTCCATTCAGTCTGTGCTTGAATCAACGCTAATTTATGATGAATGGGAAGATGGCAAATATGTAGTTGATACAAGAAAGGTTGAATCATTATGGCTACATTGGCCGGGGATCGTTGCCAATGATTCGAAAATGTATCAAGTCAATCAGGAAACAAATTTGATGCTGCATTTCCGGAAGTGGAATATCCGAAAAACCGCGCATGTGTTTATTGATACAGATGCATTGAAAAATTTAAAGTTCAAATTCACCGATATCGTATCGAAGGACGTTATCACCCAAATCGCTCATGCAATGGAAGATTTCAAAAAGGATGACAATTTCACCCGTCTCTCAACAAAAACTATATACTCTAAACTGATTTCACAATGTTATTACGACATCTTCTACGGTAAATCGCGTGTCCCAGGTCGATGTCCCGGACCCAATCGTTGTGGCCTGCCGCGGATTCCAGGTGTGCAGTGCTTTGTGTCGCAAGGCAGTTTCAAAGCGCATCACATTGACCCTTCTTCGGTCTTTTACTATTCGAACAAGAGCAGCTTTATTGAATCCTTCGATGGTTGCTATATTTGAGTATGAACACAAGGACACAAGTTCACAGATTGGAATAAAGTCATATAAGCACGTAGATTTCGCAAACACAAACCTGCACTCAAGTACGCCGGAAGCAAAGCTGGCACAAAAATTGGTGAAATTCCGCACTGTCGCATGCTTCACGCAGGTGGATAAACTATTGTAAAAGGAAAGGGAATGAATGCTAGCAAACAAGGTGGGATTCACAAAA
Organism: Panagrellus sp. LJ2285; assembly: GCA_024447235.1. NCBI lineage: Eukaryota > Metazoa > Nematoda > Chromadorea > Rhabditida > Panagrolaimidae > Panagrellus > Panagrellus sp. LJ2285. The sequence continues at coordinate 83,422 of JAMRYB010000017.1, forward strand.
AAATGAAATTCGGTGGCGTAAAAAACGTTTGTTCTCATTTGATTTCGGGACAAAGACGAGGTTCTGTGTTGTTAAGCGTTCATTTCATAGAGCGGTATGAATTGGACTTCTCATTTACTTGTGTTAACGTTCATATTTTACTCTGAAACAAAGTCACTGACAAAAGATTTGACACCTCGGATCAGGTCAAAGCGTCAATCAACAACATGTTCGAACGGCGGTGTTTCTGCGGGAATGCAGTGTTCGGCGACGAGTTTTTGCCAACAAGCATTCGGTAATACTGTCACGTGTATCAACGGAGTTTGTTGTTATGCACCAACATCTACAACACCATCGGGAACTAATTATTGTGCCAATGGTGGGACTTACCAACCAATGTACTGTTCGGCGGATACGTATTGTCAGCAAGTTTATGGAACCGGTGCAACGTGTCAAAATGGACAGTGTTGCTCTCCGGCAACGTCGACGACGCCTTCAACTAACTATTGTCCAAATGGTGGAACTTATCAGCCGAGAACGTGTACAAGTACTACTGATTGCCAAAATTATTATGGGACTTCGTCGACGTGCTACAATGGTAAATAGTTTGTGAACTACAAGTTAACCCTTTTGAATTTTTAGGGTACTGTTGTAGCTCCACTACTTCGACTACCTGTAATGGTGGAACTGCCCTTGGAGCAACCTGTACATACACTTATCAGTGTCAAAATCAGTATGGATCGACGGCGACTTGTTATAATGGTACGGTTTTGCATTGATTGTTGACATTTTTTAGTTGTGTTTTAGGAATCTGCTGTAGTAGCACAACTTCGACTACTTGTAATGGTGGCACCGCACTCGGAGCAACGTGCACGTACACATATCAATGTCAAAATCAGTATGGCACAACTGCTACATGTTACAATGGTACAGTTTCATGATCAAACATATAAGTTTGCCTAAACTGTCTTGATTTAGGAATTTGTTGTAGCAGCACAACATCAACAACGTGTAATGGCGGTACAGCACTTGGTTCAACTTGTACCTACACGTATCAATGTCAAAATCAGTATGGAGCTGCCGCCACTTGCTACAATGGTATCGTTTATGCGTCTTACTTTATTTAAATGCTTAGTTTGTTTTAGGTATTTGCTGTAGTAATTCATCACAATCTACGCAATGCAACGGTGGTACAGCGCTCGGATCAACGTGTACTTACACATATCAGTGCCAAAATCAGTATGGCACAACTGCTACATGTTACAATGGTACAGTTTCATGATCAAACATATAAGTTTGCCTAAACTGTCTTGATTTAGGAATTTGTTGTAGCAGCACAACATCAACAACGTGTAATGGCGGTACAGCACTTGGTTCAACTTGTACCTACACGTATCAATGTCAAAATCAGTATGGAGCTGCCGCCACTTGCTACAATGGTATCGTTTATGCGTCTTACTTTATTTAAATGCTTAGTTTGTTTTAGGTATTTGCTGTAGTAATTCATCACAATCTACGCAATGCAACGGTGGTACAGCGCTCGGATCAACGTGTACTTACACATATCAGTGCCAAAATCAGTATGGATCAACTGCTACTTGTTACAATGGTATAATTTTATAGTTCCTTTTTACATAATGTTTGTTTCAATTTAGGAATCTGCTGCAGCAGTACAACGTCGACTACTTGTAATGGTGGCACAGCACTCGGAGCAACTTGCACCTACACATATCAATGTCAAAATCAGTATGGTGCAGCTGCTACTTGTTATAACGGTATCATTTAAAAATATTACAATTTTTTTAATTCTTTATATTCTAGGCATTTGCTGTAGTAATTCGTCACAAACCACACAATGCAACGGTGGCACAGCACTTGGGGCAACGTGTACGTACACATATCAGTGCCAAAACCAATATGGATCAACTGCTACCTGTTATAATGGTACATTTTCATATTCTACTTATCATACATGTGCTTTGTTTTATAGGAATTTGCTGCAGTAGTACAACGTCAACAACTTGTAATGGCGGCACAGCGCTTGGTTCGACTTGTACTTACACGTATGAGTGTCAAAATACATATGGATCTACTGCAACTTGCTACAATGGTACTGTATTTTATCATCAAAGATTATAATGAAAAAATGTGTTACAGGTATTTGCTGTAGCAGTACAACGTCCACAACTTGTAACGGTGGAACAGCACTTGGATCAACATGCACTTACACTTATCAGTGTCAAAACCAGTACGGATCGACGGCAACTTGTTACAATGGTAATTTGATCATTTGAAGTTGTCCGATAATCAAAAAAGATTTAGGCATTTGCTGCAGTGCTTCAACCTCTACAACATGCAATGGCGGTACAGCCCTCGGTGCCACATGTACGTACACGTATCAATGTCAAAATCAATTTGGAGCGGCTGCGACATGTTATAATGGTGAGTGTATTGTACGGTTTGATAATGTTATTTGATTTTTGCTCACTCTTCAGGAAACTGCTGCTCAAACACGACTTCAACCGTTTGTAACGGTGGGTACTCTCTTGGAACCACATGCACATACACCTATCAATGTCAAAATCAATATGGATCCGCTGCAACGTGTTATAACGGTCAGGATCAGGCTCAAAAAAATAATAGTAACCGTTATATTATAGGAATATGCTGCTCGGGATCAACGGGAACCACTCCATATAACGTGTGCTACAATGGTGGAACGTATTACGGCACAACATGTACTGCAACGAGTACATGTCAAGTTTTGTATGGAAATGCTCAATGTTTGAACGGTTGGAGATCAAAAATGTTGCATGCATGAAGTAACTGTTATTGGTTTCAGGTTTTTGCTGTAGCGTTACTGGTGTTACAACTGCACCAACTATTTGTAATGGCGGCACTTACCTGGGAAATACTTGCACGTACACACAACAATGCATCAATTATTACGGTAGTGCGGCTACATGCATCAATGGTAAACAAATAGCGATATAGTAAATGTGAACAGTACTGAACATGATATATTTTAGGATACTGTTGCAACTCAGCATCTATCGCTACAACCGCATCGCCTAACACTGCATGCGCCAATTTTGGAACTTATGTTGGCGCCACTTGTACCACTTCTCAAACTTGTATCAACTCGTATGGTAATTTGGCAGCATGTCGAAGTGGTAAGACTTTTTTTAAAATTTTCTTATTGAATTGGTTGAACATACTTTCAGGATACTGCTGCGTTGCTTATTCGAGTGATAGCAATCCGTGTGGTAATGGCGGCGTTTATCAGGGTACAACTTGTGCCGACTGTGAAGAGTGCCAAGCCAGCTATGGAACTAACTCAACTTGCTACTATGGTACTTTTAGCCCTTTTTACTTTCCATTGACATCATGCTTTCAGGATATTGCTGCACCAAGACGAATACCGGCAACAACAATGGAATGTGTCAAAACGGTCAACAATACATTGGAATAACTTGTTCGTATGATTACACCTGTCAGAATTACTACAGTGCCAGTTATTGCAACAACGGTTTGTGTTTTACCATTATTTTATGTTTGTTGAAAAACAGGTTCAGGATATTGTTGTACCACAAGTACAAGTATTACTTCTACCGCACGACCAATTTCATATTGTTCGAATGGAGGCCAGTTTCTAAATACCTATTGCCAGTCGTCCTACGTTTGTCAAACATACTTTGGCACTCAAACAACGTGTCTGAACGGTATGTGTTGTACTGGATATTCGCTAGTGACGACACCGGGGTCGAATCAGTGCACAAACGGTGGTAGTTTCTTGAATTTGTATTGTCAATCGAATTCAAACTGTCAAGTGTACTACCCATCGAGCATCTGTATTAATGGAATGTGTTGTTCGAGTTTAACTGCTACAACCCCGTCAAGCAATGTTTGGGCTTACTGTTACAATGGAAACACTACAAACCAACGTTGTACCACAAATAGCGCCTGTGGAACTGGCCGAAGTTGTATGAATGGAGTTTGTTGCACGACCACTGGAACTGAATATCAATGTAAGTTGTTATCACATAGCCAAAATAATGAAAAATTAACTTTTTAGTTGCCTGTGCCGGTATTGGAGCGATTGCTAGCTGCTATTCCGATGGCACATGTGCCCAGAGTATGGTTTGCACGACATCAAATTACTGCTGCGAATGCCAATACGGTCAGACAAGTGGCCTCTGTAGCACTGGTACCTGTTCATCTGGCTACTCATGCACAAGCAACAACTACTGTTGTCCCGTTTGCCCCACCGGAAGTCCCTATGGATCGTGCTACAACAACGCTTGTCCCGTCGGATACACATGTCGGGCCGGAAATATCTGTTGTCCGTCATAGTCCTACCCACTATACCAACCCCCAAAGCTAACCAAATCTCTTATCAAAATATATTTCTTCTAATTCGAATAATAGAATCTCATAAATCGGGCACGTCATATCCTGGCATAGAATTGCTGGATAAGATTTTGAGTTCACCAAACTGACCAACTTGAATCCGATTCCCGAGTCTAGTATCCGCAGCGTTGGTCCAATCGCGCTAATGTCTACACCATTCGATTCAGAATCGCATGAGGATTCCAAAAAATGTGCACACATGACCCCTGGCAATGAATTGCTGGATAAGATTTTGAGTTCACCAAACTGACCAACTTGAATCCGATTCCCGAGTCTAGTATCCGCAGCGTTGGTCCAATCGCGCGAATGTCTACACCTTTCGATTCAGAATCTCATGAGGATTCCAAAAAACGTGCAAACATGACCCCTGGCATTGAATTGCTGGATAAGATTTTGAGTTCACCAAACTGACCAACTTGAATCCGATTCCCGAGTCTAGAATCCGCAGCGATGGTCCAATCGTCATTTTCTCGGCGCTTTCATTCTTAGAATTGCGAGAGGACTCTAAAAAGTTATAGAAGTTGAGCCTAGCTCGAAAAAGTTCAAAATTAGAACTTTTTGAAGCGGTTTTTCACGAAATTTCGTTCTAATCCCGGAATCAGCGACGGAAAAAGGTTGTCCAATCGCGCTAATGTCTACACCATTCGATTCAGAATCGCATGAGGATTCCAAAAAACGTGCACACATGACCCCTGGCAATGAATTGCTGGATAAGATTTTGAGTTCACCAAACTGACCAACTTGAATCCGATTCCCGAGTCTAGTATCCGCAGCATTGGTCCAATCGTCATTTTCTCGGCGCTATCATTTTTAGAATTTCGAGAGGACTCTAAAAAGTTATAGAAGTTGAGCCTAGCTCGAAAACGTTCAAAATTAGAACTTTTTGAAGCGGTTTTTCACGAAATTTCGTTCTAATCCCGGAATCAGCGACGGAAAAAGGTTGTCCAATCGCGCTAATGTCTACACCTTTCGACTCAGAATTGCATGGGGATTTCAAAAAACGTGCACACATGACCCCTGGCAATGAATTGCTGGATAAGATTTTGAGTTCACCAAACTGACCAACTTGAATCCGATTCCCGAGTCTAGTATCCGCAGCGTTGGTCCAATCGCGCTAATGTCTACACCATTCGATTCAGAATCGCATGAGGATTCCAAAAAACGTGCACACATGACCCCTGGCAATGAATTGCTGGTTAAGATTTTGAGTTCACCAAACTGACCAACTTGAATCCGATTCCCGAGTCTAGAATCCGCAGCGATGGTCCAATCGTCATTTTCTCGGCGCTTTCATTCTAAGAATTGCGAGAGGACTCTAAAAAGTTATAGAAGTTGAGCCTAGCTCGAAAAAGTTCAAAATTAGAACTTTTTGAAGCGGTTTTTCACGAAATTTCGTTCTAATCCCGGAATCGGCGACGGAAAAAGGTTGTCCAATCGCGCTAATGTCTACACCATTCGATTCAGAATCGCATGAGGATTCCAAAAAACGTGCAAACATGACCCCTGGCATTGAATTGCTGGTTAAGATTTTGAGTTCACCAAACTGACCAACTTGAATCCGATTCCCGAGTCTAGTATCCGCAGCATTGGTCCAATCGCGCTAATGTCTACACCATTCGATTCAGAATCGCATGAGGATTCCAAAAAACGTGCACACATGACCCCTGGCAAAGAATTGCTGGATAAGATTTTGAGTTCACCAAACTGACCAACTTGAATCCGATTCCCGAGTCTAGTATCCGCAGCATTGGTGCAATCGCGCTAATGTCTTCACCATTCGATTCAGAATCGCATGAGGATTCCAAAAAACGTACAAACATGACCCCTGGCATTGAATTGCTGGATAAGATTTTGAGTTCACCAAACTGACCAACTTGAAGCCGATTCCCGAGTCTAGAATCCGCAGCATTGGTCCAATCGCGCTAATGTCTACACCTTTCGACTCAGAATTGCATGGGGATTTCAAAAAATGTGCACACATGACCCCTGGCAAAGAATTGCTGGATAAGATTTTGAGTTCACCAAACTGACCAACTTGAATCCGATTCCCGAGTCTAGTATCCGCAGCATTGGTTCAATCGCGCGAATGTCTACACCTTTCGATTCAGAATCGCATGAGGATTCCAAAAAACGTGCACACATGACCCCTGGCAAAGAATTGCTGGATAAGATTTTGAGTTCACCAAACTGACCAACTTGAAGCCGATTCCCGAGTCTAGAATCCGCAGCATTGGTCCAATCGCGCTAATGTCTACACCTTTCGACTCAGAATTGCATGGGGATTTCAAAAAACGTGCACACATGACCCCTGGCAATGAATTGCTGGATAAGATTTTGAGTTCACCAAACTGACCAACTTGAAGCCGATTCCCGAGTCTAGAATCCGCAGCGATGGTCCAATCGTCATTTTCTCGGCGCTATCATTCTTAGAATTGCGAGAGGACTCTAAAAAGTTATAGAAGTTGAGCCTAGCTCGAAAAAGTTCAAAATTATAACTTTTTGAAGCGGTTTTTCACGAAATTTCGTTCTAATCCCGGAATCGGCGACGGAAAAAGGTTGTCAAATCGCGCTAATGTCTACACCATTCGATTCAGAATCGCATGAGGATTCCAAAAAACGTGCACACATGACCCCTGGCAATGAATAGCTGGATAAGATTTTGAGTTCACCAAACTGACCAACTTGAATCCGATTCCCGAGTCTAGAATCCGCAGCGTTGGTCCAATCGCCTTAATATCTACACCTTTCGACTCAGAATTGCATGGGGATTTCAAAAAACGTGCACACATGACCCCTGGCAATGAATAGCTGGATAAGATTTTGAGTTCACCAAACTGACCAACTTGAATCCGATTCCCGAGTCTAGAATCCGCAGCGATGGTCCAATCGTCATTTTCTCGGCGCTTTCATTCTAAGAATTGCGAGAGGACTCTAAAAAGTTATAGAAGTTGAGCCTAGCTCGAAAAAGTTCAAAATTAGAACTTTTTGAAGCGGTTTTTCACGAAATTTCGTTCTAATCCCGGAATCGGCGACGGAAAAAGGTTGTCCAATCGCGCTAATGTCTACACCATTCGATTCAGAATCGCATGAGGATTCCAAAAAATGTGCACACATGACCCCTGGCAAAGAATTGCTGGTTAAGATTTTGAGTTCACCAAACTGACCAACTTGAATCCGATTCCCGAGTCTAGAATCCGCAGCATTGGTCCAATCGTCATTTTCTCGGAACTATCATTCTTAGAATTGCGAGAGGACTCTAAAAAGTTATAGAAGTTGAGCCTAGCTCGAAAAAGTTCAAAATTAGAACTTTTTGAAGCGGTTTTTCACGAAATTTCGTTCTAATCCCGGAATCGGCGACGGAAAAAGGTTGTCCAATCGCGTTAATGTCTACACCTTTCGACTCAGAATTGCATGGGGATTTCGAAAAACGTGCACACATGACCCCTGGCAATGAATTGCTGGATAAGATTTTGAGTTCACCAAACTGGCCAACTTGAATCCGATTCCCGAGTCTAGAATCCACAGCATTGATCCAATCGCGCTAATGTCTACACCATTCGATTCAGAATCGCATGAGGATCCCAAAAAATGTGCACACATGACCCCTGGCAATGAATTGCTGGATACGATTTTGAGTTTACCAAACTGGCCAACTTGAATCCGATTCCCGAGTCTAGTATCCGCAGCATTGGTCCAATCGTCATTTTCTCGGAACTATCATTCTTAGAATTGCGAGAGGACTCTAAAAAGTTATAGAAGTTGAGCCTAGCTCGAAAAAGTTTAAAATTAGAACTTTTTGAAGCGGTTTTTCACGAAATTTCGTTCTAATCCCGGAATCAGCGACGGAAAAAGGTTGTCCAATCGCGCTAATGTCTACACCATTCGATTCAGAATCGCATGATGATTCCAAAAAACGTGCACACATGACCCCTGGCAATGAATTGCTGGATAAGATTTTGAGTTCACCAAACTGACCAACTTGAATCCGATTCCCGAGTCTAGAATCCGCAGCATTGGTCCAATCGCGCTAATGTCTACACCTTTCGACTCAGAATTGCATGGGGATTTCAAAAAACGTGCACACATGACCCCTGGCAATGAATTGCTGGATAAGATTTTGAGTTCACCAAACTGACCAACTTGAATCCGATTCCCGAGTCTAGAATCCGCAGCATTGGTCCAATCGCGCTAATGTCTACACCATTCGATTCAGAATCGCATGAGGATTCCAAAAAATGTGCACACATGACCCCTGGCAATGAATTGCTGGTTAAGATTTTGAGTTCACCAAACTGACCAACTTGAATCCGATTCCCGAGTCTAGTATTCGCAGCGTTGGTCCAATCGCGCTAATGTCTACACCTTTCGACTCAGAATTGCATGGGGATTTCAAAAAACGTGCACACATGACCCCTGGCAAACAATTGCTGGATAAGATTTTGAGTTCACCAAACTGACCAACTTGAATCCGATTCCCGAGTCTAGTATTCGCAGCGTTGGTCCAATCGCGCTAATGTCTACACCATTCGATTCAGAATCGCATGAGGATTCCAAAAAACGTACAAACATGACCCCTGGCAATGAATTGCTGGATAAGATTTTGAGTTCACCAAACTGACCAACTTGAATCCGATTCCCGAGTCTAGTATTCGCAGCGTTGGTCCAATCGCGCTAATGTCTACACCATTCGATTCAGAATCGCATGAGGATTCCAAAAAACGTACAAACATGACCCCTGGCATTGAATTGCTGGATAAGATTTTGAGTTCACCAAACTGACCAACTTGAAGCCGATTCCCGAGTCTAGAATCCGCAGCATTGGTCCAATCGCGCTAATGTCTACACCATTCGATTCAGAATCGCATGAGGATTCCAAAAAATGTGCACACATGACCCCTGGCAATGAATTGCTGGTTAAGATTTTGAGTTCACCAAACTGACCAACTTGAAGCCGATTCCCGAGTCTAGAATCCGCAGCATTGGTCCAATCGCGCTAATGTCTACACCTTTCGACTCAGAATTGCATGGGGATTTCAAAAAACGTGCACACATGACCCCTGGCAATGAATTGCTGGATAAGATTTTGAGTTCACCAAACTGACCAACTTGAATCCGATTCCCGAGTCTAGTATTCGCAGCGTTGGTCCAATCGCGCTAATGTCTACACCATTCGATTCAGAATCGCATGAGGATTCCAAAAAACGTACAAACATGACCCCTGGCATTGAATTGCTGGATAAGATTTTGAGTTCACCAAACTGACCAACTTGAATCCGATTCCCGAGTCTAGTATTCGCAGCGTTGGTCCAATCGCGCTAATGTCTACACCATTCGATTCAGAATCGCATGAGGATTCCAAAAAACGTACAAACATGACCCCTGGCATTGAATTGCTGGATAAGATTTTGAGTTCACCAAACTGACCAACTTGAAGCCGATTCCCGAGTCTAGAATCCGCAGCATTGGTCCAATCGCGCTAATGTCTACACCATTCGATTCAGAATCGCATGAGGATTCCAAAAAATGTGCACACATGACCCCTGGCAATGAATTGCTGGTTAAGATTTTGAGTTCACCAAACTGACCAACTTGAAGCCGATTCCCGAGTCTAGAATCCGCAGCATTGGTCCAATCGCGCTAATGTCTACACCATTCGATTCAGAATCGCATGAGGATTCCAAAAAATGTGCACACATGACCCCTGGCAATGAATTGCTGGTTAAGATTTTGAGTTCACCAAACTGACCAACTTGAAGCCGATTCCCGAGTCTAGAATCCGCAGCATTGGTCCAATCGCGCTAATGTCTACACCTTTCGACTCAGAATTGCATGGGGATTTCAAAAAACGTGCACACATGACCCCTGGCAATGAATTGCTGGATAAGATTTTGAGTTCACCAAACTGACCAACTTGAATCCGATTCCCGAGTCTAGTATTCGCAGCGTTGGTCCAATCGCGCTAATGTCTACACCATTCGATTCAGAATCGCATGAGGATTCCAAAAAACGTACAAACATGACCCCTGGCATTGAATTGCTGGATAAGATTTTGAGTTCACCAAACTGACCAACTTGAATCCGATTCCCGAGTCTAGTATTCGCAGCGTTGGTCCAATCGCGCTAATGTCTACACCATTCGATTCAGAATCGCATGAGGATTCCAAAAAACGTACAAACATGACCCCTGGCATTGAATTGCTGGATAAGATTTTGAGTTCACCAAACTGACCAACTTGAAGCCGATTCCCGAGTCTAGAATCCGCAGCATTGGTCCAATCGCGCTAATGTCTACACCATTCGATTCAGAATCGCATGAGGATTCCAAAAAATGTGCACACATGACCCCTGGCAATGAATTGCTGGTTAAGATTTTGAGTTCACCAAACTGACCAACTTGAAGCCGATTCCCGAGTCTAGAATCCGCAGCATTGGTCCAATCGCGCTAATGTCTACACCATTCGATTCAGAATCGCATGAGGATTCCAAAAAATGTGCACACATGACCCCTGGCAATGAATTGCTGGTTAAGATTTTGAGTTCACCAAACTGACCAACTTGAAGCCGATTCCCGAGTCTAGAATCCGCAGCATTGGTCCAATCGCGCTAATGTCTACACCTTTCGACTCAGAATTGCATGGGGATTTCAAAAAACGTGCACACATGACCCCTGGCAAACAATTGCTGGATAAGATTTTGAGTTCACCAAACTGACCAACTTGAATCCGATTCCCGAGTCTAGTATTCGCAGCGTTGGTCCAATCGCGCTAATGTCTACACCATTCGATTCAGAATCGCATGAGGATTCCAAAAAACGTACAAACATGACCCCTGGCAATGAATTGCTGGATAAGATTTTGAGTTCACCAAACTGACCAACTTGAATCCGATTCCCGAGTCTAGAATCCGCAGCATTGGTCCAATCGCGCTAATGTCTACACCATTCGATTCAGAATCGCATGAGGATTCCAAAAAATGTGCACACATGACCCCTGGCAATGAATTGCTGGTTAAGATTTTGAGTTCACCAAACTGACCAACTTGAAGCCGATTCCCGAGTCTAGAATCCGCAGCATTGGTCCAATCGTCATTTTCTCGGCGCTATCATTCTTAGAATTGCGAGAGGACTCGAAAAAGTTATAGAAGTTGAGCCTAGCTCGAAAAAGTTCAAAATTAGAACTTTTTGAAGCGGTTTTTCACGAAATTTCGTTCTAATCCCGGAATCGGCGACGGAAAAAGGTTGTCCAATCGCGCTAATGTCTACACCATTCGATTCAGAATCGCATGAGGATTCCAAAAAACGTGCACACATGACCCCTGGCAATGAATTGCTGGTTAAGATTTTGAGTTCACCAAACTGACCAACTTGAAGCCGATTCCCGAGTCTAGAATCCGCAGCGATGGTCCAATCGTCATTTTCTCGGCGCTATCATTCTTAGAATTGCGAGAGGACTCGAAAAAGTTATAGAAGTTGAGCCTAGCTCGAAAAAGTTCAAAATTAGAACTTTTTGAAGCGGTTTTTCACGAAATTTCGTTCTAATCCCGGAATCGGCGACGGAAAAAGGTTGTCCAATCGCGCTAATGTCTACACCATTCGATTCAGAATCGCATGAGGATTCCAAAAAATGTGCACACATGACCCCTGGCAATGAATTGCTGGTTAAGATTTTGAGTTCACCAAACTGACCAACTTGAAGCCGATTCCCGAGTCTAGAATCCGCAGCGATGGTCCAATCGTCATTTTCTCGGCGTTATCATTCTTAGAATTGCGAGAGGACTCTAAAAAGTTATAGAAGTTGAGCCTAGCTCGAAAAAGTTCAAAATTAGAACTTTTTGAAGCGGTTTTTCACGAAATTTCGTTCTAATCCCGGAATCGGCGACGGAAAAAGGTTGTCCAATCGCGCTAATGTCTACACCATTCGATTCAGAATCGCATGAGGATTCCAAAAAATGTGCACACATGACCCCTGGCAATGAATTGCTGGTTAAGATTTTGAGTTCACCAAACTGACCAACTTGAAGCCGATTCCCGAGTCTAGAATCCGCAGCATTGGTCCAATCGCGCTAATGTCTACACCTTTCGACTCAGAATTGCATGGGGATTTCAAAAAACGTGCACACATGACCCCTGGCAATGAATTGCTGGATAAGATTTTGAGTTCACCAAACTGACCAACTTGAATCCGATTCCCGAGTCTAGAATCCGCAGCAATGGTCCAATCGTCATTTTCTCGGCGCTTTCATTCTTAGAATTGCGAGAGGACTCTAAAAAGTTATAGAAGTTGAGCCTAGCTCGAAAAAGTTCAAAATTAGAACTTTTTGAAGCGGTTTTTCACGAAATTTCGTTCTAATCCCGGAATCGGCGACGGAAAAAGGTTGTCCAATCGCGCTAATGTCTACACCATTCGATTCAGAATCGCATGAGGATTCCAAAAAATGTGCACACATGACCCCTGGCAATGAATTGCTGGATAAGATTTTGAGTTCACCAAACTGGCCAACTTGAATCCGATTCCCGAGTCTAGTATCCGCAGCATTGGTCCAATCGTCATTTTCTCGGCGCTATCATTCTTAGAATTGCGAGAGGACTCTAAAAAGTTATAGAAGTTGAGCCTAGCTCGAAAAAGTTCAAAATTAGAACTTTTTGAAGCGGTTTTTCACGAAATTTCGTTCTAATCCCGGAATCAGCGACGGAAAAAGGTTGTCCAATCGCAATAATGTCTACACCATTCGATTCAGAATCGCATGAGGATTCCAAAAAACGTGCACACATGACCCCTGGCAATGAATTGCTGGTTAAGATTTTGAGTTCACCAAACTGACCAACTTGAAGCCGATTCCCGAGTCTAGTATCCGCAGCGTTGGTCCAATCGCGCTAATGTCTACACCATTCGATTCAGAATCGCATGAGGATTCCAAAAAATGTGCACACATGACCCCTGGCAATGAATTGCTGGATAAGATTTTGAGTTCACCAAACTGGCCAACTTGAATCCGATTCCCGAGTCTAGTATCCGCAGCATTGGTCCAATCGTCATTTTCTCGGCGCTATCATTCTTAGAATTGCGAGAGGACTCTAAAAAGTTATAGAAGTTGAGCCTAGCTCGAAAAAGTTCAAAATTAGAACTTTTTGAAGCGGTTTTTCACGAAATTTCGTTCTAATCCCGGAATCGGCGACGGAAAAAGGTTGTCCAATCGCGATAATGTCTACACCATTCGATTCAGAATCGCATGAGGATTCCAAAAAATGTGCACACATGACCCCTGGCAATGAATTGCTGGTTAAGATTTTGAGTTCACCAAACTGACCAACTTGAAGCCGATTCCCGAGTCTAGAATCCGCAGCGATGGTCCAATCGTCATTTTCTTGGCGCTATCATTCTCAGAATTGCGAGAGGACTCGAAAAAGTTATAGAAGTTGAGCCTAGCTCGAAAAAGTTCAAAATTAGAACTTTTTGAAGCGGTTTTTCACGAAATTTCGTTCTAATCCCGGAATCAGCGACGGAAAAAGGTTGTCCAATCGCAATAATGTCTACACCATTCGATTCAGAATCGCATGAGGATTCCAAAAAACGTGCACACATGACCCCTGGCAATGAATTGCTGGTTAAGATTTTGAGTTCACCAAACTGACCAACTTGAAGCCGATTCCCGAGTCTAGTATCCGCAGCGTTGGTCCAATCGCGCTAATGTCTACACCATTCGATTCAGAATCGCATGAGGATTCCAAAAAACGTGCACACATGACCCCTGGCAATGAATTGCTGGTTAAGATTTTGAGTTCACCAAACTGACCAACTTGAAGCCGATTCCCGAGTCTAGTATCCGCAGCGTTGGTCCAATCGCGCTAATGTCTACACCATTCGATTCAGAATCGCATGAGGATTCCAAAAAACGTGCACACATGACCCCCGGCAATGAATTGCTGGATAAGATTTTGAGTTCACCAAACTGACCAACTTGAAGCCGATTCCCGAGTCTAGTATCCGCAGCATTGGTCCAATCGTCATTTTCTCGGCGCTATCATTTTTAGAATTTCGAGAGGACTCTAAAAAGTAATAGAAGTTGAGTCTAGCTTGAAAAAGTTCAAAATAAGAATTTTTTGAAGCGGTTTTTCACGAAATTTCGTTCTAATCCCGGAATCGGCGACGGAAAAAGGGTGTTCAATCGCGCTAATGTCTACACCATTCGACTCAGAATCGCATGAAGATTCCAAAAAACTTTAATTTGATTGTGCCTTGATGCGGCTGTGGACGCTCTTGGTTGAAACATAAAAAAACATTGTTATGCAAGAGGAAAAAAATTTTCATGCAGCAGATTATCTACAAATGAGCATTTACAATTCATTATACCTGTTGCTTTTACTTGGCTGAAAAACCCTTCATCGACCCTTTTACTGCGCTATTTTTACTCAACTTTTAAATACCACCAACGACGACTGCAGTCTTGGGCGAAAATTTGGTTGTGTGCCTCTAGCGGAGCCCGGACAGCCAGCACACAGCCCTCTTCCGAGGTGCTGGGGCAACCAAAAATTGTGCAACGGAGTGCACTAGTCGTTGGTGGTATTTAAAAAAGGAAGAAATATTCAAAGACTAATCATACTTGGAAGAAAACAACGTTGTTGTACCACCAAAATTTTTCCTCGGCATGCAATCAAATGTGGCTTGTTTTTCATCTTATAATTTACCGATTAAATTAAAATACGACTTTTTGCATTTGTGATAACATTTCGAAAGCATAAAACTTTCATCATCTGTCCATTACACCCCAAGCCACCCGCGCATCGCCTTGCTGTCTGTTTGCAAAATCTATGGTCAAGCCTGCACGAGCCTAAGGCAACGAAAAGACGGAATATAATAAAGTTCTGGCCGTCAGAGTCCCCAAAAGTCGATCACATACATTATCTGCGCAATAATTTGTGTGCTCTATAGACGTAAAGCATATAATTGAGACAATGTTGTACTTTCTGATGCCCATCAGTTGCGGATTCTCAAAAACGTGCACACATGACCCCTGGTTTTGATTTGCAGGATACGATTTTGAGTTCATCTAACTGACCAACTTGAATCCGATTCCCGAGTCTAGAATCCGCAGCATTGGTCCAATTGCGCTAATGTCTACACCATTCGACTCAGAATCGCATGAGGATTCCAAAAAACGTGCACACATGACCCCTGGCATTGAATTGCTAGATAAGATTTTGAGTTCACCAAACTGACCAACTTGAAGCCGATTCCCGAGTCTAGTATCCGCAGCGTTGGTCCAATCGCGCTAATGTCTACACCTTTCGACTCACAATCGCATGAGGATTTCAAAAAACGTGCACACATGACCCCTGGCAATGAATTGCTGGTTAAGATTTTGAGTTCACCAAACTGACCAACTTGAAGCCGATTCCCGAGTCTAGTATCCGCAGCATTGGTCCAATCGTCATTTTCTCGGAGCTATCATTCTTAGAATTGCGAGAGGACTCTAAAAAGTTATAGAAGTTGAGCCTAGCTCAAAAAAGTTCAAAACTAGAATTTTTTGAAGCGGTATCGCGGAAATATGGCCGTTGTTTGAACAAAGTGATGGCTTAACGTAAGGCTTTAATGAATCGAGGCTTGGCTTAGTACCGCTGCTTACAGTTTGGACATGGAAAATGTCATTTTTAATGAAACAACTTGTGCAACTTTGCTTAACACATGCAATGAGAATTGGCTTGCCAAAGTGACGATTGCCAACGTTCTTCTGGCATAAGTCTACCATTTATAGACTTCTTGCATGTATGTTTACAGCATAAGGTTTTGCCAGGAGTTAATTTGTTTCTGGCTTCCCGGATGATAGAAAATTTTTTCGAGAAATGAATAAGAAAATTACCACCATAATTGAATGTGCTGGTTACCAATTACGGCCGCGTGGTGTATCCGTCGGCACAAATGAAATAGTGTTCTAGATTTCTTATCTTTGAGTTGTTCATTGTTACAACAGTTTGTTACCTCTAATGTATGATGCAGTTTTAAATTCAAATTTTTTATTTGCCTAGATTACATAAAGCAAACTCTAACAATTACTTATTGTTTACAATTATTAATCCCTGAGACCGATTAGCGAGGAAAATTTGATTTTCCGGAATAATTAGTTAATGTTTCAAAATGCGTTAACAATTAGCTTCTAGTTCACTGAGAGCCGTGTCCAAGGCAGTGATCGAACGTTTCAGGTCTTCCTCATTGAAGCAGAGTGGCGGCTTGTATTTCAAGATGTTGCAATATGGACCATCGGCATTAAGCAAAATATTGTGTTCTTGGCGCAGCTTCATGATTAATGCAAGAGCCAATTCAGTAGCGGGTTCACGGGATTTGCGATCGGTAACCAGATCGAGGCCCCAGAACATGCCAACACCGCGAACATCGCCGATGCATTCATGCTTGGATTTCAAGTTGTTCAATTCCTTTTCGAAGAGAATTCCCATTTCCTTTGAATGATCGAGAAGACGCTCCTCTCGGATCACCTTCATCACACCAAGAACGGCAGCACAGGCTACAGGGTTGCCACCATAGGTGTTGAAGTAGCCGACGGCACCACCAAGAGCATCTGCGATCTCCTTGCGTGTGACGACTGCGGCAACAGGGAAGCCATTGCCCATCGGTTTGCCCATGGTGAGGATGTCAGGAACAAAGCCATCATTATGGATTTGATGGGCCCAAAATTTGTCACCAATACGACCAAAACCTGTCTGGACCTCATCAATAATCATGACACCACCGTGGGCTCGAATATGCTCGGCGACGGAAGTCATGTAACCCTTGGGTGGGATGATTTGACCACCACAGCTTTGAAGAGCTTCCGCAATGTAAGCACCAACATGACGGCCATTGGATTCGTTACGGACGAGAATATCCTTAACGTCTTGTGCGTATTGTTGTCCAGCTACATAGAGGGCTGCCTCATCGATAAGGTTTTCATCAGACAAACGATGCTTGCCACGGTAGACATCAGGCGTGGGAGCAACGTGAACCCACTCGGGTTGCTTAATAGTGCAACCATGATCAAACTTGTAGGGGCTCATTTCCATTGTTGTGGTGAGGTGACCGTGATAAGCGCTGCAAATGAATAGTCTTACATCTCTATCTTACTGATAACCTTAACTCACTGGTCCAAAACAACAACATCATGTTGATTGGTGTAGTCGCGAGCCAGACGAATCGCAAGATCATTGGCCTCGGAGCCGGAGTTGCAAAACAAGATGGTATTGAGGCCGGTGCCTTCAACCGTCTTGAGGATCTCTTCGGCGCATTGAGTCAAGAGAGGGCTGACAAAGCGCACGTTGCATGTAGCCATGCCGACTTGGCGGCAGATGGATTCGACAACAGTCGGGTGGCAGTGACCAACTGAAGTTAGAAAAGATAAGCCCCTGAGGGCATTTAAAGGCTTTTTTCATTCCGTACCGTGTTGCACGTTGCTAATGCAATCGACGAACTTTTCGTCATTTTCGTCGTAAAGGTATTGCATGGCACCACGAGAGACGACGAAAGGATCGTTTTGGTAGAAGATTTGGCATTTGGAGCTGTAAAGATTAACATTAAAGCTTCAAATATGAAGTTAAAATTCACTTACCCAATGGTTTGCTTACGCTTGTTGAGCAGATCAGCTTTGTCAATCAAAGACGGGATCTCCATAGACCCAAGTGACGGCGGTGAAGCCGACCCCGGGGCTTGTTGGAACAATCCCAAAGCTTGAACAACAAAATCCATGATGAATTTTGTTGTGTCTAGAGGAGAAGAGCTCAGCAAGAAGCTAGAAGCTTGCAATCAAGGAAACTCACGAAGATGAGAGTGCCAATAACCACGATGAGTGCCGCTTTTATATGATATTATAGGCGTGGTCTTGCCGAAGCACACTTTTCTTGATCCCCTGAACAAACTTGCGCAATCACCGACCTCATTGGGGCGGATCCGTGACGAGAGCATCGCCACGCTGAAGGCGGAGCCCCCGATTGCGTGTGGAGTCATTCTTGGTGCAAAGCGATCGAAAAGTATCATTCCGACTTGCACGATGAATGCAGACTAGCGTCCTTATCGTGGTCGAAGTTCATAACACATGCAAATGCAAGGTTTCATAGGGGAAAAAGAAATAAAGAATAACTGTTTGCCTTTTTACGACTAAATTGATGGGTTGAGCAGGTGTTTTCAGCATTGAACATAACCGTGTTACGTATCACAACATTGGGAATTTTCCAGGAAGGTCGTACTTGGGGCCTATATATAATGCTGGCAGAAGGTAAAGTTTAACACCTGCAGTCGCAGTACGTCGTATTCATGCCTTAATTGAGTAGAACTGCTTGTTATTACGTTTTGAGATTGTTTATTGGTTCGTACATTCAGTTTAACTTAAACTATCAAGTTGTGGGTGTAGATGACTGATAAATAAAGTGCCGTTTAACAAACTTTTTTACTTTTAACGTTTGGGTACATTGTTGTTTCGTACAAATGTAGCACTTTCACGTAAAACAATACTTATTCAATCTCCTATGTTTAATCACTGTCTAATCTCCTTTCTTCAACTTATTATGTTGTTTGTCTTTGTTAACGCTGTCCAAACAAAAGCCCTTTCCTGCCTTTTGCTATCACTCTTTTTTCACATGCATCAAGGCGCGGAAGTCGTTCGTAAGGTCCGATCGCAGCAACATGTGGAAAAACTGCAGCGACGCGTCTCCTTTTTCATGCACATTGACGACAATTTCAGCGACAGATCGCAAAACGGACGCGCACAGCACTCTTTGCTCATCTCAATACACAATCAAGTCTAACATCGAAAGTCCTGAAAGGTGGACTCTTTTTCTTGTTATGGGGCACTGCAATAAAGCAATAATAATCCACTACTCATTTTGGTTCATCAAATTAATCAATCAAAATGCTTGAATTTTAATACATCTAACATCTCAACTTGTTGCTTATCATTGGTTTAGGGCACTTTTTACTTCCTGATGAAACCTGTCAAAAGAAAAAACCATCTACGTGCACCTCCACCCCGGTTCAATGTAGTCTGTACTTTAATGAGATCAGCAACGCTATGAACCTAACAAAATAGTTCAAAAGACAAAGTATTTGACGTTATGCAGTCCTTGACTTTTGTGCTTTAACGTGCATATTGCGTTTCCGCCGGTATGTACCCAAGCATGTATCAGGCGACCTAACCTGCTCAATTGACCCCTGACGACAAAAACCACAAAATTGTTTAATCTGTGCTTTTGGTTTCAAAACAAACATTTCTTAATGACAGCTGTTTTGTTGATTGAAAAGACACTATGTATTGTGGCGCTGTGGTTGATCGAGATGTCCATGACAGAGCCGGAAGGGAGATTGTATTGTTTTTCATAATAGGCTTTTTAAAGCCTATTGTTTTGATAGACATGGCAAACTATGAAAATCAAATACATCAACTTAACTCAGTTAATCAACTGATAACATGATACTGTTGATGCTACTTCTTTGTAATTTGTTTTGGATGACCCCTTTTTTGTTACAGTCTTCTTGTCATGTTTTGATGCACCCATTCCAATACCCCATGATTGAAAGACCCTAATGACCGACACGATCTTTTTTCTTGTCTTCCGGGGGTGGCAACACCCAAACAAAACTACACAAGAACTCAAAGTATATGCACACCTGTGATAGCCTTTAGTCTTTTAATTTTTCATATGCCCATCCATGCAATTGTTGTTCGTTCATTCATTCAAACATTCACTCATGCAAACAGCTGATTTTGATCAAATTTATTAAAAATCACGTTTCTCAATGCTTAAAAAATTCAAACTGGGATAGGTCATTCATGCTTCACTGGAACTAAAGCCTCATATCATATTAGTGAAAATCCAGTGACCGTTTTTCGTTTGCAGGTGCAAATAATAATCTAAAAAGCATTTCAACTTGTTTTTTTTTGCGGTGCAGAATAATATTGCAGCGGAACTCACTTAAAAACAATGGTCCCCAGTAGGGCTCCGATTACGGGACCCGACCAAAACAGAAGGTGGTCGAAAACAAGGGTGAGGCCCTTGCCGTGCAACCATTCAAGCAAGACCATTACAGCCATGTACAACGGGTTCCAGGATACGTTCGAATGGAACAAGCTGCAGAAGAAAATAATTATTTTTTATGATGTTCAAAGACGAAGTTGTAATTGTTTACCTCAAGAGTGAGCATAATGCAATGGCACCTGCAACACAGAGTGGACTACGGTACACCTGTCTCCAAATAACATTGTCTTTCTCATATGGACGAGTGACCATCATGTTGGCAAGGATGACTAATGCCGTGCCGATGGCTTGACAGATAAACATTTCTGATGCGCCTTTGGACCATTCTTGTGATAAGTCAAGGATGACTTTGGGCTTGCTCGGGAATGTGTCTTCATTAAAAATCTGCAGGATGTTTGTTTTCGGTAATATGTCAACCTTTGAACCTTGTTGCATTAAAACTTACAAACACCAATGCTGCTCCACTAATTGTTGCTAGGGCTTGCATCAGTAAAAATAAGATACAAAGGTACCATTGGGTGGTCAAGGTGAATGCTTGCGCAATGGTTATCATTGGATTGATGTGCACACTGGAAAAACTTTGATTGTAGTCTATCTCTCTGTCTGTGTTAAACTGTTCTTTCAGACTCTTAGCAATGCCAAGATACAAAAAGTCAGTCTTACGTTTGAAAGGTTGCAAAGAAAATTGCGTAAAGAATGCTATCAACGACAGACAGGACCAAAATTTTAGGGACCAATGTGACCTGTCGCTGAATCAGCTGTGATTCCATGTGAAAATAAACAACAATGGTCAGCACAACCGAGAGGTATTCGGCCAAACAGGGGCGAAGTATTCTCTCACAGAACCATCGACACCTGCCTGTTTTTCGCTGAAAATGTTATGATTTGGATTGATTCCTCCGGACATGAGCTAATTGTAAACTTACACGACGAGGAGGTTCAGCTTCAATTTGAACTTTACTCAATGTGTTAGTAGTCCCATAAGTATCATAGACATCATAAAATTCCTTGGCTGGTGTATCACTTTTGTTGCGCAGGATAGATCGAATCGGTGTGCCAGCTGTGTTGCCATCCAACGGCTGCAACTCGGCATCCTGGCTATTCATCATCAACGAAAAGTCGGTCCGTTTCCCAGGGTAAGTGCCATAACCACTCGGCTGGTAGGACATGATGGTTGCTACCTGCTAACCACTAATTTTAAATCACCAAATAAATAAAAATTGAGTTCGCGGAAAAATGAATTATGCAAACGACAATTATTTTTTTCTCTAACACTAACATTGAGGTAAATAAAGTCAAAAAAATGTTAGTTCCTGACCACCCCGCCAGAGTCAAGTCAAACTATCAAAATAAGCACAGTTGTCACATCAGTTTTTTTGGCTTTCCACGGGAAAAAAACCTTTCGAAAATAGACACCAAAGTATGCGGCGCCAATTCGTATGTCAGAAAACATACATGTATGGGGGCTATCCCGCGCAATACAACAACTTTGTTGACGGCATCGGAAATGCCATCGGAATACGAAATGGCACCGTCACTCCCTCCACTTTCTAACTCTACAAAAAAAACTTAGAAGAATGCTGTTGTTGACTGAAGGCATCAATGTTAGAGACAATGTACAAAAGCTGTAAAGACAATATAAAATTCAGGGAGAAAAAACATTGCGTCAGTGAAGGAAGCCTTTGAAATTCAAAGTTTGTTTTGGTTCAAAGGATTTAAAAAGTCAACAGTTAACCTATTTTTGAGTTTAATCAGATGAGGTATTTACCCGAGATTAGCAACAAATTGTACATAAAGTTTATGGTTGGCGTTAATGTACCCGACTATGACTGTTTCGGTCGTTTGCACGGCTGATAGACACTGGTGGCAGTCGGGTGCATAGATAGATCCTCATAGGCTCGATGGGACAGATTAACAACTCAATAACGACGAATGGATGAATGACGACTGTCACCCTGACCCAACCTTTTTCTCCCCCTGACAGCTTGAGGCTATGGAAAAAGACTTGAAAACAGAGCGGAAGCTGTTGAGAACAATTGACCCCTTTCCACCTGTGATGGCCGGTTTCAATGGAAAGGTGTTGCGCCGATGATTCGGATTGGCAACGGTAAAGAAAAGCCGCCATTGGCCCCTCCGGAGGTGCAAAGAAAGTCAATCGAGCGCAGAATGCGCAACAATTCTTTTAGGGACAGCCGTTGGCGACTCCGGCTTGTCGCGGGGACAAGCACATTTGACTGAGAGAATGGCTACTCAGTGTTGGGTTAGTGCCGGTACAACCTAGGGTGCAGAGGTTAGCGAGGAAGGAGGAAAAAGCAAAAAAGCCGACCGCCTAGTTGGCGATGACGTTCGATGTAAATCCTGGAGGCACGGCTGCTGTCGGCCTTGGAGAAATACGGCTCTTCCTGCAAGGTTTTGCCAAAGCTTTGCGCTCTTCCAAACAAAACTGAGGTTTCTTCACACTGCTGTCACTAGTGATTAATTTGTCCGTTGAATGCGCTGTAATTAGGCTGTCCTTGGTAGTCGAGTCAGTATATCCATCCTGGTTGAGTCACCAAGTAGTTACTCAATGTTTTTAAGCGTTTTTTTTTGTTAAAGGAAGTGTCTAGTGGGGTACAGTAATGCTTTCAACGGGTATATAACACCGGTAACGTGACTGAATGTGTTTGTAGAATGTTTACTATTTTGTTTGACACTCTGAGATTGTTGATTTTGCATTTCCAACCATCCACAATTAACTAGGGAGGTGTCTGACCTTGTTGACACCGTTTGAAACCGGAAGAAAACCTCAGGTAGCTGACATTAATGTAAGGTTTTCTCCAAAAAATTAGCTGCAGTTGGGGCCTTAGGGCCGAGAAAAGTGCCATCAAACTCCAACAATACGGTTTTTTGGCCCTTCATAACTTTTTTACTGACGATTATTTTGACTTTATATTTCGACAAAACATAGAAAATGGCATTCTCAACAATTTCTTTTTATATGCCACAACACTTTTACTGATAACGCTTTGAGAAATTTTTATTTAGAAATTGCAGTTTTTTTATAGGTTATTTCTTGGTTGTTTATTAATAAAAGTATTGTGGCATATAAAAAGAAAATGTTGAGAATGCCGTTTTCTATGCTTTGTCAAAATAAAAAATAAAAAGAATTTACATAAATAAAGTTATGAAGGGCTAAAAAACCGTATTTTTGGACTTTGATGGCACTTTTCTTGGCCCTAAGGCCCCAACTGCAGCTAATTTTTTGGGGAAAACCTTACATTAGTGTCAGCTACCTGAGGTTTTCTTCCGGTTTCAATCGGTGTCAACAAGGTCAGACACCTCCCTAGTAAGGTCAAGAGCTACTTTATTGTACAATTCGTACTCAATCAACCCCATTAGGTTGTTATTACTACAAACTAATCAAAAGTAAATGCATTTCGTTACATGCCTAAGCAGCAGCTTCAACCGGAGCTTCTTCTGCCTTTGGTTCTTCAGCAGCCGCGGGCTCCACACCGTTTTCGACGGGCTCAGCATCAGCAGGTTGAGCCTGAAATTTCCTTTTTTTAATCAAACAATAGTTTCCCTCAATCTATTATACCTTGGCTTCCAAGCTGGGATCAAAGTCTTCAGTGGGAAGAACAAGCGGAATGACCGGAACGGGGGGCTTTGCGGCGTCACCTTCAGCCTTGACAAGCTCCGTGTACTTGAAAGGCTCTTGAGCTTTGCGCAATTGTTCAAGCTCTTCCGTCTTGCGGGCGCCCCATTCTGCCGGAGGACGTCCTGAGCCATGGGCAATGCTCGGTGGTGGCTTGATTACGGGCTAAATTTAACTTTCAACTCAACTTTTTATACAAGTCACGTATTTATTTATATAATATCTGCTGACGACAACTCTATGGACGGGACTACAATAGGTATACAGAAGGATAGCACACATAAAAGAAAGAAAATAATTATCAGAAACGAAAATACATCCAATATACGAAGCCATTTACTCAAAAATATTGCGAAAATGAAAGAAATGAAAGATGACAACAAAGGAACATGTACGGATTAGACGAAAGGAGTCTTACCGGAACAAATAGCATTGTGTTTATGGTGTTGTAACTGTAATGTCTGTTAGTCTCAAAAGTGGAGGAATTGTGTTAGGTTCTGTCACGCACACTATTCAAAACAGAAGGGTTGCTGTTAAGAGCGCAATTGCTTTCCACGGAAGAGTGTTAATATCGAAATGTTGTGCCAAATCGACATGACGTTCACCAAGGGGACGAGCCAGCATTGGTCGAACAACTTCGGACGTCTCATTTTCCTGTAAATGATCAAAGTTCATACGTTTTGGAAGAGAACACGCTTGTCGGTGTAGGATCGACGGTCGATCTGACGATCGAACTTGGAAGCGATGCTAATCTTGGGCTGAAAAGGGGTGACAGACGTGAGAATAGTTAGAAAGTGTAAAGTTATGTCGTTGTTAGTTTGACTTACCGGACGAGACGAATCTTCTGGCTCGGAGGGATCCATGCCCTTCGAAAGGGCCTTGCTGCGAGCGGCTTGACGCTGGCGTTCATTGAGTTCTTTCAGCTGTAATTATCAATAATCATGAAAACTTCAACTTATGTGACTAAAGTGATGCTTACATCGTATTCCTGGCGTTCAGCGCGCTTCTCAAGATCGTACTTCTCGCCTTCAAGCTTGACAATACGAGCATGCAGAGCTTGAATCTTGTTCTTCAGATCAGCGTCAGTGAGTCGGGAGATGTCGACTTCACGGGAAACAATAGCCATGAAGGCAGCCTGAAAAGGTTTCATTAGACAGGTTTAACATAGATAAACTCAACCAACCTTGGCTTCAGCGATTTGTTCTTTGTTGAGGCCAGCTTCTTGTTTACCACCCAAGTTGGACATTTCAGATTTGTCCTTCTTGGAAACTGTGAAGTTACGACCAGCAGCGGGGCCGGCAGCTTTGCCGCCGAAGGATCCAGCCATCATGTCTTGACGCTTACGCTTTTCATCGACACGCTTGCGTTTTTCTTCCTCCATTTTGAATTTGCGCTCTTCCTAAAGAGGAATTAGTATTTGTTTACTGTTCCAAGATAAGGAATATCAACAAACCTCCTCACGCTTACGACGTTCTTCATCTTGGCGACGACGCTCAGCGAATTCAGCTTCTTCCTGTGCGCGTTCCTCACGGCGACGTTGTTGCTTCTCCTTGAGGATACGGATTTCTTCTTCCTGTTGTTCGCGCTCGAGACGACGACGGTCTTCATAGCCGAGCAGTTTGGCAGCCTGCTCTTCTTCATGGCGTTTCTTCGCCGCCTGAAATATTGATTTGATGAAAGGGTCCCAACAAAAGAATCAGAATCCGTACAAGCATTGCAGCTTCAGCTTCGGTCATCGTCTCGGGTTCAGGCTCGGCAGCGGGTGGAGGGGGAGGGCGTTTCCTAGAACATTTTAATTAACTTTGCCTAAATTAATGTTACACTTACTTTTCTTCAACGACTTCCTCCTCGGCTGGAGCAGGAGCTTCAGCTTCAGCCTCAGCTTCTGCCGGGGCTTCGGCTTCAGCTTCTTCGACCTCCTCATCGACTTCCTCGTCGATCTCTTCCTCCTCAGAGCTGTAAATAGGTAAAGTTTACGGTGATACGAAGACATTTTAACGACGAGGACAATGCACCAGGACGGACATGCCACAACGTTTAAGAAATGCTTTGCTTAGTGACAGCTTACCGCTCAGGTCTGCGCCATCGCGGCACCCAATGTTTCGGCTTACACTTCCATGCAGGCAAGTTTGGGCGCTTTACTCGATGATTTACTTTTTTCAAGACAACACCAAAGGGACAAATGATTGAGCATGACGGGTAAGATTTAGTTGATTCGTGGCATAGGATACGGCTCTTTCTAAGCTGGATAGCTGACCGGAGCCCGGATTCAATGCTGCCAAGTTTCGGAAAATGGGGTACAGGGGTTCGGCTTCGGATAAAGGTCGCATAACAAGTGGACGATGGCTCGACGCAAGTACACGGCTCTCCGAAGAGATAACACCGGGCCACGGAGCGTCGTACAGACTTGGGATGCGGTATTTCACGTTTGCGATAATAGGATAACTGTTTAGTATGAATTTCGATCGTGTCGATCTTCTTCGATTCCGCGATTTGAACACTCTCCAGGCTGCCGTCATTGTTGTTTAGGTCAACGAAGACGGAAGGTTGGTCGGTTGAAGAATGTAAAGCGTGCTTCGACAACGTCGCGGGACGTCGAAGAGCACAATACTCGTTTTTTGGCAATTGGATAGGGGCATCATCAAGCAGGGACGTTGAGTTTGATCTGACAGTCTTTGCCGGAGGCGACGTTGGCTTAAGATCAATCTTCAGGTCCTTGAAGAAAAATGCTGGCAAATTCGGATTTGGTGCACGCTTTGTCACACGACGCAGGTTTCCGCGAATCTTTAGAATGTCTTCTGATGGCGCTGATATGAAGTTCTTTTGCAGCTCTTGGACCACTGTCTTTGAGATCGGCACATCTTCACGCGGTGGATCAGGTTTCTCACCAAAGGGATTCTCAATAAGCTTACGCTTCGGAATCGCTGGAAGCATCGGCTTAGCATCTTGTGTTGAATCCCGTTTACGTTTTGGTGCTTTCTTCTTCACGCGTATCATTAAGTAGACTTTTTGGGTCCGCGTATTGCAGGGAAGGTAGATCTGTGCAGAACATTCGCGGGGAGATCGTTCAGACAACCGGAGATGCATCTTTACATTTTTTTCAAGATTAAGCATCATTGGTTCTTTTAAATTTTTGATAGTCTGATAGAAACTGATGTGTTGAATAGAAATCTCAGCGGCGGCACGATGCAATGGCTCAGTTAAGGCAATAGTTGCTGATCGTTGGGCGTATTTTTGAGGTTTACGGGATTTCTTTTCCGGCGTTGCATCTTCATTGTCGGATTCAACATGCATACTGCGAATCAGTTGTTTCAATGAACCAGAAGGCTTCCTCCGGTATGGTCGCAACTCGGCAATATTGGCTGCAGCTGGAATCAACGGCTGTGATAAAGTAACTTTCTTAGGAGGCGGTGCCACAGGCTTTGCCGTTTTTGGCTTTATCAATGGCGGCGGCTTCACTTCTTTGAACTTTGCCCTGCACATTCGTACATCTCTGCTGGCATATGTGAATTCACACGTAAGAGAGCTCTCCGATCCAACAAGAACAACATCATCACTGTCGATCTCCTCTTCGCTGTATTCTGGTAGACCGATACCCGCAGAAGTCTCAGGACTACTTTCATGGACACTCTCGCAGTCGTGATCCATCGAAAGCCCGGAATCGCTGTCATTGCTCGGTGATGGGCTGTCCCGGGTGACCGCAGATTGTCGAGGGTAATAACGAAGCGGTCTTTCTTCTTCAATGATTGGGATACATTCATAGTGCCTGAGGAACTTTCGTTCATCTTCACCACGCAAGCCGCGTTTTGTCAAAAGACTGTCAACAGTGCTATGGGCTGCCATTAATCTCTGCACAAATTCCTGCTGATCCTTCAGCTCTTGAACAACATGGTCATCTGATCGAACCTGAATGACCGTCTTTTTGTTGTTTTCTTCCTGCCATTTCTCAAAAGTTGTCGACAACGGTGCCGGTTCTGTGCCCAACGAATGTCTGCGCCGAAATGAATCGCGCGCATTGGCTTCTTCCACGGATGGTGTGCCATTTTCTTTTCGACGACGGCTCAGGAAATCATGTGACGACAACGGCTGTTCTTTGGGTGCATTTGCTGCAGGCTTTTCAGTGATACCACTGTTTCGCTTGACACCGTAACGCTCCTTGATACTTTCAATCTCACTGTTTGATGTTACACGTGATCCAAGTCGAGTTGTTTCCGGCTTTGGTTCTTCAGTCGATGAAGTTCGGGTTGAAGCACTGCGACTTCGCAAGTATGAGGACCCGGAAGTGGATCGAGGGCTTTCGTCGACGGAAAATGCAACCTGTCGTGTCAACCCTCTCGGTGACGGTGATGAAAACGAAGAGCTGCTTGCAGTACTGGCACTGCGATCAAAACTCGACGAATATCCGGCATCGAAGCTACGTGTCGGCACTACAGGAGTATACTTGGATCCGGAAGTTGAGCCGCCATAGACGCGTGTGACACGATTAGACGTGGCCGATGTCGATGGCGAGTAAAGTGTCGCCATCGAAAACCCGGATGAGCGCATTTTTGGTTGATGTGGGGACAGAAATTAAAAAGGACAGACAAAGAAAAGAAAAAAAGATGATCAGAAGCACAGTAATTTCAGTCAATCACATCGTACAAATGAAGACGATGAATGGGGGTGAGTAGGCACACAATAACAGTGTACAATACAATTCACAGTGACTTACTAAAGCTCTTCTTCGTCGGACATGATTGTCACTAAAAAAGAGCGGTTTATTTTTTTAAATACAGTCAAGTTTTTTAAAAATTTTCAGAAGAGGAGGAGAGGGCAAAGACAGAGTGAGAGGTTAAACGAGAAAAAAGTAGCCACGGAGCCAAATGCCTGAAAATTAAAGATCGCTTTAGCTTTTTTTAATTCAAACGAGCGCACACGTTCAGCTGATCCACGACTACATACATACAAGCTCAACTTTACCGAAATAAAGCGATGGCAATGTCAATGCTCTCAAGAAAAAAATGGGAGTGGTCATTGTTGGACATTTGATACGGCTGTCAAGAAAAAAAGTAACCCTAGTTGCATGACAGGTGTAAGAACAATGAACTAACTGATGGCTGACTAAAAAAGTAGTTTAAAGTAAAGTTGGGCAGGGCTGGGTTAGCGTGAAAAGCCGGGATCATTTGACATTCGGCTCGGAACGTAAAAAATTGCAAGCAGAAAATGGACCGACCCATCGCCAGCGGCATTAACTGATTAGGAAAAGAACGGACCAATTGCCGAGTGTTCGCAAAACGTTTACGTACCCAAGGGCTTGAGAACGGGGCTGTCAACAAGGAAAAGAGTGGGGATGAAGTGGGGGTCGGCGAGGAGGAAAGAGGAATTCAAAAAGCACCTGCTGTTTCCGTGGTTCAGAAACGTCGATGATAGGCCCTCGGCTGACGCAGACGGAAAAGAAGTGCCGAGAGCGGTGAATTTTGCAGTTGGTGCTGATACGCCAGACTGCTGATCCGGCAAAAAAATTCGAGGGGAAAACAAGTTCATAGCTTGCACAGGTGGTTTGAAGGCATGGTCGTTACGGGCAGGAGGGGCCACTAACGACCACCTGAGGTGAGGGAGGAGGTCAGAAAACAACTTTTTAGTTTAATTTACCTTTGCAAAATGATTTAGGAAAAACGGAAAGGATCTCTAATAAATGTAAAGCTAAAGCGCGGTCGATCACTCAAAGCAAATCCGTTCACATCCAACCTTTTCATTTAATCAACTGATCCACAGCTTAATCAAACATCCCAGACCCCACAAACACTGTTCAAGTTGACTAAATATTTTTATATGCAAACTGAACAGATCGGATTTGTGCACATCCGGGTGCGGAAATGAGTTTTACGCATGTAAAAAAAGAGTCAACGAACTTCACCCACACTTGAGATGCTTGAGAGAGCCTAAGTTCAGAGAAACCCTTTTGCCTTCACCTTCATCTTCCTCCTCTTCTGTTCTCGTGGTACTACTGTTGTACCAGAAAAAATGTTAGAAAAGATTTCAAAAGCATAAAAATAACCCAACCAACCTTTGTTGATTTGGACAATGTCCGCTACCGATGAACACACAAAATTTACCGAATGATCGAGGCTATCTGACCTGAAATCGAATTGTGGTCTCTTTCGTAGAAAAATGAAACTGTCCGCAAACACGGGATTTCTGTACACACGCGACGGTATTGGTTTTCCGGTCAAAAAACTGTGAAATTGAGGGGGATGCGGAGGTGTTTGCAAAAGCGTATTAAGTCAGACTGACTCTTTGAATGGATGGATGCAAGAACAGATATTCTTATAGACTGAAAAAAAGAGATTTAAAGATGTCTATAAACCCTAGACGACACCTCATTCTTAACGGCCTCAAGTCAAGACTGAACTTGATACCGCCGTCAGGGCGCTTATCTTATTTTCCCGAAGGATCATTACGATCGCAAATGCCGTCGGTGACACTGCTGTGTGTTCTAGACTTTTTACAACAACAATCTAGTAGTAATCTGTCGTAAGTTAACGGTGAGAGTTAACTAACGAGTCTTTGAGCATATGTCACCAAGGTTTTCGAGGAGGACGTCACAACAAAGGCTTTTTTACGTTTGAAAATTCTTTTCCGTGTGTCAACGCAACGAAAATTTCGAAGTTTGTACAAAGAACAAAAGCGCAGATCGCGGATAACAACACATTCGAGATTTTAGGGGGGTTTGCGGATGTGAAACACGGACGACCTCGGGGATGAGGGACCGAAGTCGCGCGTTTCGACTTGGTTCAATAAATCGAAATAAAAAAGCGAAACTTGACAGGAGAATGCATGCTAGCAAACCTGATCAAATTGCGACTACGAGACAGCCTCTTCCGGGAAGGAATTGTCTAGTCCTTGAAAACCGCGAGGCTAATGGGAAATACGCAAGCACTGGGGTCATTTTAATCGGTCTATGATACGACACTTCGACGTTACGACTACTCCCACAATCTTGTGAGGGTATTTTATAAGTACGGGTAGTTATTGGTCCGAATGACGACGAAACAGTTTTTATATTTCTGATGCAGTTCAATCTATGCTGCTTAAACTTGGTTTAGTCTCAAGTACGCATGGAGCTTTATTGTTTCATAATGTATGGAATATTGGATCTTCCTCATTGTAAGCTGTCAAAATCAGATGCTACAAACGACATTTATTATTTACCTACTTAACAACAGCATACATTTTTTAATAACGGAACTGTGCGTTTTGAGTACTTTCAGGTACTTAACATCAATGACATATGTTAACAAACTTGCGATGTGCTTATAGTTGGCTTTTCGTGCGCTTTACCACATAAACGTTTTCCGTGTAGTCTAAAGCTTTAGTCTTTGTTCAATGCAAAAAAACCAAACCATCTGTGTCCCTGCTAGTTGTAATTTGAGAGACTTGAAATGTGCCATCAATGTCAGCATGTTAAACTCTGAAGAAAACCATAACTTATAGATGCAACTCGTTTCACAACACATAAAAGCACAATATAAAAAAAGCAGCTGAGAATAAAAGCTGAAGTCGCTCATTTACAGCACCATAAAAATGAGAAGGCAATTTAGTTGTGGGTTTCGTCTTCGGACACGATGCATTTAGCTTACGCTTGATTTTATTAATATAAGCATGTTTGTTCCAATATTTATTTCAAACATTAGCTTAAAAAACTGTTCTATCTTTTAATTATTGTCGGTTTCATTATCAGTCACGATACGTCTTATTGATGCAGTTAAACCGTCGTTCACTGTGGCGAAGTAATTGTCTGCAAATTAGGGGCAACATTTTCAAAAACGTTACCATAATATTGCGCAAAAAGCTATACAATAAATCATACTAAAAATTCCATTACATTACCAATGCTCAGTCAGATCCATGCTCTGAAAGGACACATTTGGGGCGAGCATTTGCAAAGAAAGGCATGTTTCGGCACGGAGTGCCTTGTTTTAGGGCACTTCCAATGCCCATCGGTACACCTTTTAAACGACAACATAGCTTGAAAACAAGGATATCCGGGCCGACCTATGCTCATCTATTGCCCTGGCAGGGAACGGTCGTATATTGGCGTCACGTTTTAAGAGAGACAATGCACCCAAGAATCTTGATGACATGATTCAGTACGACCTTGTCAGTCGAGGTCAGCAATGGCTGAGTCAAATATGGCATGAGCATGTCGACATGTTTCACAATCAACCCAGGATGCACTTTTGCCACTTTGGAAAGGATAGTAGAGGCTGCAAGACGTCGTTTATGGAATGGCTTCTCAACTTCGACCTTTTGTTCGGCAGTGATGCCTTCGATGCTCACCAACGCGGCACAGTCGTTGTCCAGTTTCTGAACGTAAGTCACCAAAGCGTCGGCATTCTGTTGCGCGGCTGTCAGTACGGAGTGATCGAGGTCGTCTTTCTTCAGCACAGCCGTCATGAAACTTTCAATCACTTCAGTTTTGCCACCCTTCATGATTACATTGACAGAGTCCACAAGCGTTTCGATGCGTCTTTCAATCATCTCTGTTTCATCAACCGGCAATGACACAAAAAAGTAGGACGTCAACACTTCAAAAGCCAGCTTCCGCACGCCTTCTTCAGAATCAGCAACCAGCAACAAGATTTTTGCAATGATCGCGGGCACCTTCTCATTTGTCGGCATCTTTTCAATGTAGTCGCGGAAAATTCGAAAATCCGAAGGACACGCTTCCGCACAGACACACCGATGTCATGGATACGGTCGTTCAAAATGGCGTCCGCGACACGGTACGGACAGACAATTCAAGCTTTTTGTTGCGGAATGATTCGACCAACAAGTTGCCGAGAACTTTCACCATGAGCTGAGCAGCTGGCCAGTCAGGATGATCCAGGGCTGACAGCAAGTCATGAAAGAAGTTCTCAAAATTCCGACGACAACTGTCTTCCCTTTTGGTAGTTGATCGACGAAAGAAGCGATGCAAAGGATTCGGGCCCATTTCTTTGCTTCATTGACACTGGAAACAATTGTGGAATCGGTTGCTTCGGTGAAATTTTCTTGTTTTTCCTCACTGGTGCGCATGTACGATGGAATCTATAGATAAAATCAGTTTAAAAGTTTAAAAGATCGTATTCAAAAAAAAGAAGAAACAAACCATAACGACAGACTGGACCAATTGCAACAACAATGCCGTGAAATTGTGGATAGAATTATTGTTGCTGAGAGGGTAGCAGTTTTCGGGGTTATTATTCAAAAGAATCTTGTGAATCGACGTAAATAATTTGTGAACGACACCGGTACGAAGATTTTCTCACTGTTGGAAGATGGTCGAAAGAAGCTGGATCGATGCCTGATGGATTTCGCCGATATTGTCGACAAAGAAGGGGGTACTGGCCATTACACTCAGCTGAACAACAGCAACCTCATCCATTGTATGGATACGAATCTGTAAACAAAGACAGATTGAACATAATGGGTTACAATATGAGTGTAAAACAAACTCACAAACTTCGAAAAACACGAAATGATACTGGCAATCCGAAAGCATACGGCATCCAACCACGGCACCAACATCTCTCCATCGTATTGTCCTCGTCGCGAATAGGCTTCAGCACCTTTGCCTTTTGAATTCGTGACAACCGTGCCAACAGCCGGGTAGATAACTTTGTTGATTCGTGCCAAATGACCCGATTTGAAGTTGAAAATGATTCCATGCTTCGAAATAAATTGGTTTATTCGCACTAAACAGCATGTCAAAAATGTTTTTACAAAGGAAAAGAGTCATTCGCACATATCAGTGGGGTATCACAAAACAACACAAATCTTCGATAATGCCAAACTGTTATCACGATCAAGTGGTGTAAAATATGTCGCTTGTGTGCCCGGATTGATAAGGAAAATGGACCCACTCCCCCAGATAGGTTGACATTTACTCTCAGGGCCTGTCAAATCGATCAGATTTATCAGTATTTAGCTGGAAATGACTATAACAAGTATGTTTATCCTCAAACAAAAATAAAATATATATAAAACATGTTGTCCACAAATGCCATTTTCATCTGATGCTTAATTTTTTGTTGCGTCCACATTGATATCATCAATAGCCGTCCATGTGATCGTCAACACTCCAAAACTGTTTTGTTTATCAAAATTATGCGTGTAGATAGGGCAAGAAGCCAAAAAATGCCATGGCCAGCGGCGCTCGGTCGAGTGTACGTGCGATCGCGGATGTTTTTCATGGATCAGGCCGCTGCACAATTGTGCGCCTGTGTGGCTGTCCGCAACACTGCAGTGATGCAGTGTTCATGCCGCGGCACACGGATGGACACAGGGCACACTCGGCATGCCTCTCCCGCGAGAGTCGAGCCGCTGGCTACAAGGCGTCCATTGATCGCGATCGCGATTGCGATTGCATCACGTAATCGCAGCCTCTAATTAGTAATCATTAGCGTTATCTAATTACTGCTAGCATTATCTCCCCGTCACTTCCGTATTTTCCGTCACATTTTGCTTTCATAATACCCTCCGGCTATCCGGCTAGGTCGGTAGTCAGTGTGCGGCTTGAAAAACCGAGTTTTTCGATCTTGATTCGAGGCTTCTCAAACCCCACCTTTCTTGGACATCTTCTCGTGTCAAAACAGCCGAGATTGCTCGTTCATTTAGTTTTTTTGTGATCCATTTGTGATTCAGACATGCCTAATTTACCCGTAGTACCCTCTGGCATGTGTTTGGCCACAAAGTTTTGAGCGAGGCTGTTCGGAGGGGGCGTTTGCGTGTTCTACCTCTCGCCTCGAAGTTTCGAAAACACTTTATATATCCGTTTTGTTCGGATCGCGTTTTATTCTCGAGTTTGATGCCTGAGGGCATGTCAATCGCAGGAATACATGTTTGTTTTTGTTTTTAATGCCATTTTTCTGGATTTGCTTATCGCGTTTTTCGGTTTCATGTACTTCAGTTCCCCTTTTACGTGTAGTACGTGGCGAATTTCGACTACTGTTTGACTGACACTTCTTTTTCAGGTACATCCATTCTTGCGATCCAACGCACATCCCCGAAGTGTCGGATGCGGCCTGTCACAGTTCTTTTTTGGTAAGTGGCTCTTATTTCGACTCCTTTTCCCGATCCTAATCTCAGTTTTGCTTTCAGATCAGAACTCAATTGGTTTCAGTCTCCGAAACCATCGTCGTCTCCGCGTTACCACCGTTTCAACTTTTTCAAGACGATGTCAAAGCGCGAGCTCCTTGATGCACAGTAAGTCGTTTGAACTTCATCATTATCAACTTCTAACATTGCTACTTTTTCAGATCTGTTGTGTATCGGGCGAAACGTGATCGAAGCCTTGCGCTCTCACGTAGGCAGGGATGCCGAGAAGGCTCGTAGCCGGGGGGAACCGCACGCAGTCTGAGGTTCGCATATAACCTTACAGGGCGTGGCAGGTGAACCCGGGGGAAAACGAGCCTTCGGCAGCTTAAGCTGCTGCTGTTGGACGCGGCACGGTTCCGTCAAAGTGTTTCTTTTGTAGATTCACCAAACCGTGTCGAGTCCACAGCCTTTCCACAGCGCCATTGCCCTTTGGTGTAAGATGGCTCCTTTTGATAGGCATTCGACGCCGACATGGACATCTGCACCGGCGCCGCCGAATGATCCGTTTCCCATGCGGATCTGTTCTGGCTTTTGCATCCTGGAATTGTTTCCATGGATCGACTCCGACGTTGAATGGATCGTCGAAGGGGAACTTCCGACAACACACTTTGATTGTCTTTTAACAGACCCGTGTTGTGGTTGTTCCGACTCACGCCTCGTCACATACCAGGTTTGTTTTTCTCTGATTTTTCATTGCCAAGGGCAATTTTTTGTTGATAATTGTGTTTAACATTCTGTTTTTTAATTTGATTCATAATTTTTTTGATTTCAGGCTTTCAATCTTCTCGTCCCTGATGGTAACACCGACAGCCTGCTATGTGCTGCTGAGCAATGGTTGTAATATGGTAAGTTGCAAATTTAGTTGATTGTTTGACTGTTTCATGCCTACTTCTTTTTCAGATCTCACAACCAGCGCTATCCTTACTTGCGATTACTCCAGAATCGCAGTTCTCTCACCTGATGTCGACGGCTGTATCAAAATTTGACATCGTTTTTCAACTTGCCTGATCTTGTCGCAAGTTGCTGCATGTTTTTTCTGCTCTTTGGTAAGTTTGGTTATTGGGATAATCTTTGAATTTGACTCATGTTTACGGTATTTCAGACAACCCTCAATCTCATTCTTTCAACATCGTTTCAATCCACAGTGCAGAGCTCTTTGAACTTGCACGTAAATGGATGCTTCTATTGCCATTTAGTAGGTTGTTTTGATCGTCTATTCGATGCATTTCACTCAAGTTTGCATTGCTTCAGGCACACCTTTCACCGACATCGCTCCGATTCATCGTGCTCAATAGTGAATCGTCGACATGCCAGACCGAATACGGCATTATTTGCCTTCTGACAGATGTCCTTTTCGTGGTCGTCCTTTTCTACGCCACGAGACTAGCAGCATCATGATCACGGCGATGGCGAACTCAAGAGGGGAAAAGATGCGGCCAGTTCAGACTTGCCAATCTGTCTGGTCACATCAGTACCCTTGACTTGATGGCGATCGTCAGTGATGTCGCAACTGTGGCAACGAAGACTGTTCCTGGCAGTTGGTCGCACATCCAAGAGGTCGGTAAGCGGGACACCTTGGTGAATAAGCTGTCGTCTGAGATGGATCCTCGAGTCTCCAATCGGTCGAATCTTTCTGTTCTCAGAGGATTTCGATCGGTTGGAGACCTGATTGGCGAAGTCTTCCTGTTCGAGAGGGCTCGGAGTAATGTTGTTTGATGGGGCAACAACATAACTCTGCTAATCCTCGAATAAGAGGGAGATTTTGCCGCCACAATCTGGACTAATCCATACCTTAAGGTCGCCAGTGGATTGGTCTAGGTTGTGGCCCTCAGGCGATAGGTTGTTTGCCAAAGTGAGCCTGACGCCGATCACTTGGATGTGCTTCGGACGTCGGGAACGACGTTCAATGCCACAACTGCGCATATGACGAACCCCGAGTCCTACTGTTTGCCGTCAACGTGAACGTGTAAATCGCGGGCAATTCGAGCTTGACGTCGACATAGGTTAGTTTGATTTTGTCGTTTTGGCTTCATTCTTTCAATCTCTTTCTATTTCAGTCGACTCAAGACGCTGCTCCCGCTTTTCCGACGATAAGGCAACCCCGTCCAGCTTCTGTCTTCTTGCCGATATCTTTGATTCTCCGGGGTTGTCGCCTAGGCTAGGGCTGTCAGACTACGTTACTGTCTAACCGCCTGATTATCTTCCGTCAATGCATCCGTCCCCGGCCAATCAACTTGTCGTCATTCTCGTCGCTTCTACACCGACGGCAATCCTTTTCAAGAAGACACAATTCGCTTATATTGTACACGGTTATGTTAATACGTTTTTACATTGTTTTTTGACATTGTTGTTTCATTGGTCGGTTAAAATTTGGATGTTTGAATGTTTGAAAGTCACTGGAATATATGCCATCGCTGCTTACAAGCATTGGCCATGTTATCTTCGATTTAGATCGCCGTTTGCCCGTCCAACAACGTAAGTTTTACTTTGCCACCTTCTAATTACAGTTTTTAACCATGCTCACATTTCAGGTCCCGCACGCAGCATCACGATGACCCCCGCCTCGCACGACGCCGACCATCATAACCTGAATCGTGAACCCCGATGTGACGATGGCCGTACGACGGAGGCAACGCGTCGTAGTTTTTGGGATCCAGCCGATGGCGATGCGGCTTCAGCTGTTTCTACAGATGACATGGTTTTCCGCTGAAGTGAGCGTTTCAAATAGTTATTGAAACATCAAGTTGGTTTAGCATTTTTGCGTTTGACCAATCTTTTTTAACTCAGGTCACACTTTACAAGTTTGTGGTCATGGAGCAGTGCTCGAGAGGGTGTTGATAGTACGTTAGGGTTGGGGAGTGAGTTTTTTTAAGGCTGCAGAAGCTGTCAAGAATGCTGTAAAATGGGAAT
Source organism: Panagrellus sp. LJ2285 (assembly GCA_024447235.1). Classification (NCBI taxonomy): domain Eukaryota; kingdom Metazoa; phylum Nematoda; class Chromadorea; order Rhabditida; family Panagrolaimidae; genus Panagrellus; species Panagrellus sp. LJ2285. Next base: position 121,485 of record JAMRYB010000017.1, read on the forward strand.
TGATGTGCGAGTTGTGGGGAACATAATTAATGCCGGGTCAGAATGTTCAACGATTGGCGCATGTGCCAACGATGCAAAACGGCAAACGCAAATTTTGTTTTTATGCATTTGAGCATAAACTGATTGTGTGTTACATAATCAGTCCTGTTCTGTTCCATTGAGCGTCATAGTTCCACGGGGCCCCAAAATTAGGCTGGTTTGGCGACCGCCTCTTTTACATTAACGGATACTTGACGCTCAATGGAACAGAACAGGATTGATATGAGTAAACACTAAATAGTTGATCCCTTAGAGAATCGACGGGAGACCGATAGCGGTCGATTTGCGTTTGCTGTTTTGTATTGTTGGCATGTGTGTTAAATTGTCGGTAACATATCGACAGGGTAGACTGACTACCAAATTGCTTTTTGTTATTGCGAATTGTGGTTTTAAAGTCTCAAAAAAGACGTGGCTTTGCTAGAACTTCCTATCCTTGTCAAACTGGGACGTAGAAGCGCATGTGAGTAATGAAAACTCATTGCGAGGCACCTTTTTGCAATGGAGGTGTATAATCTTCAAACCGTTGAAGATGCGCGCGTTAGACAGTCGTTGAACATTTTGATCTAGCATTCATATTGCCTCACGGAAGGCCTGAATGATGAATTCCACACAACTCACACATCAATTTCTATTTTACAGCATTCTCGACAGCATCTGCAGCGAGAAGGACAAGAGAGAACACTCCTCACCTCAACCTAACATACTATTGACACTTTCTCGATCACAGCTTATTTCCTCCGTGCCAACATTCTTGTAAAGCTCGAGGCTTTAGTTTTATAAGATTGATCCAACGCAGAATGTTAAACCAGTAAGACATTTCAATAACGTCTAAAACGGTCAACGCTTTGAGAAACCATGTCATAGGCTGAAACTGCCGTAGTCATGTCGCCATCGAAAAGGTTTCACAAACTACGATGTGCTCCTTTTTGCGGTCATTGTCACGCTCCATCGCGGTTCATTATTCGGCGCATGTTGGTCGGATACCAGCAGCGACCCGACGGCGATACTATATGTAAGTTTGAATGATTTTTAGTGTAAAATTTAGCCAATTTTGGCAAAATTTTTAAGGTTTGGGTGCACTAGCATAAAACATCGAAAGTGCACCCATTTTATTTCTCGGATATGACATGTGCGCGGGAGCCTATGGCCAATTTTTGATTTGGCACCCGCACTTTGTCAAATCCGCCCCTATTTGGGTTTAATTTGTAAAATTACTGTACAATTGACTGATATCCGCCTTTTCAGGTCGTGCATGACATCTAGTGTCGCTGATCACGTCGTCGGCGGTACCAATGTAAGTTTGACTCCCTTTTCAGCTTCTCAATAGGTGGAGGGGGTGAAAATCCGTCAAATACTGATCAAAGTATTGGAATTTCACCCATTCCATCGCGGATATGACATGTGCGCGGGAGCCTATGCCCAATTTTTCATTTGGCACCCGCACTTTGTCAAATCCGCCCCTATTTGGGTTTTATTGATAAAATTACTGTACAATTGACTGATATCCGCTTTTTCAGGTCGTGCATGGCATGCAGTGTCGCTGATCGCGCCGTCGGCAGCACTAATGTAAGTTTGACTCCCTTTTCAGCTTCCCAATAGGTGGAGTGGGTGAAAATCCGTAGAATACTGATCAAAGTATTGGAATTTCACCCATTCCATCGCGGATATGACATGTGCGCGGGAGCCTATGCCCAATTTTTGATTTGGCACCCGCACTTTGTCAAATCCGCCCTTTTTTGGGTTTAATTTACAAAATTACTGTAAAATTGACTTATTTCTTCCGTTTCAGGTCGTGCATGGCATGCAGTGTCGCTGATCGCGCCGTCGGCAGCACTAATGTAAGTTTGACTCCCTTTTCAGCTTCCCAATAGGTGGAGTGGGTGAAAATCCGTAGAATACTGATCAAAGTATTGGAATTTCACCCATTCCATCGCGGATATGACATGTGCGCGGGAGCCTATGCCCAATTTTTCATTTGGCACCCGCACTTTGTCAAATCCGCCCCTATTTGGGTTTTATTGATAAAATTACTGTACAATTGACTGATATCCGCCTTTTCAGGTCGTGCATGACATCTAGTGTCGCTGATCACGTCCTCGGCGGTACTAATGTAAGTTTGACTCCCTTTTCAGCTTCCCAATAGGTGGAGTGGGTGAAAATCCGTAGAATACTGATCAAAGTATTGGAATTTCACCCATTCCATCGCGGATTTGACATGTGCGCGGGAGCCTATGCCCAGTTTTTCATTTGGCACCGCACTTTGTCAAATCCGCCCCCTTTTCTGTTAAACTTACAAAATTACTGTACAATTGACTGATATCTCCCATTTCAGGTCGTGCATGGCATGCAGTGTCGCTGATCGCGCCGTCGGCTGCACTAATGTAAGTTTGACTCCTTTTTCAGCTTCCCAATAGGTGGAGTGGGTGAAAATCCGTCAAAAACTGATCAAAGTATTGGAATTTCACCCATTCCATCGCGGATATGACATGTGCGCGGGAGCCTATGCCCAGTTTTTCATTTGGCACCGCACTTTGTCAAATCCGCCCTTTTTTGGGTTTAATTTACAAAATTACTGTAAAATTGACTTATTTCTTCCGTTTCAGGTCGTGCATGGCATGCAGTGTCGCTGATCGCGCCGTCGGCAGCACTAATGTAAGTTTGACTCCCTTTTCAGCTTCCCAATAGGTGGAGTGGGTGAAAATCCGTAGAATACTGATCAAAGTATTGGAATTTCACCCATTCCATCGCGGATATGACATGTGCGCGGGAGCCTATGCCCAATTTTTCATTTGGCACCCGCACTTTGTCAAAACCGCCCCTATTTGGGTTTAATTTACAAAATTACCGTACAACATACTCATATATACCTGATCACTGAAAAAATTAATGACGACAAGTCGAGCAAGATTTATGACAGCAAACGTGTAAAGCATCATGTGCGTTATTGAGGTCTGCTTGAAAATGTTCGTGTCCGTCACGCTGGATTTCCTTTTCGTCAGTCTTATCCTGCCTTTGTGAACCGCAGCAAGCTTATCTGCCCTGAATTAAGGCCGAATTCACGCTACAGACAAACTCCTCTTCATACCACGATGCTAATCCTGCGTAAATTTGGTTTGGACGGTGATTGTGAACACGGCAGAACATAGATTTTCATCAAGAATTCAAAAACTGTTTTCGTACTTGAAGAACATTGTTCAAAACGCATTCCTGAGGTTGTCACATACCGGCTGAAGGTTTTTTTTTACTTCTGTCGTTGATGCTTACTTTTATTCATAACCATATCTGTTCTGTTATGTTGCCGTGAGAAGCTTTGATACATCCGTTAGGCAACGAAAAAGCGCAAAAACAGGGATGTTCGGGTCAAAACATGCCTTTTTATGCGCAAGGCACACATTTGCCGCACTTCGGGCGCACAGGTACAGAGAAGAGCATTCGGCACGGATATCAGTGTTCTGACGCATTTTCAATGCCTATCGGAAGTATCATTGCCAATCAGGGCAACATAACAAAACGGATATAGACGTTCTAAAGGGAAAGATTTGCCGCATTCTATTCAACGGTCTTTTGAATGGTATATAGCTTGTTCGCCATTTCCAATTTAAGTTCTGACGGTTCCCTTGTCAGGGCAACAGAATCGTACAGATATAATAAACAATGTTCAGATCCATGCTCTGAAGGGACCTATTTGCTTACGTTTTTTTAGTCAACAGTTCAAAGGATCAAAGCAGATCATTAAAATGTCATTTACCCAATGATGAAACAATGTTTGAAACATTTATTGCTCAACAAATTCCGAATATGTTTACTAATTATGTTAAACTGATAATACGCATCACTGGGATAATAATATGTGTTTTTCATTGGCGTTGGCACAGATTTTTAGTTTGTTTTGTTTTTAATGTGCTTAGAGGAAAGTCAAATCGCGGTTTTTACTGGCATTGCCGTCGAGGTGATCACCAACGTCATCATCGATTGCATTCGATGTTTTCCTAATCTTTTATGAATGCTTTTCGACTATTTTACATCTATCTAAGATACACGAATTCTAATCATTGATTGATGCCAGCTTTATTAGCATGTTGTACAACTAACAAAGAGATAAATTTTGCGAAGATAGGATCAAAAATTACAAGAAACGTTAAAAATTAGGATTGCTCGAGTTTATTGGAAAAGCATCGAAGTAACTCGATGGCGGTAACAGGGACAAGAAAGGCTTAGGCCGCAACCTCTTCGGCAGCGGGTTCTTCTGCCGCGGGTTGTTCTTCCTGCGGTTGCTGTTCGGACTCTTCGAGAACATCGCTTGTGGGCAAAACGAGGGGTTTAGGTTCTACTGGCGGCTTGGCATTCTCATCGGGTACCTGTTCGACGTACTTGGGGGGTTCAAGATTCTTGCGCAGCTGTTCGAGTTCCTCGTTTTCACGGCGGCCCCACTCCGGAGGAGGACGGCCAGTACCGCGAGCAATTGATGGCGCTGGCTTTTGGACTGGTTTTTCGAAGAGGGTGCGGCGATCACCGTATCCACGTCGGTCAATCTGGCGATCGAACTTGGAGGCGATGGTGACCTTCGGGGGGTGCTTGGTGTTTTCGGCCTCAGCGGCGTCAAGACCCTTCTGGAGAGCCTTGTTACGGGCGACCTGGCGTTCACGCTCGTTGAGTTCTTTCAACTGAAAAGGAAGAAGTTATCAAAGTTTGTTGGAGGTGGTAGAATGGAAACTTACGTCGTATTCCTGGCGCTCAGCACGCTTCTCAAGATCGTACTTCTCAGCCTCAAGCTTGACAATACGGGCATGGAGGGTCTTGATGCGTTCCTTCAGATCGTTGGGAAGAAGGTGGGAGATGTCCTGGGGACGGCTGACGGCAGCCAAGAAGTTACGCTTGGATTCGGCCTGTTGTTCGGCGGAAAGACCCTTAGCCTTTTCGGGACCGGTAAGGTTGGCTGGGCCACCACCCTCGCGCTTGTTGACGGTGAAGTTGCGGCCAGCGGCGCCACCACCGATGAAAGAGCCAGCCATCATCTGTTGACGCTTCAGCTTCTCTTCGATCTTGCGGTTCTTCTCGGCCTCGTTCTTGGCCTTGCGCTCTTCTTCCTCCTGCCGACGGCGTTCCTCTTCCTGGCGGCGACGCTCAGCGAATTCGGCCTCCTCCTGGGCGCGTTCTTCACGGCGCTTCTGTTGCTTTTCCTTCAGGATGCGGAGTTCCTCTTCGTACTGTTCACGCTCGATCTTGCGGCGCTCTTCGTAGTCGAGAAGCTTGGCGGCTTCCTCTTCCTCGTGGCGCTTCTTGGCGGCCAGCATGGCCTTCTCGGCCTCAGTCATGGATTCCTCATTGGGCTCCTCCTTTGGTGGTGGGGGAGGGCGAGCCTTAGGTCTAAAAAGCAACAATGTAAAAGTGTTTTTCAATGTTAATCACAAAAACTAAAGGTGTGTGAATATCAGTGCACAATGTTAAACTTGTCGATGGGTGCTTCCAGTGCATAGTGTACACCATGTCGGTGCGACTTACTTGATTTCCTCAGCCTCAATTTCCCTAAAACCCTTGCAAATTAACCGTGTTCATTATGTTTGCTTTAATTGTTGTTGATGGATAGGTTCAGGAATGAGCGAAAGATGCATCGTGTCAGCCAAGCAAACAGGTCAGAACAGGTGTTGTTAGTACGAATGAAAAAAAAAGAAAACTGCGTGGGTTATTAAAATCAGGAAAAGCAAAAAGTGATCGAATGTATAAATTATCTTACTTCTCCTCTTCAGGAGCAGCCTCGGGAGCAGCTCTAGAAAGCGTGAAATTGGTGTATTGTCAGTGGAAAAGTGGAAAGGGTGTATTAACAGGTAAAAAAGTGTGACAGAATGTGAAAAATTTTGTGATTTTAGATTGGTCATAAAACTCACTCGGGTTCGGCTTCGACTTCAGCTTCGGCTTCGGCTTCTTCAACCTCTTCCTCTTCCTCGACGACTTCCTCCTCCTCCTCGCTGAAAGTTATTTTGGTCAAAATCTCATGGGAATACTGTATTTGAACAACTTACTACTGCTCCTCGTCGTCGGACATGGCTGGAATCTTGAATTACTGAAAATAATCAAATTATAATTAAAATTCAAAGATCCGCGACTGATTGCCTCGAATCAAAACAATGTTCAGCTCGGATCGTCTCGATCCCCCTTTGAGCTTCGTCGGCCGCCGATGGCCCTCGCTCGCTATCTAAATGCCGACGGCTCGAGCATTTGGACCGCATTTTGGATACTCTCGATCGTGCGTCCGGTCGGGCCTGGTGGGGCTAATCGGGGCGGACAACTGGAGGCATCCTTGGTCTTGATGGCAGGCATAGCCATAGGGCAATAAACAGCATACGAACGAGTGGGTGGATGTGATCAACGCCCGCTCTCTGGCTCGCAAAGGTGGACGACAGCCGGCGACCGGGGCACAGTGTAAAGCCCTCCAGGGCAAGCTTAAAATACGATGCCACATGCACACTCATATTTGCCGCAGACCGAGGACAACAGCAACAAATGCGGGGGTTGATCCCGGCCTGCACCCGGCTTACGGATCTCGACGATTTTCAGCCAGCCGAGACCTCTCTGGAAAAAAAAGGCGAAATACGACATTTGTTTCAATGGCAGATTGCATTGTTTTTGTGGAAGAAAGAAAAAAAAGAAACGAACGCACGTTGAATGTGAAGAAAAAATATTGCACGCAAAGGAAAGGATATGAGTTTTAAAAATTGCTCTTTGAGTTTTTACATTAGTTGAGGAAAGAGGTACTCATATTACAAAAACATTATTTCACAGCATGTAGCCTGTATTTTAGTAACAAACTAGAAAAATCACAAGTATCGTGGAAACGTGAGTCATAAAAACGCCAATATGCCTAAATTGGTATAAGCTTTCACGTTAATCCTGTGCAGTTGCAACCAGTTTCATGCCCCTAGGTAACGGAAAGAAAAGGCAAACGAACGATCATGCTAATTGCATGTACACACATCCTCACACCGTTCACGTCGTCCACGAGCGACACCTTTCGCTCCACTTTTTCAACCCTAACCTCATCCGGACGCATTTGGAGTGCGCGAAGGCGAAGAAGACATCGCCACAGGCATCACAGGAGAGACAGAGAGAGCTCCACCCTGTTTTTGGGCGAACTGGTGGTAGTTTCGAACAAAACTATAAGTCCGTCATTGTATTCCTGCCACTGTTTTAGGATGATGACTCGCAGGTGGTGGTGGCACTGCTGCCCCGTGGCAATGATTGATGGATCATGGTTTTGGTATTGGTTTCACTCCGTATCTGTATTATTTTTCGATACCCTGTAAAATTGGCTCACGACACCACTTCAAGGCCATTTCGAATGTATCTATGTAGCGAAATTGAAAGGGGTCAGTAGCCTTTTTTGGGTGGACATGCTGTTAGTCGATAGGATGCGTGAGGCGTGTTTTTTACGTTTCAAAAAGTAATAATTAGGTACCTAGAAAGATGCAATGTTTTCACTGTTCGCGAAAAACACAGCTGATTTTCAACTTGGTCTTTGTGATTGTTGTGTTCTTTCGTTTCTCTTCATCTTCTTTCATCGTTTTCATTACTGCGCGTGCATGTTTTTTAGTGGTTTTCCTTTCAATTGCTCTTTTCAGGCACTATTTTCTATGTTTGGACGACATTTATCTTTGTACATTTTTGTTTCTATTATTCCATGCATTCTCAGTGTTGAAACTTTTCCAATTTTCGGTGATCAGCTTACCGGTTTGATAAAGGTACAACACCCTTTCGCGACCTTTTGAATAATTGATTCGCTTCCAGGTAACTGAAACAGATGAAAACTCTGTTCTTCAATTCACCATTGATAAAGGCGATGCATCCAAAACCGAATTCAAAGTGCATGCCACTGCCATTGAATTCCAAAAAGGTCCCTCAACTACCTGCAAAACATCGATACCAGAGAGCAAACTACTAATCAACTCTACAAAATTGGAAAAAACTACATTAAAGCCAACCGATCTCTGGGGCCACACGGTTGCATTTTTTGTTGACAAAAAGGTGCAGTAATTATCATCCACAAAGAAGTTAGTCATGTGAATAATTTCAGTTGGATGCTTGCATCACTTTGTTCCCAGTGGAGAGGAGCGTCTATCACGCAACACTTGGAGATGTTCGTGGTATAATTTTCGCGTTCCCTATGCATGACATGATTCGCCTGGTGATTAGCAATCCCTCCGATGCTTCATTGGATGTTAGTATAGTTACGGGGTGTTCTGCAGATGCATCGGAGGATGTATTTAGTCAACATATAAATCAGGGCAACGTCAATTTCGATGTTCCAATTAACACTACACAGTCAATTGAAAATCTATTCGTGGTATCCTCTAATGGCAAAAGTCGTAATTGCGAACAGTTTGCAAAGGTTCTAAAACATATTGCCGAAGCCAATGGGTTGACCATCACTCAAAACTCCATTTTTCATGCTCCAAAAGTAATTGGCAACCTTTCTAACCAGATAAGAATCGCCGATGACTGTAAAAACCGACATCAATTTCCAGTCCACCTTGTCCATGATTTCAGTCCAGAACTTCAACTTTTTGGCGATAAATCGGTGTTGCTCAAGGTAGTTTTACGATGAAAACATGCAAAATATTTATTTGAATTTAGAGTGTCCACAGTTCCAAAAACTGCAGCCGTCTGTTGCCAGGAACCAGCTTTCCTTTAAAAGTTGCATCAGTATTCAATCCAATTTCTGGCAATGTTTATCTCATCGATGCAGTTACTGGTATTTTTGTTGCTTCTGATTTGCAAGACGTGTATAAATATCAGAAAGACAATGTTACAATTAGTATGTCCAACGAACCTGTATCGTCGATTGCTTGTCATGGCTTTGTTGAAACATCTAATGCATTTAGTGTTTCTGTTCATGACGGTGACAAAAACAATAGTAAGATTGCCAATTCATAAGATTTAGCCTTATCAAACTTTTAGATGCACTTGTATTCCATTCCCAGATGATGCCTTCTTCGTTTGAGAATGCACGTTCTATCAAAGTTGATTTAGGCTGGACAAAGGTGATTCGTTCGTCTTTTCGCATAAAAACAGATCATTAATAGTACATTACACATTCAGGTTTGCTCAAACACCACTCTACTGGAAAGGGGCGCAATTGAGAGTATTGCAACTTTGCGAACTCATAACATTGCTTCATCTCGCCGTGCTGCAACTTTACATGTCAATGATTATCCCTTACTTGGTCGTTCCATTCTCAAAGTGACATCAGATGCAAAACTTGACAAAGTTCAACTTCACGCACGTCCTATTGACTTGTCAGTCGATCCGAGTCCGCCCTGCAGCGAGACTATCATCGGCTCAGTCGTTCCGCTGCCGGCATTGAAGAAGGCCTTTAGTCAGGATGAATCGATCACGATTACTCAAAGTAATGGACTTATCCGCAGCACTCTGGGTCGCACCGTGTCAACTGCATCCGCCTGTGGGACTTTACGGCCAGTGCAAACCGATTTATCAACACATCTCGCTTTCTTCAACGATTCGGTCAAAGGTTTCGTAAAACTTGTAAGACAATTTTCATACCTTCTTTGATAGTGCAATATGAAATTGTGTTCTATTTTTAGAGCATTCCAAATGCACTATCAAAATTTATCCCCGCTCAGGTCGATTATGACCTTCATAATCCGACCGTCAAGACCTCCGAACCAATCGACTGGGAAATTGTTTCCATGAATGGTGGTGTTTGTCAAGGCGCAGTCATCTATGACCCTTTTCGAATCTTGGATAATGATCCCGATGGTCACGCCGTGGGCCAAGTTGGAAAAATATCGCAACTCTATACACAGACAAAGACTCATTTCAATATTCCGGAGTTCTACTTTGAAAATTGTAAGTTCCAAGCGAATTGATCAACCTTACATTTGCAATTGCAATCTTTAGCGAACAACCTTTACATCCGTCTCAAATTCGACAACAAAACGATCTGCGCTCCCTTGAAGGAACACAAATCCGTCTCATTCCTATATGCCACACTGAGCCTGTCTGACAATTCCACATTAAGCCGGTTGCGCGATGAAATCGCTGAAAATATTAGTGTTAATCCGGCTCAAGTGGCTGTCGATTATACGCGTGAATTTCATGGCAGACAGTGCTCAACTTTCACTGTCACATCGTTGCTTACACCAGAACAACTGATTAATTTCACTGCCATCTTTGATACCAAAGCCAGACGCTTTTTAAACGGGAAAGATTCCGTCTGTACCGAGTCGTCTGTCCCTCTAATCTCGGGAACTACCACTAATAGATTAAGTTTGATATTAACTGTATTGGTAACATTTTTATGGAGCTTGTAAGATTGTTATTATGTGTAGAAACAAATTTTATGCAGGTACTTTGGTTAGTAAATCAAGTGAAACATTGCGACTGCCACGGAACTCTTTTTACAAATGCATAGTTTATTAATGTTACTTTGTTATTATTAGAAAGGTTATAAACAGAATACGGCTTACAAAAATCAAATCAACAAGAGCTATTAACGCTTCGTCTTGGCACGAGTCCAAAGCGCCGCAAAAGCGATCAAACGCAGCACAACAATCATCAAGCACAAAACACCAATGTTGATCCACAACCTGTCGGGCTTGAAACTCAATTCATCGAGAACATCAGCACCGCTACGGTAACATGAAGTTTTGTTATGCCCTTCGCAGCCCGGAATGTACGGCCGACGTGACCACTCATTGACAGCAAGGGCCTCATAGCCATAGGCAAAATAGCTGAGGTAGCGTAGGGGAGCAAAGTACCATGGCAGCGTGTCGACGTTAATGTAGAAACCTCCGAAGGCCATCAATGGCACCACAATCACAGGCATCACGGCGACGGCGACATTGACATTGCCACAGATACAGGAGAACATGTAGCCTGAAAGAGATCAGAATATATAAGCGTCGGAATGTTGAAAAGACAAACGTACTGATTGAAATGCCAACTTTTGTAATCAAAATGCAGATCAGCGTGAAAATGAGGAAAGCAACAAAGTCCTGGACAAAGCCACAGAACCAGTAGACGATTGAAGCAAACATAGCCGGGTAAACCACGTATTGAATGGCTTCAGCGAGATTCTTGGCAAGGAAATATGGCGTTACACGGTACAGATTGCCTTGGTGTTCACGAAGAAAAGTTGGTAACTCGTCGCAAAACATCTGAAAAGCCGAATTGAACAAAGCCAAAGACGGTCCCTTATAAACAAACACTTACGTGAACAGTTGTAAATTGAAACATAAAATTCATGTTGACGACAACTTGGAAGAGATCGCCATTGATGTTCATGACAGTTTTCTGGGACACTTCGGTGCCGTAATACACCATGCTGATTAGAATTGCGATACACTGAAACACAATATGAAGTTCGAACGAGATGAGAATAATAAACTTACAATGGTTTGAAAAATGCGAACTTGTAGCACGACCGGGTTACGCAGATTACCCAGGAGCGACCGACGGAAGAGACCGCTGAATTGTTGGCACCATCTGAAACATCTTTAAATTAACGACAGCCGATATGACAAAGGCGGCACTCACGTAGCCTTATATTGCTGCATGGCTTTATCCTTTAGCCTCTTGTTGTTCTGCCAAACACAATCAGCCAAATCATCCGAATCCGAAGAGCTGCCATATGCAATTTCATTGGCATGCCGACCAACATCGTTGACAAGGAACTTGTCACAGACCTTCTGAAAGCGTTATGCGTGAATGACATCCGACAACATCAACGATACACTCACATTAGCCCATTCTCGATTAGCTTGAGCTTCTCCCTGTTTGATAGCCAATGATGAAATGAAATGATCAGCAGGATTGTATTTCTCAGGGACAGGGTCACCAATTTGCTTCCAGAATTCAACGGCTTCACGGATGGTGCCATTGAATGCGGTACGGCCCTCAGCCAAAAAGTAAAGACTGAAAAAGAAAACGGTCAATTTAAAAAGATAACAAATTGTTTTGGCACTGACCGATCAAAAAGAGCAAAAATGGAACTCGACGGTTGATGAATTGTGACAATGATTGTCATATTTTTGAGGGTTGCAAGTCGCTTCAAAACTTGGATAGTCTGTTTTGCCATGTGCGAATCCAAACCAGACGTAGGCTCATCGCAAAAGAGAAGGGGTGGCGATGTCATGATCTGTAATTTGACAACTTGATTCAATGTTATCAATGCTTTCAATGTTGAAGCCTACCTCACAAGCAAAAGCCAATCGCTTTCTTTCGCCACCGGATATCCCTTTAATTCCGCAACGGTGATTACCAATGAGTGCATCCTTACACTTCACGAGATTGAGTTCACTCATGACCATTCGAACACGTCTGTCACGTTCTTTCTGAGAATAATGACGACCCATACGCATTAGCGCCTTAAAATATATATGAATTTATCACGTTGGAAACTGTGAAACCAACCGTGAATTTAAGATGCTCCTCGACTGTCATTGTTCCAATGAAAAGATCATCTTGTTGAACGTAAGCCGCCATTTTACGTAATGTATTGCGATCCACATCGACGCCATTAATCCGAACGTTCCCCGAAGTCGAGACAGTGTCCAGATTCCGCTGGGTGAGAACATTAATAAGTGTCGTTTTGCCGGCTCCACTGGAACCCATCATCGCCATGACTTCACCTGGATAGGCAACGCCGAAACCTATAAAATTGTCGATATTTCAAAGTTGCAACAAAAGCTAGCTTACAATCTTTAAGAATATAGTTACGATCCATCTTCAGGTTTTCTTCAATGATTCCATCACGAATACCAATGGATTCGGCAACATCATTGACAATCGACAGCTTTGAGTCGGCACGACTGGATTTGAGCGGCTAAAAGGATCAACGGGTTAGTTCAAATGCAAACTGTTGAAATATTTCAAATACTCACTGATGCACAAATGCCACTCCATGTAAGCTGCATTGTCGGCATGACGGTTACATTTGACATGGCTCGTTCAATGTCATCGCCTTTCACGTTTTTCATCGGTGATGCGAATGGATCCATTGGTGGAGATTCGCCTGTGGGGATGAGGGCATCGTCGCTGGCAGAGTCGAACATCGCCTGTAAATATGGACTTGAATATATTTCAGGAAGACAAGGGACAACGGAAAATCACAAAGACAAGCTTGCAAAAACTGAGGAAGGTGCCGTTGGTTCAAACGAGACGGTTTATCGTGTTTCCAACGACCAAAAAACTCGTTATCGGCCGGGTCGATAACCAAAGACACCGACCGAGTGGACAGTTAGACAACACAAGAGTAAACAGTGGCCGAGATAAGTGAAAAAAACTCACTCACTTCGATAAGGCGCTGATAGGTTCACAGGTTCGGGTAGACAGTGGCAATGGGCCAGATATGCTTGCGCGGCAATTTGGTTTGTTGCATTTCGATCAACCTCGGTCAAGGCGCTAGCTAACTGGTCCTGAGAAAACAAAATGCAGTCAACATACCAAAAATTAAGGAGTCCACTTTTATAATAAAAACAGTAAAACAATAACGAAACAAACGGGAAAACATAAAGAAAACGTAAGATCGAAGCAAAAATTGCTACAACAAACTCAATTTCATCTATTCTTTCTTCTCGCCATACTGCTGCGCCTGACTTCGCACTCGACGTTCGTACTGGGCACTAAAATCAAATCAGTTATATATTTTAAAAAACCGCAATAATTCATACATGTCATGCTTGTAACACTGGTACGCGTGATGCTGAGCCGGATCACTGCAGTTAGGGTTGTCGAGAAGCTCCTGGACGCCGAGCAGCAAGCTCTTCATCGAGATGGATGCCTTCCAATCCTTGTATTCGTCCAGCAAGCTCAAGCAAATAGCGCCATCGGCAAACACATTCGGGTGGAAGAAACCCCGGTCGAAGGAACACTTCGGTGCGGACAAGGGGTAGTCATTCGGGAAGTGGACGACAACGGGGTAAAAGCCACCTTCCCAGATGGTGCCCTGCTTGCCGGGAACAACGCAGTTCCATTTCAGGAGATTGAAGGTTCCATCGTTGAGCTTATCAGGCTTTGCGGTGAAGCCAAAGGGATGATCCTTGCGCCACTGCTTGCGTTCTTCGACGAGACGAGCGATGGCGGTTCCGGACATAGTGGGGATGGGCTGAAACAGAGTTGAAAATGAATAAATTAAAGAATATTCAAAATTCAATACAAGTAGCACGCAAATAAAAATTCTGTACACAAGTGCGAAATATTCTCGAAGCATCAAAAGCGAAAACATTCGAGAGTCGATCAAGACGCGCGAGTTTTATAAAAAACAAAAACAGAAAAGTTTGACGTAGCCGAATAAAATTAACATTGAAGTGTTGGCGCAGTGCGAACTTGCACCAAACCGTACAAAACTCACCGAACTCCCGACAACTGAATTCGCACCTGCGTTAAGTCGGTTGTCGGAACCTGTCCAACTCCACTCATGCCGATGGAAAAGAAGATCGAGCTTGAGCCATGGTATCATGGCCTTCTACCTCGTGAAGACATGAAAACCATGCTCAAACACAATGGCGACTTTCTGCTGCGTACATCTGAGCCGAATGCTGGTGAACGAGCCATCATTTTATCCGTGATGTGTCGCGAAGATCGAGAGGAACAAGGTGTAAGTTGTTGTCTAATTCATTATACATGTCGAGCTTTTACTACTTCATATTCAGATCAAGCACTTCGTTGTTCGGAAGACCGGTAACAGGGTCTCCATCGAGCGTTTTGGTTTTGACAGCGTCGCAGCGATGATCAGTTTCCATCTCACGAAGAATGAACCGATTTCTCTCAAAGATCCCGAGACAATGCTACGAACCCCCATCGGTCGTCAACCTTGGGAACTTGTCCATGACGACGTTGAAAGCACGAAGAAGTTGGGTGAAGGCGCGTATGGTCAGTTTTTAACAAAATGAAATATGAAGTTTGTAAAATTTTCAATTCAGGCGAGGTTCACATGGGAAAACTACGTCTTAGCAATGGTACCAAAGTTAACGTCGCTATCAAGATGGCTAAGCTCGAATCCCTGACAAAGGAGCAGATTAAGGAAGTGATGCGTGAGGCTCGGCTGATGCGCAGCTTCGATCATCCCAATGTTGTCAAATTTTATGGTACACATTTTAGAAGCTTTGCATTTCATTAAGATGTGATTTTTCAGGCGTTGCCGCTGGCACTGAACCACTGATGGTCGTCATGGAGTTGGTTGACTGTGGCGCGTTGGATTCGTATCTGACCAAGAATCCGAATCTGTCTCCCGATAAGCGCATGGAGATGTGTACTCAAGCCGCCTGGGGCGTCGAATACCTCCACCATGTTCGAGTTGTCCTTCATCGTGATATCGCTGCTCGTAACTGTCTTTACGGTGATAACAAAGTCAAAATCAGCGATTTCGGATTGACTCGTGAAGGCACCACCTACCAGATGGACCCGAATAAGCGTGTTCCGATCCGCTGGTTGGCGCCGGAGGTTCTCAAAACTGCCATGTACTCTACGAAAACCGATGTCTGGGCCTACGGCATCATGTGTTGGGAGATCTTCGCCGGCATGGAACCATATCCCGGGATGACCGTTGCTGAAGTCAATAACCAGGTCAAGAACGGTTACCGCATGAGCTTCCCACCTAACACACCGATTGAAATGTCCTTATTGATTACCTCCAAGTGTTGGAATGAATCCCCGAATTGCCGTGGTACAATGGCCGAAATTGCCCATCGCATGGAACGTCTCACAAACATGCCGCGTCCCCAAGTTAACACGAACAATGTATGTATTTCTTTTACAGGTAAACACAAATTGTATGGTGTTTTAGGGCCCCCAGCATTCCACTGCCACATCCGAGCAGCAAACGGCTGTGCAGACCCGTTCGAAGAAACGTGCCCGCAACAAGAAAAGCAAGCAGCAATAAGTTTCTCATTTCAATGAATGTACAACTTTCCGATTACGCTTTAACTAATTCTGGCTGGTACGGGATACTAAATGTCAAGTAAAATATATAAATCACAAAAAGATTAACTTTCATAATACAAGTCAATGTTGCAACAAAGTTTATGTAGTAGGAAAAAGTAACAAAATCAACAGACAATCAAATTAGATTTGAACAAATTGCGACGTTGCCTGTCGCAGAGTATCGACCAAATGAGTAATCTCTTCATTGCGTTCACCAAAACCGTTCTTAGCCGCAGTAACAAACTTTGCAAAGGCACCGATTTCCGAAGTTGCCAGGGCAAACAGGCCGGGATTACGGTTCTGAATAATACGTTCATGGCGAAGACACGAAGCATAGTGCACCAGGAGTTGAGCATACTGAGGGAACAGTTCGCTGTTGGTGTAAAAATCGTGCGACTGTCGGTAGTGGAGCACTGTTTCAATGAGTGGCTTCTGAAAAACATCTTATTAACAACAACCATCGAAATACTATAAACTGACCATATGCGCAGTCGAAATGTCGCACAACCGTGTGACTGATGATGACGGTCCCCAAATGTTGATCAGAAGCAAAAGGTTGTCATGAACGACGCTGTTCAAACAAGCCATCGTGAACAGGACTCGTGCAAAGTTGGTAAAGCCACCACCAAATTCTTCGTACTTCTTCATGAGCTCGTAGAAGCTGAAACATCACAATTAACCACCAAAAGACATTTGACGAAAATTACAATGGCAAAAAGGCATCAAGTTTGGCAATCGGCTTCGTGGAGGCAAAACTGAGTTTGTTGTTCTTGCCACAGTCGACGAAGTATTCATCCAAGAGGACTCCAATACACTGATCAACGATATTGTCACTGAATATTTCGGGGCCAAGCAAGAAGGTTTCAGCGACACGGCACAACAGATCGGAAGGAGTTCCGAACATGGAGAGCAGCATACTTTGGCGACGTTCGAAAATAACCATGAAAAGAAGAGTCAATCGGACAATGTCAACATCATCGGCGGTCGGTGGACGACTGTCTTCTACCGCATCAAGTACACGACGGATCGGAACCAACATCCAAGAACCATCAGCTACAGGATTCACATCAGAAGCGAATTCCTGCTTCAGCTTTCCACCGGGAATTACTACGTCTCCCAGATAAAGCTCTTGGATACGATCCATGTTCTGCACTGCCAACTTGGTGAGCTCATCGTCAGCGTCATTAAGCGGGATAGCCTTCAGCTTCTCAAAAATGGAAACCCAAGCTTGCATTTGACGAGGTGCGGTGAAGCTGTATGACTTTGATGCCAAGTCCATTTGAACAGCGTTCTAAAAAAGAAAACTGTAAAATTGAAATCAGAAGCCAATGTAAACGTACAGCAGCAAGTCGAGACAACCGCTGGCCTTCCTCATCTTGAACACCTTCTGGGTCAAAGAATTCCAAATTCTTTACAGCTTCTTCCTCAAGTTTGGCTTCCGGCTTCTCTGAGGCTGATGTCGATGCTTCGCCAGCAGCAGCAGCCACACGCTTGGCTCGAAAGGCGGAAACTGAAATTTTCACAGTTTAGTGAAATCAACAAGATTCAGAAGCCTTACTCTTTTTAGGTTTTTCGGGAACCTCTTCAGCAGCTTTAGCCTCTTCGGTAGCCTTTCGACGACGTTCACGCAAAAACGCGATCGTCTTCTCATCAAAACGCTCCAGAATCTCCTTTTGGGCTTCTTCAAGTTCTTCCCGCGACATTTGAGCCACGCGTTTGTCATTCTCATTGGCAAGTTCATCGGTATCCGGAACGTCTTCAGAAACAACTTCAACATTTACATCTTTCCGCAGAAAAGCGGAAGCAAAAATGCTCTTTCCGGGAAGTGGATGAAGCAACGGAGCGTCATCAGGCGTATAATACGGCGATAAGTCCAAGACATCAGGGAAGCCATCTTCAGCCGAAGCTTCGTTAGCTGCTTCAAAATCAAAGGGATACACAATGTCGGCATGATCAAAGAAACCAGGAAAGTTCTCGCGGACTGGACCCATTGGGGCATCGACAGTTCCCTCCATGACTGGAAATCATTGTTAAGAGTAAGAAAATTAATTACATTTCAAGATAACGATGGCTACG
The DNA here is from genome assembly GCA_024447235.1 of Panagrellus sp. LJ2285. Classification (NCBI taxonomy): domain Eukaryota; kingdom Metazoa; phylum Nematoda; class Chromadorea; order Rhabditida; family Panagrolaimidae; genus Panagrellus; species Panagrellus sp. LJ2285. The sequence goes on from JAMRYB010000017.1 coordinate 139,536, forward strand.
TAACCTGTAATATTGCCAAATCTAGTTCAGTGTTACTATCACTTTATTTGCATGCACAATAATTAAATAATAAATTAACAGTTAAAAGCTTGGTGGCACCCATACAAAAAATCACAGTCTAAATAGAAAGCTTCAACGGGTAAAGCAGTTACCGGGATAGATACTCTACAAAGAAGCGTAAAATGTTTTTGCCGATTCGACAACATCGACAATGGATTTGTTTTCAGACGGCTTGTATTGGCTGATAACGTGAGAAAAAACGACATTGATCTTCTTGAGGTTGTTCACATTAACATTTGGAGTTTGGAGGAACAACCGAACAACGTTTTCGGTACCGGAGGGACTAAAACGGACTCATTACTAACCATAAAAACTTTGGATAACAACTAACCGAACAAAATAAGTGAAATCGCCAAGGGTAGGACCCAAAAACCCGTGAATGGCTTTGCAGGCCTCCTTCAAGACACTTGGTTCAAGCCAAATTGTTTCATCCTCGGATGCGGCGACGAAAATATCTTTGTCCGGGACACGAATGGCAGAAAGATGCGTATGAGACGGCTTGAATGTCTGCTCCATCCAGGAACGTGTCGTCAAACCTTCGACATTCAGAATGTACTCCGTCGCGAAGAAGTTTGCGACGCCGTCACCAATGGCAGGGTTGACAAACTTCAGGAACTGGAACAGTTCTCGCATTTTGGGGTCGTTCTTAGCGTGGTGTTCGATGTCGCAGAAAACATGGTCCTTCACAATCACCGATCCATGTCCATTTGGCTCGAAATAAACGGCAATGTCAAACCTTTCAGCTTTTTTGATAAGATGAGCAACACCCGTATTTGCGACGACGCCTTTGACATTCAAATCAAGGGCCCATTGCTTCATGACCATGTCAGAATAGCCAGTAAAAACAGTGCCAACAGAATACTCCCAAAGCGCGGTAATTCGCTTAACAATGAATTCAGTGAACAGCTTGTTCAAGTGATCGCCATCGAAAAGAAAGATTTCTCCATTATCCTTCTTCGTAAAATACAGCATCCGATCCGCATCGCCATCAAGGCTAGCAACACGCGTCATGGGAGAAAAGTCGCCGCATCCTTTGGGGTACAGGTGATTTGACTTGACAAAATCGGCGCCGCATGAGCTGTTCAATGTAATATCACTTCCGACATCCGCGTTTAGTACGTGAAGTTTGTTTGGAGTATTCAAAAGCGCAGTATATTTTGGCACGACCAATGCACCGACGCCATTGGCACAGTCAATATATACGTCCTCCTTCAACTCAGAGATCCCGCTAACAGGTTGCAAAAGCGGCTGCATTGCATCATCGATCTCAGGACGTTCATTACGGCCACTCACAATCGGATACTGGACGAGCCAATGTAGCTGAGGCGTAGTCACCGGGAGCGCTGAAAAAATATATAAATTTTATTCCACATCTGTCAGAAAACATTACTTACCGCTGATGGCAACGTCGAAATCCGGAATAGCGCGGAAAATACCTTGAATTACAGCATCGGCAAGAAAGCGAGACGATTGACGCGTATCATAACCGACAAGAATCAAAGCATTGGAGAAGGGTCGTTCAACATTGGGACGATAACACCGCTCAACATCAACCTCGTCCAAAGTGCCTTCCAATTTCTCTCGAATGACCGCCCCAAGATTTCCAACACGCATATATTCCTCATCCGGATAGTTCACAACGGTCTCAAGCATCTGAATAAGACTGCTTTCAATGGGAGCGCCATAGGGCCCGACGAACTTGAGGCCATTGTCTGGGCCTTTGTTGTGGCTCGCCGTCACCATGATGCCATACGTATGACCAGGGCGAAGATTAGCGTAATGAGCAAAGGTTTCGCCAGATCGGGCAGCAACAAACTGGAGGCTATCTGCGTCACATCGAAAGCCAGCAGTGCCGTAGCCGAACTTTCGAGTCTGCTCAATGGGGATCAAATCCTCTTTATAATTGCGATTGAAAACGCGGAGCGGGTTCGCTGCCACTGGAAGGGGGTAAAACGGGGACTCGGATTGGAGCATCTGAAACATCGTGATGCTGAATCCATTTCATGTTGATGTGAGCCAGGCGCGAAGTCAAAGAACAAATAAAGTGGCGAAATAGAGAATTGCACTGGGAAAGCACAAGGGAAAAGAGGCAAACGAAATGCGCAGCGAGGGTTTCAGATCGGGGAACTCAGCACTCTTTTTCGATTTCATCGCGCGTAATTTAAATTGGATTGCCCGAGGCGATGGCCGAAGTTTGGCCTTTCTCTATTGCCTCAAGTTATCAAAACAGTTACAATGTTTCTTCCACCATTTACGGAAACAGCGCCAAATTCAGTTGAAACGCTAACATCGAAAAGCAGATCGAATTGTTTAGAAACGTCGACTGCTCTCATGTTTCTTTTATAAGCCGCCTGTTCATGATACATTGCAACGTGGCATTGCAAAAAGCATTTGTTTCTCAGATGAGTTATCTGTTCTTATGTATTTCACTAACGTTATTCCACGTTTTAACATTCCCGTTCTCACAATCTTAATAGTCATTAGTTTATTCCAATAAAGGCACACATAACATGCATATCTACCTAACATAAGGCATCTTTAAATATCGTATTACAATGGCGACATTCTATAACCCGTTGATAAGTGAATTGTGACCACCTTAACAGGCGAGTGAGATCAACGCTTCAGGCAGCATGAATTGCGGGGCTCAAATTAGTTCCTGTCGAAAGTGCAATAAGGGGTCCACTTCTTATCGCAAATCAATTTGACGTCAACGATTGAGACGACTGTATCGTCGATTTTAATGAGACTGCGATCGGCGATGCGATATTGTACGGAGAACAACCCGCTTTCTCTGTCCCGCTTATGTACGATTTTCTTCTGATTGCCTATGTAAACCCGATCGCGTTTGCGGTGATTATCGTCATGAATGTGCTTGAATGTATCACTCCGACCCGTAGTAAGATTTTCTGGCCGTTGAAGAGCAGACAGAAGGTTGGCGTCCCTAAAACGAGCAATAATATGAGCAAGGTTGTGATTTTAACGAGAGACAAACCTGAGACGGAGGTAGAATTCATCATCCTCGAGACCCCAGCCCCAATACTTGTTAGACATGCCATTTACACGTTTGAAGTCCTGCATGGTGAGCATGAGAATACCTCCAATGAATTTCGGGTAGTCATAGCTGAAAAGTATTAAAAATATATATAAAAAAATGAGCTGGAGAGAGTGCTTACCGAACTTTGGGATGGTATGCGCCAGCGGCAATGTGTCGCACAACACCCTCACCGGGAAAACGATAATCCAAGTTATCATTCAATGGGATCAAGTCAACATCATGCATGACAATGTAGGTGCAATGAAGACGGTCAGCCTCAAACCATCCAACATTAATGAGCGACGCCCGATTGAAGCGATTCTCGTCGGTCTGGTTCAAAACAATAAACCTGTGCTCGACGTGCTGTCTGTTAAGAAACCGAGTCAACTTTGGAACCAGTTCATTGAGCTCTTCCCATCGGTCGCGGTAGGGGATGAGGATGCACAAAAGGTTGCCCTTTTCGATGAGGGGGTCGACGTATCTAAAATTTATATATTTTTAATTCGCCAAACCTATTTTCATATATAAAAACTATAAATAAACTAACACTTCGTATTCATTCTGTCCGAACGGCAAATTATTGTACAACAACCAAATGAATAAGCAAGATAGGATGCAAACAGTGTACTTCTGCCACAAGCGCATCCTCAGCTTTCGACCGACGACGACTGGACAGCAATACTCGGTACTCGGCTTGTGATGATCGTTGTCGATTTTTATCGTGACTCACAGCTATCTTTTTTCGTTTACAGTTCTCTTCCGGTCAAGACGACAAAGCTCATTTGCATATTCCTATTGTCAGCTTGCTTGGCTACAAGCCATGTCTGGATGGAAAAAAGTAAAACCAATGTCTGTTTTCGTTTTTTTCTCCGTTTCTTTGCAACCATTTCTGTCGTCGAAACATCAGGCTGAGCATGTGCACCACACAGCCCCTGGCGGTCTGTCGGGCGGTCTGGTCGGGTCTCTCGTGCTTGCATAACTCTCTCTTCCACGTACACAGGGCCTCTGAAAACCCCGCATTTCAATTTGCCGCCACTACAGGGTGTGCTGCATTCATTCGTCGCAAGGCTGGCGCGGTCTTCGATTTTTGGCCCGTCGCTTTATCGGAAAAAGACGGAAGAGTATTGGTCTCGTGAAAGCGGAGCGTCGAACCCTAAGCGAGCTCCTAAATTTTTTGTCATTGGCAGTATGCTTATATCGTCGAGCTTCACTGCTCTACCTTCCACGTTAGGAAAGCATTGCAGCTCGAAGTATTGATGTGACAATATCGACTTTGGCCCGCGCTGTGCTCTGCCAAAGACGTGTCTCGCTCTCCCCCTCCCTCTGTGTCAGCAAACCTACCCTGTTATTTTTTATACTCCTTCATTCCGTGCGTATATGAGCTTTGTTATCCATCTTTGCAGCATTTGTCGCCGAATTTGCGCTGTCGTCGATACTTGCTCTTCCTTACCGGTGTTATATTCTTCGGTTTCCGTTGCAGGATGGCTGATAACGAAGCCCTCGTCAATGCCATCAAAATAGCGGAGAATGCCGCCTACGGGCCGTTTTTCGGCTCGCTCGGCGTCACTGCGGCCATGATCTTCACAGCTGCGGGTTCAGCATACGGAACCGCGAAATCTGGGACCGGCATTGCTTCCATGGCTGTGGCTCGTCCTGACCTCGTCATGAAGGCCATCATCCCTGTCGTCATGGCTGGTATCGTCGCTATCTACGGTCTTGTCGTTGCCGTCATTATCTCAGGCAAGCTGAACACTGGTGGCGCGGAATACCCCATCTACAATGGCTTCAGTCAATTTGCTGGAGGTCTCGTCTGCGGTCTTTGTGGTCTCGGTGCTGGCTATGCCATCGGCATTGCTGGTGACGCTGGTGTCCGCGCTCTCTCCCAACAACCCCGCTTTTTCGTAGGCATGATTCTTATTCTCATTTTCGCCGAAGTCTTAGGCTTGTACGGCATGATTGTTGCTCTGATTTTGGGAGCAACGTAAGCAGTTTCGAGATTTGGCTTCTTTTTATTCGTTTTACCCCTGCCTGTTATCGTTTCCCCTTCTTTAAACACAGATTGTATAGATAACGACTATGTCATTCCTTCTTATTAATGTTTTTCTCGTGCGAACGATGTGTTCAACATGATTTATTTCACTTTTAAATTTATATATATATAGTATAAAAACGAATACGTGTACGCGATGGACGAGGACATACGCTTCTTTGGTTTGCTCTTGCCAACTAATACTTACCTAACTTTTTATTTCTCTTAACTTGCTTTGCATCTAACAATGCTTCCAGGGTTTTTATTTGCTGATCACCTACACATCCACAACCATGTCGTACGATCTTACCACCGCTGAACAGGCCGCTTATGCACCATTCTTTGGTTACATGGGTTGTGCTGCTGCACAGATCTTCACGGTCTTCGGCGCTGCCTACGGCACAGCCAAGTCCGCTGTCGGTATCGCTTCCATGGGTGTGATGCGTCCTGAGCTCATCATGAAGTCCGTCATTCCCGTTATTATGGCCGGTATCATCGGTATCTACGGTCTCGTCGTTGCCATGGTGCTCAAGGGTAAGGTCAGTGCCGCCAGTGCTGGATACACCCTCGATAAGGGTTTCTCCCATCTGGCCGCTGGTCTGACCTGTGGTCTTTGCGGTCTCGGTGCCGGTTACGCCATTGGCATCGTTGGTGACGCTGGTGTCCGTGGTACTGCCCAACAGCCGCGTCTTTTCGTCGGTATGATCCTTATTCTGATTTTCTCTGAGGTGAGTCACGACATTGATCATGAAGTCGATAACATTACTCATATTTCATCATTTTCAGGTCTTGGGTCTCTACGGTATGATCGTCGCCCTTATCCTCTCATCTTAAATCAACCACCACCACAGTCAGGATCGGAAATGCGAACTCGTCCGACATTTCTCGTGGATTGTTGCCAGCATTTATGTTCCCCTTATTAATATCTCCCCATTTTTTGATTTTTTGTATTTTTCTTCTGCAAACTGAAATTAAATAGACTATATAAATTATCTTTTCTTTATTTTTAATTTACCCACTTTCAAAGAAATCATTCCATCTTCTCACTAACATGTTGCAATCTTTACTTAAACGTATTAATTTAATTTCCTGCATTTCCAACTATAGTTTACACTGTAGCCATAAGACTAATTGTCCATTTCTGTTCGGATGATGTTGTAAAAGTGTGTGTAGATAATGACTTTCGATGATGATGATTGTGGGACAACATTGACATTTGGGGCGCCTGCAAAGTCGTCGGCCCGACAGCAATGCACTGATAAGGGACTTTGCTGTCGTTAACGGCCTATGACACGGTCCCTATATCATTTAACTGACGGGAAGCCCCTTTGCTCCAGCGACGCCGAACCACAATTCCCGAGGGCAAGCAAAAAACAAGTGTTTTTACAATGTTCAGACAGAAGCAAAAGGTTCCCAATCGACCAATATGTCGCAATGCCGTTCTTGGCATGAAGTCTCAACTTGTCACAGATATAAGCCAGTCACACCAAGGCTAACTCGGGCCTCCCGACAGTGATGCTTCTTCCGTTCTGGTGCTTGGTGGTGATGTTCATTTTATGGCGAGTTGGAGTTGTTGGCAAAGTTTGTGTGTCGAGTAGTAACATAATGGCTTGAATTTGGCCCATTATTCACTCTCTAGGGCAATTCTTCCGAGGCGGTCTCCCAGTTAAATTTCAGCACTGTTTTGGTCAATTATGCTGGGGGGATGAAGACGAACTTTGGGACGTTGTTGTAGGCTTCGATTCGATGCTTCATAAATTTCAGTGCCGTGCTTATTGTGGAGTCAGCTTTGTTTGTGGCAGTATCGCATATAAATTCATGCTTCTCCACGGAGAGTACTACGACGCTCCAGACACGCTTTTAGTATAATATTTTGGCATTTTTTTTCCTTTTTGTCGCATTTTGCGAAGCCAGCAATTTACGATCACCGTTGTCCGCCTGCAGGTGGCACTATAAGCCATTGTGACCGACAATTTTAACCGTATCCTCTCCCAGCAGACCCAGCAATTTGCCTTGGGCATTGTGCCGATGACGAACTTCCCCTTTGGGCCCCGTCCATTTAGCCACGACGTTGACTTGATGCATTCCATGTGTGGTTCCCTTTGTGTTTCGACGTTTCAGCGCATCTGAGATTATTCAAACGGCCTTCTGTTCCTTTGTATCATAAATTCATCGTCGTTTTTTTCCTTCCTTTCTTTCGTGGATTGATACCCAGAAACCCCCTCTCCAGACACGACCCAGATGGCATCTTCACGTGGTCGTGCTCGTCTCGCTGAACGGCCTCAACGCCGGTTTGTGTTCGGTTCCTCGACGCCGCGGGAGTTGACGCATCTTTCATCAGTCCCGGCGGTCCTGCGCGCCATCGACCCACAAAGTCAACAGGAAATCGCCAAGCGTTCCCCATCCATGGCAACTTCCTTGCTATTGTTTGAAGAAAAGCCTAAAGTTGACCTTGGGCGTTATGTCAGAGAGGCACACCATCCACCCCTCGTCAGAAATGGTAAGTTATGCGACATCTATAGCTCAGTCGGGATATCCCTCTCTAGCTAGTGACAAGAAAAGTCCCCAAATCCATGTGTCATTATTTTTGCTTTACTTACATCAAAAATAGTCATGCTTATGTTAGATTGGCTGCAAAACTGGAGGGTATTCAAGCGGAGGGAGGGGGATATATTTCATTGCGTTTTGGGCATTTGTGTACGTCAAGCAAACAGAAAGCGAAGAAAAAACAATTCCAATAGTTGAACCAGCGCTATGAGTTCTTCATGTTTTTCACTTTGAGTTCTGTTGAATTTTTAACATAGTTTGAGAATCGATTTCGAAGATAGAAACCCTAACACATTCAACTGGCATCCTCAAAAACAATCCATGAAGCCACTCTTGATTCAAGTGACCAATCGGAGGAACCGTGCAATGCGAGTGTGGTTGACTTGATCAAACCGCATGCGCAACAATTCATGAGTCCCGGGGCGTTCACGGGCAAAATGTGAGATCCTTACTCGCGCGAGAGACGTGATGACAACGAGAGTTCACGCCCTGATTGCACGTCTCTTTGGTTGTCTGCCGTCTACTGCACTGGCTGGCCCGAAAGGACAAGATCCGTGACTCTTTCGCCGTTTGTATCGCACTTGTTTGGGGCAGGGGTATAAAAGCAAGAAACGTGATCGTTGTGTTCAACACGTGCCCTAGCTCAGCGCAAGATTTCCCTGAACGTCGTTTTGAACAGCTATTTGTTTAGAGTGCGTTTTGGAAGTTTGAATAATTAAAATAGTTCTTGTCATCTTTTTGCAAAGTGCATCATAAATCTTTAAAGGCTTATTTTTATTTTTGTAAAAATGCATTTTAAAGCAAAAATAATCAATAATTTAAAGATGTACAACTGTGGATTCATCAAAAGTAAGCCCAAAACAAGAGGGCATAATATCAAGTTGCTCATTATTAGGACTTTTCTCACCGGCTTCAGTGCTATTAGTTTCCGGTGCAGGTTCTGGCACAGTTACAGCTTTGATGCCATTCCCAGTGAATGGAAAATCTTTTGCATTGAGGCCTCGCGTCTGACCATCTGGACGTTTGATCGCTACTCCATTGGGCCCATTTTCAATGTCTCCAGCCAGCGATGATAATACCATTCTGTTGCGAGGGTGTCGAATAGTATACCGCCTCAAGGTCTGTCTTGATTTCGACCACATCTGCTTTGCGACAGTCGGTTCGTTTTGCTCGTCGGTGCCAACCACGCAAAATGCCAAAACGATCACAATCGTGACAATCGAAACAAGCGCGAGATATAGTCCAGACCCAAATAATTGAATATCAATCCAACTGATGGTGATGCCGACAGTGAATAGAACAACGTTAATAGCAAAAATCAAAACAAGCCAATTCATAGCCTGTGGCGCGATGGCCAATGGAAGGTCAAGGTTTAGCAACAAACAGTGGATTAAATTAAGTTGAGGCGTTGCTTGGTTAGCATTTCTATTTTTTCGTCGGTTAGCCTCATAAAGCGTGACGACGTGTAACTAACAGGATAACATAAACGGCAAGCAAGCGCCCGAGCGATGCCAAAAGTCGTCGATGGGGTGCCGTTTGCGGGTGTTTTATCCTTGTTGGGGCCTAGTCCTAGTTCCTGAAACACTTTGTCCTTTGTACATTAAAAAAATTTCACGCTAAGTGGGGCTACGTAAAGCACCGAAAAAAGGGGGCGCAATATGCAATGCATTTGAAGCGGCAATGCGGAAAGACGCTTGCTTTGGTCCTGTAATGGTAAAACCCCACTATTTTGTTTTCGATAATTCCTAGTTTGAGTCCGTTAAAGAACAAAAAACGTGCAAACTTTGAATCGGTCGCTGCTACTTTAAAGCTTTTTTTAGCCCGGTTGAAAATGCTTGTTCGCCAACAAGCATTTAAATTTAATGACGCGCATTCCATTAATTAAGCTAATCAAAATAAACACATAAAAGAAAGTTCTGCTTTGGTTGGTAAAACGGCCTATAATCAGTTTGTGATGATAGTCCAAAGCTCGGAACAAGTGCAGAAACGTTTAGGGGCCCCATATGTTGCACCATGCTCGTTTACACAGATATAGGATAATTTGTTTACCCCTGCACGAAGCTGGATTTCCACAGCTCGCCCAAATGATATGAGAGATACGTTTTGGGGCGAGGTTGAAAAACTATTAGAAAAAATAATTTATTGCTTCCACGAGCGACAATAAGCGGCATCGTCGGTCAATAAAGAACAAAAACAGCCAGCTCTTCTCAAAAGTGCCGAGGGGCGCGGCACGTTTGTATCTATCTTCCTATCTATACATTCAATGGTCGCCTGAGGGCAATCATGGGAGGGGATGGTCCTGGGACATGCCTATCTTTAACTTTGAATTCATTACAGATTCAACCAACAGCAAACCTTTCGCCTTTGGTTCGTCTACACCACGCGAATTTTCACACTTGAACAAGGTTCAGAAAGCGTTGCGGGTGTACGACGCTAAAATTGTCGTGAAATCTGATCATCCTGTGCGATCGACAAGTTTTGCGAATGCTTATCGAAAACGTGAGTTGGATTGTTTATATCATCCATAAAAGTTGAATTTAATCAACTTTCAGCCAGATCAATCAGCACCCAAGTACGACCAAAACCACAGCCAGCCAAAATCGAGGATGACATTTCGTCTGAGCCGGATATCGTCCAAGATCGGTGGTATGACTATAATGATAAACCGAATTCCAAACAACAAACTGAAGAAAGTAACGACAGTCCTGCTGTAAGTTTTAGTCGTGTTTATCTATTGTTAGCCATGACAATAAGTGTTTTTTGTTTTCCAGAAATCCAGAACGTCAACAGCCGAAGAAAGTATTATTGTCAGTGAACAGGCTGTAGAAATGGCCACCGAAGCTTCTGCTCCCATGAAAGTAATCAAACCAACTGATCACGGCATTTCGCGAGAACCCGTTGTGACTGTCCCTGTCGTACCACATGATGATTCCAACCCTGTGTTGATCGAAGACAACAATGTATTCGAACTTGCTCACGAAGCTCACAGTACGGCATCGGTTGTGCCATTGGGTGAATTGGCAGATTTAGGCGGGTCACAAACGCTGTCCAGTCCACATAGAATTGAAAATGTTATCGATGAAGTCCTAGAGAAAGCTGAAAGTGTTGCCGGTGATTCAAACACCCAAATATTGATCCTCTCCGATGAACCCACTGAAACAAATGTACATGCTCTTGATGACAACCCAATCGAAGAAGAATCAGCCTCACAAACTTTCTCCGACGAATCACCACGTCCCGCTTCTGATGGCGACATCGAAGATAATAACAGAAACTTTCACGATTCCGAAAATCCGCTATGACCTGTCTTTTCATAATTTTCCAAAAAGCCTATTCAATTCTTTTCCAATAAGTGGTATGTACTTTTACTTTTGCTAGAGTAGTCGTAATAACTTTTCGAGAATCCTAACTGAACAGACAACATTAAGATTTATAAGACTTGAAGCATCTCGCATTAGCAATATAATCTTCCTTACCTGCTGCCACTTTTATGTCTAAGTTAAATCCGAATTACTAATAAAGTTAATGCTTTACTCTTTGTTCATCCAGACATAAGATGATGAATTTGTCACAGTAACCAACCAACCCCCTTTTTTCAGCTTGGGAATCATAATTCCCTTCTTTTTCCGACTTTCATGTCTGTAAAGGTTTTCATTGTTCTCCAGAGTTACTTAAACTTAAATGCTACTTCAAAAGTCAAGCATGGGGTTCCGCGTTTACATTTTGAAGTGTGAAGCAATAAAGTACCTGAAATGGACCTCGCGTGCAAGAGACCAAAACCGTTCCACAAAGCTGCTCCAAATGGAGCATAAAGAAAGGCTTCAATTGTTACTGATGATTATTTATTTCGGCACATATGAGGTAGGACACTCTCCAAAAAGAGGAACCTTTCACAGTCGAGCATATCGGTACGCAGCTTACGCATCGGACGTTTTCGGTTTCACAGTGTAAACACTTGGCTGCGATAAGGTTTCCGTCATTTCGGGCGTCCTAATGCGTCCGTTTGCGGATCCATGAGAAGTCGGAGGGGCTTCGGGAGGGGTGCCAAGTGCCACGGCAAGACAGGCTGGCAGGTTCGTAAGTGAGCCGTTGTCGGCTGAGTTGTTTCCGTTTTGAAGCATCGCGGGTGACTGAAAGGCGATCTCTCCTGCCTCTTGGCGCCGTCACACTTAAAATTGTCGACCATATATTGTAGCGACATTTTGCGCAATACCGAGCTTAATGCTTATGGCACTTTCCTCTTGAAATCCTGACTGGTGTGGCGTCTCGGCATCAGTTTTATTTTTGATATAATGTATGCAAGTAAAACCTACTTAAGCTCTTAACTCTTGTGGTCCGAAACTAAACTAAGCTTTAAAAGGCTGTCTTCCCGCAAAGCGGGTTTCTTAAGCATGCGCTTCTTTCTAATTTGAAGCACACTTAATCGTGCATTGTTATTTATCTGCCTTGACTGGTCCTTTTTTTCAAGGAAGTAAAAAGACAACACCCTTTACACCGAAATCGGAAATGTTTTTCTCGCAAGAGTCTCCATCCAGGAGGACCCTGCCGTGCCTATATTACCGGTAACCTTGGCAAAAGGAACTAAGCTGCGCAGCCAGCCGCTATTGCGTTATTGCTATACGCGCGATATGCTGGCTACCTGGGGCGGAATCCTTTCATTTCATTTTTCATATCCTCCAAATGCCGAAGACGGAGGTACCGCTAATCTGCGACCGACTGTGATTAAGTACTACGGCGCGGGTCAGCTAAGCCTTCCATGATGCGCTTGTTGAAGGCTTAATTTGTTCGCAAGTAATTTCTTAGAGCTCGAAGGCCAGGTTGTCGGCAGTAGGGTTAACTGCTGCCGTTTTCCATTCATTGGCTTCCTTCATCTTTTTTCGCTCTATCTGTACCTCATCCTGGAGTTGTTGTGCTCGGCGCTAAAGCTGCTTTATCTTATTTGACATCCTGAAAGACGGGCGACACAAGACCATCCTTATGATTACCTGAGCAATAGAAGCCACTGAAAAGCCCCATCGAGACGGCCGGCATTTGTCTCCTGAGCGTCGGTCGCTTTCACGTGTAACAGCTATAGCCAGGCTTAAACTTTAATATTGCGCACAAAGAAAGCCGATTGGTACGAGACGCACAAAGTATACTACGGTAATCCCTCCTGCAATGGAACATATTCATCTCGCCAAAGTGGATGCTTTGCCTCGGCAGGCTGTGGAATGTATAGGTACGACGTCAAAGCCGCAAATAGCGAAGCCTTACTGACAGTAGTGCATGTTCATAACTTCATTAATGTCTCAAAGCTTCAGTTCACTGCATACTTCTTTGATGTCATTGTGTAGTCAGTCATGATTGTAACGCTTTGCTGCGCTTATCTGTACGTATAGGCCCTAGTTATGCCTAAGGTAATATTGTATGGCCCCCGGGCAGGTCGGGCTTACAAGCGGTAGATCAACTATAGCCGGTTTGTTGTCCTTTTTTATAATGCGCGCCTCTTTAGATCTGTTTTTCCTGTTTATGACCCACAAACAGTCCATGCTGTACACACATTTAGGATATTGACGGATACAGACTGTTTACCTTGAAAGACTTGGTTGGAATGCTGGTGATCAACTTTTTGCCTAATTCATTGTAAGCTTGAAAGACAAAGTTGTTGACTCCATCGAAACAATCACTTTGTGTCCAAAATGCTGCAGTTAAAACCCATTAACCACGAGGTCAGCTTTAACACACGCCTAAGCTCTAATGATGACAGGTCTTATCAGTCCCGCTAGAAAATGACGTACACCCCCACGCACCACGACCCAGCTGCTCAAGCATTGTTTTATTATTGTGCTTTGCAAGAAAAAAAAACCTTTAGTCTTTTCCATTTCGCGCGCCGTTCGGTACGTCCGCGAGCGATACGGGGCAAAAACAGACGAAAAACATCTCTCAAAGCTTATAGTCCGGTTTTTGTGGCTTGATGCAATCAACTCGCCCATGGATCGGAAGGAAGTGATTTGCTTTGAAGCTCGCCTCCTTCACGTCTGTGTCGTTGCGCTTGCTTATACCGTTTGGATCGCCTTCTTTCGACGACCCTACCAGCCATCCTTGCGCAGGCGGCGATCCCTAAACAAAAACAGCCTGTTAGGCCTAGAGGCCATTTCTGTACATGCTGTTATATGTGCATTGTTGCTTGAACACATGTGTGGGGGTGCTTCAGAGCACATTGATGTGATGACGGCGAAAAAATATAAAGATTAAGCAGATGTAGAAATGGAAATAGAAGTAGATTGAAAAGAGCTAGGGGGTCTAAAATGGGGCGGATCCCCCTTTCTTTTCCTAGCTTTCTAATGTCACCCTCGTTGCCCTGAGGGTAGGAGGATCTTAAAGAAAGCGAACATGGACAGGTCGAAACTAAAGGGTGGAGGCTTCAGACGTGTCCAATGCGCCACTTTTGGCCGAAGCCATTCATGCTCATTTCCTTGCGCAGCATAGCTATCACTCAGGCCTATTTCCAGGTGAAGTTGGTCCATAGTAGTGGTCGGCTTCTAGCTCGGAGCCGGGGCCATCCGTGCACGTTTGTTGTCAACAAGGAGGAGAAGCACTACACGTATATGTGACGGGCGATGATTCTTCGCAGATTTTTACGTGACATCAAGCTACGAAACCACTGTCCGTTCTATTGTATTGTTGAATGTCATGTCGGTTCGATACTCATACGCGCAACTTGTCGAGATTCTCATTATGCACTTACGAAGACACCCCTGCGGTGAGCCGTTTAGTCGTTTGCCTCCCTTCCTTTATCCCCGTAAAAAGCTCCCGCTGCAAATTAGCCGTTTTTGAGGAGTCCTTTTTTTATTTGCTCGAATGTTTTGCGCTCTTCACGTCAAAAAGGATTGCACTCATTAAGTTCCACGCTTTACGAACACCGCGCTTGTCCACTGGTCACTCTGATTAGTAATATGTATGCTTTTGACTTCTTCGTCGTTGTCCCGTTTCGAACAACCTAAAAGGTGATATCATTCATTCCCATGTACTTTGAACCCCTAAAGTAAGCTTGATCGACCATATGTGTTTTCGGGTAAACTTATGAGTATACATTGCCATTATGACCCGCCGCCTACCGCTATAATGACGACTTGGTTTCGTTTTATCGCTTCATATCGTCTTCATCGGCTTATCAGCAACCAGGCAAACACCCAAGTTTGGCCCCAATGCGCAAACATGGCCCTTCTCGCGATCATGAGCACGATCCCCTTAAGTTAGTCTTTACTTTTTTCGGTGCCGTTGATAGTGTCTTTCCGTCGAATAGAACCTCACTTGGTTGACAGACTGTTTTTGGTACCTCTTCCGTCTACTACCTCTGACAACAAAAGCTGAAAATATTGTCTACAGGTACCCCTCCTGGCAAATGTGCCGCGGACAGCACAAAATACGCTCAAAACAATGAAAGCTCAAACGTGCGGGTGATGCTTTGTTTTTTCAATCCAAGCTTTACCAGCTTGAGGCGGGGACACCGTAGAATCACTAAAGGGCCTTGCTACCTGTCACCTTCTTCTGAACTTCTTCTGAAGTCAGTGTCCGCCCTTTCCCTCCACAGTTTCCATCCCATCTGTCTCCTCTGACTTCCGAATGTTTGAACTTCTTTAGTTGTCGGATTCATACTCTTCTAAAAGGCAAAACATATTCCAGCAGTTTGTATGATCATGCAATGTTGGTATTTCCGTATAATGGCAATACGAAGACGGACGCCATGGCGCCTCCAGAACTTTAGAATGCCTTTTTACGGGTAGCGAGACCTTTGCGATCACTGCCTATGGTCCGATTGCTTGTTCTTTTGATTCCATGGGGGTGTCAACTGCCCCGTCGAAAGTGGCACTTTGGAAAAACTTTACCCCCAGATGGCGTCTGCCTAATGCTTCTTTGTTGTCCACACATGCTAGTTACGACTTCCGCGACCCCCGAAGGTAATTTCAAAATGACAAAAGTCGTTCCGCGCGACATTTCATTCAAAACATTTTGGAGTTTAAACACGCTGTCAAAAAACTATTCAAGTTTATGTGTCTGAAACTGCCAAATAAGCGTCAGCTTTCGCATATGGATGGATCACTAACGCTTTTGCGCGGTCTTCGGTTAATTGTGTTCACTTTTTTTGGTATCCCGGCAGCGTGGCAGCGCATCATCTCATCACCTCAGTTCGCTTGGCAGCAGCTTCCCAGTCAAATAAACAAACAAATCACTAAAACAAAAAAGCTCAAACTCGCTTCCTCGGAGGGGTGGAGGACGCCGCAGGCGTTAGTCTGCGCGAATTTTGTGATCGCCGACACACTCAAATTCTAAACTCGGTCTTATACAGCCAATTTTTACGGAGCCATAACGTTACTCAACAGAGTTGTGATGAGGCAAGCGCACTAATCGAGCAACGAAGAAGGCTCGCGCGTTGTCAACTGAGGACCGATGGTAATTTGTAGTCATCGGCTACCAAAAAAGACAATCTCTAAACGCCGGACGGACCTCGAGCGGTTTTTTAAACGAGCTTGCGCAACAACAAAGCGGTCACGATCGCCTCGAGGCAGGCGACTGATTGGTGTAGACAGGAGGACGGTGCGAGGATGCGCTACTGCACCTCAGCTGGCTGCATCGTCTCCGTCCTCCTGAGGGTCAAACCCGAACTTGGCCCCTCACGAAATAACGTGCTAATTAGTTTGGTAGATTGGGAAGAAGCTTAAATAAACTTTGTACCTTCTAGCAGCTAGCTCCATACGGTTCTCGTTTTCTACGAAAAACATAACAACTTTATCAGTAAACCAATATACCGAGAGGCAGAGACCCATATGTTCAGTCGCGCTTGTTTGCAAGTCGCCTTCGCGCTTTCACCGCTTGGGCAGGTGACTCAAAAACACTGACAACCTTTTTTTGTTATCTCTATCATTCGTGTCACGCCTGCTTTTGCCCGCTTTGGTGATCAACTGTGGGCTTGTTATTCAGCTGTTTGGGTGAGTGGAAGCAAGCCTACTCTTAACTTTACTGACTTCTTTTATCACTATCTTCCCTCCTTCCGCACTTGTTCCTACCCCGTTCGGCATACACTTGTGCCCCTCAAACGCGTTACCGTAATCCCCCAACCTAAAACTATGTGACGCGTGCCTAGTGTCGGTAGTGCTTACTTCCATGCCGTCGGTCTTTTGCTTCATAAGAACACGCCTTTGCATTGCCCCGTAAAGAGAGTCACCTTTTAAGCGACTCTTCATTGCGTAACCGATGAAATGGACTACGGTGGCTCTGTGAACAAGTTTGTTGTTCCTCGGCGATGCGCATTGCCAATCAACCCCATTTATTTTCGGCAGTTAAGCGTGAATGTATTTCGGGCGTTACGAAAACGGCAAGTTAATTGCACAATGAATGAAAATTTCGATATCGGCAGTATTGTTATTTCGCGATTCTAACACTAACATTCATCCGTGTGCGGTGAGATCGTGCCGCGCAAAATTCTAATTTGTCCGGACTCCGGATCGGCATTTCGTTCTGTTGCTCTGTAGCATTACAATTACTTCTCAGTTTTCAGTCTAATCGGGGGTCCATTCTTTTTGGTGATGCTCATTTAAAGTGAAAGCGATTATGCCTGATGCCGCAACATTGCGGAGCATGCGCGTAGTCTAACTTGGAGAAGCCTGGTCGTTGCAACCAGAAGGATTAGAGAGGCGCAAACCGGGCGTCCTGGGTTGTCTTTTTGCCTGTGCCAATAACGGAGCAATGGATTAGGTGGTTCGCGGTCGGCCTTTTTCAGGATGCCGTCGAGCTGACTGAGACTGTTTGCGTGTGTCTTCTTCCAAAATGGGGCTTAGCGTTGACTTAAGCCTGAGAAGCATTTCCCAAGGAAGAGGCGCCGTAACCTCCATCCAGCCTTGAATGGTTCATGCCTCAAGGCTTCGACAATTAAACGCGATTCTCGTGTCATCCGTCCCCCCTTTTTGTACTACCAACTTTGTCCCTGCCCACGTGATGCGCGTTTTTTTTTTCGTGTTTTATAACCCCCTTTCATCATTTTGGTCATTTAAGGACTCAACTGTGTAGCCACTTCCCTCCCGAAAGATATGAATATATGCCTCAGGTGTTAACATCTCAAATGATGCTCACAACGAATCCTTCCACTGGGTTGTCCCAGTTCTTACTTCATAACGCAGACTCTCTTAATTTGCGTAATGGGTCTTCGCCGGATGGCAGATCTGTCTCGCCTAAATCCACGGATGAGAACGTTAGTGGTAGTAGTGCAACGACAACCTCTAGTCCGGCTTCGACACCGTCGCTGCTCAACAACAATAATAATAACAACAATTTCATCAGTCAGGTCAAGCTGGAGTCCGGAAAGGACGGCGCCTCCTCATTGGGTGATTTGTCAGGCGCAGGATCGGAAGGCCAACCGCCTGTCGAGAACCTATTCGAGAATGTATCACTCCTCGCCCAAAGCAGTCTCCTGAATACGCCCTTTGGAAACGTGTCTGATTCACAGGCATTCGTGGATGCTGCTCTTTATGCCATGGCTACCCAACCCCTGACCGGTGCCATCCGCGATCCCGAGATGCTACAACAACTGATCAAACAACAGGCCATGATTCAAAGGCAGTTTGGCGCGGCCGCCGCAATGACGCCATTACCGATGCGACAAATGAATTCATCTGCACAATTGGGCGCCGCTGTCGCGAGTTCGTCTAACAACAGCAATGGCCAACTTCCGAAGCAGCCGGAAACGGTTAACCCGTCTATCAAGCAGGAACAAGGCCCAACTAACGAAAAGAAGCGGGTGAGTCATAACCTTTAACCGGCGGGGGTTGTTGTAAGCGAAGACGCCTCAAACTAATTGTTTTACAATCTTTGTAGGGCTATCCGTACACTTTCCAGTACTGTGTTCTGTGTCAAAAGAATGTGCATAGCTCGAAACTACCGTGCCACATCCGACAATGCCACGTCGGTAAACCAATGTTTCAATGTCCTGCATGTGACTTCACATCGACGTACTCAAAGAACAATGTGAAGAGCCACATGGTGAGCCTACATGGTATCACCGGGGATCCTATCAGTTACATGGATGATTACGCGGAACAAGTTGAGGAATTCATGAAGAAATGCTTTCCCAATGTTCGGGGTCGTGCTCGGCCTTTCCCAAGTCGCACCGCAAACAATTATGCCCAAGCAGCCAATCGGCAATGCCCTCCAGTCGCTAACAAGAACCGTCAGCGTACCGTAGGAATACCGGTCGCGACAACAACTCCGAGTCCGAAGGCTGTTGACCGTTCGGCTGTACCGAATGGATCTCCAAGTTCACTTTTGCTACCGAAGTTTCCAATCTTTCCAAAGTGCTTCCCGAATTCGACGTCATCAGAAAGTAATACCGATAAAAGCGAAAATGACAATGTTAAGGTTTGTTTAATTTATAACAAAAGCATTCTTATGATGGCCTACTCCAGGATGAGCCGATGGAAACCAATGAACCCCCGCAAAAGGAACCCCAATCCCCCGCAAAACCGAAATCCGAAGCTCAACCCACCGAAAACGTGACGTCATCCCTGGATTTCATTGACCACGATTCTGCTTTGTTTACACCTTATCCACTTCGGTTTGTCAGTGATGCACGGCTTAAGGGAACTGTTTTCGAAACGTTTTCCAACAGTTCTGAGCTCATTGATGTAAGTTTTGCTTTCTTATCAATTTTGTTTTCCGTCACTGCAAAATGGTCATTCTTTTTAGCGCATCGATTTGACGGAAGTAGCGGCAGTCTTTGAGAGTGACAACAACAGCCTGCTAACACCTGACCAAATCAAGAAGGTTGCGGAAATTCGACGCATGCTTCCAGCCAAGAACTTCGAGACAATGTTTGCGCTGTACAAATGTGACACAAGTTTGTTGTCCCTCGCGCAAATCGAGCTAATCAAGTCCGTGTCACCGTCTGAGGTCGATGCGAAGCGCTTTAAAACATTCTGTGAAACGAATTCGGTCGCCAGCCTGACGGATGAGGAAAAATTTGTAATTGAATTAAGTAATATCGAACAATTGTACACACGATTGCGGGTCATGGAGATGTCGCATAGCCATCCTGAGCAACTTTTTAATCTGCATCAGGAAATTAATGTCCTACGACAGGTAGCCTCTACCATTCATATTGATGGTCTTATCGCAAGTATTCTGCAATGTTCGACGATTTATGCAAACTTTTTATGTGGTGATTTCGGCGCTCAGCTAATCCACGGTCTTCGGGTGAGCCAAGCGATCGAAGTTTGTAAGCATCGGCTCTCCACGGGTGAGACTATCGGAGCCCGTGTCGTCGACATGCTACCAGTCAACTGTCTCGGTGATTCGGTTGCGAAACGGTTGAGTCTTTATCGCGAGGCTTGTAAATGTAAGTTTCAAAATAGTCAACATTGAAGATAACGATGGAATGAGGATCATAAACAATGCTTACAGATAAATTCTCAACATTGGACACCCGGGTTAATGACCTGAGCAATGGTCTACTACAGCTTGAAGCAGAGCGTCAAGCATTGGGGATCGAAACAAATTCCATAATGAGCGGTGTTGCAGCCGAAGAAGGGCGCCTTCGATATGCGTTAAAAACAGCACAGGTGCGTAAACTTAACGGAAACATCAAAGCAAACCAATAGTGTAATTATGACATGCCAATTTCAGGCCCAGATGAATGAGACGCTGCGATATTTTGCGGAACGGCCTCATACCGCGCATGCTGGCATTAAGCCGGAAGAGTTTATCGAAAAAATAGTCGAATTACTTCGCATTCTGGTTGACAACGCGTAACGTGATATATAAACAGCATTCAATCTGCTCAACTCAACTGACATTCGTACCCATCACTTTCGTTTTATTCTTCCTCACACCTATTTGTATGCGTATTTAACCATGTTTTTTTTGTCTGTTTTTACTCACTATACCTGCACATCCTACTTTATCAATATTGGTATATTGGTTTTTATTGTACAACACAAAATGAATTTTTTCGTTTTTATCATTTTTGGGAAAGTTTTGATTTTGACAATTGCGAGATATAAATAGATTATTACGAATTGTATTACCAGGTAATATAACTTGGGACTCAATTATGTTCAAGAAAGGTTAACGAAGTTAATCCAAATCAAATGCATCTTGCATGCCGGGAGCGGGCGGAGATCCAGGTGAATGTTCACACTTGAACGTGACCGGATTAACTCGGAAGGGGAAACAGCAGCATCGGCAGGTCTTTTCCTTTTTAGCGCCAGGCTTTTTGCCCTCACTAAAATGGTAGTAATTAGGATATTACACAATGTGTGAATGGACTTTGGACAGACAGGAAACATAATAGGATGATTCACTTACATCGTTTGCGGGATGCATGAGTACCACTTAAGGTTGGCGATATGTTGTTGGAAGACAGGCTCGACACCGGTCAAATTAACCTTCTTGCTGGGCCACAGGCGGCACTCTCCACCATTTTCCTTTAATACTTCATAATCGGCATGGCAAGCGTCAACTTGACTGTGGCCTTTTAGATCTTTACGGCTGCACACTTTTTCGGAAACATAAAAGGGAAGAATAGAGCGGCCACCTTCCAGTCTGTAAAAATTTGTTTATGTGTTTTCTATCTAATGAAACGATGTCGGTCTTACTCAAACGGGCTGACATGGCACTGCCGCGGACCGCCAAAGCCACAGGATTGACGATAGGAACACATTCCGCAAGGCTTATTTGATTTCATCACGGATGCGAGGTAGGTGAAGAAGCTATTCAGCGCCTTTTCGTAGCGTTTTTCGATGAATTTATAGAACCAATGCTTTTGGCACACCGGCGTTAATTGTTTAATGTAGGGGCGGGAATCTTCAGGATTAGGGAATATGCATGGTCCCCAGCTGCTCCAAGTTGAACAGTCTTCCGTTCGGGTGACATTTGAGTAGACTGCAGCTAACTGCGCATCTAAAAACATATGTCGTTAGTAAAAATCTTTCAATCAAGCGTAAACTTACATGCAACGGCTAAACATGCTGTCGCAAATGCGAATCCAAATATAACCTTGATGCTCATGCTGGTATCTGACACAGAGAGCAAATCTCGACTGATCCAGTAAGGAAGAAGAATATGCGCTTAATAGGTGCAACAACCTGTGCACGCCGTGACCTAGATGAACAGAAAGCTGTCGCTAAAGAACTGTCGGCAGTGCGTCAAAAACCGAAGACAGTCACCTTTTTAACCGTTTATCCCAAACTGTTTCTGGATCAGACGGAAGGCGCGCCCAACGAACTTTACTACGTGCCTCAAAAGGCGTTGTATCCACTTCCACTTTTCAATGGATAAATGAGGTATTAATTTTTCGATTACGGACCTCGTCAAGTGTTGTTCTGTGCAAAAATAAAATAACCGCAATTGACTTGTTCGAGTCTTGACCTCAATCTCATTTTCATTTACATGCGTTTCAATAAGACACTTGAAACGGAAGTAAAAGGAATCGTCAGCAAAAATGAAAACTTCCACTTTTTGCAAAAATACGCTGTCAATGATCAGGTGCATTTTGCCGTTTGATGACAATTCTGCCCTTAATGCATTGTTGGAGTAAAGGTTAAACAGATTGAGCACAATTAATTAGCAAAGTGAGGTGCCAAAGTACGTTTCTTATTTGAGGAGCATGCAAAGCTAGAGCCTTATTCCCTGAGGCCATTTGGGACACAATTAGCAAAGTGTGACCTCGGTTAAAAGCATCAAATCTTTCCGACAGTGCAAACATTGGAAGTTGCGTTTCTATTCACACTTTTTGGCACTATTAAAAACTGAAGGTGGGTGTGATGGGACTAAAATAACTCATCACAACTCTTTTTCCTAATGGCCGGGCGAAATGTCAAGCCGTTGCCCCCCTTGATACAGTATACATGAAACCTCACTTTCTGTTTTTCTTCAACCTCAGACATCGTTAACCTTTCAATTCTGTGTGAGAGGTCCCAATTAGATCTAACGTCCAAACAGACGGCCTCAACAACAATTCCTTTTTCATTGCCTTTTTTCTTGTTGATTCTTTCAACATACTCAGTCAGTCAAAAAGTCAGCTCAACATGTTTCTAGTGGTGATCGAGTGTAACATTTACGTTTTTGGCACTATCACTAGGATAAAAAAATCGACAGGAAGTATCGGATCAGCGTGAACAGTGATTCTTGTAACTACAACCCCCATATCGGCACTGATATTGGAACCGTGACATCTAAATATGGAAAACTGTAGTTACCACATCCGTATATCCAAGTGGAACTTGCCTTTTCGCAACCTAATCTGTGCCCGATTTGGCCTTTTGTAGGTTCCAGTCTGTTTGTGAGTTAAATTATTACGGAAATTGTAGCAAAAACGTTCCAGTTATTTTAGCCCTCTCGCAGTATATATATGTTTACACTCACTCATTTCACAGTCAGTTCCTTTGCCATGTTATGTTTCCGTAATTCGGACGCGAGCGTCTTATAAGGTGCAGCTTAGGCCCCGAAAATTGTCGTCGTTTTACAGTTTTTCATTCACCTAATTATGTCCCTTTCCTCCATGTTTTCATGGCCCAGCTCAATTTGGAAGTTCTGATTTTACTTCCAGAACTTACACATTATATGAAAAAGCATTATCTGCACTTTGACACATCGTTTGATGTTTTTTCAATACCCAGAGGTAGATGAAATACTTAGTAAAACCTATCCGCGTTACGTGTGTCTTTTCTTCGTCATCCGTAAATTAACAATCAAGTCATGTGCTCGGTTTACATCTCGGTTTTTCATAGATTCAAGAGTGTTCGTTTTTTGATCAAACGCGTGCAGATCACTAAACTTCATATCACTTACTGCATCACCACTTCAAGTCGTTGCGATGAAAGAGTGTCAGGAAGAATTTTTACGCCGTGTGGAACTTGCCAAGGTTATAATGCGATTACGCCTTTCTATTTGAATTAATTAAGAAAAAAGTGCAATTTAAGGATGACGATGGTTTTTCGACCAAGGTGAAAGCTTTGGCAGAAGCTTTTGATAATCGCAACGCTCTCGTCTACACTGGCAGCGGAATAAACACAGTAAGATAAAAATCCAAAATAATTATTTAAAAAAATATTTATAGGGTACTATGCCATCCTACTGTAACGTCCACGGTTGCTGTGAACCAGACGCCACACCATGTCACAAAGAAATGCCGTCCTTGTGTCACATCCTGCTGAAGTTTTTGCTTAATAATCATAAGATTAACCACCTGTTAAGCGAAAATACGGATGGGTTGCATTTGCGCAGTGGTATACCACAAAAATGCTTATCCGAAATCAACGGCAACAAGTATCTTGAGTATTGTGATGCGTGCAAGGAACAATACGTCAGAAACTACGATGTCACTGAACAAAACACTGAGTTGGATTATAATTCTTTAAAATAGTAAAACAAGACTATTTTTGCAGTCACGCATCACTTTGTACCATAAAAACCTGTAAATCTCAACTTTCGAACACCCTGGTTGATGGAGGAAATCTCGGCGATTTAAAGATCCCGCACAATTGGCAGGTAATGGATACAAAAATAAAAATGGCAAGAAGTATTGTCATTTTTGGTTCCTCGTGTGAGGAACTGATCAGCGAAAACAAGACAACGAAAGTGCCAAAATTTGGAACACTGTTTCCGCGCTTTTTAGCCAAGCAGGTAATGTTTTGTTTATACATAAATTACACACGGACCAAATCCTTACGTCTTGCAGATATTTGTGATTCACAAAGGCAAACATTTATTGGACGAAAGAGACGATGTCATTAAAATTGAAGAAGATTGCGACGTTGTTGCTTACATTCTCGCCGAAAAGTTTGAAACCAAGTTCACTGACGCCGTTATGCCATACTGCTGCAAGTGCGATCCTGTCCTCAATGGACACCTCGTTTTTAAACCGTTTACAAACTGTCAATGTGGTCAACGCGAACTCGATCAAGAAGCGCGAAAACAATACAATGAAGGCGTGGAGCTGATGAAAATAATGTTACCTTTTTGTGGGACATTTTCGCCGGATGCGTATAAGAGGCTTCCAAAATGTCGCCGTGACTCTCCAGCCAAGAAACGACGCGTCGAACTGGCGAAAGAATCTCAACAAAGTCCTTGGTGTGACGTGACAATGCTTTCTTCAGACAAAATCGGGGTACGGTTGTCCCGCAAATCAAGCAGTGTGTCACAGTCGGTAAGAATATTGAGAAATCTTAGCGTTGCCAGCAGTCACTGAAGTAAATTTTAGGAAGTCTCTACTCATACTCCTGCGAATTCCCTCGATTCAAGCTATGAGAGAAGCAATACTCCGGTTAAGGATGGGGCTTCGAACAATTTGTTCTTACCTGTTGTGTATGAAAAAGAGGGAGAAGACTCTGTAGAAACTTCCGATACCAGTTCCTCCAGCAGTGGACTCACGATGAGTGATTCGTTATCTAGCACTGAGAATTGCATCAGCTCACCTGCCTTGTCTACCGATTCAGCGTTTGTATTCGACAAAACCCGAAAACCAACAAAATCACCTAATGGTTTTCAAGTGACCAGACTCACCACAATCCAAGAGAACGTAGAGTCTGAAGTCCAAAAAGAGCTGAACACCATATCTGTACCAGAAAACATAATGGCCAAGGAAACGTCGTCAACTGATAGTGTGGTCGAATACCAAACGGAAGCGATCAGTCATCAGGAGCATGCAGACAACGATGAAGGCATGAACAAGGATTTGCTCGCTTTACTTATAACAACGCTGGAAAAAATGCAACAAGCTTTATACCAAAAAACGATGTTCAACGGCACCAATCTCCGCAGCTATCCTCTGTAATCGTTTTTTTTTCTCTTTTGTGTATGCTGTTTTAATATTTCCCTCAACCGCACCGATCTCCTCAGCTATTCCCTGTAATCGGTTCTTATGTACTTTACTTTAATATGTCCCTTCTTTCTTTTCAAAAAAAACAACAAGCTGCAACAAAGCTGTATACCGAAAAACGATGTTCAACGGCATTGATCTTTTCAGATAACCTCTGTAATTGTGAACTTTATACTAATATTTTCATTCCTTTCTGTTCTTTATTTTATTTATTAATGCGATCATCTGATACCAAATATTTATTTATACAAATAGCACTTCACACAGTTTACAAGCAATTCTATTCACTTTTCCTTGTTTTAAAATCGGCACAAAGAAACCATAACCTACAACATATTATTTAGTAAAGTTTTTCTTATGATTCATTATTTTCTAGTTCGGATTTGTCAACTCTATCCATAAGAGGAAAACAGTCAATCAAAATTAACCAACTAATTGTTAATGTAAAGAATATGGAAATAAAGATCACGTAGAATAATGGATTCTGAACACCTGTGAAAAAGTATACAAAAACATTATACAACACATATAATTAAGGAAATAAATAATGAAATAAGGAATAATGCACATCGGATGTGTCAAAGCCTCTCAGGGCAACATAGCAGAACAGATATTTTGCCGCATTTGGGGTGAATAGGCGCAAAGAAAGGCATCATTTGGCACGGATTACCTTGTTCTGGGGCATTTCCAGTGCCCATCAAATGTATCAATGCCTTTCAGGGCAACATAGCAAAACATATATAGACGCTCTAAATGGATAGACTTGCCGCATTTGGGGCGAATAGGTGCAAAAAAGATCATCATTTGGCACGGATATCCTTGTTCTGGGACATTTGCAATGCCTATCGAATGTGTCAATGCCAATCAGGGCAACATAACAGAACAGGTATTGTTAACAATGCTCAGGTAGACACTCTGAAGAGATACATTTGCCGCATTGTTGGGCAAACATGTGCAAAAAAAGGCATGTTTCGGCACGAATACCTTTATTCTGAGGGATTTTCAGTGCTCATCGGTTGCATCAAATATTAGTGCAACGCTACATTCTGCGCGGTTTTATTATATATTTTTTGGCGGACAGTGTACTTAGATAAATCAATATAGTCGCTCATGTCGCACTACCAGGGGCAGAAGATTCTGGAAAGGCATAGGGCAAAGAACATCGGAGTAAAAATGCTGCATTATTTATTTACTAACAAAATATAGTATGCCTTAAAGACTAAAAATACATAATACAACGGCAATTTATATGTTAAAAACACCGTAAGTTGATAAAATTGAGGATTCTTAATCTTGGCGACAAATTTATAAGGCACTCATGGCTGGTTTGAATAACGGCATAGTAATAAAACACTTATTGCAGGTGTTGAGGTTTGAACAGGTTTACACAAATTCCTCAATGGGCTGATATTTGAACTGACCGCGACGTGACTTCTTGATGTGATCAAAGGCACGAATAATGTTCTTCTTATCCTCGGGAGTCATCGACGGCGGAGTGACAATGTAAGTTCGATTAGTATTGCGTGCACGACGAATCCAACAGAAAGCCACAAGTACGGCCATGGCGCCAAGCGAGTACAGAAGGAGAAGGATAAGGTTAGCCTTGTATTTGCTGATGCCAGTATTGTCTGAAATGTGTTTTGTTAAATAGGTTACCCTTTTTATGATATTACCATCATCATCAAGTTGAGATTCAGCTTCATATCTGATCTCGATGGTACGAATCAAATCATCAACTTCAGCCTCATCGGAAGCTTCATCGGACTGAGACTCGGATTCAGAATCTTCTTCGGTGTCTTTGTCAGAAAGAAGATCATTGCGGCCGTAGGGGAAATCGCGGATGATGTCGGATACATCGTGAATTTCACCACTTTTCTTGAAGTCATTTTTGCGTTCCAAAAGTGCGCGATATTTGGGCGCAATCTTCATAGCAAGAGAGCCGATTTCAACAATCTGTTCATCACTCTCGTCATCTTCATCGGAGTCACCCTCATCATTTTGAGATTCCTCAGAAATGGAATCATCCAGTTCAGCGTTGTCTTCGTCAGAGATAGTGTTGTCTTCCTCAGCGGATTCGATGCGTTCCGAGTTAATCATTTTGTCTTCAGCAATAGTATCCTCGTCAGATTCACTTTCAATACTGTTAGAATCAAAATCGTCATCATCATCTTCTGCACTCATTGGTACAAGACTTTCTGGTCTCGTTTTTCTGTTCAAAGGCCCAATGCGCGATTCAAAGTACTCATCTTCGTCGCTGTCATATTCATCGTCTTCGTCATCTTCGTATCTTCGGCGCGATTCAGAAAGTCTCGGTGATTCAACGACGATGCTGTTTTCATCGGGAATGTCCTCTTCCTTTACAAGAGGCCGTGCATTCGGGAGAATCCTTACGCGATCAGGGTCAAACAACGGGAACGGCCGTACAACACCATCATGGTATTTGATGGCACGGAACTTTCCGCAATTGCTTCGATAAGCAAACGTATTGACAAAGGTTTGATCGGCGCACGTGGAACAAACTGTGTCATCAAAAACGGTGCAAGCATCGACAACAAATTCATTTTTGTTGCATTGAGAGCAATTGTTGCATTGGCTGGTGAAAATGTCGTAATACGCGTTCTATAATGACGAAACAAAATCATGTTATGTCATCTGACCTTATCAAAACACAAACGCTTACCTTTCCGCATTTGTTGAACTTTTTGATTAGAAGTTCGATGGGTTGATCGGATTGCTGATATCCAACAAAGTTTACCTGCTATAAGCTTGTATTAGATTCAGTTTTATTGGGAGTTAAACTTACATAGCCACTGACCGCAACGGTCAAAATACTTAACACAAGGAAAATTTCCCTCATTTTTGTTAAGGCGGTCCTAAAAGTCGTAAATCCTCATCTGTCATTTTTCAATCAAATCTCAATATTTATTACTTCACTCGAATGGGAAAAAAATTCCTAGTCATAAAAGGTGAAAAACGCAACACGAATGTTGCCAGTCTGACAAACGCAAAGGGGAGACGCCGTACAACAACCGGACAAAAAATTGAAAAAGGATACCGACAACTAACTTTTAAAGGGAACAAATTCTTCAAATATATGAACAAAAAAATTACCAGACTTTTGTGAAACTCTATTACCGGAATAAGAAAAAGGGAAAAAAATACAAAATGCTTCGTCGTCGAATGAATAATGTTTGTAAGAAATTCTGACCGTAGTTATTAAGGAGGTAAGGTCACAACTGTCGTTACAAAAAATGGAATAAAACACCTCCAGATTGTATTTTCCTTAAAGTTTACTCGGCTTGAAAGAGCACCGATGTTAAGATAAAGCGCCTATCAAAATGATGGACACCTTGTCAGCTCGGTGAATATTGATGTCTATCACATGATAGCATTGGGTAAACATTCGATTAAGCAAAAACAAATTGAGACTGGTGGACTTGTGATCAGAATGGGTTAAAAGTGACATCAATTTGGGGTTTAATTTGATCATTACAAAATCGATGGATGTTTAATGTGGACTTATTCAGCATCACCTAAGTGTCTTTGCATAAATCGTTAAAAGAGTTATAATCGATCTCGTTAAAAATAGCATATTAATTAGTTGTTAAAACTATGTATGTAACAAGAATAACATTAGTCAGGAGGAGAAAGTTGAAAAGAAAAAAAAACGAGTGAAAGCGCCAATGAAAAGAGCAACAAACGGGTCCACGGGTCGGAGCCGATCGAAGGACGAGCCCTAAACGGTAAAAAGCTTGCTGCCACCCGCCCTCGGATGGAAAATGGCACCTGCACATTGAACGCTTACATGATGAGGCATCGTGGATGGCGCAGAAGGCGGGAGACCGTAGACATTGTACTGCTTGTTGCGAGCGATCGGACAAGTAAATGCAAACAAGGGTTAAAGGAAATGTTATTTTGCCGTTTTAGTTAGTTTCGGTGAGAAAATAAAAAAAAGAAGTATAAGTAGAGTAGGCCGACAAAGACATCCGTGATTTAAATAAACCGAAGAACCGAAAAAGGGTGTGTGAGGGGATTGGGTCGGGGGTTAAACGTTGACGGGGAAATTATTTGGACCTATAAAGGCCGGAACGCGGGCGGTGTGGTGATTGACGCCAAATGCTTGCTCAGTTGCTTTGGTGATAAGAGATGGCGACTCGTCGACAGTCTTTTGGTGATACATGAAGTCATGAGCACACACAGTCACTCGATAGGACCGCCAAAGGTCGATGTTGTGGTTCGCGATCATGAAAGCCATGCCTTGCCACCACCAGCTGACTTAGCAAGTTGACTTTTTCACCGTTTAACGAAAAACACTTCCTCGGAGTAAGTGATAACAAAGTAAAAGTCTGGGGGTGGTAGTGGGTGTCACTTTAAAAAAGAAAATAGACCGTATACGGAGGTGGACATTGTCATAAGATTACAGATAATTTGATACGCCAACGTAAGACACAACCAAAATTGAGAACATCAGTGAAGAGCCATCATTTTTCAAGGGAAAGGTTTAACAAAGAACAGATAAACACTTAATTCCAGGATCTACGGTGCTGCATGAACGTTCTCAGTCGTGATGACAGGGTTGTAGTAGGGGTTCTCATAGTCGTCGCTAATACGTTGGGCAAACGCGATGATAGGTTCCTCGTCGAAGATCTCATCTCCAAGGATTGGGCGCATGTCTTCCGGACGACGACCGTAATCGCGCCATGAGCGAAGAGCACGGGAGCAGATGAACTTCTTGTTCTGGATGCGACGAATCTGGCGCATCATGCTCTGATGTTTGATCGAACATGCGAGCGAAGCGAACATCAACAGTGTCGCCCCAGCGATCAGATACATGCCGAAACCGACTTGCACATAGGCATCAGGATGCATGTTAGCGACTTGGAACTGGATGATTACGCTGGCCAGGAGCGACAAGGAAGTTAACATCACTAAAAAAGTATATATTCTTCATTAATGTATTAATGATGCTGTTTTAAAAATAGATTTGCCACTTTTTACACTATAACAAATTGCATGTCAACAACATTTTTGTATAACATTTCTACATAAAAAGTAATCTTTGTATGAATATACCACTATACACAGCAAAGTACACTTTTTACAAAAATATAGCCCCGTGATAAATGGTTTTTTCAGAACAATGACTGTTCATGAAAAGTCAACGGATTTAGAAAAGTACATTTATGTTGGCGTTGAAGTTTTTTGCTTGCATTTGTCACCAGAGTAATGTATTACAACAATATTTGCAGATACTACCTCTCCGTTTTTCTATTTCAAGTTTATGAGTTATTAAATTACTAATACTAAATCAATTTACGCACGTCAGCATTTTACAGACTGAATTGTTAATGACTGTGCAAAAATATTTGAGCTATGACCCCCTTAACGATGTTATTAGCTCTAGTAGCAAATCTGCAATAAACATGTGATAAAAAATAACTTTGTGGCTTCAATGACTACCCCTAATCCAATTCTCGGAAAGTGATTGTTTTCTTTTTGTGCTTAGATTTGCGTTGTAATGACTCCTTTGCAGCGGATATATCAAAAAATAGAATGTTTACTATCCCATGACTACGTCCTTTTCCAAATGCGGAAACAATAAACTTACGATTAACGAATTCGAGAATGGTGTTCTGCCGAATCCAGAGCAGGAAGCCTTCAAGCGGCGAAAACAGGCATAGGATGGCGGAAACCAGGGCCATGATGGTGATAAGGAAGGAGAACGAAATGATGGCATAAAACAAGTTTCCGATGCTGGGAGTGATGCAATCAATGAGCACTTAAAAATAAATGACTCATAATCAGTGAGATCTTGGTAGCCTCGAAAAACGCTTACCAGTGTTGCATGAATGGAACGTCGTATGTTCGTAGCCCTGCTGATCATAGAACTTGCCGAACATCGACGGCTGGAGAAGCTGGAAGGTACCCATTTTCTCACAGTTACGACCGTTCGGCATGACCCAGGCCGAGAAGGCCATCGACTCGAACGGACGTGTTCCATTCTCGTTCAACGGAAGGAAACGAAGCTGGAAGTGGCGTGGATGAAGCCTGACCCAGCTATCGTTTGTGACGGCGAAGCCAGTCTGAAATGAAAAACGTATAATGAGGTGCTTTATGAGGAATGACAAGATGTGTTTGGTTGCAGCTCTTTATGTTCATCTGTTGCTCCGGCGGCGAACATAACGTCGGAGGCCAAATATTGCGGACGGGGAAATAAAAACAATATGAACGAGCAAGACTATTTCTATTAGTAAATGGGTCTACATTGATTGAGGAAGGCTAATAAAAACCAAAATGTGGGAAGAGGAAAAAATAACTTACGAGGATCACGACGATGATGTTGATCAGTGAAGCTGGGACATTGACTTCTTCGCGAGGGATGCTTGCGGATTGGAAGATTTTTAAGATTCCCATGGTGAGAGTCTTCCTGTAACATGTGCTTAAGTGACTAATGTTAATGATAAACTTATAAAAGCATGTGTTGATGTAACAGAACCACGCAAAGACCAGGTCAAGCATCCCATGGCCATCCAAACTCAACCGAATGAAACTCTCGTGGTTCAAACCGTGGGAAACCTAAACATTGCGAGAGGTGGAGCTATGCTTTATCAACCCCAAAAAACAGTGTATATCTGCCGTTACGCCTCTCACAGAAGACAACAAAACATAACAAAAAGGGGGTCAATGCTGGCGGCATCCTAAAAGAAACAAAAAACACTTCGAGGCTGTGAAGAAGGCAGCCATGACAGCCCTGAGGGCGGACTGAACAACCATAGCAATATGCGTCGAGACGGCTCCAATGGCTGGGGGATCTGCCGGGGCCTGGGGGGCGCAGGCCAGACCACCCGACTCTCGAGAGTGAAATGGCCCTCGTCAGGGCCCGAGCTAACTGAGGCGTTTTGCCGTTGCGGGAAAAAATTCTGCAGCCTTGTGTTGTCTGTCGGCTGCAGCACCAACCGGCTGCCCCTTGTGGCAAAGGCCGTTTTGTGGTAATGCTTCACGGAGCGACATGGCGCCGCTCAAGCCTCTGCCTGCAGCTCTGCGACGCCTAGGTGCGTTTTTTGTTGTTCGCGTTCTCTAACTTGGGCCGCCGAAGCGGGCCTTCTCGAGCTGTTATTGCTACAGCCCCGCTACAGGCTCGTTCGAGAGCGACACAAAGAATGGCCCGTGATAGCGGAATGGGCAAGCACGATGGTTACACTATCACGTCAGGCGAAAACACAAAAGGGTGCCTGGGGTGTCGAGCTTAAGGCCAGACCATGAACCGATCAGCTACTGGTCCTCATACAAACCCCCTCCGACGCACTGAACCGACGATACAAACTGTATGTGTCATCTTTGCCAGCAATAGTGTGACTTTTACAATGAGACTGATGGTGAAGATGTGAATGGACAATAATACAGAATTTTATCACTGTTCCCAGACAAAATAAACAAACATCGGTAAATAGGAAGAGTCCCAGACGGCGGGAGGAAAAAATAAGATAGTTTTTTTCGCTGAGGCAAATAGACCCTTGACTTGTTTAGCAATGTCCGGAACGGCCAAACGGCGGCGTAAAATAATTGGCTCGAATTATGTCAGGAATTACGCATTGATCCTGTAACGAAATGGCCGTCGGGGCCCCAAGGACCCAATTTCCATAAGTGACACTTGTTTGACGGTAGCGTTTTAGGCGAACATCTGGTCACAGACAGCATCCAGAAACTGCATTGCCTCAAGACACGCAAGGAGGGAAAAGAAATCCGGCAACGAAAGGCATAAAGCATAAAATGGTATTTGTTTAGACTAATTGTGCATTGTATGCTTCTTGGTGGGGTTCGGCGATGGCGATGGCGGTGGTGGCATGTCAGTCGGGAATTGTCTTTGTCGTCGGAGACGGATTACATCCGAAATTTGGATACTTGTGCTCAAAATTCTTGTCTTTTTTCGTCGGTTTGAAATCTGTTTTTCATTTGGTTCGAGACTGGTTGCATTTTTTGATTGATGAAAAAGTCAGGATCGTCAGGGAACGTTATTTTTTGCAATGTTCAGTCATTGATGTGGACGGAAGCCTCAGGATAGACAGCTCGCGTCACTATGAAGTGGATGAAAGTCGCGCAACTGACCACTCGGCTGCACGCTTCTCAGCTTCGTCGCGGTCATTTTCGTATTCAGGGGGCACCCATTTCATTCATCTTTGGAGGGTGGCGGCGGTTGCCGATGAACGAAGCAAGCAGATTCTTACGTTTCCATCAAATTTTCATTGCAACCTGTTTGCAGCCGAAAAAAGAGTTGTCCCCCTGCTGTGCAACCTTTTCTGGGGTGTTGTTTGAGCAACCTGACCGCCACATTTATTCCATTCCCCCCTCCCTCCACCCCCTTTGACGCTCTCGAACGATCTGATCGCAAACATGTAAACTAGCCTCAAGATGTATACATTTTCCTAGCCATCGCCATCCTTCCCCGGTTTCTCCTGTCATTTGGCCTCATGATACATATTCCGCCTCCAACTTCAATTAAACTTTTCATTTGGGTACATATATAGATACGAAGTTGAAGTTGCGTAGAACTTGACTTAATTTAGAAGAGAAACCGGTCCGGGTCTTCCCGTGAAGTCAAGGGTGAAATATTGGCGTCTGCGCCTTCCATAGCTTAACTGACCAATGTGATAAAGCTATTCTGATTCGTCCGCAATCAACAGAGTGACGACTTCTTTGCACTTGTGGGGCTTCGTTACCGACTTGCACACCCTCTCTAAGTGGTCGGGTATCTGCTTGTAACGAACGGTCCGAAGTCGTTGAGCGCCTACGTCTTGTTGACTCACTTGTTTTGGCGTGTCTCTATTGAGTCGTGGTTACTCTTGTCATAAGCACGAATGACAAAGAAGGCTTGCAATAAGTGAATGACCTGTCCCCCTTGATTGCTCCTCATTTTCACGAACCTACAAAAACCAGGATGGATACAATTTGACATACAGTATTAACATGTTTTGCGTCGTCCATATGTGTTTATCTATTACATCGTGCAATTGATGCATTAACATGATTACTGATGTTCATCGCAATTTGCTAAATGTGTCCACCATTTATATCTATTTAGTGCTTTAGTATGGACAAAACATTATGTTGATGTTTTGGCCTAGTAATTTTTATACGTAGTTTGTTTTTCGGTACGTTTTTCCGCTGCAACTGATAAGGATCAGTGATTGATTGTATTTTCATTCTGTGGTTCCAAACTGTAAACCAAATGTTGTTTCAGTGCGCAAGTTGTAATGTTCTCATCCGACAATGCATTTTGACAGTTATAATCTTTCGTTAACTACTCACTTCCTGCGCGAAAAAAACAATTTCCGCTGGCCTCGATCAAGCATTGCAGCACTCCTGCAATCGCGACAAAAAACGAATATACAAAACTGTGATGCATGTGAATCGCGAAACAGCGGATTGAGCAGTTAGGTCATTCGCGCAACAGGAAATGCGACATTTGCACATGTATTTTTTGAAAGTCAATTACAATTAGTTTGAACAGTTTTAACCTTACAGTAAATTTGTTTTTAATAGAAATCAAACTAAGCGTGGTACTTGTTTAAAGAAAAAATTAACCCATTCCATCTTCGTCTTCTTTGCTTCTTGATAACAGCAACTTTATGGCCCGTGACGCATTGATGACACTCTCGTCCTACCTGCAAGTTTCGGGTCTTTTTGGCTCATTCGCGCGACCTGCGAACGCGGTACATGCAAACCATACGACGTGTGTTTTTGTATGTGCAATGCCCGCGGCACGTATACCATGGTTGTCGATGTCGGCGAACCGCAACGCACAAGCTCAACGTGCATATATGCGCAGTAGTGGCGGCAGTGGTGGTGGACGACGTTGTCGTCGTCGTTGTGCCTCAACTCACCTGAGAGTGTCGTCGTCGTCCGCGATGAAGGCTATGCTGTAGGCCGAAAGACGGGATGGAGGAACGTTTCGACGGTGGTCTTCCTTGCGTTCTCGAGGTGGCTGTCATCGAAGGTCCCGTATGACTTTTCGCACTTCTCCCGATGTCCGTCCGGATTTGTATTTAGAAGCCTAAGCCTGGACTACTTACCAGTCGATCGGCCTTGGAGGAAAAAGTCCTCAGGGTTGAAATTGGAAGCCGCCGTTGCGCGTTCCTTTTTACAGCTGCATGCATTCATCGCCTGTGGCCTTTTTGCCAGGCTTGCAATGGTGGTCCATGTTTTGAAACAATTTGTTTGTAATTAAATGTTTAAACGCATTTTTAATACATTACGTCAACTTTGGCCCCACCTGTCAATTCCACACTTTTTCCCGTAATTCATTCCACAAATCAGTTCCCCGTTTTTAACAGTGTTGTCAACTTGATTCAAACGCTTACAGTTGACGGGTATTTGTTCGGGTTAAACTTCTTTGCACCACGAACAAAAAAAAAACAGTCGCATACATGTTGTATCCGCCCGAATTGAATTCATGATCACTTTTCGTGTTGTTGTGTCTAACCCCCAGCGGCAGTATTGAGTGCATTGATCAGAGGGACCCGTGATTGCCTGTGCTCGGTGATAAAAAGCCGCAAATGGGCCCCGCCACTCTCGTTCGTGTTATTTTTTTTCGTTTCTTTTTTCCAATGTTAACAGTAAAACGGTTAGTTCTTAACCCGTTCATCCACTTCACGGAAGCATCCTTCTTAACCTCAGTCAGTAGGTAGCATCAAGTTGATCGGCGTCCTCTTCAGAAAACGTTCCTACTTTCGGTTTTTTTACGTGTTTGCTTGTCGGGCGAGGTCGGCCGCAAAGTTGACCTCGAAGAGCCCGAGGACTGGTCACTCTTGGTTTGCGCAGTCCGCAGTCTCGATTGCCGCTTCCTCCTTTTTTAGTCAGTCGTGCCCTCCCGGAAAGGCCTGCCCGGTTCAATCGGTCGATGCTCGACTGGCGCCATCGGCATCCATCGCCATCACGTCCTTTGTCCATTTTAGTATTCGTTCAGTTCTGGCTGAAGCTCCACGCCGTTCGTTTGTGCTCTACCTTTTCGTCCATTCATAAATAGTTTCTATGTTCGAACAGTCACGACGATCTGCGCCATTCGTTAGCGTGTACTATTTGCTTGTATGTTTTGGCGCCAGCCTTGCCGAAAGCGATAAAACCCCCTACCATTTTACGTTTGCCCGACCCGGACCATGTAAAAATGTACATTTTATTCATTTTTGTTGTTTTATAGCGCCGCCCTTCACCCCCACATGTAGGCTTCGAATCATCCTGAGAAGTTTTTCACTGCCACGATGTCCCACGACGTCTGTTTGTCTCGATCACATCATTCCCAGATGATACGACAAGATGACTATGTTACCGTGAGTTTAATTGTTACAAACTAATTTTGCGTGTTATCCACAGCTAATCAGTAGAATTGCAATGTTGACTTTCTTACCACATGTTTTTTTTTATCTCAATAACATTGTTCCGAAAAAGCTGGAGGAAAAAGATACGAAAGCACAGTCATCGCCTCCTTTTGCCCAAACAGGGCGTTAGCAAAAAGCAAGCACATTAGCTGGTCGAGCGAGTCATGGCTTGCACCGGAATGAATGCTGCTTGCATGCGAGCCGTACTTTTTCTTTCGTATCGACATTATCCCGCGCTTTTCAGATCCTGGCTGTCGGCGAAGACTCACCTCCGGCGGTGCCACCACACCGTAGTGCACCGTCACCGACGGTCATTTCCGTCGACGAACGATATCGACGTGAGCCAACGAAACACCACGAATCCGAGGACATTGTCGAAATTACTAATCTTGCCAAGCCACCGGGTAAGTAATGCAAATTTTATTGTCTACCTCGGCCCGAGGTCCTAATCCTAATGCTGTAATACTATTGTTTTCTCCTCGTTCAGGCCTCACAGTTCACACGGACGTCGAAGCGCCCTCGCTCGGGGGTTTCGTGTCATTTCAATCGCATCGGTCAGAACCGTCGTCTTCCGCTGCAACGGGAAGCTTTCGCCGTTCTCCGACTTCAGGTGAGTGTCGTTTTTTTTTATGATTTTATTAGATGGTCTTCCGCTTCGCTTTCTCCCCTTTCTCCCACTGACCCACAAGCTGTTATTCTGTGCTTGACTCGAGGAAGGCGATGAATCACACTCCTTTGTCCCATGGGGCTGCGTAGCATTGAATCTCGGATGAAATTTGGAAGGTGCCAGTCCATATAATGTTTTACTTTCTAGATGGTTCTTCCCGAATGTCGGCTGGTAAGAACCCCATGAGAACATCCAAAAACGTCCAACTGTCGCGGAGCCAAGATCGCAAATCACGCATCACCAATGGCTTCTACGAAGCACGTGAACGCCTCGAGGAAACCCTTGCCGAAGCTGGACCATCTGTGTCGAAAGTCAGCTTCACCGAGTCCGGGCAGCGGAAGATCCGCGTTGTCTTTCCGAGTGAAAGTGTGAACATTCCTCTCGGCATCGATGTAAGTCCTGGGAACTTTCACTTCCTTTCTACCATTGCGATACCCACGGTTGATGATTCATAACACCCCTCATTTGGGAAAAAACGTTTTCCCTCCTTGTTTGCACTACGCTAACTTACAATTTTACAGATTGCCCCTGTACTCAACGAAGACAGATCTGTCATGGCCTTTGAAGTCACCCAAGTTCATGATGATGGTCGCGTCGCGATCGATGGCCGAATCAGTGTTGGCGATCAGATCACAGAAATCAATCGTCGTACAGTCAGTCAGGTGTGTTTTTGATCATTATCGTTGAGTTAGGCGTTAATCCCTTATCGTAAGACCCCATCATGAAGACGAATGTGTTTCAGATGTCTTTGCACCAAGCCTCCGAGAACCTCCGCGAACTGACGAAGATCGAAGAGCCAGAACTGACCATCGTCCAAGTCGAACGGAAATCGGCTGAAGTTACTACTGATTCAGCTATGTATGCTGTACAGAAGGCTAATACCACTGCGGTTACGAATGAGACTACTGTTTCCGTGGTAAAAAGCAGTACCGGATTTGGATTCGGTGTTCGTAGTCGTAACAGCTGTGGCACCAGGATCATTGTGATCAACACGGTCAATGTTGATAGTCCCGCTTATAAGTTGCTCCACATTGCTGATCGACTTCTTCGGGTATGTTTATTTGATCAATTCTTCTATGCAAAACTGATTAGTCTGTCTATCTGCCCTCAGGGTGTTTTTAATTCCATACTTTCCCATGCCGATTGTCTAGAGTCGTCCCAAATGCCTATAAATACCCCTTCCCCGTTACAGATAAACGCCATTTCGGTATCCTCGTACACCCAGGCGCAGGTCGTATCCCTCCTTCGGTCTCTGCCCGTTGGCGAACCTGTCGAATTTACTGTTGCCCGTGATCCAACGATCCCCAAGACTACTGGAACCCGCTCCGAAACGACATCTCCGGTATTCAACGAATCCTCGCAGCCTTCCAACATGCATACACATGTCGAGCCTCCCTCCTCATCGACAAGTGCTACCCTTTCACCAAAGGTCGCTGCCCAGAATCAAGCTTCGCCCACAATGAAAGTACGATCGCCGTCTTCTCCGCACGTCTCTGCATCAGGTACTTCGACGGACACAGCAAAGCCTATTCCGAACAGCATTCACCGTTATGAGCAAGCGGTCGCCGTACACGAACCCTATGGATCCACTGAACAGCTTGTCTTTGACATTCCTTTCATTCAATCCCGATCAGCTGGACTTGGGATTCAAGTTGCGTGCCATCCTTGGGGTATTGAGTATGGTCCAGGATTATACATTAAAAAGGTTGGTTTGAAACATGGCTTTGACTAAACCGCTTGACTTTTGAAACTTTAGATAATCCATGGCTCAGCTGCCCATAGAGATGGCCGTCTACGTATCTGTGATCGTCTCATTGGCATCAACAACATCGACTTTCGGCGTTTTGAAAACTACAAGGTCGGCTTCGACATCTTTTCGACAATGATCAAAGCTTTGCCACTCGACGATAGAAGCGCGCGAATTGCCGTTGTTCGTAACAAGGATCCAAACAAGTATAGGTTCGAAGATGGGGAAGAAGGTAAATTTAGTGTCATATTATGCTAATTCGAAATTCACTGATGCCATTTCAGAGATTCCGGACGAAAACGAAAACGCCCAGCCTTCCGTTGAAACGCCTTCCGACAATGATGAAGTCGAAACAGTCACAGATGCCTTCAACCGTTTGAACCCTACTCGGAAGTCGATTAGTGAGAAGCGTCCATTCGGCCTTGGCAACGATGCCGCTCATTCCCAAACGTTCCAAAAAATCGTCCACCAGCGTCAGACTAGTGGTTAGTTTTTGAAACTTTTCTTAACTGTGCCATTGTGCTTTTCCTTTTTGTTTTGCCCGCTTTTGGGTTTAGCTTTTGTTTTTTTTTGTTTTGTGATCATCCCTTGGTTGCTTTTCACTCCCGCATCTATCTATCGCTTTAGCCCCGACCCTGAACCGAAAAAGAGAGCAACATGTTAACTTCCATAAGCGTCCCGAAAGCTTTTCCGTGAAACAAGGCCGTGATCCATCACCCAAGACTGTCCCCTCCCCGGATGAGAATCGTGCCCCGTCCGATGGCTACATCCAAGCTATGCGTCGCTTACAAGAACAAGTTGCCCAAGAACAAAACTATGGCATTATGATAAGAAAGGGCCACCGTGAATATGTGCCTTTGCCGTTGGAGCAGAAGTCGCCCGTTTTGAAGTGCCGTAATAAGATTACTTCGATCGTTGACTTTTTCCGGAAGAAGAAGTCACCGCCGGAGAATCGTCGATCCATGTTTTGGGATCCCGTCACTCAGAAAGATCCCCTCAGCGATGAGTCTGACGACGAAGGTAGGCTA
Organism: Panagrellus sp. LJ2285; assembly: GCA_024447235.1. NCBI lineage: Eukaryota > Metazoa > Nematoda > Chromadorea > Rhabditida > Panagrolaimidae > Panagrellus > Panagrellus sp. LJ2285. Next base: position 179,871 of record JAMRYB010000017.1, read on the forward strand.
CATAGCTTCTGCATTTTTCCATCCACCCTGATTTGCCGTTTGTGACTTTTCAATGTTTGCTGTGGTCAAACTTGTTTGCTTGCTGGCTATCTTTTTTTTTCGTGGATTTTCGGTTTAATCGTTTAAAAAAGTCAATATTTACTTTTTTTTCAGGAGCAAAAACTTTATCGAAGCGACGATCGGTTAGTCACGAGCCCCTGGACAAGCCAAAGAAGACGCAGAAGAAGACTACCAGGTGGGTATCGCTTTTTGATTCTGTTATATTCTTCTAACAATCCCTTTCAGTGACGACATGGTTCACGAAGTCATTGCCGGCACGAAAAAAGCCGAAGACGAGAGCCCTCCACCGTTCCGCCTCCGTAACAAGAAAATCGAGCCGGCTCCATCGTTCAAGCAAGCAATGGCCAATAATCAACATCCGAAGCAGATGAATTCGATCATGCATGCTTTGATCACCTCTGAAATGGGCCCCGATGTTTTGTCTGATCTTCGTCCCAAGCTAGCGGCCGAAAAGCCCGACAAATCTCGCCGCAAATCAATGGGATTGTTAGGCTTCTTACGTCGTGACAACTCCCCTGATAAACACAAATCCATGACCGCCGACGATATTCTTCGTTCAGCTCCGAAGCGCCAACCTCCACCGTATAATGCTGTGCGTAGTATGGCATCTGGAGATGGTTTCTCGCCACTACCTCATCCGAATGGAGATTTCCTGCCGAGCCAGGGGGTATATCCACCATCCGTAAGTTTTACTTCTTTTGAGCACACTTAATTGTCTTGTTTTACAACACTTTTAACCTTTACTCACTTTTTGTGGTGGTTGAATTCTTATGTTTTGTTTAACATTTTTTTTACGTTAACCCTCCAGAGATTTGTTGCCGATAAATACTGGCTTCCTCGGGATAAACAATGGACTCTTGGGTTTAAACGTGGTCCGCTCGATGACGATCGACTTGATTACATTGTGTTTCTTGTTCGACAGGCACTGGAAGACTGGAACTCTAGAGAAGAGGCCAAGACGAATACGGTGTTCATGTCGTCTAATAAGAATTCCGTCACCGTCGCAGTCGCTGAGCAGAAGAAGGGCGATGCCACGATTTTGATGAACTCACCGGAGCAGCTGATCGAAGAAGCAAGAAAGGCGCTGATGGAAGACGAAAGTTACGATGACACGGCTTCTCAGGATGATTACGTTAACGCACTGGTGGCACGACTCGTCAAGGATTGTTCCGTCATGGACTTGGACCGGTAGGTCGCTGGTACTCCCTACCGCCGCTGATACCTGAATCTACATTTATACTTCTACTACTTTTCCCGATGCTTTTGTATCTTTACTTATTTTTCTTTCTATGCTTTTTGTATACTTATTTTGCAACTGAAAAGAGATGTTTTGTAACATTGCTTGTGATTTGCGTTTTCTTACATGGGTCATCTGGGGACTTTAATTTGCACACTACTTATCCTTTGTTTGCTTGCTTAACTTTACCTCTGTTAAATCGGTTGACTGGACATACTCGGTTTCAATGTGAGGCTGGTTGGATTGCTTCTAACCGTTTCCGAGTGTTGACTTGATATCCGAGGACACACTTTTTCTCCAACTGTCACCACGAGCCTTCGCTTTTTTGTTTTCTTACTGACGATGTTGTTTCAGTCGCTGCATGATCCTGACGCACTTATCAAATATCGGAATCACGCCTACGGCGGTGATATTGGAGGCACTGGGGCTAGGGGAGGAGCATCTAACTATGAGACCACCCTACCCCACATCGTCCACTACACAAGTGGAATCGGGTTAGTTGTGATCATTTTGAATTAATTAGGCCGCTAAACTTGAGCCATTTACAGGAACCACGGCCAAAACGCCTTCCACATGCATCATCCGACGACCGCCTATGTTGGGCCGGCCCCGAATCAACTCAACATTCACCAACGCCAAGTCCTCCAGCAGCAACAACGCGAACGTGACCTCCAGCAGCAGAGTCAGTCATCCGGCGTACGTCATTACCACCGCCCCCACGGGAGCTACACGGGAACGACCGCTCCTCTTCATGGACCTTCAAGTCAAACCGGTATCCACTCGAGCGGATCCCCAGGCAACGGCAACTACGACTACTACCACGCCTTCAATGCATGGTTCGCCCAGAGTGGTCAAAGCCCAGATCAAGCTTCGTCCCGCTACGCCGCCCCCTCCGCTTCCCAAGCACCGGGCTCCCCGTCACGTCCCCGCCGATACGACGACCATCGTCGGGTTCTCAGCAGCTATTCCGAAAGTCCATCCGATCGAAGGACACCCCCAGTCTTCGCACCCAATTACATGCCACCCCTTACCACAACGACCCGTCAACCGCCTGCACTCCCCGCCCATGCAGGCAAAACATACCGCTTCTGAATATTCACCTCAGAAGCGTGGTTCCCTTGAATCTTCCCAAAGACCGAGATCAACATCTTCCGAGAGTAAACGATTTTCAACTGGGTTTCTTAATTGGATGTCGAACACAATGCCTCGTAAATCTGGAAGATTTAAACAGCGTAAACCGACTTCTGTGTTCTATGATTGATCCATGCCAGGTGCTCTACTTCACTTCATATTTCGGGTCTTTTTCTTTTGTATACCATCTTTGCACTAACACTCGTTTATTATTATTTGATTATTGTAATTGTACAGCCATTTTTACAATTTTGTAGAATTGTCTTTCGTGCAGCTACGTGCAAAATAAAGATGTCATTTATCTACAAGATGTTTGTTATACTGCCGTTAACCATCTAGATCACAAAACACTAAATGTAAATGTACGAAACACTGCAATTTTGTGAATTAAACCCAAATAAGGGCGAATTTGACAAAGTACGGGTCAGTATTTGACGGATTTTCACCCACTCCACCTATTGGGAAGCTGAAAAGGGAGTCAAACTTACATTAGTACCGCCGACGACGTGATCAGCGACACTAGATGCCATGCACGACCTGAAAAGGCGGATATCAGTCAGTTGTACAGTAATTTTTATTAATTAAACCCGAAAAGGGGCGGATTTGACAAAGTACGGGAGCCTAATGAAAAATTGGGCATAGGCTCCCGCGCACATGTCATATCCGCGATGGAATGGGTGAAATTCCAATACTTTGATCAGTATTTGACGGATTTTCACCCACTCCACCTATTGGGAAGCTGAAAAGGGGGTCAAACTTACATTAGTGCTGCCGACGACGTGATCAGCGACACTGCATGTCATGCACGACCTAAAAAGGCGGATATCAGTCAATTGTACAGTAATTTTGTAAATTTAACCCAAAAAGGGGCGAATTTGACAAAGTACGGGAGCCAAATGAAAAATTGGGCATAGGCTCCCGCGCACATGTCATATCCGCGATGGAATGGGTGAAATTCCAATACTTTGATCAGTATTTGACGGATTTTCACCCACTCCACCTATTGGGAAGCTGAAAAGGGAGTCAAACTTACATTAATACCGCCGAGGACGTGATCAGCGACACTGCATGCCATGCACGACCTGAAAAGGCGGATATCAGTCAGTTGTACAGTAATTTTTATTAATTAAACCCGAAAAGGGGCGGATTTGACAAAGTACGGGAGCCTAATGAAAAATTGGGCATAGGCTCCCGCGCACATGTCATATCCGCGATGGAATGGGTGAAATTCCAATACTTTGATCAGTATTTGACGGATTTTCACCCACTCCACCTATTGGGAAGCTGAAAAGGGGGTCAAACTTACATTAGTGCTGCCGACGACGTGATCAGCGACACTGCATGTCATGCACGACCTAAAAAGGCGGATATCAGTCAATTGTACAGTAATTTTGTAAATTTAACCCAAAAAGGGGCGAATTTGACAAAGTACGGGAGCCAAATGAAAAATTGGGCATAGGCTCCCGCGCACATGTCATATCCGCGATGGAATGGGTGAAATTCCAATACTTTGATCAATATTTGACGGATTTTCACCCACTCCACCTATTGGGAAGCTGAAAAGGGAGTCAAACTTACATTAATACCGCCGAGGACGTGATCAGCGACACTGCATGCCATGCACGACCTGAAAAGGCGGATATCAGTCAGTTGTACAGTAATTTTTATTAATTAAACCCGAAAAGGGGCGGATTTGACAAAGTACGGGAGCCTAATGAAAAATTGGGCATAGGCTCCCGCGCACATGTCATATCCACGATGGAATGGGTGAAATTCCAATACTTTGATCAGTATTTGACGGATTTTCACCCACTCCACCTATTGGGAAGCTGAAAAGGGGGTCAAACTTACATTAGTGCTGCCGACGACGTGATCAGCGACACTGCATGTCATGCACGACCTAAAAAGGCGGATATCAGTCAGTTGTACAGTAATTTTGTAAATTTAACCCAAAAAGGGGCGAATTTGACAAAGTACGGGAGCCTAATGAAAAATTGGGCATAGGCTCCCGCGCACATGTCATATCCGCGATGGAATGGGTGAAATTCCAATACTTTGATCGGTATTTGACGGATTTTCACCCACTCCACCTATTGGGAAGCTGAAAAGGGAGTCAAACTTACATTAGTACCGCCGACGACGTGATCAGCGACACTGCATGTCATGCACGACCTAAAAAGGCGGATATCAGTCAGTTGTACAGTAATTTTGTAAATTTAACCCAAAAAGGGGCGAATTTGACAAAGTACGGGAGCCTAATGAAAAATTGGGCATAGGCTCCCGCGCACATGTCATATCCGCGATGGAATGGGTGAAATTCCAATACTTTGATCAGTATTTGACGAATTTTCACCCACTCCACCTATTGGGAAGCTGAAAAGGGGGTCAAACTTACATTAGTGCTGCCGACGACGTGATCAGCGACACTGCATGTCATGCACGACCTAAAAAGGCGGATATCAGTCAGTTGTACAGTAATTTTGTAAATTTAACCCAAAAAGGGGCGAATTTGACAAAGTACGGGAGCCAAATGAAAAATTGGGCATAGGCTCCCGCGCACATGTCATATCCGCGATGGAATGGGTGAAATTCCAATACTTTGATCAGTATTTGACGGATTTTCACCCACTCCACCTATTGGGAAGCTGAAAAGGGAGTCAAACTTACATTAATACCGCCGAGGACGTGATCAGCGACACTGCATGCCATGCACGACCTGAAAAGGCGGATATCAGTCAGTTGTACAGTAATTTTTATTAATTAAACCCGAAAAGGGGCGGATTTGACAAAGTACGGGAGCCTAATGAAAAATTGGGCATAGGCTCCCGCGCACATGTCATATCCGCGATGGAATGGGTGAAATTCCAATACTTTGATCAGTATTTGACGGATTTTCACCCACTCCACCTATTGGGAAGCTGAAAAGGGGGTCAAACTTACATTAGTGCTGCCGACGACGTGATCAGCGACACTGCATGTCATGCACGACCTAAAAAGGCGGATATCAGTCAGTTGTACAGTAATTTTGTAAATTTAACCCAAAAAGGGGCGAATTTGACAAAGTACGGGAGCCTAATGAAAAATTGGGCATAGGCTCCCGCGCACATGTCATATCCGCGATGGAATGGGTGAAATTCCAATACTTTGATCGGTATTTGACGGATTTTCACCCACTCCACCTATTGGGAAGCTGAAAAGGGAGTCAAACTTACATTAGTACCGCCGACGACGTGATCAGCGACACCGGATGCCATGCACGACCTGAAAAGACGGATATCAGTCAATTGTACAGTAATTTTTATTAATTAAACCCGAAAAGGGGCGGATTTGACAAAGTACGGGAGCCTAATGAAAATTTGGGCATAGGCTCCCGCGCACATGTCATATCCGAAAAATAAAATGGGTGCACTTTCGGCGTTTTTTGCTAGTGCACCCAAACCTTAAATTTTTTTTGCCAAAACTGGCTAAGTTTTACACTAAAAATCATTCAAACTTACATATAGTGTCGCCATCGGGTCGCTGCTGGTATCCGACCAACATGTGCCGAATAATGAATCGCGATGGAGCGTGACGATGACCGCAAAAAGGAGCACATCGTAGTTTGTGAAACCTTTTCGATGGCGACATGACTACGGTAGTCTCTACTTATGACATGGTTTTCCGAAGTGTTGACCGTTTTAGACTGTTATCAAAATGTCAGATTGGTTCAACAGTTTGCGTTGGAACAATCTTATAAAACTGAAGCCTTGAACTTTGCAAGATTGTTGGCACGGAGGAAGTGAGCTGTGATCGAGCAAGTGTCAATAGTATGTTAGGTTGTGGTAAGGAGTGTTCTCTCTTGTCCTTCTTGCTGCTAATGCTGTCAAGAATGCTGTAAAATGGAAATTGATGTGTGAGTTGTGTGGAATTCGTCATTCAGGCCTTCCGTGAGGCAATATGAATGCCAGATCAGAATGTTCAACGACTGTCTAACGCGCGCATCTTCAACAGTTTGAAGATTATACACCTTTATTGCAAAAAGGTGTCTCTCAATGAGTTTTTGTTACTCACATGCGCTCTTCTTTGTCCCAGTTTGACAAGGATAAGAAGTTTCATCAGCCATGTCTTTTTTGTGATTTTTAAAACTCATAAGCAATTTGCAATAACAAAAAGCAGTTGGTAGTCAGTCTACCTTGTCGATTTGTTACCGACAATTTAACAAACGTGCCAACAATACAAAACAGCAAACGCAATATCGGTCTCCCGTCGATTCCCTAAGGGATCGACTATTTAGTGTTTACTCATATCAATCCTGTTCTGTTCCATTGAGCGTCAAGTATCCGTTAATGTAAAAGAGGCGGTCGCCAAACCAGCCTAATTTTGGGGCCCCGTGGAACGATGAAGCTCAATGGAACAGAACAAGACTGATTACGTAACACACAATCAGTTTATGCTCAAACGCATAAAAACAAAACTTGCGTTTGGCGTTTTGCATCGTTGGCACATGCGCCAATCGTTGAACCTTCTGATCCGGCATTAATTATGTTCCCTACAACCCTCACATCAATTCCCATTTTACAGCATTCTCGACAGCTTCTGCAGCCTTAAAAAAACTCACTCCCTCAACCTAACATACTATCAACACCTGTTCGTTCCAACACTGCTTCACTGCTCCATGACCTCATGCATGCAAAGGTCAAGACTTCAGTCAAACAAGATCGGTCGAACGCAAAATGCTGAACCAACCTGACGTCCTAATAACGGCTCGAAACGTTCACTGCAGCGGCGAACCATGTCATCTGCAGAAATAGCCGTAGCCGCATCGCCATCGGCTGGATCCCAAAAACTACGACGCGTTGCCTCCGTCGTACGGCCATCGTCACTTCGGGATTCACGATTCGGCCATGCTGGTCGGCGTCGTGCGAGGCTGGGACCATCTTGATGCTGGATCTGAAATGTGAGCATGGTTAAAAACTGTAATTAGAAGGTGGCAAAGTAAAACTTACGTTGTTGGACGGGCAAACGGCGATCTAAATCGAAGATAACATGGCCAATGCTTGTAAGCAGCGATGACATATATCCAAGTGACTTCCAAACATTCAAACATCCGAATTTTAACCAACCAATGAAATAACAATGTCAACAAACAATATAAAAACATACAAACAAGACTGTGTACAAATCAGTGAAATAGGCCTTCTTGAAAAGCATTGCCACTGATGTAGAAGCGACATGAATGACGATAAGTTGATTGGCCGGGTTCGGATGCATCGACGGAACGAAATCAGGCGTTCAGAAAATATTATAATCTGAAGGCCCTAGCCTAGACGGTAACCCCGGAGTGTAGAAGATTCAAGCGAGGAATAGTGAACTGGACGGGGTTGCCTCATCGTCGGAATTGCGGGCGCAGCGGCTTGAGTCGACTGAAATTGAAAAAGATTATAAGAATGAAGCAAAAACGACAAAATCAAACCAACCTATGTCGATGCCAAGCTTGAATTCCCGCGATTTACACGTTCACGTTGACGGCGAACAGCAGGACTCGGGGTTCGTCATATGCGCAGTTGTGACATTGAACGTCGTTCCCGACGTCCGAAGCACATCCAAGTGATCGGCGTCAGGCACACTTTGGCAAACAACCTACCGCCTGAGGACCACAACCTAGACCAATCCACTGGCGACCTTAAGGTATGGATCAGTCCAGATTGTGGCGACGAAATCTCCCTCTTATTCGAGGATTAACAGAGTAATGTTGTTGCCCCATCAAACAACATTACTCCGAGCCCTCTCGAACAGGAAGACTTCGCCAATCAGGTCTCCAACCGATCGAAATCCTCTGAGAACAGAAAGATTCGACCGATTGGAGACTCGAGGATCCATCTCAGACGACAGCTTATTCACCAAGGCGTCCCGCTTACCGACCTCTTGGATGTGCGACCAACTGCCAGGAACAGTCTTCGTTGCCACATTTGCGACATCACCGACGATCTCCATCAAGTCAAGGGTACTGATGTGACCAGACAGATTGGCAAGTCTGAACCGGCCGCATCTCTTCCCCTTTTGAGTTCGCCATCGCCGTGATCATGATGCTGCTGGTCTCGTGGCGTAGGAGAGGAACGACCACGAAAAGGACATCAGACGGCGAATGATGCCGTAAACGGTCTGGCACGTCGACGATTTACCATTGAGCGCGATGAATCGGAGCGATGTCGATAAAAGGTGTGCCTGAAGCAATGCAAACTTGAGTGAAATGCATTGAATAGACGACTGAAAGAACTTACCAAATGGCAATAGAAGCATCCATTTACGCGCGAGCTCAAAGAGCTCTGCACTGTGGATTGAAACGATGTTGGAAGAACGAGATTGAGGGTTGTCTGAAATGCCATAAACTTGAGTAAAATGCAAAGATAACCCAAATAACCAAACTTACCAAATAGCAGGAGAAACATGCAGCAACTTGCGATAAGATCAGACAAGTTGAAAAGCGATGTCAAACTTTGATGCAGCCGTCGACATCAGGTGAGAGAACTGCAATTCTGGAGTGATCGCATGTAAGAAGAGCGCTGGTTGTAAGATCTGAAATGATAGTAGGCATAAAACAGTCAAACAATCAACTAAATTTGACACTTACCGTATACAACCGCAGCTAAACAGCACATAGCAGGCTGTCAGTGTTACCATCAGGGACGAGAAGATTGAAAGCCTGAAATCAAAAAAATTATGAATCAAATTAAAAAACAGAATGTTAAACACATTAATCAACAAAAAATTGCCCTTGGCAATGAAAAGTCAAAGAAAAACAAACCTGGTATGTGACGAAACGCGCGTTGGAACGACCAGAACACGTGTCTGTAAGAAGACAACGAATACGTGTTGACGGAAGTTCCCATTTCTTCGACGATCCATTCAACGTCGGAAACGATTCTTGAACTCATGTCCGGGAATCGAAGCCAGAGCAGATCCGCATTGGTAACGGATCTCTCGGCGGCGCCGGTGCAGATGGTGAGGTTGGCATCCATGGCCAATCAAAAACGGCCATCTTACACCAAAGGGTAGGGGGCGCAAGTTGGATGGCTGTGGAGTCGACACGGTTTGGTGAATCCACAAAGGAAACACTTTGACGGAACCGTGCCGAGTCACACAGCGGCAGCTCAAGCTACCGAAGGCTCGTTTTCCCCCGGGTTCACCTGCCACGCCCATCTGTAAGGTTATATGCGAACCTCAGGCTGCGTGCGGTTCCCCCCGGCTACGAGCCTTCACGGCATCCCTGCCTACGTGAGAGCGCGATGGCTTCGATCACGTTTTGCCTGATGCACAACAGACCTGAAAAAGTGTCAATGTTAGAAGTTGATAAAGATGGAAAAAAGTTCAAATGACTTACTGTTCATCTAGGAGCTCGCGCCTTGACATCGTCCTTGAGAAAGTTGAAGCGATGGTAACGCGGAGACGACGACGGCTTCGTTGAATGAAGCCATAAAGTTCTGATCTGAAAGCAAAACTGAGATTAGAATTTGGAAAAGGAGGTCGAAGAGAAAAAGACTTACGAAAAAAGAACTGTGACGGGCTACATCCGAAGATTCGGAGGTTTGCGATGAGTCGCAAGAATGGATGGAAAAGTTACCTGAAAAAGAGGTACGGTTAAAATGGATGTCGCAATTGGTAATGTATTTAAGCATAAAAGGAAAGCTATAGCTCACGAAACAAGATGACACGATAAGATTTGGGAAAAAGCCACGCAAATGAGCAATAAAACAAGAAGAAACAACAATTTATATAATTCAAATGCCCTCAAGCACCGATAATCCTGTATTCCCTGTAGAACACGCGATAATAGAAAAACGGATATATAAAAACAGTCTCTAAACCCGGAGACGAGAGGTAGAGTGCACAAACGCCCCTTCCGGGGGGCAACACACAAGAAAATGTGGTCAAACACCGACAAAAAGAAGCTAGAGATGGTTGAGCCACACCTGAATCGAAAAAGAATAACCAAAAGCATCTTTAGTAAGATATCATGGCAAATTTGGACATGAAATCATGTCCAGCAAAGGAGGACTTCGAGCAGTCTCGAACCAAGCTCAAAAATGCGGTTTTTCCGGCTCCAAACCATCTACCAACCGAGTTGGATCGCCCGGGGCCAAGATGGGAACAAAATAAAAGCAAAAACAACGGATGAAAACGGAGATAATCGGCATTTTCCGCTGATAACGGAAATTCGTAAAGCTGCACGATGACGATAGGGATGCACGTACTCTCGCTGCACGCCGACTCTTCCCTTGCAAAAATCAGTGCAGTGATGCGCACATCAGCATAGTCGCTTGGCTCGGTCGAGAGCAATCCGACGCACGTCGGCATGAAACGACCGACTGTCAGGTATGCGCATGGCAAGTGTGTTCGGCCTGCCATGGCTCGACTGACCAAGCCCCTGTTTTTTGTCCATTGATTCAGCTTTGAATCCCTGGAAAAACGGATGCTCTGTTAGCTCTGGTGTATCAGGGCCAGAGGCATTTGACTTGCCGATTTCATGTCATCTAGCTTTGATCCAGTGCCGTGTGTTTTACAATCCGGCCCTCTTTCAAATCTTTTTGACGTGCTATCTGCTGATTTCTACAAATGTTGCTACTTGCACTATCTTACTTGCATTACCCATGTAAAACAGCTTGATTGATGCCCACGGGCTGATCCCCACACTTCCTCTGGCTGCATTCGACGCACAATTTTCGAAAACACGCGCATTCATTTTTTGCAGGGTGCAGCTATTCGTAATTTGCTGCGGACCAAGTCACTTCCTCTTTTCACTTCCTGAGGTCCATCCGATCAGACGCGAATCCTCCTTGAAGCTCTTCCACGCCTGTTTCAACTATTCAAACTTGGTCGACAGCTCTGATGCCGACGGCAAAAAAGAAGACATCTCGGAGTGTGTCGGGGAAGAACCCGGATTCGGTCAGTTGAAGTTTTTCCCATCAAAATTAAACTTTCTCTGCATTCTCTTGTTTCTTACAGATTGACGACCCTCCTGGTGCAAGCTGTAATGCCTCAGGTCGTCGCACCGCTCGTAGGCGAAACAAAACTGCAGACGATGCCAGCAGCGTTGGAGACGACCATCCGAAAGATGGTCCGAATGCAATCGGTGAAGCTGGAGTGCAGTCTAGGCCAAAGCACATGAAAAAAAAGTCGAAAGCTACCCCTGCACGGTCCCCTACACCAACGGAAGGTTTGTGCTTAGAAATGAGTTAATATTATATATGAAATGTTACATTTTAGAACGCCATCAGCGTGAAGCCGACTGTGCCGAAGTCCCACGCCACCGACAAGACAAGCTGCGTCCTCAGCGTGAACAAGCTCTCGCCAAAGATGCCATGGCTGGAAAAGAACCAAAAACAAGACTTGAAACCCTGATGGAGCAGATTTTCGACCAAATTGAAGGTTTCGAAGCCCTTTTTTCGAAGGACAACGGTTAGTTCGGGTTTATTGATGCTCTTTTTAAAACTGGTATATATTCATTTGCAGAATCATCTATCAGCGACTTTCTCATTGATCTTCCCGTCTTGGAATCTCTTCACAACGAAGTCCACAAACTCAAATCGTGGCAGAAACTTCACAAAATCGACAACGACCGGTTGGCCAAGTTGATAGAACTGCTGGAAAACAATATCTGCGACGTCATCGATCAGGAAGGCCAACTCAAATGTCGTGACATCTTTCAAAATGACGACGTCGACAACGAATCGACGAAAGAGCTGTGGCATGAACGACTGATTCGAGCTTCCTTCGCGGCTTCGACATCGATGCTTATCATGACAGCCCGTAACATTCCAAGGGCAGTCGTCAATGAGGACACGGTAGAACGGTCAATGCAACTTTGCAAATTGCTTCTAACTCACGTTGTCTACCCGGCTGTCGGCACGATTGTCCCGAAGTCAAACAGGAAAGGCACTGAAGCCAAATCGCGACGAGGACAATGCGATGGAGAGATGTTAGTGCCGTGGTTTGATGCCGTATGTATTAGGATTGCCGGTATCATTACGTGTTTTTCGGAGTTTGTAAGTTTGTTTTACACTCATATTGTTACCCATTATATTCAATCTGTCTTTGTTTACAGATTCGGATCCACAAAATGGATGAGGTTGCTGTTGTTCAGATGAGTGTAATGGCCAGTGCCCCCTTCTTTGTCGACAATATCGGCGTAATTCATCAGGCATCGATCCAGCTTCTTTCGACCATCTTCCGACAGTATGAAAATCTTCGAACCGGTGTCGTTCACGAAATATTTACGTCGATTCACCAGATTCCTTCGAATAAGAATCCCGAAAACTGCTACCCTCTCAGCAACAATAACTCTATCCACAATTTCACGGCGTTGTTGTTGCAATTGGTCCAATCTGTCGTTGTGGTTTGTTTCTTCTTTTGAATTTGATTTTTTAAACTTTCAAAGTGACTTTTTTTGCAGATTCCATCATGCATGCGCACCGTTGAGGGAAAACAAGAAAGTATCCCCGAAGAAACCGATTCCACCATCGTTTCCGGTGTCAATGAAGCAAAGAAATGGGCTCGAATCCTTTTAAATCGCTTCTTCCGTCGATCCACTGCGAAAGGGGAAGACAGTTGTCGTCGGAATTTTGAGAACTTCTTTCATGACTTGCTGTCAGCCCTAGATCATCCTGACTGGCCAGCTGCTCAGCTCATGGTAAAGGTTCTCGGCAGCTTGTTGGTCGAATCATTCCGCAACAAAAAGCTTGAATCGTCTGTCCGTACCGTCTCGCTGAATTACCTTGGCATCATTACGACTCGACTCCGAAAGAATGTGGTGCAAGCGTTTTCTGACGAAACCAAACGGCTTGATAAATCGCGGTTAGACGATGTAATCCGAAAGATACTGCAAGACACGTCTACGGTAAGCTAAGCAACTTGTTGTGATATCCGCATTAATGCTTTCTTTTTTAGCCTTCTTACACCGAAAAGATGCAAAAGCTCCAACAAGCTCTTTTCGACTACATCGTGGCTACAAAACGTGGAAACGACAGATCTGCCGAGTACGCTGTCTCATTCTACATTGGCGAGTGGTACAAAAGCATGGTTGAAGACGTTTCACAGTGTCGGGAGATTCTGGATAACATGAAAGACAGCCATGATGGTGACTGCCGTTTACGATTAAAGGAAGAAAAGCGCCTGAAGAAAATTATTAAGCGTGTCGAAGACATGAAGGACTTCTGGATCGCAGTCGCGGACAAATACGACCTCAAGAAGCCCATTACATGCGCCACCCAGACCAAAAGCGGTATGATTGAGGAGGATGTGTGCTGGGCTGTGAAGTACCTCACCATGAACAATGAATTTCTGCAGTCCTTCGATGTCTACCTTCAAGTTATCGTCGAAGCAGCGCAATTTGAAACTGCCGTCAGTCTTCGAACCAAAGTCATGCGGATTCTGACCGCCATCATTGAAGCTGATTCAGATGTTCTGGCGATGCCCCAGGTTACGACCGCTATTCATTCTCGATTGAGGGATACGAATGCCGCTGTACGTGAAGCTACGCTTGAGCTCATCGGAAAACACATTGTTTCCCTGCCGGATTTGTTCGACAATTATTACGTCATTTTGGACGACCGTATCCATGATATCGGTGTCTCTGTGCGGAAACGTGTCCTTCGGATTTTCCGCGACTATATTGAAAAGATGCCGACAAATGAGAAGGTGCCCGCGATCATTGCAAAAATCTTGTTGCTGGTTGCTGATTCTGAAGAAGGCGTACGAAAGCTGGCTTTTGAAGTGTTGACGTCCTACGTTTTTGTGCCATTGCCGGTTGATGAAACTGAGACGATTGAAAGACGCATCGAAACGCTTGTGGACTCTGTCAATGTAATCATGAAGGGTGGCAAAACTGAAGTGATTGAAAGTTTCATGACGGCTGTGCTGAAGAAAGACGACCTCGATCACTCCGTACTGACAGCCGCGCAACAGAATGCCGACGCTTTGGTGACTTACGTTCAGAAACTGGACAACGACTGTGCCGCGTTGGTGAACGTCGAAAGTATCACCCTCGAGCGGAAGGTCGAAGCTGAGAAGCCATTCCATGAACGACGTCTCGCAGCCTTCACCATCCTTTCCAAAATGGCAAAAGTACATCCTGGGTTGATTGTGGAACATGTCGACATGCTCATGCCATATCTGACTCCGCCGTTGCTGACCTCGACTGATAAACTCGTACTGAATCATGTCATGAAGATCCTTGGGTGCATTGTCCCTCTCATTGATCATCCATCTGATCACTTCCTCAACACTGTCGACGAACGGATGTGTGCCATTATTGAAAGTCAAGGCATGTTGCTCATCGAAAGTGCTATTGCCTCTATCGGTACTGTTTTGAAGCATTGGCCCAAATTTGAAAGCAGGATCGTCCCTCGTGTTCAGCAGTACATTGGTTATCTCCATCGAGTTAGAACGGAAATGTCGAACGCGGAAGACGAGAAGGACCGATGGATTGTTCCAGCAGCAAGAATTCAAAGCATTCGTCGCATTCTGTTTTCAATTGGACCGCTGTGCCGTTTTATCGACTTTGATGGATTCAATAGCGATCGTTCCGCCGGTCTCAGTTGTGAAAAATTATCTCGCGGAAAGAAGAAAGCCGGTCGAATGGTTCAAGATGTATACTCGCTGTTGATGTTCTACTCCAAAGCTACGAATGCTGATGTAAGTCCGAGAGCGATTGGTGCCATTGGACACGTATGTACCGAGTATCCGGAATTCTTTGATCGTCAAGAACTTCGCGACATGTACAACTTGCTTCTTCGAAGCCGTGACACTGCTCATTCTACACAAAAATGTCACGTATTGCGGAACTTGAGCCTGTTTCTGATGGTTGAAGAGGAACGTATTTTGAAGGCCAGTGAAGAATGTAGGTTTTGACTCGTATTGAACTGTAACCTCACTAATGAATTATTTTCCAGACCGAAAAATGCGTGCAGAACAAGGCGAAATCGAAGGCGACGAACTCAGTGTTGTTGACACACGTGGCAGTAGCCGTTTTGGCGTTATCCAAGTGTTTTGGGGCCACATTCTGGCCAGCTACATCACCACGAACGTCGATGTCCGCAACGCGGCTTCACTTGTCGTCTACCAAACGATGCACCAAGGTCTGGTAACTGCAAGCGGAGCTCTTCCAACAATGGTAGCAATGACGTCGGACCCAAGGGCTAACATCCGTCTTCCCATGGAAGTGCTTCTAAAAGAAATCGATGCAAAGTTTGATGGAATGCTCGCGTCTAATGTTACTCGTGGAATCCGTCAAGCCTTCGCTCTTCACAAATGTATTGCATCTGCCGGTGATCAAAAGACTCCCATTCGTGGATTCCGATCGATTGAGCAATGCCCGGCAAATTTGATGGATGAGAACGGGCTTCCAAAGCAGTCTATTCATGCTGCTCCATTGTTGAATGCATTGTATAACTGCCTTCGGACGACTCGACGTCAGCGACGAAGCTTCATATCAAGCGTGGTTCACATGCTTTCGGATGATTATCATGACTATGCGCAGGAACTCACAATTGAAGAGTATCTCTTTGTAGCGGATAACCTTGCGACGTTCCCGTACCAGATGCTTGATGAACCGTTGTATCTGATCCATGTTGCTGATCGAATCCTTGCCGCGTCTGGGCACAATGTACTGATTCCATTCCAGTTCATGTTGACACCAAAGCAGCCGGGTGAGCTGAATAGTGAGGATGAAGAATTCAAGCCAGACAATCTGTTCCGTCGACTTCCCGACGACATGACGCCAATATACAACTTGATGAAAACGTATCAATCGTGTATTTTGCTGCTGTGTATTCGAACCTACTTGATGCAACTTTACCGATTGACTGATTCGTAAGTTTTTGCCAAACTACAAAATTGAATTGTGCTTGACTTATATATCCATTTTAGGAAAGTGCGTGCTTACAGTCCCTCTGATACAGCCAAAGTTTATGAAAAACCTATTGTCCGACAAACCATTCCCATCTTTCACCCCGATCTCACCATTCAAGCACTTCATTCCGACAATATTCAGCAGAGAAACACCGCCGAAGGCAGATTGAGCTTCTGCGAGCAAATCAGTCATGTAGGTATTTTTTAGAACTGCGTTTCTTTCAAAATTCTTGTTTCAGTTTCGCACAACATTCTACTCCTTGAGTGTTCATGAAAGCAGCGACGACGGCAACCTTGCCAGCATTCCGATGGACAACGACAGCGATGACGAGCCAGAAGTGAAGCGTAAACGACGTTGATATAAAGCTAGTCTCTTGTTGTTTCAGTTTAAGGTTTTTTTAGTAAATGCTTGTAGTTTTGTGTGTTTTTGTTGCTTTTTTGGGTGTTAATATGTGTTATCTAACCTATTTTTAATGTTTTATTTCTGCATAAAATTCTAAATCAAAATCAACGTTAAAAGTGCGACTTCATGCAAAAAAGCAATGATGTGTGTTGATGCTGCCCCATTGTTGAATACGTTGGATAACTGCCTTTGGACGGAAACAATTTTAGTTAGAGGTAGAACCGGCTGCATCAAAGCCATTCGGGATTCCATGCGTCGAAGATGGAGATTCCGGAACTGTACCGTACCTTCACCGTGTACAACATTGACTAACCACCTTTTATGTTACAGTACCGATCGGCCGTGTTTTGCCAGTGTTTGAGCTTGGAGACTAAAAAGTGTAATATAAAGTTGCCATTAACTGTGCACTATCGGCGATGGCATTGTTTTTAGTAAATCAAAGTCTTTATTAGAAGGATGGGAGTTGTAAATCGATTCTCGCTTAAATGTAACCGAAAAAAGGCGGGAAAATGGCATTGTGGAGTCATGCAAAAAAATCGCAATTCGAAGATGTTTTTTGTTTTTCTATAAAATTGATTGTACATAGTGTTGCATGCATTTGTTTTTAATAAATACGTTTACTAGAAAAGGTGGAGATATATCGACCACTTTGTATCGGTCAGATTATCCCTGTTTTCATGCTTATTCGTTGACCTATGGTTACATGCCTTCCAGGGCAATCGACCACTTTAGAACGCTTTCATTACCTCAAATATCCTACTCAAAATAGCAACAAGAAGTTGTCGTGTTCTCAAGTTTAATAGCCACTTTCTCAATTGTGCAGTTGATTTGCTGACTGTGTTGCGATCATTTTTTTGCTGCTAAAAAATAAAGATTGACAATCTTTGGTATAAAAACTGGGCCCCAACTTTCATCGAAGTAGGACTAATCAATATGCTGAACCTTCGGCTTTACGGGGATCCTGGTTATATCTACAGTTGCACACCACTGGAATTATATTATAGTACATGGTCTGCCAAGTCAGTTTAATTTCGTTGGTTCATGGTTTTTACAACATTAGTTTCAGGCGCAAGAAGATGACTTTAAATTGGAACTGCATGCTTCTTCGGGAAACGATGATTACTTCAGTGTATTCCATCAAAGCGTTGCAGAATTTTTCGAGGAAACACATGAAAAGTGATAAGGACACTGTGCTAACTATAGCTCAAGTTAGATTTAAAGTGTATTACAAATTTAAAGTTGATGTGTCAGATGACGAAGAGTTTGGCGAAGGTGAAGGCGCATCCTCAAGCGACGAAGGAAGCAGTTCCAAACGGCGTCGACTTGATTATGAATACTTTTCTTAATATCACTTTTGTTATTGCGAAACTTAATATTTAATTTTTATCACTTTGCACGACCTCTTATTTTTCTTTGACTCTATTTATTATTGTTATATTTATTAAAAACGATACCAATAACATGGATAAGGCTTATTATTCAACTAATAAATGTCTTTTAACTTTTTTCATTTTTTTAACCGTTGTCTTTATCAATCAGGATTGTAAGGCAGCGTAATCTTGAAGGTCACATAATTTATATTTGATAAATGTCACGCTTTTTATACCATCAGTATGCCACCAAAGTCACTGCTGCCGTTGTGTATTCATTGTCATTGTCCATGTGAACGCCT
This sequence comes from Panagrellus sp. LJ2285, assembly GCA_024447235.1. NCBI lineage: Eukaryota > Metazoa > Nematoda > Chromadorea > Rhabditida > Panagrolaimidae > Panagrellus > Panagrellus sp. LJ2285. The sequence continues at coordinate 198,258 of JAMRYB010000017.1, forward strand.
GAGACCACAAAGGGTTGCAAAAGTATTTCCGTCGCTTGTGATGAATCGTCCAGCATTCTCCAGAACTACTAAAATTTGCCACTGTCACGATCGAAAGCAAGGGGTTCAAAAAATTTGACGTCCGGCATTCCGTCTTTGCGGCGCAGTTAAGCAGGGCTTTAAATGGCGTTCTGGCCGTCGGGGCACGAAATACACGTGCCAATAGCCCTTCATTTGCTGTCCCGAAGTTGGTTGTGTCCATCTGGGATGCTAAATTTACGCTTGTATACGACGCAATTTTGTATTAATGCGAAGATAAAACAAGCGCAAACAAATTTGTATCACTGCGAAATAGCCTTTAACCTCGGTCTCTCGTGTAATAAAATCTCGAAATCCAACGTTTACCCAAGGAGCATGAAGTATGCATTTCATCAATGTCGGGCATAGTATTGAATGGTTATACTTTTTCTATTCTAATTGTATTTTTTGTGGATTAACGGTTTTTCGTTACGAATATACATAACTTATGTTTACAACTTTAGTTTACATTGGCCTCTGCCTTTTTAATTGTGGTAGTTGACGTCCTCGGGATCCCCTTAAAGAATGTACAGATACGTATAAATAAGGACAAATTCCGAGACCATTTGCCTTGTTAGACGGCGTTTTCTATCTAAAATAAAAACCACAACAGCTGGTTCTGTTGACTCAAACGCTTGACAGATTATTATCCGCCATATTCCTTTTTTCCATTAGAAAAACATTTGCTGGTAGTTTTTATAAGGGAAAGGATATCTTTAGTCGGCAATTACACATGGAATAAGCGGGTCTCTGGTAGTATAGTAGTATATTCCGAAAACATGTCACCTTTCACTCATGTCCGATGAAAAAAACAAAGAGTTAAAGCAATGCATCCACCCTCCGTTTCTCGGCGGCCGTAGGCCCATCATTCATCACTGCTAATCTTTAAATCTCTGTTTTTAGCAGATACTTATTTATTTTCTCATCGTGCTTCTTATGTTGTTGCTCAACGTCTTGTCCTTTTTTTCACTGACTGACTTTTCATTCTCATCCTCTTATAAGTTTTTTTGTGTCGTTTTCCACAGTTCATGGATTCATGCTTCAACGTGTCCGGCAGAGCCTCCAAACTAAGCGTGTGTCCATATGTGGCACTGGCCTGGAGGGAGGAGAGGGAGCTGGACTCCCAAGGGCTTGTTTCGAAGGAGCATGGCGTGTACTGCCGAGTCCTTACCCTCTTTAGAGCATATTTTTGCCCCCTGTGGCCCCGGTTTTGTGTGTCGCTATTCAATGTGCAAGTGCCCGTAGAGTTTTTTTAAACGTAAAATAGCCAATGGACTGTGATGGTTCAGAAAAGGTGGTCCTTGCCTGGTTTGTCCCTTTTAACTTGACACAGCGTGAATTGAAGGCGCGCATTTTACAACCAAAAGTGAAAAGACGCGCTTGTTAGTCAGATTATAACAAGCACTTCATTAACTCTATGCGCTTAGGCTTGCTTCTTCTTGCCCGAGGCGCTTCCTTTTGCCCCCGGCCTCGTACGACGGCCTTTGTGATAGGCCTTGCGATGCGGCGACATTCCCCACAGATGTGAAGCTGATAATGCCGACAGCAGCAGTTGCACGATGACCAAGATGCTTGCGGTTTGGTTCATACTTTTCTTGAACAGCTTCCTTACGAGTTTGTCAAAAGTTCATGGTAGGTCGCTTGAACACTGCTTTACTTCCTTTGAACAAGAATTTTTGAATGGGATCCTCATGGGTGCGAAGTTTTTAGCTTTCGCCGTGAGTACTGCACCGGACAATGGAGTCTTCCTTCTCCAAAGACACAATCGACCCACCTCCGAGGGAAACGTGTCACATTCAGACATCTATGTTCACAACGGATGTTTTGCTAATAGCGAACAACTTCTCACAGCTAACATCGGAGAGCAAAACTTTCATTTGCCATTAAATCCGTCAGCGCAGAACTTACACTGTGCCGTGGCACTTAAAATTATCGATGAAAAAGTGTCAATTGTAAGACATTTTCGAACAAAAAAACAAATAGTAAAGTCATAGTTATGTTTACAAATTTCAGGAAAGACCGTTTGTCGACATTGTTGTCTACCGTGATCATGCATGGACAAATACATTCAAACAAAAGTTATGCATCACGGCTCAACTACAAAATTCAAACTTTAAAAGCATTACGGGTTCGTGTTCTTTCTCCGAAAACGACGCCTTTTTGAATGCGTGTTTAATTCGACAAGAGATTCCGTTTGCTTGGTTCCACCTTAATGGTAATCACGACCATCACTATGCCGTAAGTCATTTTTTCACTTATGATAACTCAATTGTAGCAAATGCTCTAATGATGGATGTAATGTGTTAAACACACACTTCCGACTTTGCCAATTTAATTATTTGTTCTTGTAGAACCATGTGAAAGTGTCCTACTCCGTGGGGACGTATTGTACGGCACCACATATCCCATTGAAGAACCAGAGAGTGACTTTGTTGGCTGACATGACCAAATTTCAATCCCATTCTCTCAGTTTAGGACCGGAAAGGTTTGTCAAAGCCCGTTTTCCTTTGCTTCCCGATAATTTGAAAATGCCAGAGGCAACAAGAGCTTTGCGAAGTGGCTAAAAACGTTCTCGCCATTTCAGACATTTTTCTTTACTGGCCAGACCCAATTTGACGTTCGTTTCCGACTCTATGGCGCCACTCTTTGTCCATTTCCGCACTAGTGCCGACGACGAATTGACGAATGCCACTACAAGTCGCCTGAGGCGCATCGAACTCAAAGTGTGGATGGATTCACGGCTCGAATTGCAGTCCGCAACATCACTTGCACCTGACAGTTGGAAACTCAGGGTTGCATCCACGGCACCCCCGTCATTTCATACATCTTTCGCGTTACAACCACAGCGGGGATACAGAAAAATGAAGCAAATGCCAGTTGACGGAGCATATTTGTTGGCCATGATCTTTCGGGTAAAGCAACAGCCAGAAAATGGGGTCCTCGCTGGGATATCGGAAAACAAACACATTTCATTGCACTGGTCATTACAATATTTCTATGATGACAACATCGTTACGAATGAGTCACGTTTAGTGACTGAATTCTCACTTGGACTTGATGAAGCTTATGGTATCGCAGCAGTCTCGAGAGTATGTTAATCAGTTCAAAGTTCATTATAAGCTCATTTCCTGTGGTTTAGGACTACGACATCATTAACACTGCTGCCATATCTGGAACACAAACAGCGACCCCGATGCATATTTACAGTGTATCTGAAGCCGGCCAACTCCGAGACGTAACCGACAAGGCTCATTGTATTAGTTCCGAACCTCGTTTGTTAAAAACATCGCCGACATGCACTTCCGTGTACGTTGATGGTTCAGAAGTACGGGGCTCTAATGGGATTGAAGTACATGTTCAATACCGTTTGTTGAGCAGCAAGGCTATATTTACTGTCTGGTATCCCAAACTGCCTATTACAGTATGGGTAAGTGATCCAGTGTTGAATGCTATCAGTGACTGGCATGTAGCGGTATGGAAAGATTTACCACATCGAAGGCGTAGAGCACAAGAAGCCCGTCAATTTGCATGCAAACCACGCTACCAGCGGACTGAAATCCGAGTCCTCGCAGCTTTCCATGTCGTCGATGAGGAAACGGGGGAACGAACGTTTCTCACGGGGTCTAAAGAGCTTATGTTTGATGTGACTCAAATCTCAGCAAGCCGGATACAAAGTGAAGATCCGAGTATTCTCGTTGTGCAGAAAAAGGGACCAAAGCTAATTGGTGTTCCTAAGCGACCAGGTGTAACGCGTCTTGTGATTAAGACCATTGCACCTGCGATTGATTATGGCAGTATTAGCATTGCGGTTTGTGTTTAAAAAATTTGACGATGTTGCGTAAGGTAACTCATTTAAAATTAATTACAGGTCAGTGACGATCGTGTTTCTCCAACTCAAATTGTAATCTGGCCAGTAGCAGATGTACAACTACAACTCTTACCACAAGCAAACAACCCGCTCCAATATGAATTGGCTACACAAATCCAATCCGTATTCACACACCAATATCAGGTTAGTAGGGGGGACATAGACACAGATAGGCTTGTTTGTCAGTTATTTTTAATGCTACTTTTTAAAGCATGGCACAATCGAAGCATACATATTTTATTCCGATGCCCAGAGAGAATTACTTTCCGATGTGGATACGAAGGAATACTCGTTGAGTGTGTTTTCAAGCGATGACCAAGTTCTTCGACTCACGCAACAACGGGGTCCTCCGACTGTTGAGTTAATTGCACTACGAAATGCCGATGAGATCATGCTTACGGTGGAAGTTCACAGTCCGACATTTTGCGAAGAAGATGAAGCTCCACCGGTGTGCAGTGGTCAAACAGGCGTACAAATAATGATGAATGGTGGACATTTCGATGGAACTGAAAACAATGATGGTGTTTACGGTTTGTTTTTCATTTTCGGGCTTTGATGATGCTAATCTGAATCGTTTTAGCACAAAACGGAAAACAACAGTACGAGGAAAACAACGATGGGCATTTTGATTTCCAACCCCTTCTTGTCATTCTGCTAACTTTACTACTGATTATCTGTCTGTTCCATCTTGTGACAGGCCATTATCGCAGTCTCCACCATGGCTATGAAAAATTGGTTGTGCCATTGTTGGCAAGATTTAGTTCAAATGCGTCCATCACGAGTGACAAAGATGTTGAAGATATTCGCGAATGGGTTTGGATGCCAAAAGAACAACTTGATAGTCGCAGCATTGGAAGCCGATATTCCCAACGGTCAACATTAGAGATGGGTGATAAGTCATTAAGTCGAGGGTCATCTTCCGGTGATGATAACACACATAAAAGTGTATCCGTATCCTATCGCGGCAGTGAAATAAGTGTTTTCATCGCACCACAACCTGCGATTGCAGTAAGTCAGTCAATCAGTTTACAACCGAAAAGTAATATGTTGCAGGTTCACAATGATGGCATGGTTAGCACCGCCTTGAGCCTTGAAGATTCTCCTATCCCGGAGCCGAGAAACCATCATCACTATTACTCTACGAGCCTTCTTCGCCCCGAACAACGACAGGAACGACGTGTCAGCGAAAACTGTGTCTACATGCGGCCTCACAACAATTACCCTATCGAGCCCTGTTATCAGAGCATTGGTCACGCTCGTGGTCATCGAATTATTGAATCGTCTCAAAGACCTATCACTGCCAGTATCGGTTCATATGGAATCAAACGACCACGAATTACCTGTCCCGAGTATTACGGCATGCGGGAAAGCATTGCATAGAATTAGTTCATTCATTACCACTTTATTAAAATGTTAGTTAACATATATGAGCTGTCTTAAATGCGGGTTTTAATACGTATATGATATTTGTCTGCTACAATGCATGTATAGCATCCCGATTAACAAACATGTATATACAAATAAACAATATAGTAAAGAGATCTACAACAAAGAGGATTCAAGATATTCACGGCAAGTAATAATGGTTTCCTTTGATGTATTTTGGAATGGGAGCTTCACAATTAGCCTCACTATCAACTGTCTGTGAAGACTGAAGTACGGTAATATAGTCTCCGCTGTCATGTACAAATGCGTAACTGCCAGAGGTTGCCACACAACTTATATTTCTGTAACACGGCTATTAGCTAATGTAAAAAATGAAGATAGAAAATACCTTGTTAGTCTGGAATAACACACATGTGGCGTCAAACAGCGAGAAACTTGCATTTTCCAGTGTTCTTCGTTAATGCTGCCCATGCATGTATCAAAGTCTTCAAACGACTCGGTTGACGATTTTACAATAGTCTGCTGAACCAGTGACCCCAGAAGTGGCAAACGTTGTTTCCATTGTCTAAAAAGTTGATAAACAATCAATTAAATAAATTTTGGCTTACTCGTTCAGCATTCCCTTCAATGTACTCATTTCGAGAGGCCACTCTCCCGCAGCAATATTCTTGTACGAATGTCTCAAATGATAAAAATGCGCTTGACGGCATGGAACTCGTACTTGAACATGGCCAAATCGGTGGATCCCAGTTTCATGCATATTGACACTATCAACACGACTAGCATTGACAGCAACTCGTGTCTTCATTCGCCAGACTTTACAACTTGATTTCCATTTAGTATTGTCCAAAAAGTCAAAGTTGAAATTTTGCAACGTATTTTCGGCGCCCTTATCTTCCGGCAAGACGAACTGTACATCGCGATGTTCAAACAAGAATGATCCGGCTTGTGGGTGCTCTTTGAACAAATCCTAAACTCTGGCATTAGGTTAAACTTGATCGCAAAACATGCATAATATCAACAAACTTCTAAGATTCTGGCATTGATACCTGGTTTCACATGCAATGGATTAGGCGGTAATAGCATGTCATCAATATCAGTAAAAACAACTATGTCAGAGAACGGCTTTGCGAAGAAGAGACAGTTGACATGTGATTCTTCAATACCACGAGAAAGAACAAGTCCATTTGGATTGACATCCGACAGAACGGGCCACATTGGCCAGTCACGAAGAATAACAATGCCTGGAGAAAATATGTTAGAAGGAAATGTAAATGAAACTGTCTACCTTGTTTTTCGTACTCTTTCAAGATTGCATAAGTACTGTTGGCTGCACTTTGCACCGGGACAATGATCTTCGTAGCTCCCAATGCTAACCATGTTTCAATGCCCATAATCAGAATCTGCCATTCAGTGTAGATGTACATTGGCGCAGCACAAACAACAAGCTTTTGTCTCTCAGGGAATAATAGTGGCTCTTCAATTTTAACATCAATTGCAAGTTCGGGTTTGACATAAGGGTTTGAACTCAATCTAAATGTAAAAATTGAAATCTCACATTCTTTAAAATAAGTTTTGAAGTGCATACTTGACAGTTTTGACTTCCGCAGAAGCTAACTCACACTCGGCGAGATGTCCTGACCATGCGCAAATATCATTAGCAGCTCGTTTTCCCTTGTGGATTCGCTCAATGTGCGCTCGAGATACAGTTGTGACTCCATCAACCTCACTATGACAATACAATTGATGCGATTGGCGTGCATCACCAACGAATTGAATAACCTGCAAAGATAGGAACAAAACGTTGAAGCTAATGGATTCACTTGAAAGCAAGCAATCAAAGCACTTACCGCATAGTCTCCACGAACATTGGTTTCCTCTTTTGGGCGATGGAAAGCTCCGATGACAATTGGTCGGCGACCAATGTTTTTAGTCAAGAAGCTGTCTCCAAGGTTTTTCAGAGCCCACATGTTTGTATTTCGGTGATAAAATGAAAATCCAATAATAATAGCGGCAATAATCAGAGAAATGCGGAAAATCACACTAGTGATAAAAGTTGGCGAACATCGATTCCGAACCCACATGTATTTTGCTTGATGCCACATTTGTGGAAGAATAAATTCCACCTGGACAGGCATGATCGACTTACAACGTGACCAGTCTCGAATCGATGGCTCTTACAGGATTTTATTTCAAATGAGGGTATGGATAGTCTGGAGTGACCTGAATCGCATTAACGCGCGACGGTGGTGTTATGCTTATCTCCACCGGCATCTTCCGTGACTCCTTTTTTCGAAGAACAAAGTGCGCGGCGAACTTACTACTATTGCATTCATGTCACCGACTCAACATTTGACTAATTCTACAGCGGCTGCCCTCCAAAATGAAGCGCCTCAGGATACCATTCTTAAAGGAGGAATGACATTATCAAGAAAGGATGCACACAATAAATCTTTGTTCGGGAATGGCACAATGCCCGGGCAAAACAAATGGCGACTACATTGCCGGGGGTTGAGTGCAGTCGGCACAGGAAAAAGTAATTGATGCCGTGATTTTGACATCAAAAAAGGTGTTGATGGTAGTTTTTGTTACATAAAAGTGAGTCGAGTGAAGAAACCTTCATCCTGTTGTGTTTTAGTGAATCGGAAGTTACTGAAACAGGCTAACAAACTTTTGTGAAACCAATGTTGAAGACAGCTGCGAAAACCAAACCCTGCTCTCTGGCGTAAACTGAATCCCATCTCTGAACCCTGAAAGCCCATTCCCGTACATGACCAGAGACAATGCTTGATTCTGACGTTTTATACTACCGCATAATTAGGAATGCGGACCCAAATTGTGTATTGAATTACGCTTGGTCCATCTTTTGAAGGTCGCGGCATCCCCACTTTGTCCTTTCATTTCTTCATGTCTAGTCCTACGACTTTCGACCGACATTTTTAATCCGTTATTTTGATGATGACCCTATTTCTTGACCTCTCGACTCCTCTCTTAGCCCCCGCTTTTGGCATGTACTTCAAAAAAACGTTGTCGGCACGGCGGAGTATATAAACATTGCCGAATATAAGAGCAAATGCCATCTTCCCGAATAAAACGTAAGCTGTATTAGCATCAACAATGCGTTCCGCAAGGCAATCCATAAGGCTGTTATGGTGCGTCACTATCCTTTTAAAACTTAGGATCCTCCGGTTGAAGCACAGTTGGCTTTGACAGCTCACACAACCGGGGTCCAAGTTTCTCACTGGACGTGTATATTTTGGAGATGTGCTGTCCATCGATGTCTTCTTCTTCGTAGGCTTCGTTTTGGTTGCCCATCTCCGCTCCATCCACGCCTTCATATTTTTTCTCCCTGAGAAAATAAGGAACGAAGGAGGATTGGAAAAGCAGAGTCGAAAGGGAGAGTGGGAGGGCAGATGGCACTGGGGCCTCTGCATTTCCCGGGGCGCAAACTCGACTCTCCTGCAAAAAGTTTTGTTCGCCGACCATACGCGAGACAAATGAATCTGGTCGAGGAAAGCCTCAACGAGCACGGAGCAGCCTTCTTCGCCGTCGTCTGGTAGCCCTCTGCGTGTGCGCGTCCTCGCGTCCGGAGGCCACTCGGCTCGGCGCGAAGATGCGCTTCGGTGGCCTTCCTTCTGGCCAGCGGCCTCTACGTCGTTGGCCTTCTCGGGGGATCCGCTCTCGTAAGCTTGACGGAGTCCCTCCACTCCCGAAAAACTGCAAGAACAAACTGCCGCACGGCGCTGAGTTGCCGAAGCGTGTTGTGTGTTTGTGAAGCGCGCGCAATTGAATAAGCACTCAGTAGTTTTGTTCGGTTTTCTTCGACTTTGAAGCACATTTTGTGGACTGCGTGGAACGCTAACATCAGCAACTGAGCCTTAAAGCACCCGGTTCAGTCTTCGAAAAAAAGAGACGTCAGACGGAGAAGTCCAAGTCGTCGGAATTTGCCCTCAACTTCTACTCCCGCTCGTCTTCACGCGTTCCAAACTACTGTTGTCTCTTTCCCGTCGCCCCGACTTCCGGCTGACCATTCATTCGAATGCTGCATTTTTTATTTTTACCCATCAAAAATTACAAACACGATTGACGTTGCCCTTTTTCGATTGACTCTTCGTTTGGCCGTACGTGTGGTGCTGGTAACCATCCCCGATTTCTGTGTCCAATTTCGCGGTTTTCCTGTTTACCCGGTTTCGACAGTAGGTCGCCGTTTTTTCTTATTTCCACGTTTTTCTCATTTTCTTTCCATTTCGGCACACCAATACCTTATTTGCATAGTTCATACTATACTACTGATTTGAAAACCTATGGCAACGACGATTTCTTCCAAACAGGATTAAATCCAAATGTATTCTTTACGTCTTTATCTAAGCTTTCAAAGCTAATGTCCTCTTTTGCTGGAACAAAACCGTCTTTTCCGTCGTTTTGTACTTTGTTTTTTAAAGGATAAGTCAGCCGTGGGGTGGTGGAAGCTCTTATGTAGGGTACCTAACGAGGACCTTCGACATTCCAAATAGGACAATTTGTGTGCAACACATTAAGCCAACATTGAAGAATTGACTACTACCATCATGCTTAATCTCCAGACGACTAAACCTCCTTTCGACGACATCCCTGCCGAGAGGTTTTTGCTTCTAAACCCTTCTGTTTAGTTTGTTTGACATCACATTGGACGAATGTTTACTCTTTTTTTGTATTCCGTCTAAATGTAGAATCTCATATTCTGAGACATTGCAAGGAAAACATATGTTTTGGCTTATTATAAGTTTTATCTGCTTTCTAAAAGTTAGCTTAGCAGTTTTTTGCACTCTTAACAACCATGCACATTTTATGCAACAGTGATTTATGACGTTGTCCCTAGTTGACTTTCCTATTTTCTTAAAAATGTTATATTTTTACTGATAGAACGAAACTGTTGAGCTAAACTTTGAGCTTTGTCTTATGGTTAGCTGCATTTTCAGCGTTACAAGCATATTTAAAATTCTCATGTCTATAGTAAATGTCAGGCCTGGTTCTTTTTCTATCTTGTCTTTAATTAATTGTTTGTTTAACAACATTTTCAAATGCAATAACAGTGTTCCTTTCATTGCACCTGCAATTCGTTTTCCTTATATACTGGTATGATTGGATACACTTCACATCATCGGGGTCTAATGTTTCGATTTCTAATAATTAGTTAGTTAGTCATTAATCAGCTCACATATTACCCCTGACCCCCTTTTCTCTGCAAACTTATTGGTTATGCACATTATTTTACTATTTCTGTACATTTACAACCTATTTGCGTTGTTAGCCTGCATCAAAGTCGTAAGCCCTCCAGGTATAACGCCTTCGACACCTGCTCTTCCGCCTCCATGGGGCAACCCCGAATGTTATCCATTATGCTTGTGATCATTTTACACACATGCGTGTACATATGTATATTTCTTCGTCTTCGCGTGTACTGGTCAACAGTTTTTCACTATTTTTCAAAGTGAAAGATGACACATCACACTCCCCAAAATGTGGCAACAACTATCAGATGTTTTTTAGTCTCCTATCGCCACCGTGATTTGCCATTGCGTTGATTTTCGTATCTTTTCATGTTTCTATTTTATTTCATCGATTGATTTGTCAATCGTTTTGTTTGCGAAGATGGACAGGAAGAGTTAAACTAATTTAAAATATTGACCATCTTGAAGGTGGAAGTATTCCATTGTAGACGAGTAGTGCCAATTGCCAGGCTTTTGCCGAAAGCAACCCCCTAGAGTCCATTATTTTGGTGTCTCTGTGTACATATACGCATTTTCTAAAGTGCTTTAGATTGTCCCTCTCTTCTTGTTGCAAAGCTTTTTTTACTAGGATTGTGTCACTTTTGTGTATATATGTCGGTTTCCGTGATAGCCATTATCTTGGGAGTGTTTGGGGCAATTCCGATATAGTAAGTGTTTTCCCTGAACGGCCTCGTACTTCGGTCAATGACTTATGTGGTCACATACATTCATTTCGGCCATATGTGGGATAATTCAGCACATGTCATGCACACATCTTTTCATTCATTCACAATTATTTTTCCTTCCTTCTGCATTAGATGCTCTCCAGACGTTCAGTATTTGCAGGCAATGCGTATTTTTATGAATGAAAACTGTCTTAACGGATTAGTACACATTTAAAAAGGATCTCTCTGGTCAGTTTGAATAGTTTTGGTACTGGCAGTTTTTTTGGTTTCTATAGGTGGAAAGGGCAAGTTGAGAGGTCGAACTCGAGCTGGATCATTGTTTAACTGACTTTTTCATTAACACTTTCATGGTTAATTAACTAAATGCCAAGTTGATTTTATGACTGTCTATTATTACGGTAAATATTACAGATACTGTAAGCATTATCCCCGGATAGAAACCTATTCATATTCATAAAACAAATTTCCAACTTTTTTCGACATCCCTCTCCTTTAGACAACAATATTTTGATTTCGGGATTGCTGTCAGTCGGCTCTTCCTAGTTGAAACAACCCTCTGGAGGGCTTCAGGGTGCGTGGAGAGGCGGACACTGGGGACTCAGGCTCCATAGGGAGGTACAAGCGCCTTTGGCTTTGGACGACTTGCAGATGAGAGTTCAGCATTATTCTGTTGCTCTTGTTGTCGCTGCCTGGAGGGTCTGAAAGTGCCGTTGGACGCACTTCTACCACTTCGACTAAACGCACGCTTCTTAAATTGCTGCCATAAATTAAATGCATCATCTAGTGTAGCGCCTGAAGAGGCCTTCAAAGTGCAAAGTGTCGCAAAGGCAGCATCCGACGCTTCATTTTTGCCGAAACAACTTTAGCATTTTTGTTTTTCCGTCATTTTCTCACTCTTTCAACAATCTATTTGACGGTTCGACCTTCGGCAGCGCTTTGTTTCTGTTCCGTCGCCTGCGGCAACACGTTGAGGCTGTGTTAACAACATTCGTTTCTATAAGCTGCTTGTATTACGGTATTAAAAGTCGACTTGTTTGATTGGTCGCAAAAGATGTGTAAAAATGGTTGGTAGCGCAGATCAACGCCGAGATGAAAGCCCCCGATGGGCGCGGTAAATGGCATGGTAATCCGGGCAACTTAACTGCTTTCTCACTGGCTTGTCTTGTTGCCGGAAACGCCTGAGGTAGTCTTGCCACCGGCATCACCGTGAGAGCGCCCGGAGCCGCCGTCGGGGTGTCGTGGTTGCGTAGGAGGCCAATATTAGAGCCCAACCCGCAATCTGCCTTCGGTCGCAACGACTTATCTGCGCTACGGGGGCAGTTCGGTGGTCTTCTGGAATAGCAGAAGCTCAAAACGTTGTGGTGGCAGTAGTAGTTGGCTCTTGGAGCACCCGCTCTTCCTTACTCAACACACATTCTCTTTAGCGGCGTGCCGCTTGGCGTTGCTTCCGGTTGAATAGTGCGCGTCGTCACAGCTATTTTGTCGCAGCATAAAAAAGAAGAAGAAAAAACTCGTCCTGACGAGAGACTACGTCTAGCCGTAAGGAGTACGAGAGAGAGGGAACGCAAAAAAGGCGCTTCATTGTCCCATCCCGAAGGCAAGCCTCCTCCTTTTCTCCCTCTCCAGCCCCAGGCTGGAAGCGTGGTTTACGCCGTCAGTGGGCGCCAACAGGCTGCCAAGAGCGTGCTACTCAAATTGACACTAAAATTCATTAATCCTCACGCTTCGACACTGTTTATTTGTTTGATTGGCGGTGTCTCCCGGGATTCCCGAAGTGGGCGAGGTGTCCTCGGAGGTCCTTCTGGTGTGTGTTGTTGTGCGTTATTTCGGCAATCGAGCTACACTTTCGGCTTGATCTACGTCGGCCTCTCCACCCCCGCCCTCGCCCTTTCAGTCAGGTCATTTTGCTCCTTGTGTCTCGAAACGACCATTTCCTGATTTACTCAAAGAAACTAACTACCAGTCACTCGACGGCCTCAATCTTTGTCTTGAGTGTTTATTCTTCTGACGGCTTCCTCATTCAACCTTATTGGACACAGAATTACTTTTTTGTTTGCCTACTTTAATCTTCACTGATTATTATTACCGTGTCCACCATGTATGTTCGCTACTTACAGCACCAACATCACGGCACCGTTCAACTTTTGATGATGCCGCTCAGCACGGCTGCGGATTCGGTCAAAAGTTCAAAATGGTAACAACTTTACTTTTTTATTCCCTATACTATTTCCCACACTGGGCTTTGATACAACTTTTTTTTCTTGGAAAAGACTAACAGAGGGATAACATCCCTTCCAATGGTTTTGTTTTTTGGCACTTTTCCGGAAACGATGAGCCCCCCTTTTTATGCATCCCTCTTTGGATAAACATTCGTTCACAAGTGATCCATTAGCCCTTTTTTATTCTTTTAGGTCGGAAAAAGCAGAAAGTGATGACAACAACGCGGAATGCGAACCGGTACCATTGCCAATTCAGACCTTTCTTTGGCGGCAGACAAAGTTTGTTTTTTGGCTTTTAAGACAGAAAAGATCTGCAACAAGATAAATATTTCAGACCGTTTTTGGGAGCACAATCTGCAAAATTGCACGAAGCATCGAGTGTTGTAAGTAGATTTTCGATGGAGTCTTGTTACTGAAGAGATTTTATCGCATGATGTAAGCGTTGAACTATTTGTCATGGTGGTTTTTGTTTTCAGACATTTGAACGAGTAGTAGTACAAAACATTTTACATGGCCTTAGTCCAAGTTTGTCCGATGCCATTGCCTCCGTATCGAGATGGCGATTTGTACGGGCTGCGTTTCCGCATATTATACAGGTATGCGATACAATTTATGCATTTTTAAAGTTTCCAAAGGTTGACAGTAAATTTGATTGCAGTGTTGTTCAGCATTGTTGAATGATCGAGCAGAAGCTATGATAAAATGGAAGAGAAAACGAAGAAATTCGAACGGCACTGCCGATGATGATAAAGATCCACCAGCGCTTCCACCCGTGAGTGGGTCACTTGCGAAGATTCTCTACATTCTACATTGGCTTCTTATCGACGCAGCAGCTGAGTGCAATGAAACAGTGCGTTCGGGAAACCAATTTGAAAATTAAACAGGATTTGAGTACCCTTCACTTTCCAGAGTTTAAACGACTCCAGCGACGGCATTTCCGTACCACAATTGGCCTTTTCAGTCGCGAGTATTCAATTATTCGTTTATTTGTTAGCGCCGCTGTTTCAATATATCAACGAAGAGGAAATCGAATCTCATATCCGTCTTGAAAGTGGGCTTCGGCTGTGGCAAGCTCTCTGGCAGGTTGGTACACCCCCCTGTTGTTTCGTTTCCCCCCTTCCCCTCCTCCTTCATTCGGTTCTTTTATTGTTCGCCTTCGGACATCAATGCCGACGGCGGCCTTTCCCCCTGGGGATATGATCGACCTGCTCCGGGGTTGGGGTTGTCGGTGCTCGGCAATTGACCCCCCTTGAAATAGCTATAGGGCGCCCCGCGAGGGCCGAAACATTGACATTAAATGGCGTTGCCAACACTTTGCAGTATCGAACGCCTGATGTACTATGCTTCTGTGCTCCTGTCAAGCAACGCAAAAGTCAACTGCCTCAAGTTACGCTCTCCAAAAAGCTTCCTGCGGCGACGGCTGTCGAGCAGGGGATTTATTTGGGTGATGAAAACAGTGCAGCTAACCGACGGCTGTCTCAAGTCCCACAAATTTCCTTGACTATTCCACCGCCGAAGCCGCCACGCACGGATCTGAACGTGTTGTGGGAAATTCAGCAAAAGCAATTGGCCACGAAACAACAGCAACAGATTTCCGACGACAAACCGCCGCCAGTACCGACGGACCCGCCGCCGCCGCTACTGATGAACCCCCAAACGGATGACAACTCAAAACAAAATTGCTCCATTGTTCGTAGTGTAAGCGACTACAAAACAAACGAAGATGCCGCTGAGTTGCACGGGAAATTGAATTTAAAAAAGTCGCGAACAGACGTATTCCATAGAAGTCCGGGTTAGTACTTGAGTCCACAAACTTGAATAGCTAAAGCAAGCAACGAAACAAAAAAAATATGAGTAACCATTTTCAGACCTCTCCGATTCAGACATTTTTAATGCGCTAAATGACATCGATGAAGTCATGCGATTTGCAGAGGATCAATCTCTCTCCGACATTTTTCATCTGAATGATCGGGCACCGCTCGTCAAATTGCAAGAGATTTGCTCTGCCGCATCAATTGACAATTCCGACGTACGCTCCTCAAATGGCACTGAGCCAATTTGTTCTAACTGCCGAAAACGAGTTATTCGAAACCCCCAAAGTGCCTCCGACCGATGCCTATGCAATGAAGCGGGTCCGGCGACGTCGGAACAAACTCCCGTTCACGGCAATGGTGTCATCCAAAGTGCCAATGTGATAACAGCACAAAGTGACGTGCCTGATGACTCAAGTTCCGTCACTAGCCAACAGACGGTTATAAATTGTGGACCGAAAGTGCCGTCACCACCGAAACCAAAACCACCAGAGTTAATCGTGCTGGAAAACCTCTTTCTGGATTCGCAATCAGTTCATAGCAGTGATAAGATAGAAGGCATTTCGTTTGATCCTCACGATGCAAACTTCCTCGATATTGGTGTATTACGGTGTTTACTCATAGAGAATTGGAATGAAAATGGTGTATACTGGTCGTTAAAATATTTGCTCAATCGACTGACGGATATTCGGCATTATCGGGTTCAACATGAAGGTACCTTCCGAAGTCGGTCAAATTCAGTGCCTACTGTGGCGCCACGCGGCTCACGACATGATATTCGGGATGCGGAACAGCTGACATGGTCGGATTTGCAAGAAGACACGGATAGTATACTTCCGAAGCGATCTGTCGCTGGTATCCAAAAGCAATCAAGCTTGGATAATGAGGATGGTAACAAGCATAAAGTTGCATTTTTCATGGACAAGTACGTTTTCCGTTTATAAAAATGTAACAACCGAAGCATAAAGAGTGTTTTTTTTAGAAAAGAGAACAATAACTTGGGTGTCGCCAACGCTAATGACAAACGACGAGTCAGCGTGAACACCTTGCCAGCGACAAAGAAAGTTAGTCGTCCGGACAAGCGAAAAGTTCAACGATCTCGAAGTGAATCAACATCAACACGACTATTTGAGCCAGAATTTATGCGCCCACTGTCACGAAATGAACCAGAAATGTCAGATTCCAAGATTATCCAACAACTTTATTATCAGGAAGCCATTGGAAGTGGCCCATTCATCGAGAGGACGGGTCAAGTCAGCTTATCAATAACTCTTCGAATTATTGCTCAACTCATTGAACGCACGAATGTCATCGACAATTCTGAATTGGCGCTCAACATTTGTGACATAATTTTGTTCATGCCTAACACAGACCCTCAGGGCTTCTTTGAAGACATCATGAAGATCATTTTAAGGATCTATATTCATATTGGATGCCCTAATGGTTGTGGTGAAAACAGTGTGCGAACGCCTCAGGCAAACTTTCTTCGAATCAAAGCAAAGAACTTGCTTGCACAAATGCACAAGATCAATAGTACTACCTTTGTGATGCTTTTAAAAGAACAAGTTGACAGAATACCCGTCCAGAAACTTTTGGATTGCGTTCACGCTGTAACAGTGTATTGCCAGGGAGAGATGGGTATGTCATCGACAACTATGGTAAACAAGTGATAATATTGAACTTTATAGGTCCCCATCGTCAAAAGAAAGACCACAATGCTCGAAGACGCTCATCACTAGCTGTAACCGATAACAGTCGAGCAGCTACCTACCGTAATCACTTTAACGAAAGTCACTCTGGTATTGAAGGAGTGTTTATCGACACATTGCTAATGCCATTAACAACGAAAGTTATGAACAATGTCCCTGATTTACACGCACCAGAAAACATGGGTTTGTATCAAGACATTCGCATGTTTGTGTCTCATGTCGATGATTATCATGGTAATCCGCTACGGAGGACAGCATTGAGTGCATTGGCAGCACGTATCAATGTGGATGAAGACAAACGAACTGTGCAAGACAATACGGATGCCGATATTAGTGAATGTGACAGCGTTCGGCAAAGTTTGAGTGTTGGGAACTCACACAGTCGAGACAACGCTTCACTTCGTCGAGGTTTATTCAAAAAGCGTGATAAGGTAGAACTGAATATCTTTTAAGTGTAATTTTCACTAAACTTTTATAGCTTCAAATCTACAATGACGATAGCGAAGGTGAATCAAGTCCGTCAACACCGCGCGATGTCCCTTCTGCCGAAGACACTGTATCGAATTCCGGAAGTCCTCTAATGCTTCAACAATTGAACAATAAACAACCAAAGAAATCCGGCAGCAAACTTCAATTCGGTAATTTTAATTCTGTCATTTCGCTTTTGTGCCCTGAGTTCAATGTTGATGACTTATGTTTATTTAGCCAATTTAGCCTTTAACCTGCTAAAATCATCGGTGAAAAATGAGGCCTCTGAGGATGAAAATTGGAACGACGACATGACGGCCATGACGACGATTAATGTCGATGATGAAGGTGACAGCTATGGCAATGGCTTTGACAATCGTAGCAACCGTATTTCATTTCGAAACGCAGCGCAGAGAGTCAATTACTTTCGCCAACGGCAGTCATTATCGACTGATGCGAGTTTGTCAGATAATATTTCAACCAAAGACATGGATCCAAGCCAACCATCACTTCCCAACTTGTATTTGCCTCCGAAACGCATGGTATTTCTTCAAGACATCCGTGAAGGCGCTCGAAGATTTGCGTTTCTTTTGGAAACATGCAAGCCAGGGCACTTGCCGGATGCGCCATTGTTGAGTGCAGTGTCCGAGTTGGTGAGTAATTTTCTCCTTCTAACTTAATGAAAATCAAACGTCATTTCCTTTATTTTCATTTCGACCCAATGAATGCCATTGCAGAAAGCACCAGTCCTGGGACGTGCCGTGATTCTTCTTGAATGTGCTCATTTTGTGTCTCGCTGTAATCGGGGCGAGTGGCCGGAGTGGATTAAATCTGGCAGCACGCAACCCCGAGGCTACGGCCCCATGCCGACAGGCAGTGGCAGCGGATCTCGAGTGGTCACTGGAGGCTCACGTCGGGCTTTTCTCATGCAACGCGCCGCCGGACGCAACTTTTACGAGTGGGGACTACAGATTGGCATCAGACTGCAGATTGCACTCGAGAGAGACGACAATCGACCCAAAGAGGATAAAAAGAGGCTCAAAATGCTTGACGACTTGGAAAATTTTATCGATGACGGCACCGTCAATGGTAGTAATGGAGATGAATGCCCAGTTGCATTGCAAATGATGTCTTGCATCTTATTGTTGCAAATAACGGCATTTCTGCGAGAGACATTTCAATTGATTCCAAGGGCAAAAATTATGCATACGAATAAGGGAAGTACGTCAGGATGGGAAAAGTTAATGTCGCACAGACGTTGGTCGATCTTGTCAAACACATTCAATCAGAACACTGGTAGCATTCACAGCATTAACGACTTGCATCCTTCAATCCAACGTAGGAAACTTTTTCAATGTTCATTAAACGCATTTTGTTGTTTTAGCTATTGGTGAACGACGAGTAAGCTATTCAACAGCGGACGAAGAATCTTCTCCACGAGGTTCCCACGACCTTATTGAGGAGCCCCCGCTTGGCCAGAATGCCGAAAAAAAAGGTAAGTTGCTTATCCATAACAGCTTGATTGCATCCTTAATTGAGTGACTTATTAATTGAACGCTAGTGCAATCATAATATTACGGCTAAACTAATCCACAACACATTTTAATTGAAATTCATTTGTCGATAACGCCCTCAAACTTTGATTCTTGTTTTTATAATTAATTTAAATAATTAACAATAATCTCGCTTTGCTTTTGAAATGCAGATGCTAATCACCCTCTGTCTTCCCTCCGACGCTTTGCTTCACGCAGTCGTTTATTCTCACGTGAAGCAAGCTTTTCAACAACAGATGATGGCTCTGAACGTGGCTCGACCCGCTCCCGAGTTCTTCGAGCACAACAGACCTATCATGGAAACTCTCCTGGTGCTCAACCTGCGTCTGTCATCTCACCATTCAACATACCGGAACCAGGTTAAGGCTCAAGCTGACTCCTTGTGATCTCTTTCACCTTGTGGCGTTTTTATCACTTCTTTTCCTATCGGCATTTTCCGTTGCAGGATTACTTTATGTAGTTCCACTTCATCTGTCTTTTCGAAAACTTAAATTTGTTTTGTTACTTTGTTATTAGCATCTTGCACTATCATTGAGTTACTTCAGGGTTCAACCTTTTAGTCTGTTTTAGTTGATGCTGTTATTAGCTTAATTTTGTGTGACTGTTAATGACAGTTACGTACATACTAACTATGTATTATTTTCAGTGCGACGACTTGCACAAGGCCGCCAAAGACTGTTGAAACGTGGATCGCCATCGGGACAGCCTCCATCAAGCTTGGAAAGTAGTCATAAAAATCGACAGTCTTCATTTCGGTGAGACAACTTTACGAAAATTTGTATCACTGTCATCGATTTTAGCCATCGCAAGCAATCTCGAAGCCCTGCAGCGACCGATATCGATGACCTAACCGGGGAATCAGGTAAGTTCCCACAAAATTTGGCCTGTTTTGACTCACATAAATTTGCTCTGGCACTGATGCACGTGCTTTTTTTCTTTTTTACGTTTGGAATAACTGCATTTTTGAGTTAGACACTACCACTTTTTGGTTTATTTGATTTACATTTTATCAATGATTAACTCAATGGTTTCCACACTGACAAGGTTTAACATTAAGTTGTTGGGATGCTTTGCCTTTTTTCGGTTTACACTTACTAATCTTTTTGGCCCTATCGCTCCATTATGCACAAACTTGCAGCTCCACTTATGTTGGAATCAGAGAATTCATTTGCGCAGCAACGTCGCAAGACGACATCGCTGAGAAGTTCTATGCGGTGGAACCTTCGATCAACTCGAATTCGTTCACCAGGTGCACGACCTGGTGCAACGTCGGCAGCTGGATTGCCACCGGCAATATCCACCGTGGATGGCCAACTGGTCAGCACGACTTCGGTACCAGGTGGAGGTCAGTTGGGAATCGCTGCAGCTTTCCCGTACTCCTTCAATCAAGACTGGGCGATGCTGCTTTACCTGCTTTTTCGCTTTCTAATTTTAACTAATTACTAACGCTAAAACTGTGCTTCTGCTAACTGTAACACTTTAACTATCGCTAACTTGCTTTTATTACGTTTTTAACTATGATTTTACTAAATTTTAAACTTCTTCCCCTAAGCACTTGTAAATCCGTGGTGTGTGTGTATACTTTTAACGCTGTTTTCATTACAGTTGGTCCAAATGGTCGCCAAAGGGACAGTCTCAAACCATCGGCATCAAAAAACTCTGGCGGTGGTGGTTACGACGAAAATATGCCACGCGAACCCGGAATCGCGGATCATTTTTCGCCGGAACGTCGAACGATTGGCTCTTACTCATCATCCCAACATGGAGGACCACCACTATCTGCAGCACCACAACTTGCGCCGTCGATCGAAGACAGTGAGGAGGAAATGATTAAAAACATGCCGTGGATTCGGACTATGCTAGAAATTTCCAAACGTTTTGACATGGACTGCACACATCAAAAAGGATGCTCGAAATGGTGTTTCGAACGTGTCTACCGACAATGTTTTCGTCTTGTTGAAGCTTTTCAAGTCGTGTATGATAACAAGTCCGAAGAAATGGTTGATAAGCGAAAGATGTATTGTGAAGGATGGCAGTCGAAGCACGACTTCCAAAAACAAAAACGCGTTTCAAATCCACGACGGGAGAGTGCTGTTGTTCGGCAGAGCGGCGTGGAGAGATTGCCGCTGGCATTGCGCGGGTTGATGATTGAAAAATTGGGCGAAATTGAGGAGACGAAAAGTAACAAGAAAGAAAGTTCAACTGTAAGTTTTTATTTTACTGTTTAACATGAAGCAACAAATGTCTTTTCAGGGTTCCGAATCTCCCGTCGATTCAAGCGAACTCGAAGTCAAACCCTCCGCCATTTCCAAGTTCATCAAAACCCAGCTGCTTACGATTGCTCATGCACCACTTTCTTGCTTGCTCAAAAGTGCTTTGATCATGACAACCGATCATTATAAGGCTATCATTCCTTTTTCCTATCGTCTGCTACTGCATAATGATGCTCACGTTGCTGCAACAGCGGCAGCAATGTTTACCTGTTGTACGGTACGATGCCCAGATGAAGCCGTCCAGACGATTAAAGATAGTCTCGCAAGTCCTGATACAACGACTAAAACTTCCGCTGTCCGACAATTTTTTGTCCTCTGGCGCAACCGCTTTCATTGTTGGCTTAAAATGGAAGATGGCGCTCAACTCAGTTTCAAAGTGCCTCCTCCTGGTATTGATTTCACTTTGCCGTCACCACCAATTGGTCAAGCTCAGCTTCCTGTTGTTGATTCACCATGGATGCCCCATGTTAAAACAAAGGTTGAAGAGCTATCATTGAAAGAGGAAGAACATTCAACTAGTCAGACCATCATGACAATGACTCGAACTCGCCGAAAGCAAAAGCAGGAGATGGTGAAGCGTGCCGTCCGTGAAGCTGAAGAACGTCAATGTGAATTACGACAACAGTTTCCATTACGGGCAACCGCGATTGTTCAACAAGCAGCATATGAACCCGCATTGTTTCACCATCAAACAGCTCAACAACAACAGCAACAAGCACAAGCACAACAAGGACAAGGTACAGATGGAAATGGAGATGACGAGGTCGTGCATACAACAACCAGTCGGCATCAAATGCCAGTATCACAGCCATTATTCCCTTCTGCTATCCTATCTGTTGTGCCTCAGATTATTGAAATGTTGGATGATGTGCAAGTTGATCAAAATGGTGTATCAGTCAGCGACACATGCCGGAAGGTCATTTGGAACTGCATTACCGAAGACTCTTCGCTTTTTCTTCGACATTTTCTTGAAAAACTTACTAACAAAGATAAACAAGAATATCTCATCGCTCAACTACGAAAGCTCATCCTCACTTTCCGACCTCTACCGAGCCAAACAGCTTATACCCTGCTCAATTATATGTTTGGTTTTGTGATGTTTTATGTTCGATCACCGTCTGATGGTAGTGACAAAACGTTAGCTCAGGCATTAAGCTTGATATGGCTAGTGGCACCATATGTGCATGGATTGTATTTCAAAGACTTGAAACAAACTTTGAAGAAAGAACAATGTGATGTAAGTTTTATTTTTGACTCTACTTTGAATTTAACGTTTGAATTTAGCAAGCACTCATGATTACTGCCAATGTGCCGAGTGCAAAGAAGATTATTGTTCATGGCCCTGATTCAAGCACTGGTGGCATTCCGTCCCAATTTCCGATTCACGAAGACACCCAATTCCAACAAATTTTGACTGATAGCTTGGAGTTTTTCAACATTCCTGATAACGAATTGGACAGCTACTTCCTTGTGGATACCAAGACAGGCCTATTGCATAATCCTAACACGTATGTGCGCGATTTCTACTTCTTCCATCGGTCATTCTACCCGCAGCTAACGCTAACCAAGTTGGATCCTACTGCTGCTATCATTAAAATGAAACAAACAGCCTTCCAACAGAAGTTGATTGAAATCGGCAAAGTGCTTCTGACTCATAATGCATTGAAGTATTCGCCTGAACTTGTCATCCCTCAGCGGATCTTCTTTCTCCATGATGAATTCACGCATTTGCCTTCATTTCCACGTCGCAGTCTTGAATCGTGTTTCGGGATGTATCAAGGACCGTTGGGTGAAGAGTTACAATCGATCGATTCGATGCACAAGTACGTGTGGTCAAAATTAATGACGGACATGTTTGAAAAGATGGAAAACGCCTTTATGTTTGGTGACTTGCATCTCTTTATCAACGTTATCAATGGTATTATGATTCTGCATTGCGAAGATTTGTTGATCCTACGACGATGCATGGCAACCTACATTACAATGGCAATCCATTTCAACACATTGTTTGCGAGCCAGGGATTTTTTCTCATCATGCCAACGATTCTGCGGTGCTACAGCCAACGGCAAACCAATCGACTGTTTACCCAAGTAGTGGAATTTGCTTGTAAGCAGTTTTACATTCTTCATCGGAAACCATTTTTGTTACAAATGTTTGGTTCTGTTGCTGACATCTGTGATCAGAACAACAATGATCTGGAAATTAATGCAATGCTGGTCAAGGCAAAGTACTTGTTCACGCTGATGAGATCAATGGAAAACATGAATGACCTGGTTGATCAACTCGATATTTTGAGCCTTGTTCCGTATATGAAGCCATTGAAAGCCCTAGACTTGTGTTATCGCGATGATCCTAATGCATTCTACATTTTGACGGATGCTATGGCAAGCTGTGTCACGGTTTGTGCGTTTTCACCAGAATCACGACGAAGTCATCAAATGCTGCTTGTGATGCAGGCATTGATGCCGTATTACATCCAATTTCTTGAAAAAGAAACATCTCAACAATCAAATGCGCCAGCGGCTGTGAAACATGAAATCCATGCCTACAATACAATGTGCGTCGAGGTGAAAGCTCTTATCAACAGCTGTGAAAGCCTGTGTCGTGGACCAACACGTACATTTGATTTGGTTAACACTGTCAGTGATCGTGGAAAGTCGTTCATCGCAGATTCGCCGCAATTTTTTGATCCGCCAACGGTTATTGAGGAAGACAACAAGATCAATAAGGACAAGAAAACCACAACTGCCTCGGGCTATGATGCTAATGCTGATAATACCGAAGTTGAAAAGGATTTGTTCCGTGGACCACGAGATGCCTTGCTTACTCTCTGTGCATTGTTTATTGAAAAAGCTGGACCTCGCTTGAAAGAACTAACCAAACTGGCGGCTACAGTCGAGCATGTCAAGGTGCCCGAACTCCTTGATCACAAGTGCCACGTCAAGCTCAGTGAGATTGCTCTATCATTGCTGAAAGTTGCTCCGTACGATCCGAATACGATGAGTTGCCAGGGCTTGCAGAAGTATTTCATGGTCATTCTGCCGGTTTCCGATTGGTCAGTCGAAACTAATCGATCAGCGTTGAACATCATTCTGCGACGATTGGATAAAGCTATTGCAAAGATTGGCAAAAAATTGTCCATCCGTCGCCGTGCAAATTGGACTGCAATCAGCAATTGGCTTACTGGGTTATACAATACACTTGCAATGTATCCATACATCGCACATCTGCATCCACTGAAAACAATCACCCAAATGTGCCTCAGGCTAACAGTTGGCGATATCTCTGGTGATGAAACGCTAACGGGTGCTCAAGCGACTGCACATAGTAATCCTAGTACAATTTTGAATGCATCCACACCTCCACCAATATTCTGCAATGCCGTTTTGAAGCTAACGTCGTTCTTGATGCAAGCGTTGGGACAGTTCGCATTCTCGTTGGAGTTTGTCTGCAGTGCCGATGGTGTCGGTATTGCGGCGGAAAGATTGGAAGCGGTCTTGTGCCATGTTTTGATTCCATTGTTTTTACGAGCAGCCATCCCTGGAAAAGGTAAAACACTGGTTCCCAGTTTTCAATTAATCAATCTTCTCTTTGCAGAGAATCCTCAATTCCAACAAAAGGATATTGTGTATTGCCTCACAGTGCTCCACAACGCTATCAGCCCCCCTCAGGCAAAAACAACCCTCGCACCAGTGACAAGTGCCACGCTTGCAACATCGCTGATTCGGGGTACACATGACACAGCCGGTCGACAAGGATCGGTTTCTGTTACCGATCGAGGTCATTCTGCAACTGTTTCCACACACAGAATAGTGCGGGATTCGGTGGTTCATTCTGTATTTCTTGGTATGTTCAAAAACTGCTAACGACAAACTAACAAAATCATTTTTAGCCTTGAAAGCAATGATAATCGCTTTCCAAAAACAGATGTCAACTCATTGGACCAAGGTAGCTCGAATTGTCAAAGATCTCGTCGGAAAGCGGATGGGCGGAACTGCGTTATTTTCATTCCTCGACTTTCTGTTGTCGATCAACTTACCAATCTCTCTCATGATTATCCCAATTATTCAAAACAAGTTGAATCAAAAACCACTAACCGAGCAAGAGATTCTGTGGCAACAAGATCTGCGAAGTTTAGCCTTTCCATCAAAGCCGAAAGAAAATCCGTTTGAATCCGTTCGCGGCTACTACAACCTTCTGAGCAAAATGTCAGCAGAGCTTCAATCAATGAAGGAAGACTTTTCCTCCAGACTGATTGAACTTCCTCGCTCACATACGCCCACCATTGGCGAGCTTCACAGTGATTCCGGCAGCGCACAAAGCGGAACCGGCCATCGACCATCGCGTCCCCTTGCCCCCGGCGAACGTCGAATGAGTACGACAGGAGCCTTTGGAAAGCTTCGTAAGTCGACGCCGACTGATGGTACCCACAATGTCCAAGATATGGCAATCCTCGAAGATACTGAAGATGAAATGGCTCAAATGATCGGTGGAAAAGTTACGAAAAGCCCATCCTTGCCCTTCAATCGCATTTCAATCAATCAATCTCGACGATCAATCGGTGGAATTGGCATGTGGCGCAGTATCCGTCGTAAATCACGCCTCTTCAACGATGAAACCCGTCCCAACCAACTTGAAATGCGCGAAATCCATCGTCGAACACGTTCCTGGAACAAGCGGTGAGTAATCAACACTCCTATATGCTTTGTTTGTTTTCAATTTCCGACAATTTGCAAACGACTTTAATTTTTTGTAACAAGCCTTATACAAATATTATATTCTAGTCTGGCGACCAAGTCCAATATGGCTTCCGATGAATCAATCACCATTACACCGCTCACGATGCCTGAATTGAATACACGTTCGGATCTTACAACAAGTACCTCATCCAAATCAGAACGTACAGATTCCGAAAAGAGCAGCCATCCCGAACGGCAACGCATTGTGTCTTTCTCGACCCCCAAAAAGTCACCTCTATCCCAAAGTGTCAGTAATGCTGATTCCGATGAATTCTGTATTACATCACGCCAACATTTGATATAGTCTAGTTTTTATCAGCTTTAACTTGAACAAAAAACGCCAATTCAATCAACAGATACCAAACCAAAAGAACCAAAATGCCACGTGTGTCATATATTTTGTCGGGTAATATTTTTGCGATTATTTTTCTTACCAAATTGAATAAATTTACTCAGCTCATAGGTGTGTATAGTTTATTGAACATTCGGTAAACATATTATTCCACAATCAAATGCAGAAGCAAATTATTGCCCAAATAATGAATTATGACTAGGCATTAAAGGTAGACGTAAAAACAAATATATTACCATTGCCAAAATAAAAAATAATAATAGTTATACATGAAAAGGGGATATCAACAAGAGATATATTTGAGTTTTTGAGAAGACAATCGGCTGATAAAGCAATTCTGTGTTTGATACATTAATTATAAAAGTTATGATGATGACACAGGGTCACGTAAAGATGACCAGGCCAATGCCCCACAACGCGATGAAAGTGACCCTCTTATGTGTGCAACGAGAAAAAAAGTTGAATCAACAAAGGTGCAAAAAACAATGAAATACCACAATGAAATGAACAAAAAAAACATATTAATAAACACAAACGCACTGAAAGACAAAAGGGTATAATAATAATTAATAAGATAAATAAACGAATGTGCGACCGTCCCATCAGCATGGATGTGATTAAAGCAAAAAGGAGATTTCAGCAACATCACCCAGTTTTGCACGCAAGGTAAATTGACGGTTGTCAAATTTCAACCTTGCGTGGCGTGAAAGAGGCGGAAGGCCGTGTTGGGCTATCGCCAGAGGAATCGAAACCATCATCGGATTGACCGGAGGAGCAGTGATCCGAGAAGGAAGTATCGTTGGGGTCAAAGGCTTCCCGAGGCACATCGACAAATTGATAAACGAGGCGTTGACCTTCAACTTTTTGCAAAATGCCTCGTTGGTAGTAGTACCTGGAAAAATATAATCATTACCTTGTTTGGAAACTTTATCAAACTTACCGCAGAGCACGACCCATAGTTTCATAATTCATGCCGGGTTTGTTCTTGTGAAGACCCCAAAGTCGACTGACAGCCTTTGAATCAACGAGTTTAAAGATACCTTTGCTGTGGTCAAGCCATTTGATATACTTTGGCGAGAATTCTTTATCTTGAAGCAAACGAAGAAGAAACTCCCAAAGATACGTAACCTGACCACCATCACGGCTTCGACGTCGAGCTGCGTAATTGAAATTGTTTGCGGCTGAAGTCGGTGCGGGTTCACTGAATCTTCTCGCTCCATCGAATGAAACTGCAGGATTCGGGAAATAGGGGTGATGACGGTTCATATTTGGGAATAATGATTCCAAAAACAGAGATCCGGAAGAACCGTTAAGTTGATTTTGGAAAGCTGTTGACCCTGGTTGGGATTGTTGCTGTTGGGCCATGCTATGCGTGAGTAATGCATTGGCTGTCAGTGATTCACCAAGGCTGGTACTGAATGTTTGGGAAGTTGGTGGAGCTGGTGCCACTGATCCGGGTAAAGTGTTTGGCGGGAATGGAATACCATTTTGTTGAGACACTTTTGGCAACGATGCAACTGCAGCAGCGGCATTGGAAGCCATCAAATTCAGAAGTGAATTTCCAGTTGATGCTTGGGTCATTGCCCAATGTGGGTACAATAGAGCGGCAGCTGATAACCATGGATTGATAAGGTTGTTGTTATTTGCCGCATCTGAAAAGCCATGTTTACTTTTAATATTTGATTTCACTTTTCATTGAAATACTGTATTCATTCCCGTTTATGACTGTAATCACGTTTTCCTTTTTTCGATAACTTCACGTCGATCGTGAAAGAATGCATCGCTGCATGAAATGCACAGTTTCCACATTGCGGAATTCTGTTTACTCTTCTTTCCTCCTTCTTATGCATCGTTCTCTCGATATTGTCGCCACAGGGGAAAAGCGTTTTTGGTCACTCTCAAAGGATCCCGTCGTGCTTGGCGAGGGTCGCGATGTCATTCTTCTTCGCGCAAAAGCTTTGTGGACCCACGGGGCTGCTGCTGCCTACATCACCGTCATCGGGGCGAGGAAGACCTACAGATAAAAAGAAGGACCTCGCAGCTCACGACGGTTGCCCCGGGCTGGCTGGCTACTCCGGGGTCCACTGTGCGCGGACGTGAAATAGAAAGTCACGACACCGGACTTTCACCGTTCCAAAACCTACGCAAAAGGCAAACAATCCGAGACATAACAGCGATGAATACAAAATCGGAGTAATCAAAAGAACCCCTGCGCCCCTCAGGGCTGACGTCGTCCACGTCGCGCATCCGAGGTCGGGCAAACAAAGACTCAAATGAGTTTGTCTATTCTGCATATACTACTTTCGAAAGTTAAACAAACCCTACTAACAAAACATATTTAAGTAAATTCGGAAAAAGTTTAGAAGCGTGAGCACATTTTGTACAGATCAAAAAAGTGAAAGCGCTGATCGGTTTAAAAAAAGCCGGACATGACATAGAGCGTTTTTAAAGGCACTGATGCGATGCTAACTGTAATCCACGCTTACAGGTGTTCTTTGCGGAGATAGCTTTTCACGCTGGAGCGCCGGGAAAAATTGGAGGAAAGGGAGAGTGACAAAAAGTCACTCCGTCTGGACGAGTTTTGACCGGATATGAAAACGACATGGCGCGGCGATCGGATGTGCCAGACGGATACGAACTGGCTCGACGGCTTGTTCAAACTAGTCCGAGAAGCAGAGCCCGTTTTGAGAAGCATAAAGTAAGAAAATAAGCATTTTAAGGAAAAAGTTAAATTTCAAAGGCAAGGAAAGCATAAAAAAGTTACCTTGAGGTAATTGTGGAGATACTGCCGGAGGTACCGGAGCAACTGATGCTGTGGAAGTG
This sequence comes from Panagrellus sp. LJ2285, assembly GCA_024447235.1. NCBI lineage: Eukaryota > Metazoa > Nematoda > Chromadorea > Rhabditida > Panagrolaimidae > Panagrellus > Panagrellus sp. LJ2285. The sequence goes on from JAMRYB010000017.1 coordinate 227,452, forward strand.
TTCAACCAAGGCCACCCCGAAGCAGCAAATGATGGTGGCGGCATGGGTATTTGTGGTAGGCTAACTTTCGGTGCATTAATCGGTGCAGCTGGCCGGGTCGCTGATGCAGCTGCGGCCAAGGCAGCGGCTACGGTAGCATCTGAGTTGAGGTTGGATACAGCACTGCTAGATGGGCCATTGGGTAGGGTCGAAACATTTGGGCCAAGGCTAGAAGCACCCTCAGGATGACCTTCGTGACCTTCATGGCCTAGTCCAGAATCTGGACTACTCGATGTCGATGGGCTTTTGGCCACGCATCCAAGGTGTGGTGGCATCTCGGTAGTTCGACTGAACAACTTTTGAAACAATACCAACTGAGAGGCTGTCAATCCAGGAACACCGGAAGCCGCGGGATTCTGCAACGGATATTACGGATTATTAAGAGGGTCTCACGCATGAGGAAGACAGACAAGGTCGGACACTTATAATAGGGCACCGATATCCCGATATGCGTATCAAAGCAAAATTTACATGCAAAATGGGTCAATAGACTAGGTGGATAAATCAAGAGCACCTCTTGCCTTAAGGTGTGATGATGATCTTTATAATGAAAAACGGAAGGAAGACCAATGACATGTGGGCATTGTCTTGTCAAAAAATAAGGATGTACTTGTCTTATTGTTAAAGCAAAACCAAATAAAAATGACTGACCGTGAAAGAGTCGGCAATGCCGCTGGACGTGTTGAGTGTGTTATTCGGATTGTTGAGCATCGAGACCGCTGACCAAAGACAAGCTGGAGCTGAGGTACGACGGAATTCGGCATTGGGATAGATTGGCCGCATAGTGGCAGTCGTTAAAAGTGGTTCTGGAACAAGCGGCTTGGGAGGAAGAAGTTGATTATGTACGGCTTGCATGGCAGCTCGGCGTTTTGATTCATCGAGAAATGTGAGAAGACCATTGTGGTCTGTTGGTAAGGAAGGTACAAAATTTGAACAAGTTTGCTGGTTATTCGTAGTAAATGAGTTATTCGGCATAGAACGATTGAAATTGAGAGTCGGTGGTTCACGCATTTGCGGGGAAATACTTTGTTGTGGTGATAAAAGTCGTACTGTTGGCCTGCTCGTTGGTTTGCAAGGTTCATCGTCGTCAACGTGGACTTCGACATTGGCCAAATCAGCTTCATCCATAGATTCATCATCGGTTTGACTATGGGTGCCACCGGAGGTAGGAGTATCGAGATTATTGTTCTTCTTCAATTCATTACTCTTATCTTGATTATTATTAGGATCAATGAAATCACGGCAGGTCGGCTTATCATCAAGGCCAAGACATTCATTGTAACGTTTTAGCAACAATAAACTTTCATCACGGTCGAGGTCCATTGCGACTCTAAAGAATAATGACAATAATTATACTTTGTATTAATTAATGAAATGAAAGTAAAGTCAACGCAACACACACACGCTTATCGAAAAGTATAATTTAAAGTTTCGGATGGAAGGGCTTACAAAAAACGCAAAAAGTGAAAGCGGTCAGGACCATCGGCATCAATCGCAGAAGTGACCAGCAAAGCGCAAGCGAATCCAGGCAACCGGCTGACGGGCGTGTGTACAGCACGTCGACGGTTTATCCGCGCGGTCGCCCTTGAGGCGCTTTGCCGCCCCGGTTGTTCCCATCCGTGCTTCTTCGAAGCCTCCGCCTTCGTGTTCTTTTCGAGATGTACGTCAACGAGCAGAATCGTGACTCGTTGATGGGTTTGGCTGTGAGCGATCCGACGCCCGCAGGGGCCCCATCCATCGGTCAGTGTGCTTATATTCAAATGACGTGAACACACAACACGCAGCATCAGCCCTAGCCAGCATACGGTCAAGAGCTGGACAGTATGCACTCTCACTTTCGCTTTACGCCTCTGGCAACGAAACAAAATGTCGTGCAAAGCGGAGGCGGTTCCTTTCTCGACCGCTCTCCGTAAGGTTTTATCTTGACCACGTCCCCGGACGAATGTGAGATAGGTCAAAGACAAGCTCCACAGGGGGAAAACTAGACCCTCAGGGGCTGCTTCGACTGACCACCAAAAACGAAATCAACAACGATGGTCGTAGACTTTTTTACGTCTCTCTCGACAGTGCGCCAGTGTCCACGGAACGCGGGCGCGGTTGCTCGTGTATCCGCGATGGTCCTAGATGGGTGTCTGGCGATCCGCCGGAGCACTATTGCGAGGCATCGACACTGCCTTGAGGGGATGTTTGCTGAGGAATGACCCTCAGTCAAAAACACGCCCGCTGACATAACCCGGGATTCTGTGCGCGGTTTTCATTTCACCGACGTGAAACTGAAAAGAGAGGGAGAAACACTTCAAAAAATTGTCAAGTACGGGTGTCCTCGAATGTGTCGTGACTTGTTGCGGATACGCCGTTTTACAAGTTGAATCAAAGCGGAATTACACGATAGCATACCAATGAAACCACTTTAAACAAAAAGAATCGATGAGTACGGCATTATCGGAAGCATATTGAAGTGAACCCAGAAGGTGTTGCCAAGACTTTGGAACATTCATTTGTAATAACTTTTTCGGCACCCCGGTGGTCAAAGGTGAAAAGAAGATGCACAACTTTATGATTGCACTAAAGAACACATTGTTTATTGCGACTCACATAAAGCCAAGCGGAAAAAGAAATTTTGGATGTTAAATAGGTTCATATTGCAAAGTATTATACTGTCTTCATTTCCTGCATTTTAACTTTTTCATTATTACACAACTGATAAAAACTTTCGAATTTGATTCACTGTCAACTTGTCATGTACAATGCTAAATGTTCAGTTGTTGGTTCGGTCTAGTGTTCACACTCTTGATTTCTGTAATTTGAACAATTATATTATTTCAACAGAGGAATAAAACTTACAATGCACCGTTCTCCTCTGCAGAAATTAGGTTCGACACAGATTCTGGAGCAACTGAACACTGAACGGCGTAGGATATGGGCATGCCGATGGATACATTTTGCGCCGTTACAGACATATGATGCGCCACACTCGTCGTCATTGTAGCATTGTGCCTGTATTAAAACTTTTCAAACTCACGAACTGCGGCGTATTTCAACCTACCGGCATTTTCACACCAGTCACGATAAAGTTTAGGTTTACTAACAACAAGAGCAAAGTTATCAGCGTTTTGACAAACATAGCGTTGTGGTTTTGAATGTTTCCGTCACAACTTCGATTTTAGCTTTTTATTCATATATTGTTTGTGTGATGATTCAACTTTCTTACTAATACATTTTTGTTACTTGCTTGCGAATTGAAATATATCAGCGTGGAATGCGATTTTCGGTTCCCACTCATATGGTGTTAATTCATAAATGTCGGAAGCTTTTTCTGAAAGAATGCAACGAACTTGGGAAAAATAAAAATAGCCGTTGATCACAACCGTGGAGACTACGATTTGAGCGAAATAGACGTACCGGAAAGTATTGCTGCAGGTCAGCTTTGTGAGATGGAGTTGGAAATCAGTCATGATAGGAGGCAAATGTTTCCCGGCTTCGTCCGATCTCTTTACCGATCGCATTTCTGAGTTTTTCAAAATCTTGGATAATCCGCCATCTGATACATTGACATCTCTGAATCTACAAGAAATAAAAATTTTATATATCGCAACACCTACCGATGCCACTAGACAAGTTTCGAGCATCCACAGGCAGAACTTCAAAGAGAAGCAAGGTGTCGACGAAAAGTCGGTTGTACTGACTTTTGACTGATACAGTCCGATGAATCTGCTCGAAGCTCACCATGTTTGTCAGAAAACAATCTCGTAATTCGCCCCCAATCTTATACCAAAGATAAACATGCATGGCATAAGAATGCGGGACGAATAACGCGAAAGTTATCAACGAAGGTTTACACGATACATTGTTATAAACCAAAGCCCTTAACCAACCTCTACTCCCATTGCGTCAAGGTAAAATCATCCGGAGACAAGTACAAGATGGCAAAGCATCCCTCGTGGCAAATTCATAAGCAATTTCAATGCAATATACACGAAGTAGGAGTGGAGTGGAAGTTCATGAAACAAAGCAGCCTCCGCACCAGTCGTCGGAAAACGCTAACGACCGCTCACACGTTTTCGTCATGAGACATACTTTTTTCACTTTCGAGTAAGGTAAAAAAAGTTTCAAAAGTTTTTTTTAACAAAAATCAAACTGAAACTTGCAAAATAAAATATTTTGTTCGATAAAAACGAAAGGTACTGACGTTTGCAATCCAATGAGTTAGTACATTGCTGTCAAAATTACCGATGAACAACGCAATTTGTAGAAGACTAAACTGCCGGAGGTCGCTCCTTTGACAAATGTCGCTTTTGGGTCCTTAACAAAGCAGAGTGATTTGTGGCAAACCATGACGATCTGAAATGGCAATTCAGTACCCCCTTGTTTGGACCCTTCTTACGGGTTTCCGGAGATGGAAACACGTTGAAATTGGCACTTTGAACCATTGCTTTTTGTAAACCATGTTTGTACCACTGTTTTCCTGATTTAAACGTGAAAAGCGTATGTCCCGTGGCGAAACACAGTATCAGCTAACGTCCACGTTCGAAGACGTTCTGGTCAAGCGTTTAGGACCACCTCCCACGTAGCATTTCTTCGTTCTTTCTCCCACCTAGGTGCCACTGCCGTTGTCGCATCCGGGTGGTCTCACCAGCGTGTTGATCCGGGTGTTGTTAGCTATGTTTTTTTTACTTTTTGAATGTTTCAAAGCGTCATTTTCCCCGGCTTTCAATTGTTTTTCACTTCGAGTTTTCAATCAAAACAGTGCAAATTTATATAAAAATTGGTTTCAGGCAACTCTTCTCTCCAACCACTACATCGTGAAGCATGTTTCGCCCCCGCGATCCGGGTCAGGATCCTTACATGCGGTTAGTTTTATATTTTTAACTCAAAATAGGTAACTTTTGTTCAATCGCTTCTGTTTTAAGTTTCCAACACTACATGCAGCGAAGCCTCGACATCCAGATCAAGCCTGGCTATGAGCGGTACACCTTTGCCTACTTCAAGAATGGACATGGCCGCATCTTCGCCGTCCATGAGATAATCCGATATTCTGGCGGGAAGAAAATGCCCTACACTAAGCTTTGCGAAGTTTATGCTGCCTTGTATGGGCATCCGCTTGACGATAAGACGGTACGCTTTTCATTGAGTTATCATTTCGCATTATGTGTTGTTGTTTTCAGTTGATGCAAATGCTCAACGATCACTGCAACCGAAACGCGTTTCAGCTATTCAAAACGTGTAAGATGCTCTTCAACGTCACCAATGAACGTTTCGCCGACTTCGACATTGCTCTGGTCGATCCGACTTGTAAGTTATAGTCTTTGATTTTTCTTCTTTCGTACAACTCTTCATTACTCCGTCTAACGTTATATTTTAGCCGACTGGGTTCCTGCGCGTGAAAGAACCGCCCAGATCAATACCATACTGGCGTCCCTGAAGCTGTTCAAGCCAACTGTCTCTGAAAAGCGTGATGTCGTTTCGTTCACAATCCGCCACCTTATCGAATTTACTGAGCATAAGATCATGCGTAAGTTTTGTTATTATCAACTTTAGCGCAGTTACATTACTTTAAGAGTACAACATCCCCAGCGACTGTGGCGAAAACTTTCACATTAAGCAGATAGTCGACGAAGAAACCGAAGAGCAAGCTCTGAAGCGGTGCGGCATGAAATCCTTTAACTAATCAGCCCCTTTGTTGCTTCTTTGTTTCTTGTTTTCAATCCGCCAATGGTTCAAATCTTTCTGTCGAGCTTTTTTTCATTCGCCATTGTTCAAATGTTTGTTGTGTCAAGCCAAGTTATTGTTTGAGCTTGTATGAATCGTTACATTTAAATTATCTTTATAAAGGCACCAAATTAATACCACAAAAACAAAAACAACCACAATCATTTTGTGTTGCATTAAGAATTAACAATAACTGTAGTTATACTCGTGAACAAAACAATTCAAAACCGTCTTCAATGTTGCGCAGCACAATACATAAAATTATTAATGGAACGAAAGCATCCAGGCAACGTTTGCGCAGCATTGAGAGAGATACAAACATTAGTGATACAAATTAGTATTTAAAGGGTTAGAATAAACCTGTTTGTGTATAACGATTAAACAAGGTGACTTGGCGTAACAGTTGGCGTCAACGATTCGGAATTATGGAAACCAGTGTGTTTCTCACCAGCAGTAGGGCTGGAGGCATTTGAAATGTTTGACATCGGCGTCGACTTGCCACTGTCTAAGCCACGCGATTGAGATTCGGATAGGGGGAGGTCCTTGCGCGAGATCGGCAACATTGGAGGCGGAACATCATTGCAGGTTTCATGGAAGCTCATCTGGGCAGACAGCGGAACCGAACGAATGGTACGAATGCGAGAAGAGATCGATTTGTCGGCACTAAAAGTGGGTATTATTGATTGTGGTTCAAACAATGGTATGATAAAACTTACTTATTTACATTGCAGGTATCATTAAGAGCACTCTGACCACTTGAATCGGTCGTGTTCGAACTGCCAGGAGAAGTTTGCTGACCCACAGGCTTCGCAACTGCTCCAATTCCACTGTCAACACTGGATCGCTCTTGTAGGGCATTTGTAGTGCGCAGGACACGATTCAGGCTCGGTGAATCATGGATGGCAGAGTTTGAACGGTTTTCCTTTTGATTGTGGCCAGAACTGCTGGCCGTAGATTCGGAACTGATCGAAGCGCGGGCAATGGATGACGCAGCCGATGAAGGCATGTGCAAGGTGTGCGAAGCTGGACTTTGTACATTACGCAGCATCATACGTTCATCACCTTCTTCATAGGACATGACATTCGAGGCTGGGTTCGGACTCAGGATACTGTTTCCATACAGCGAACGACGCTGTGCCGCAACAGCTGCCGCAGCATTAGCGATTTGTCGCTCCATACCGTTGTGGTTACGGACTGTGCTGTGAATGGAGTTTGTCATGAGGCCGAGATCAGCGTGCTGGCCATTTCGAGAAGATCCGGCTTCACTTCCCCCAATTCCGCTCGCATTGAAACAATCATCCTCATCATCGGCAAAGTTGATTCCATCATCGTAGATTCGGTACACTGGTCCAGGGACAGTAGACGAGAAGATGGAATCGTGGTACTCAATGAGATTCTTGACAACATCATTGACGGAATTTTGATAGTAGACTTGGTCTTTGTCATCTGGGATGGGGAGCAAAGTTGGTCCAAAGCAAATAGCAAGATTGTACGGATCCATCATGTTCTCATCGCTAAACTGCGACAGGTGGTTCAAAAAGGCAAACAAGTATCGCAATAAAAGATACGTCGGAACGGGGAGCTTGGACAGCAGAGGATTGATCTAAAAATAAAAAAATCAGTAAGGGTAGGAACGTCACTTTAATCAAACATACTTGAGCAGTGAAATCAGCCATGGTAGCGCATTTTGCACAATTGGTAAGCTGTTCAAAGAGATACACAGGGAAGAGAGGTTCACGGAGTTCACGCAGGTAGGCTTTGAGTACGCCCGCAATTGAGTTGACATCAGACGGGCTGACTGTGCTAACCAAAGGATCCTCGCCTTGTTCAAACGCATCTTTCATGGCGTTGATGTCGACCTGTGAACCGGAAACACGGAAAACTCCTTGATGATGAAGCGCATAGATTGATAGCATACGAATGCAACTTGTCACGACAATCGGGATGTCTTCGCCTGTCAACTCGGTGTATTCGGCGAGGGAACCTCCAAAAAGACGAGGACGCTTTTGCAGTGATGAACGAGATTCCGGGTTGACACGCCGGGTTCGCCGAGTACGGGTGAGCCATTCTGGGGATGACGGAGATTGAGGCAGTGATCGTAGTTCTTCGTTTGACTGTTGTCCTCCCAAGCGATTGTTCAACACGGCAGAAATGGAGTTGGCACGGGCTTCGAGCCGGGACATCAGATTTCCATTCAACAGAAGATGGCGTAGCTTATCCCAGTACTTCTGATTTGCGTCTTCCAACGCGGTTTCTGATACGTCTGGTGGTGGTCGGTTGTCGATTATTCCTTCATCCGTGACTTGGACTGTCAAGGAAGCAGATAAGAGATTCTTGATATGCTCATCCTGGTGTTCAATAGCGTCGATAAGCTCGTTTGTCTCAGCATTCAGCTTTCCGAGGCGTTTCACAATCTGGTCTCTGCGCAAGCTCAAATCGACGCCAAGATTACCCGTAACGACGACATGCGACACACTCTCCGATGAATCATGGCGAAATTCGAAAGGCTTTGGAAGCATGAAAACAGTACTGTTGGCTTCGAAGAATTTATGCTTGTCAACAGATAGTTGCAATGACTCGCGGAAAGTTGACAGGCCCGCAAGTGATGTCATCTCCTGTTGACAGGCATTTTTGCGAAGCGAAATCAAATTGCCAAGAAGCGTCTGCAACCAATGTTCGAATCCAACGTCAGTACCATCGATGAGCTCCGAAATGTCATGACCGTAGTACTTGTGCATCGCGGCATTGGCAGCATCGATGCAAAGCAGATACTCATTGCGAGCGCGATCATCTTTGAATGCAGCAGCCTCATACTTGGTGAATATCTTGTCAAACGTCTTTTGAACGGACTTTTGCTTCTTCAGTGATTGCGAATCGATCGATTTCTGCTTACTGGCTTCGGCTAACTTCATCTTACTGCGAACAGTGATAAAATCGTTGTGACAACTCTGTAAAAAACACCTCTTTCATTTTTGTTTGTACAAACGGTGAATTACATACGTGATAGGTTTTCATTGCTGACGCCAATTCGTCTAGTACTCTGATAAGCTCCCCATATGCCTGTTCGCCGACTGAGCGCGCCTAAAAGAAAATAATCAACAACTTTTCCAAATAATCATTTCAAAACACACACCTTTTTGCTCATCTTGTGCATGGTGTTGCATCGGTTAATAACGGCTTGAGTCACGACATTCCCCATAACCTCGGCATTCTGGGCTCGAAGTTTTGCTTCCTCCTTGAAATCATCCACAAGTTGCTGATACAACGTGCATGTCGAGAACAAAGGCCATTGGGAGCGCCTGAAGAAAAAAAGATTCACGTTTGACGCAATCGAAAAGTAAAATAAAAACATACTTAGTGCGCTCATTCTTGTGTTTCAACATGCAGCTTTTAGCGAGCTTTTCCATCGAACGGGCATAATCGGCATCAAGTTCGGCTTTCTTTTTGAAGAAATCGTTCATCTCAGAGAGAATGTGGATTTGATGGTCTATACGACCGTCGAGGCATTTTAGCTGATCGTTGACCTGCGCTCGAACGGCTAAAAAGTGAGAATTTTAATGAAGCAAAAAAAACTAATTACATTTAGAAAATTAGAAGAAAGTCGCAAAATAAAAGATAAGGTTGATGGGAGTGCTAAGTAGGGCGATAAAAAAAACTAACCTTGAGTTTGCTGGTTGAGCTCTTTGAGCGAACCTTTCGCAAACGACGAAAACGACATAATAGCCGAACGTGAAACGGTTCACAGATGGATTCAGAAATTCAGCGTCGTCGAATTGTGAGAAAATAAGACTAAGCCGTGGCCGGTGCTATCATGCCTTGGGCCCTGGAATTCACAAAGATCATATTGCGTTTTCGAAGAAAATCGAAAGGGCGGGAAAACGGCACGTGATGTTGGGGCAAAATGTCACGGTAGAAGTGGGTTCAAAGGTATCGTGAATCACTCGACTTCAATGGCGAAAGACAATAAAGAAAAATCGTCGTTTGCAATTGCTCATCAAATCGGAACAAATGGTCACTCGCAATAATAGCTCGAAAAAAAGAAGAGTTAACCAGGAACAGGGCGGAGGAGGGCCGGGAGAGACTTTGACACTGGACAGCCGGGAGGCAACAACGACGACCATTGCCTGCGACACCGGACTACTAATAAAAGCAGCGTCAATGGCGGAAAAGAGCACACACGAAAAATGGAAACAATTGATAGGCAACAACCACCGGGGTTGACTGCCTCAGGCTTGGACATTCTATCCGGCTACGGCAGCGGGTTGTGTTCCGTCTGCCACGAGACGAGTTATAAATGACGGGGTGTGGTGGCATCAGATAAAAAAAATAAACGGTGACCACTTCGCGCCTGGGAAAAAACCTCATTCAAACCGAGGAAAAAAAACAGAAGGGAGGGGAAATCTCGACAAGAGTCAGTCAAAGTGATACGAATAAGGGCAATGGCAAAAAAAAGAGGTTTGTATGAAAGGGCACGGAGTATGCTATCATTCAAACACATTCCGAGTAGTTTCGAACGACTTCCCCCAATCATTTTTGCTGCTGAATTCCTTTCCGACAGCCCGGAAGATTTTTTGACAAACACTGAGCTGGAAGAAAGACGGCCCCGCTTTGAGTGACGTGAGTGAAAACCTTTTGCGGACCATCGGCGCGGTTGGCAAGGGGCTGCTGGCTGTCTGGAAGGAGATGCAAATTTCCGCGCATTGTTACCGCATTTTTTCACAGCGGGGTCGTTGAGGGGGAAGGGAAAACAGATTTCCAACGCCTTCAATCTTCCAAGGAAGCGCGATTGAAGGCAGCTTCGGGGGCGCTGGAGGAAATGCACCGAAAAAATATTATACACAATAAGAGGGGATAGATAGATTGGCGACGGACGAACCCTAAGGGTGTTAGTTGACGCGTCGCTCAGCGCACTCAAGAACGAAGCACCCATTACTACTTCCTCAGCTCAGCTTATAGCTGCGAAAAATATATATATCCGAGCCAGCCGAGGCTTCATTTCATTGACAAAAAGTTAAGCGTATCAAGGCTCGTTTGCTCATTGTGGTCGTTCGCGATGGCGCAGTCAAGCCTGGGGATCCGTCTCGGAATACAACAACCTTGTCACCCGTCAAGCCCCAGAGGCAACATGTTCGAGACAAACACATGCAAAGGCCAAGTCAAGCCGCTCACTACGTTGTGGTTGTTGCGAGGCTTTAGTGAGGTATGTTTGCAAGCACGCAACAAAACTGGCAACAGATGGTTGGCGGCCAGGCGTATTCATCGTTTTTTGTCGAAGGGTTGCGCCTTATAACCGAGGCAAAAAGTAGGAATGGAGACGGAGAAAATTATTACCAAGTTGTGAAAGGCAAAGAGCCAAAGGGCACCGCGCGCAATCCCCCTTTTGCCAAGTGCCGACGGCGGTCATCGAAGAGGAGTGCCTCCAGGGAAAGAAAAGTCATTTACCTGGGGGCTGTGGTGAACCTTCGAGCGTATACTCACAGTACCAGCCGGGTTTGAAAATGGAAATGCACACCGGTTCGTGCCCCCTGGCGCGATGCTTCATTAGGAAAAAGCATTGAGACTCGGAAGAGGCGCAGCGCGAGAGGGGGGAAAAGCAATCGAAAGGAGTGAAAAAGCGGGAGTTGTCGCCTTCGCGTTTTGTCAATCTTTGACCAACATGAACCGACGGTCATAAAACTAGCCGTCCTTGTCCCCAAATCTGATGGCTCACAAGCCTGAGCGGTATGGGGCTTGTTCGTGAGTCTCGAAGTGAGGGGAGAAAAGGACTAATGCTCTGCAGAAACCCCTCGGGTTGTGTTTGTAAGGGACAACAGAAACAAGGCAGGGGGGATTACTTCTTCAATCGTCGCAAAAAAAGGCAGCGCGAAAAGTAAAATTCATAATGCACAAAAGTAGGCGAGGATAGATTGTAAGTAGCCGGAGCCGACGCGCAATAAATAACAAACTCTAGAAGACCGGCGGAGACAAAAGGGCGATGCGACTTCAAGAAGTAGGGAAAATAAAAACAAAAAAGTTACGTGAGATCGATTTCAATCGTTATAACCAAAGGCCTTTGCACATGCCAAGGTGCGAGCAAGGCCAGAACCAAAGGTCTTGACCGATCTCGGTGGTCGTCACATGGGTTATGCACATGCATACTTGACGATGTACCAACCGCGTTGTCGTTGCCCGCGCGAACACGAACACAAAAACGAGTGACCCTTCCCCAAAAATGGCAATTGGGTACGGACGTGCTGCATAATGGACCCGCCAAACCAAAAGCAAACACCATGGAAATGGAAACACAATAAGCGCCAACGCAACTAACTCGGTGTATTCTTCTTGTGTCGATGGATGTGGAGTAAGTGTCATCCGCACCACCTCCCGCTGTACCATACGAGAATGAGTTCTAAGTCACTCAGAGCCCCGAGAGAACTAGCTGTCGAACAACGTCGTCCACTACGAAAAAGTCAACTGGCTTGCTTGCCTGTGGCAAAAGCCTGCATGTAAACTAAAATCAAAAGTGAGAAAAAAAGCTATGTAGTACCGAGCTCCAAAAAAACATGTATGCACGCTTTTTTTTGTGATCGGGGGGAAAACAAATCGAAGTGAAGTGATTTTTAGCCGTTCCGTGTATACAACCCGAAAAACGCATCAGCCGGCGGCAGTGGCGGCTGCTGGCTGCCATTGGGGAAGAGCGGGGTTCGCGTATGTGCGCAGTGGAGGACGATGCGCGTAACTTATTCGAGGTCAGACTCCGCGACGACTACCATCAATTGCTCGTGCAAATTGCGCTCCAACCATTAATGCATGATGGAGGCTTATTGGCTGGACACGGACTTTGTAGCCACAGGGGGGTGATGGTAATCCGTGTCCACGTTTTCGAGTTTAACCAATAATTTTGAACAGGACGACAAATTGGACGGTATTGCAGCTAATAGGTGCCGCGCCGTGGTTTCGACGAAAGGAACAATTCACATGAAAACAAATGGCAGCCATCCTTGATCGGAGACTGTAGATTGCACTAAACACGGCACGCGCGACACATTCAGCGCCTGCGCGATGCGATCCATGCAAGCGGTCGTCGGTACAGTCCTTATGGCCCGAGACACATCACTAATCCGCCGGCGGCAACCATGGGTGGACGAAATTGTCATCGGTGAGTAGCGCCTCCACTTCTTCCGCCATTTCATACTCAAACCCGAAGGAGATAGCGCAGTATGCGCAGCCAAAATGGGAAAATCGTCAACCGGAGACGACATGGCGCAACGCGTTTTCCCTCAACCAGAGGGATTTTTGTCGGCGCCGACGGCCCGAGGCTTAAGATGTGCAGCAGTAATGTCATTCATGAAAGAGGCAAATTAATTGATGTGTTTCCGTGGTTGAGCAACAACACTAAACCGGCTGGTCAAGTAGGCAGAGGCGCATAAAATGTAAGAGGTAATCAAAAAATGGAAATGAAAGAAGCATGCTAGAAGGGGTTGTTTGCGTCTTCGGAAAAAAAGTAGTCTCTAGCTGAGAATTATCAGTTGTTATCAAACTGCAAACAAAACTGTTTAGCGTATGTTGACAGTAATGATTGTCTGGAGAGAGTGCACAATCTTGAAAAAAGGCAGATGGCAGGGATAGATTTCTGTGTTTCCGGTTGTACTCAATGGTTTCCGCACTCGGATTGGCCATCTGCGTTTGTTGGGTCGATAGTTCGAGTAGGTAGCTATTGTCCACAAAAGAGGATTCTTGATTCAATGATCGGATCATTTCACTACATTGGTTTGAACAACTTTGATCCTTGGATTAACATGATTTTCAAGGTTGTCACATAACAATGACTACACAATGTCTAACTGCAATAGTAATTTTGTTGTTAAATTTCAACTTCCATCCCTGTAAATTATCAAAATAAAATTTGCATTCACGTCGTTTACACGCGCTGTGGTCAGTTGCATCAAAAGAGGTCCCGTCGCGACTGTTTAGACTGGCTGACGTCTCTCTTTCCCCTGTGGGTGGCTGACGCGTCTTTTCGGAACAGCTTCGTCCGTGTTTTACGGCCGTCGACGATATCAGAAAAGGGCATAGATTTCCTTTTTCACACCTTATTACCTAGTCCGTGTTGGCCGGTTTAGCTATCGTCATCATAAGAAGCCGAGATGCAACGTGTCTTTCGTGTTTACCGCACTGTCTGTGTAATGTCTATCGGGCGTTGTGTCGCGTTGGAACATCTGCTCAGATCGGTCGCGTTTCAATTTGCCGGATTTGAAGTTCAATTTATTTGATTATGATTTTGTTTTCAGTATGATTCAAGGATTTCCTGGGCAACCACCTCAAAACCCAGGAGCCTTCCCTCGGCCGAATCAGCCTTCGGCATTCGCGGCTGTGCGTCCGCCAACTCAACAGGCTCCGCAACAGTTTGCGCCGCAACAGCCGATTCAGGATGGTCAGAAGGATTTGAGATATAACCCGGTCCCACCTGCCGCTAACGGCGGTCTGCCGCCTCAACAAGGCCAACGACTTCCGCAAAACGTGCCTCAGGGTGCTCCACAACAACCTGGATTTCCTGGAAGTGCTTTCCAGCCTGCTAACGGTGTGCCACAGCAATCTAACTATCAGCAAGGCGGATTCCCGCAGGTATGGATATATCTTTCTCTCGTCATAAGAAATATTATATATATAATGTGTTTTCAGCCTGGTCAACCCGGTCAAGGTGGATATCCTCAACCTGGTCAACAGCAACAGCCCGGTTTTCCGCAGCCTGGTCCTCGATTCCCGACAGGTCAACAGCCTCAGGGAGGTTTCCCACAACCCGGACAACAACAACCTGGAATTCCTCAGCCTGGACAGCAACAACAACAACCTCAACAGCCAGGATTTCCGCCTCAGCTTCCTGGTCAACCACAGCCGAATCAACAACAAAGTCTGCCTCAACCCGGTCAGCAGCCCCATGGATTCCCGCAACCTGGTCAACCGCAACCCCCTCAGCAACCCGGGTTCCCCCAACCAGGCCAACAACAACCTGGCTTCCCTCCCCAGCCCACACAACAGCAGCCTCCGGGATTCCCTCCGCTTCCTGGGCAACAGCCTTCTGGTTTCCCTCCTCAGCCTACACATCAACAACCTCCAGGATTCCCTCCACTTCCTGGTCAACAGCCCCCTCAAGGTGGCTTTCAACAACCCGGCTTCCCTCCTGTTGGCCAACCTGGACAGCAGCCTGGCTTCGGCGGTTTCCCACCAGCTCCGGGTGTGAATCCTGGCTTCCCAGGACAAACTGATCAATGGGGTTTCAACCAAGGTCAACAGCCTGGTGGCTTTCCCCCAGGAATGCCTGGACCACCCGGTATGCCCGGTGGCGGTGGCTTTGGACAACCTCCACGTCGTCTGGACCCATCAATGCTGCCAAGTGCCGTTCAAGTAATCGAAGATGATCGACAAACTCGTTCTGGCATCTTCCCAACAGGTTATCCATTTGCTGAAGTGCCGCCTCTCACAACCACGGACTTCTATGCCCAGGATAGTGGTAACTCAAACCCCAAGTTTATCCGTTCCACGCTTTACGCCATTCCGACGACACAGGAATACATCAAGAACACCAATCTTCCATTCAGTCTTTCGTTAACTCCCTTCGCAAAGTTGACGAACAACGAATACCGTGTTCCTGTCGTTGATCTCGGTGAACCGGGTCCAGTTCGTTGCCATCGCTGCAAGGCTTACATTTGTCCGTTTATGGAATTCATCGATGGTGGCCGCAAGTTCCGTTGTCCGTTCTGCCATACTGCTACCACCGTTGAAGAAACTTACTTTGCTCACTTGGATCATACGGGCCGCCGTACCGATTTGCAACATCGCCCGGAACTATACCTCGGTTCCTACGAGTTTGTCGCAACCAAGCTGTACTGCAAGAACGGTATTCCACCGAAACAGCCTGCATTTATCTTCTTCCTGGATGTATCGTATAATGCTATGCGTACCGGACTTGTCGACACTTTCTGCAAGAATATTCCTTATTTGTTGAGAAATTTGCCAAAGTATGTTTCAATTCGCAAGAAGTGTTGTGTATCTTATAATATAAGTTTTTCAGGGATTCCAACCAAGAAAAGTCATCGATGAAGATTGGTTTCGCGACCTACGATCAAACTATTCACTTCTACAATCTTAGCAATCCACACAAACCCGAAATGTTGATTGCCAATGATGTTGACGACGTCTTTGTGCCAATTATTGATGGATTCCTTGTCGACTACAATGATGCTGAAGCTGCCCTTATTGCGTACGTTTTACCTTTGTTTTGATTGTAAGTTGTAATTGTGTCATTTCAGTACTCTTGAGCAAGTTCGTAGCTGCTTCGCCGACACTCGCATCACCGAAACTATGCTCGGCCCCGTCATCCAAGCTGGTCTCGATGCCTTCCGCAATGCCGACTGCGCCGGAAAGATGTTCATCTTCCACACGTCCCTTCCGTCTTTCGAAGCCCCTGGCCGTCTGAAGAACCGTGAAGATCGCAAGGTCCTTGGTAGTGACAAGGAGAAGGTTCAGCTCAATCCCGCAACCGAATTCTACACCAAGCTCGGTGAAGAGTGCATCAAAGTTGGCGCTGCTGTTGATTTGTTCCTCTTCCCGAACTCGAACGTTGATGTTGCTTCGATCGCGCCTGTTTGCCATATCAGTGGTGGTAACCTCTACAAGTACCAATATTTCGATGGTGAACGCGATGGTCCTCGTTTTATTAGCGACTTGAAGCATGACATCAGTCGCGAAGTTGTGTTTGACGCTATGATCCGAGTCCGTACTTCGACTGGTGTTCGTCCCACTGGCTTCTACGGTGCCTTCTACATGCAAAACACGACGGATATCGAAGTCGGTGCCATTGATGCGGATACTGGTATGGTTGTCGAGATCAAGTACGACGATAAGCTCGATGAAAAGGGTTCCGTTGTCTTCCAAGCTGCCACGCTTTTCACCAGTGTCGGTGGTCAGCGTCGTCTTCGTATTCACAACATTTCGCTGCCCATTACCGCCGATTACAATCAGATCTTCCGTCTCACGGATCAAGATGCCATTGTTAACCACATGTTCAAGGTTGCCGCCAAAACCATCAAGGAAAAGACACCGAAGGAAATGCGCGAGGAGATCATCAACCGTAGTGCCCAGATCTTGGCAAGCTACCGTGAAAAGTGTTCTCAACAGTCGCCATTGTCGCAACTTGTTCTTCCTGAAGGCTTGAAGCTGTTACCGTTGTACATGAGCTGCGTTATTCGTTCAGATGCTCTCAGTGGAGGTTTGTTTTCTTTATATCTATTTAACTTGAAAATTATATGTTCACCATTTTAGGCAGCGAAATGACCGTCGATGACCGCGTCTGGCAACTCAACATGATCCCGAGACAGCGTATCGATCTTGCTTTGCGTTTCTTGTATCCGCAAGTTTTGCCGATCACTAACTTGGAACTTCCCGAGAATGCTGAACAATTCCAATTCCCCATCCCTGTCCGCGCTTCATACGATTTCCTCAATCCGGCCGAGGTTTATTTGATTGAAAATGGCGTCATGGGATTCATTTGGGTTGGTAGTGATGCCCCTGTGCAATTCCTCATTGATGTGTTCAACGTGCAATCGCTCCAACAGCTCGACACGGAATCGGTGAGTTTTGTTATACTTCAATGTGCCTTGTTTTGACGCCTATCTCAAGTTTCAGCACAAGCTTCCCGAACGCGATAATCCACGTAGTCGCGCTGTCCGACGCCTCATCGATGAGGTCAACGCCGACCGTCCGCTTCGTCTGAAGGAATTCACGATCAAGCAGCAGGATTCCCTTGAATCATGGATGAAGAAGTTCCTCGTTGAAGACAAATACGCGTCCAACACTGTCAGCTATGCCGATTTCCTCTGTCAGGTTCACAGAGAAATCCGAGCTTTGCTCTCGTAAATTATTTTATCTATTATTTAATTTATCCCTTCAAAAGCAAAGCAAAGCAACCTAGCCTTTACTAATTTACTGATTGATTCCTTTCTGTGATATGTCTGAACCAACAAAGTTCATTCTGTTTGGAAATTTCTGATTCTAAAGTCGTCTAAATCAAGATTCCCGGGAGCGTTCCTGTTAAATTATTACTATTATATACTGATTATTTGAGAGCATTGGATACTAATGAACAACATGCGCGAATGTTTGGATGTTATGACAATGTGTTTCATTGCTTGAGAATTGGGTTCACTGGTGTCTGTTTCCTCCCTAAATCTATCTGCCACTTGTGGTTTCATGAATCATATTGAATAACGTTTTATAAACAATGATTACATAGTAATACATAGAGACGACATTCACGAGGATCTCACTCAACATGAAACAACAAGTACACATTTATCGCTTTGCCCGTGGCAGAGACTTGATGAGAAAGACACCTGAGGTGATTTTAGGGGATTACAGTAGTTACTAATAATATGTTTTATAAAATAGAATCCATCTCGCTTTAAAAGTTTGTCGGGACTCGATACTTTTTTAGTTAGTACTGTTTTAGTCGGGAAAGGAAAGAAGGCGGAGTCCCGTTGCTTTTACGGAAATGCCCGTAGTAGTTATAAATCATTTCTGTCTGTTTTGCATGCGCTTTTCAAGCAGGGCATTGTTAGCTTCGCGCAATGACTTGATGTGTACTTCGTCGACGCGCATCGATGCCAACGCTTTTTCCATTTCTTCCTCGACTTCGGGCCACTGGCTACGTTGCTCCAGCAAGATCTTAGTTGTGTCGAGCACGGTCTCGGGATTCTTGTTATAGTGAGTGATCCACTTGTGCCGCATGACATCGTCAATCGTTGCCCGTTCCGCGGGGTCTGTTCGCAGACACTTTCGAATCAAATCCTTGGCTGTAAAGTTTATAAAAACTGAGTTGATGAATTGACAAGGGGTATAAGCTCAAGGTGGCATGTGTGGCTCGTATACTATGTGATCAATTTTGTTCCAAACTTTGGCCCCCCGTGAGATTGATAATGTGTCAAAATGCCAAAGGTAGGCGGGCTTCGTGAAAATATGCGTGTGACTTGATCTTAGAATTTTGACTTAACTCACCAGCTTCGGAAACGCGATCCCACTCGGGACCGGAGAAGTTATACTGGCCGGCACGTATCCGTTTCTTCATGCCGGGTGAGATAGGTAGACCGTGATGGGAGTAGAAAGGGGGGTACCCGCATAATCTGTAACAAAAACATGCTTACAAATATTTGTTGGGCGTGTCTAGTTGCTCTGAGGCAATGACTTTTTACAAGTGCTAAACTACCATGTCCGACGCGGTTTGTTTAAAGCTGTGGTGACACTTGTGTAACATTAACCGCGCGGAACTACATACCCGTTTTTATCCTTCTTTGCTTGATCCGAAGACTTTTTTTTATCAAATTTTTGTTTAGTCAACTTAAACATGTTCAAGGCTAAATAAAACTTACAGGATATACGCAATAATCCCCGCCGACCAAACGTCGCAGGATTTGTCATATTTTTTGGAGGATAAAACTTCCGGTGCTACGTAGTATGGCGTGTAACACGGTGTTTCAAGCGGTTTTTCCCCGCTTTCGGAGACGCTTTTCGCGAAACCAAAATCGGTTAACTTTAACACACCGTGTGGTGTGTTATCCCTTAAAAAGTGTTAGGTAATTACCCATTTTCCATGTGCAAAGAGGGGGTTGGACCTCCCTCCTCTATCCCATCCCCTCAACATACGTGTATAGCAGGTTCTCGGGTTTTATATCCCGATGGGCAATGTTCATATGGTGGAGGTATGCAATCGCCGAACATATACTATACATGATATTGGATGCTTCACGTTCCGTGAACGCCCCATGAGCACGGTCCTATAAGTGCGTTTTTAATAAGCCAGTCAGGCACAGAGGGGCAGTCATCCTCCCATTGTGTCCCCCTCCTCATGTTTATCTGCATCCGCATGAATACACGTACCTGAATACGTGTGAAGAGTTCGCCACCCGCCATGCATTCCATCACGACAAATAAGCAGTTTACGTCGTTGTAGGTGTTTTCGTAGACTTCAAAGATTCGCACAATATGTGGGTGTCTCGATGCCTCGAAATGAAGTTCGACTTCACGTCGTGCCTTCGGAACATCACGTAACACCTTCAAGGCATACTTTTCACGGGTTGACTTGCGCTCGCATTCGACTACTTTACCGTTAATACCAACTCCAAGAACCTTAAAATATATAATTAGTCGGTTATCCAAAACGTTGCAAAGCCACTTAATAATAGACTACTGTTCGCATGCTTATTTTATTTCAACTAAAAAAGGTCAGCAGTTAGTGTTTTTACCTGTGTGCCAATTATAAACTCGTCTTTAATCGGAGTCGTTTTGTACTTAACCAAAGATGCCATAATACACCTATAAATGAACGAGACGCTATTCAATTTTCCAATAGATAACTCAATAAAACAATTTGTCGCGTCTCGAGTATTTAAGTCTGAACAGACCCAAAACAAAGTAACTATGGCTTTACCACCGAAAAGGTAACGTGTAACGTAAATTTAGAGCGCATAGGCTTGTCACCGAGCTAACTTTACTACCAGGGGTGCTACACAATGAGCATTTTCCATTCGCAAAGCACATTGATATTTTGAACCGAAAAAAATACGTATGAAAATAGGACAAGTGATGCCAACACAATTTAGGCCTGCCATACGGGGGAGATAAATGTCTTTGGGGAGACGAAGAAAAAGGACGGTGTAACGAAAAATAATATGAGTTGTGCTTTGGAAGACATCGAATCGATGCGAAATAGGGAAAGGGTGCCGCTAGATTGGAAATAAACCATATACGTTGAATTAGTAACAATTGAAATTCCGTGTTCTAGCAACGGGGGTACAATTGCATGAATATAAGCGAAAAAGCGAAAGGAGCAAGCATTAGTGAAGACGGCCGGCATTGCTTTTCCGGAAGTCGCGGTTTAAAAGTGGACCGCTATGCAGAGCTATGTGTTTGGTAGGGACGTCGGTGGCAACGTTGCGGCCCCAACCACACGCACGCCACTCTTTTCGACGAACATGAACAAAAAAACAAGCGATCGTCGTGATCTTGCCACCCGTTTCGCAATGCCACCTGGCGAACAACGGATTCAGACGATTTACCGTTGGAAAACACCGTCACAAATGACGAAAGCGGGCCCCTTTACTGCTCACGAGATATCATGCTTTTACCCCGGTTTACTCTCAACGCGAAAATCGATGGAATAATGCATTCTGGATGTATACGTGCACATGCACCGTCATTTTCCCTTCAGTGCTTTCCTTTAATTGCATTATGCAATTTAATTTGTCTCATTATGGCATTGTTTTCAACTTTAGTTTGTCGATAGTGTGCTGACTACGCGTGCGTGTGCGTGAAACGAACAAAAAATCTAATGTTACGTCGACAACCCTCATTTCGTTCCCACTTTCAGGGCTTCAAACATCCCCGCGGCAACTTCAAGCGAATCATTGTGCCAACATGGGCCACAATGATTCGCTCATCGAGGTGCATCTGCCCTTCAACCAGCACTCCAAGATGCCCATCAAACACGGCGTCACAGCCCGTGAAGCCATTGGTCGCATCTTGAAGAAGCGCAACATCGATCCGAAGATGTGCCATGTCTCCATGTCCAGTGATCCGAGGAGCCCTCGCGTGGACCTCAAAATTGACCTGGGGGACCTTGCCAACCTCATGGAAAAGAAGGAACTCTGGGTCCACAGCGAGGGCCTCGAGATCATGGCCAGCATCGTCCACGACTTCAAGAAGATCTCCTTCGGCAAGTGCGATGTCTGCAATGGATTCATCTTGATGGGCGGTTATCGATGTGAACGCTGCTTCTTCCACTTCCACAAGTATTGCTGGGCGAAGGTGCCGCAATGCGACCTGACCGAACAGATCCCTCACAATCCCGACATGGCCAACCAAGTGAGACTGATTTGCGACAAATATGGTGGTCGCAGTGCTGTTTTGGCGACTGAGATCTTGGACAGTCTTCAGCCCGATCCAACACCGACAGAAGAAGGTTAGTTTACTTGTTGACACGTTTTGCGAGGAAATTTATATATAATTTCTTCGATTTCAGTGAATGTCGGAGGCGAAATCACTCGACAATCCGCAATGCGTCGCCACGAAAGCTCCAAGCAGTCTACACCTTACTCCAGAGATCGTGCTTCTTCTGCTCCGAATATCAACAGCATCAAGGATGATGGAGACAAGTTTGCTGTACGTTTTGGAATGTTTCTTTGTGTTAATTTACACGTAATTACTCTTTCAGGCGAGTAGTATGCAGACAACGTCAATGCATTCTGGTTTCCAACATTACTTAAGTGAGTTTTATATATTTTTCGTCTTCTTTTCGCTTTGCCTTCATGTTATTTATATAATAAATGTTATTCCAGCCGCTGCAAATGATTCCCCAACGCATAGCGATCGAAAAGAAGCATCTTCGTCCGGTGCGTTGTCGGCGCCATCGGCAACAAGGTCTGACAAGCCGTCCACATCATCGACGTCGTTGTATCCACCGTCTGCCAATCGTATCAGTTCGTTGTCCCCCACACGATTACCCCCGAATGGCAACTCATCGTCGACAAGTCCGACATCCACATGTTCTAGTCCTGTATCATACCTTCTCACTGATGCCATTCCTGGACCTTCAACGAACCTAACACCCCCACAGTCAGCGCCACCACAGAAAATTACGGATGAGTTTTTCCCTCGGACACGAAGCAAGAGTCCTGGTGAAATGACGGCTTTTCATCAAGGCGGCCTCGGTGCTAAAATGGGCAACCATTACAAACGACAAAGTGTGGGCGACTGGGAAATAGGATCGCGTGACATTACCTTTGGATCGAAAATTGGAAGCGGGTCTTTCGGCACGGTGTACAAGGGCACTTATTTTGGTGAGTATTTTCTTTTGTGACATTATTTATACAAATGGACACATTCTTTTGTTTGTAAATGCCACTTTCCGCTATTATTTTCTTTTGTTGTTCCTTTTTATTGTTAATGTGACCCCTTTTCAGGCGATGTGGCTATCAAAGTTCTCAACGTTGGCAATCCGGGACCGACACTGTTAAAAGCATTCCGAAATGAAATGGCACTTTTGAGGAATACAAGGCATACGAACATTTTGAATTTTATGGGTTGGGTACGAGATCCGCAGCTGGCTATTGTGACTCAATGGTGTCAAGGGTCCTCGTTGTATCACCATATTCATGTTGTTGAGCCTCGAATCGAGTTTTCATTGGCCATGATTACGAAGATCTGTCGGCAGATTGTGCATGGGATGTTTTATTTGCACTCGAAGAACATTATCCATCGGTTGGTTTCCTTGTTTGTATGATTGCAACTTTTAAATGTCGCCATCTTCAGAGATCTCAAAACAAACAACATTTTCTTGACCGAAGACAATACTGTCAAAATCGGCGACTTCGGTTTGGCTACAGTGAAGACTCGATGGAGTGCTGGTGGCGGACAGCAAGCCCAACAACCAACTGGTTCAATTTTGTGGATGGTATGTTTAGCTTTTTTATGAAATTAATGAACCACATTATCGTTTTTTCTAGTCGCCTGAGGTCATTCGCATGCGAGAGCACACAACCCGTTCTGACGTCTACAGTTTCGGAATCTGTCTGTACGAACTGTTATCCGGTCGTCTACCCTACGACCACATCAATAATCGCGATCAAATTATCTTCATGGTCGGCCGAGGTTTCATCAAGCCTGATCCGTCGCATCTCCGAGTTGACTGCCCTGCGAAACTGCGTCACCTCTTCCTTCAATGTGTTCACTATGACCCTGATCAGCGCATTGAGTTCGATGCGGTGAGTTTGCACTTTTCACATTAACGGATTTAACTGAATTTGTACCGATTTACAGGTGAAACATGCCCTTGACCGTGTCGCGATCAACCTTCCAAAATTAACCAAGTCCCAGAGTGATTCTTTCCTGTACAAAGCGCGAAGAGCCCTCGAGCACCATGTTACAGCCAATACGGACGAATTAGACTCTTCGTTGCATTCAACAGCAGCTCCACGAACGCCAAAGTACATGTCGCCTGGGCCCATTTCTGGAGTCTCGCATATGGACGTGTAATATATATCTGTTGTCTTCGCCATCCCGGTAATGTGTATTGAATCTTATCATCGCTTTCATTTTGACTTTTTTTTGTGTTTTTTTAACGTTTTTATTGTTCTTTATTAACCGCTTGATCAAATAATTGTTAAAGTTTTTTTTACAATATCTTGTTTAACTGTGACATGACTAAAAACTGTCGCTCCAAATGAAGTGATTGATCAGTCTAACGTTGTTTTGGACAATGCGAATGTTGCAATTTGCAACCCACAAGTGTCAATGTTTTTTGTCCTCTGTTCCTGATGGTCGTTGGCCCAAGGCTGTTTGGCCGGTATAAGAACACACTCGGGTACCTGGCAACACGTATTAAGCTGTCGATGCAATGTACCAAACGAGCCTCTACCTGCTAGGCTGTTTGCGGGGTCTGGCTTAACTGGAGGGGGCTCCGTTTCTGTTTGTCGGATTTATAGCCGCAACAACGCTCTCTGACAGCGAGGGTGCTATCAACCTTGAAGGAAGGGAAGCAGCGAAAAAAGTGAAACCAGGGGCCGTCATCATGAAAAATTTGAGGTGGACGCGCCGCAGCCACAGGCGCATTTATCATGTGTATTTTGAAAGCTAGGAGAAGAGAAAGTTAGTTAATCATATGGACCGGATGAATAGATAGATGGGGGTAAATGATGCAAACCAGAGGCCAAATCACAACAACGTCGATATGGCCAGTCGCTCAGGCCAGCGGCGGGTTTATTGGTTTTGAGACGGACCTTCGGGCTTCAATTACGCTGTAATTGGTACAATAATCAAAAGACAATACGGAGCCATATATCATCGGTGGAGTGGTGTGCATGCATGAAAAGATGAAGAATCGCCTTCGTTCGCGACAAGCGACCAGCGTGGGAGCTCTCGACGCCGGCGTGGCGCCAGTCTCGACGGAAGCGGCGGAGAGGCAAGTTAACACGGGTTAACGACAAAAGAAGAAGACGCCGGACGCAATCGCTCCTCCATCTCCCCCATCGCTCCAAAGAGCTCCATGACAGACGAATTCATTGCGGAACGTTGCTCCATCGGACAGTGAGTGGTTTGTGCGCTCGTTCGGAAGACGATTAAAAAACCGACCCTAAAGGGGTGCTTCGAGTGAAGTCGTGAACCGCACGTTGAGCGCTTCCTTGCCAGTTACTTTCATTTAGCTGGTTAGTTGTGCTCAGTTGATCTGGCAGTATCAGTCGCCTCAGGTCACCATGAGTCCCCACGAAGCAACCGAGCCTGCGTCATCGACGACGAAGACGGCTTCGCCGATATCTGTCGAGGCTATGCTTTCCGAAGCGATACCGTATCCATCTGATCCCCCTCCTCGACCCAAAGGAGTACTCCCGCCGCAGATTAATACTCTGGCTAAAGCCGATTGCCATCCTGAACATAGTCCTATCTTTCGAATTGATACCCCTTCATTGGGTTCCATGAAAGGCTCTGCTTTTTCTGGGTCCATCGAATCCAGAACAGACGACTTTGATGACACCGAGTCAACAACAATGCCCACCGTTCTGTTTCCTTCAATGCGATTGTTACTAGCTGTTTTATTATGTTGCTGTTATATTACTTTATCCATTTCTTCGTCAAATATTGCTGTAGCCCTGATTTGTATGATAAAATGTCCCCTCCATGGGTATGGTGGTGACCTCGAATGGCAATCCGACCAAGAGGGTCTTGTTTTGGCAGCTCAAAATGCCGGAAGTCTCTTCATGGTGGTCACAGGTCTCTATGCTGACCGCATAAACGGCAAAATCATGGTAGCAATCAGTCTTATCATGTGCACTGCCGGTAACTTCATGCTTCCCCTAATGGCCGAAAAGAGTTTCTGGTTTGCCGTCTGCGGCCGAATCCTCATCGGTATCGCTGATGCTTGCATGTCACCCGCAGTCAATTCTCTTATCACTCGTTGGTTCCCGCAATCCGAACGTGCCGCTGCAGTCGGCATTATCACCGGAGGCCGTCAAATTGGCACACTCTTCATCTTGCCAACGGCTGGTTATCTTTGCACCCGTAAAGACATCAATGGTGGTTGGCCGACAATCTTCTTGCTAAGTGGCATGATATCCGGGCTTGTCGTCTTTTTCTGGCTGCCCATGGGCGCGGATAAGCCGTCAAAGCAGTACTGCATTTCACAGCGAGAACGACTTTTCATTGAAAGCAGGTCAGTCAGGAAATTCATTTAACAATTAACTATGTAGGATACGACGACATTAAAGTCAAATGCATCTTTTAAATTTAACGTTGTTTTAGGATCGCATGTGAAAGCATCGGAAAACGATCTGAAAAGAGAGCCGTCCCTTGGAGGAATATATTGACATCAACACCAATGTGGGTTGGCATTTTCTCGTTAATTTGCCACGAATATCCCTTGGTGATTTTGCTGCAGTTTCTCCCTAACTATATGCGTGATGTATTAGAATTTGCACCGACTAAAAATGGATTGTTTTCGGCATTGCCAATTTCATTTTTGTTTATCAGTAAAATGTTGAGCTCAAGTTTGAGTAGTTGGTTGACGAAGAATACTGACTACAACAGTACTCTCATCTGTAAAGTGAGTTTGTTTCATCTTTGAATATATTTAATCATATTCTTTTCAGACATTTAACGGAGTTGCATCTCTCGGTTTATCCCTAAGCATACTGATCGTGCCTTTCTGCGACAAAGAGCACACTGCCATTGCGATTGGTTCTTTGTGCTTAGCGATGGCTTTTGCTGGTATGTCGTAATACGATACTTTATCTCATACAGGTCTTTATCATTTCAATTTCAGGTCTTCACACACCGGGTGTACAGACAGCTCTTCTGCAACTTGCGCCGCCTTTTTCCGGAATCATTACCGGTTTGTCTTTTTTCTGACCTTCCTGTCATTAATGAAAATGTTGCGATTGACCTCGATTCCTAATGGCCCCATCAATGAATTATCCCGGTAAAAAAGTAAATTTGCAGGCATCTCGTTCTTCATTGTTGCCTGGTTTTCCATTTGCAACAAAATCCTCACCAAATGGATCGTCCAACACGGCACCCGTGAAGAATGGGGCATCGTATTCTTCGTTTCGAGTGCCGTGGCATTCTTACCGGTGATCGTCTTCTCCATGTGGGGTGATAATGAACGTCAATGGTGGGCTGCTCCGAGCTCAAGGACCAGCGTTCATAACTTCAGTCGGCAACAGAGTCGCCGTTCCACGTGTAGTACCGGAAGCGCATGGACCGCAAACTCCATCAGGACGTTATACAGAAACGACGGCCACGACCATTAGGCGTTCACACGTCATCACACACTTCAAACCTTTTTCACGTGTACTGATTGAACAAAAATTCACCCTTCTAGGGCAGCCCAGAGAAACGTTGCGCAGATAGATTATCATACTTCAGTCGTTGGTTTTTGTATGTCATTTTGTTGAATTGAAAAAAAAATTTCGTGGGAATCTTTCGTCACATTTCGGTGCTTTACGGTTTTTCTTTTGCTCTGTATGTATGTATATGTATATACGAATCTCAATAAAATCAGTGATAAAACGTTTTTGAATAAAAGTTGCATGACATTTATTTGCTTATTGTGTTTCACAAAATACCCACCAAGGGAACAAACGACATATAAATATAGGTCAAAAATCATAATCATATTTGTTTTCTATCAACGCTGATATGGTTGTAAAGAAACTTTTGAGATTGGATCAAAAATTCGAATGCATAACTTTGAGTGAACGATGAGAGAGGCACAAAGTGACTCATATGGTAATACGTTTTGCTTGCGAAGTGCGAAAAACAACGACAAGGGACATGTCCGAAATGGATAAAGTTGCAAAAAGTGGAAATAACTGGGCTATTTGAAGGTTATAAAGTTAGCCTTCCTTCTTTTCCGGCACGACGAGAAGGACTTTCTGGGCAAACACAGTGGCTTCATCCATGATCCTGTCAATAAACTTGAACTTCCCTTGCCAATAGACGAACAAAAAGTAGACCGGCAATCCAGTCAACATGATGCCAATGCCGATGGCTGTGTCCAGAGGCGCTTGGATTATCGGGAAGATGACCAGGAAAGCACAACCGATGAGGAAGAGGACAGGGAAGATAAGGTTGACTTGCAGAGGGCGAGGGTATTTGCTGACAGGCTGCTTCACACTAAAATCGGATAAG
This sequence comes from Panagrellus sp. LJ2285, assembly GCA_024447235.1. Classification (NCBI taxonomy): domain Eukaryota; kingdom Metazoa; phylum Nematoda; class Chromadorea; order Rhabditida; family Panagrolaimidae; genus Panagrellus; species Panagrellus sp. LJ2285. The sequence continues at coordinate 255,409 of JAMRYB010000017.1, forward strand.
TTGATAATTATAGTTTAAAAAATATATATATAAAACAACTCACCGAAGCCACAACAATCCACATGTAGCAAGGCCAATGGCAATCCAGTTGACAATCTGGACATAATTAATCAAGGTGTAAATGTTGTCAGACATCAGCAAATACAATAAACTCAAAACAGCTGTGAACAAAACGGCAGGGATCGGGGTATTCCAATAAGGATTGAGATAGCTGAGGATTGTTGGCATGTGTTTGTTACGACCGGCAACGTAGAAAAGACGCGAAGATGTAAGCATGACACCGTTGACGGTACCGAAGCAGGAACAGGCGACCAGAATTGGCATAATAAAAGCCAATGGGCCATAGAACTTATCAGCAAACGTCACAGCAATGGCTGTAGATTCCAGAAGAACATCGGGGGAAGTGCCGGCATAGAAGGCAAAGTTTGTGAAAGTGTAGATAATCGTGCAAGCCGTGCAACTAATGCCAATAGCCAGGGGCAAGTTGCGGGTAGGGTTGACAAGTTCCTCAGTTACAAAGTTCAGGTAGTTCCATCCATTATAAGCCCAAAGACCAGAATAAAAAGCCAAAGCAATTTGGCCAGGTGTAACTTCTGGAGCCGCGAACATATCCTTGAAGGAATCACGGTAAGCTGAAAAGCACCGATATAATCAATATTACAACTTTAAAGAAAAACATACGGTCGCCAATAATCAACAAAGCAACACCCGTGAAGATAATAATAGTCAGAGCAACAAGCTTGGCAATCGTGAAGATGTTTTGAACATGAGTAACAGCTTTCACACTGACAACGTTAATCTGGGCCAGGAGAACTGTAAAACAATATATCAGATGAAAGAAAGAAACAACACAAACACACCTATGCATCCGGCAGCGAGTAGTTGTGGAGCGTAACGCGGCGTATCGCCTTCAGGATAAAAGGGTTGAAGTATATAAGTGGCAAAAGTCATAGAGACCGCAGTGATAGTACATGGACGTACGATAATACATTCAATCCACATACGAAGGAAACCCATGAGCGGGCCAAACGCAGCCAACACGTAAGCATAATCACCTCCAGAAGAGCGGATGAATGTGCCAAGTTCGGCATAGCAATAGGCGCCAAGAGCGGAAAAGACGCCACAGACGATCCAGATGACGAGAGACCAGCCGACGGAGTTGATGTCTGAATTGTGAAAAGTTTAAACTTTGCATTGATTTATGCGAATAAACATACTTTCATGCACGCCCTTTGGCGAAATGAAAATACCGCTGCCAATGATGGTGCCAATAATGACCATAACCCCGCCATAGAGGGTGATTGTAGCTTTCAGTCCACCGGCAGGAACTTCATGCTCTTCCTGTAAAAAATTTTATTTTCAAACTTCCGTGGAACATAATTTTCATTGTTTTTCCACAATTGTCATTAATGTCTGTTTCCTTGTATATTGCGTTCGATCGTTACCTCAGAAAAATGATTGCGTCAATTATATAGGCAAATGTTTCCCGGGTAGAGCGCATTATTACCCGATAAAAATGTCTCTCAAGAGCACACAACGGCATCGGATAAGATCTGCGTGCGCGCAGGACAGAAGACAAACGTCACTTTCATGAACATGTCGACGGTAACCGGTGAACCATTCGCACTGTTGGCGTTCAGAAGATTAATGGTCTGTACACTGTCCTACGCTCTTTCTTCCGGTGATCGGAAGGCCACCGCCCAAAACTTTTGTTGTTCCATTCAAAGTAACGTAAAACTGAGCATTAAAGGGGATTTGGCGCCAACGGCAATGGCACAGATTGAGAATGGACAACATGTGTCCCCTCGCGCGACACCCTTGAAAATCGCCACTTGTTAATCTAATCGTCTTACTAAGCCTAGGAGAAATGCGATATGTTTTCGGCACCCCACAGCTATCTGGTAATGGTTCCGGATCGGATCATGTTGCTTCTACTTGTTGATTGAAACCACTTCCGAAGAACAAACCAAAACGAGGGGGTAAGCATATGCATATGACCGTAGTTCAGGTACCCCTTTTTGTCGCGGTCACTAGTGTTCCGGGACGACGACTTCCGCCCGATGCGATCGTCGTATTTACACAATGGATCAGCGCTCTTTCATTGCTAACCCCCCAAAAAAGCGGCTGAACAAGGCAGCCAAATGCATCTAAAGCTGCATGCACTCACATAAACCCAACTTTTTATGCTGGTTAATCAAATAACACCGTTTTTTTCGGTCATAATTACTTGTTCAATTGTACCTCACATCAGTGTCTAAAAAGTACAAACGCATACGAGCCAACGCGATGCAATGGCGTCAAAGTAGAAGTCAAGTTGGCGTGAGTCAATTCTAATCTTAAGTGAGGTGACACTTATCTCTGACTAAAATTATACCCCTCTACAACTGACAATGTGCCCCCTGAGATTGCCGCAGGGTGAGTAAGGGGTCGTCTTCCTCCCTGTCGTGAGTACCGCTTTTTTATCTGCCGCCAGGGTCGCCAAATTGCCTCGCGTTTCGACCCGATATGAGCGAAAAAAGAAATACCCGAGAGTCGCCGGCACTTTTTTCTTCTCGAGTCATTGAACATTGACAGAAACAAAAACATCGCGGGGCTTAATTTTCGTGAAGTGCCGAAAAAAAGAAGAAAAGGCATCTATCCACGAGTGCTGCCAATTTGTGGTGTGACCCATTTTCCATATAGACTTATAAATTTCTAATAGTAAAGCAAAACTTACAAAGTCAGGATCGCCTTTCTCGGTAGTTGCCCGATAAACTGTCTGTTCATCATCGGCGGTCATTGTATAATGGGGATTTCAAACTCAAATTTGGCGATAGTAAAGCTAAAAAAGAGGAACTTAGGATCAAAACACCCTTCAAGCCAGTCAGCCAACGGCAAAAAACACGACCCGCTAAAAACAGCTGTGATAATGGCAAATTAGAGAAGAAAATAGAACGGCCACGATTGTTAGGACATTCCAAAATCGACGGAACAGTGAGTAGCAAAAGTAAGAAAGTGTAAGGAGGCGGAACGTAGCAAGGCTTACACGCGTGTAGTAAGAAGGCCAATCCTAGCTAAAAGCTTCGGTCAGTCTCGCACCGTCAAGAAACAGGAAGCAACAAACGATGATGAAGATAGCAGGGCGGGAAATAACGATCTTCTTGAAAGCACCGTGTTGATTTGTAAGAAAGATTGTGGTCGGAATTGAGACCAGGCTAGCTAGACGAGCCAACGTTCCAATGCGTGCAATTTAGTTTGGTCAAAATATCGCGCTAACCGTTTCTGCTTGGGGGAGATGGGAAAACGAGAGAAATCAAAACAATTGGGAATTAATGTGGGGAAACATAGCTATCGACAGGAACGATCGCCGTCGTTCTAACATTCCGGCAACACGCTCTGATGTGGTGTGATAGAAAAAAAGTATGAGGAACATCGTTGCATTTTATACGACCTTTCGGGATGGTAGACAAAAGAGGTATTTGATTCGATGTGTAAAAGAGTGTAAACGTTGGCACAAAAGAACAAAAAATCGTAAATGTCAGAGACAAGTGTTAAAACGGCAATATAAACGAGAGTGACAGACTGTTGTATGAAATGGAAACCAAATTGTCAAAGATAGCATGAAGTTATAAAAATACAAGATACTCATTGTTTTCCCATTGTTAGCAAGCTACAAGTCGTAAATGAAAATAGCTAAAACAAACGACTTGGGTGTGTTGTCTGTCGAAAGCCGATCACTCGGGAGTCCGATTTTTGTCGCCCGCGCACCTCTGCCATTGGCAGTCGACAGGTTCTCGCGTGTATCGGGACTTTCCCCTTCCGAAGGCGGAAGACACTGACCTGATCGACCGAGGTCGCGGCCATGCCGATGGATGCGGCCAGCGCTTTTTCTCTCGAGAAGTGCAATGTCTCGACCGTGCCCTCTCATTATTTGGACGAGCCGAGACTGCCCCAACTCAGGCGCGCAACTACGGTCAACACAAGACGAGCGCCAATCTAAAAGAAAAGGAAACGCTAGTGCCAGTTCCGTTGCCACGGGCAGGTTGCGGCATTCCTGCGCAGAGATGGCGATCTACCGCCCCTCCTTCACCCAACGCAACGTGTCATCGGGGAACCAACAGAAGCGGCCCGGGAATGAGCGAGAGCGTTATTAGTAGGTTGTCTCGACGGAGACGGCATACAAATCTGACATGCCGATCAAGCGACATCAAAAATGATCGACATTGACGGCACTTTAAGTGTGAAGTGGCAACTGTATGGGTTCTAATGATGATAGGTGGAATTCGATTGAAACAAGTTTATGGCCCAAATCAACGGCCATAGTTAAACAGAATTGCACAATCACGATTTGTCTACATACAACAAATAGCCCATTTTATATTCGCAGACATATAAAAAGTAATCAAAGACATTGAGACTTAACAATAAAAGCGAAAAGATTAATTACACAGCAATGCAAAGAGTGAACGCTACAAAAAGGTGTGCAAAATAAAAATGTGCACAACGTGACGAAACCCCCGACATCTCGAACTACTGAACAGTATCATCTGTACCACGAGCCATATATGCTATCCTTGGTAACGTAAAAAACCATGAACTGACCCCCCTAAGGCCGTTAAAATCAATCATCACCCATGGGGTTCCTGTTGAAAAGTACAAAAAAAACTTCAAGTGTGTGATCTAAAATGATGAATGTGTTCTCATTTAACACCTTCTCAACATGTTAGTAGCGTCTACAACATCAGCCGGAATGCTTCCACAGGGAAATAACCCTCGACTGCGTAGCATCATGCTGTCGTCAGCGCAATGTCTATCTTTTGGACATCTGTTATTAGACTGATAACAAGTTAAGACGATGTTATAAAGTGTGCTGGTTGGACCACTGATAAGTTTTGGAAGGTATTGTAACGACAGATCGTTAATAAGAGGTTTTCCCGCAATTTAAGGAGATTAAAAGATTTATGTATGTATAGACAAATATAATTCGTCGCAGAGCAAGAGGAGAACTGTGGTACCTTATCTATTTCTGTTTAACACTTGACCAGACATTTTCATCCAATAAGAATGTTTAAATGGGTTCATTGAAAACAAATTATATAAAAAACTTTTGATTGAACTCGTCATATGTTTTGATCGTGTCGAACTGAACGGTACAACACCCCCCAATATAACGAACTTTCCGGCGGAACAAAGCGTCGAAATCTTGTGTGAGGTCGTACTTATCACCTTCAAATCTGTAACCCATTTCAATGCTTTAAAAAGGGTAGGGTGTAGTTTTGGCCAAAACAGCTCACCTTCTTGTAGCAGTGTTAAAAAGCTTGCCATCATTTGGTTTCAAAACTATATTTTGATGGGGACCAATGAGTTCATACGTAGCATCAGCAAAGTCGACACAGATTCGTGGGTCGCAACAATTGATTCCGAATGCAATGACTTGTGGGCTGGTCGAAACGACTTTGGCAGCATCAGTAAGTGAATCACCACCGGCACTTTCGAGAGCTGTATTAGCACTCATCATTACCATTGCTTTTATATGTGGATATTCATGTAGAACGTTTACGAGCGCTTCAACTTCTTTCAACTTTGGGATTGTTTCACAAGCGACTAGAGTGTTGCCTAATAAGGATACTTCATCCAAAATCCATCGATAGTGATTTTTGACGTCTTGAATTGTTGCGTGACCATCCGTCAGATATTTACCAGTGTATTCCGAACAGTCGTGAAATTTTACCGCCAATGGTCCAATTGAAACAGCATACTTGCAGTTGTAGTTAAGAGTTACATCGGAAAGCACCTTGTGGCTCAGCTAAAATATAGTTATATTATGGAAAGCCATTTGATTGAATGGGCATACTCTTAAAATTTTACGAATTACTTGTTTTGAAGTAGCTTCATCCTCGGATATACAAAACAAACTATAGGTGTTGCTAAACAGTATCTGGGCTCCCACAGATGCATATTTTTCATGAATTCGTTGAACAGCTTCGGGACAACTCTCCAAGACGCCAGTCGCCCACATGGGATGATCCTAGACTTTTTATAATATCAAGTTGTTTGGAATAGAAAAAAACTCACATTTGCTGATCGATTGTTTCCAAAATCTACAAGTAGTTGGCCAGTGCCACCATCCAATATAATAAGCTCACTCATGTTGATCAGGTAATACTGCTGCAAAAGCAGCCAATCAGGCTTTTGTGGTACAAGGTTTACTTTTGGGTTCGTGGTGTCCGTCTTTATATGCAACTATGATCTAATGAGCATCCAATGCTCGTCTGGTAGCATTTATGAACCCTTGATTTTTTTCGAAGATTTTTTTGCCCTAAGTGGACTTTAATCATTATTTATAAAAAAACAGCCTAGTAAGGTGTGTTTACTATGTGCATCTCGACTATTTTCAATTTGCTAAGATAGAATTTACAATTGATTTTTAATTGGGAATAAAACAGGCAATGCGCACTTTCACTGTTGTTAAGGGAAACTAGGCGACAACCTTATTAATAGATGGCAGGGCGTGCTTTATAGTAGGCTTTTGGCATCAAACCCCGCCTCCAACGTTAACTTTGCGACGAGTCGTGGCAATTGCCATTATACGAGCTCTTCAACATTATTCCATACCACCATTTAATAGACCGTGTTGTTAGCTGTACACTTTACCTCGTGAAACCATGCCTCCCAAACAGGAGAGGAAATCTGTGAAGATTCCTAACACCGCTGTTGTCACCGCCCAAGATGGCGTGTCGTTGACGATTCCCAAGTCTCTTATCTTACATAGCCAGAAGCTTTATGATGTTTACAGTAAGCCAATTATTTTGTTTTTATCTGTTTCAGTTAAATTTTTGCAGAACAAACTGAAACGGGCTTGGAGGGCTTACCGTTACCCGGTGTAGAAGGCCATCAATTGCAGTTAGCCGTTAACTTCTTCGAGCTCTACAAGAAACCTGTCTTAATTGACCCATCAACAGTCCCCAAGGATGGTTGTCAGCAACGTCCTCTGACTGTTGACCCTGCCATTGAATATCTTCGCAAACTAAGCGCCGAAGATTTCAAAAGCTTCAAGAAAGTTGGTAGTTATCTTAAATCACCCACGATGCTACAATATCACGCGATGACCGTTTGTGTTGAAATGGAAGGCCTCAGCACACGTGAAATGCGCAAAAAACTTGGACTGCGCGACAATTACACAGAGGAGCAGGAACGCGATATTGAAATGCGTCACGAAATGTGCTCCAGCTTCAACCTTGAATAACGTGAGCATCATGTTGTTATCTAATCTTTTCTTATTCATTATGGTAAAGTTTTGTTAACATTGTGTATTCTTGTTATTTTAAGAACCTTTGTGAAAAAAGTACTAATAAGTTTGTGTCCACTGTGGATTTGTAAACTTTCTACATTTACTTTACACTTTTCACTTTTATACAATTGTACGTTCTATTCTCGATTTTAAAGCAATGATAAAATAATGTTTTATTTGAGTGCGTTAACAAGAAAAAACCCGATACAATTATCACAGTATAAGGCAATTTTACGGAATACGGATAGAAAATACAAGCATGGCTTTACTCAGATATGTTGGCAGTGTTGAGTAACACTTCCTTTTGTTTTCGAAGAGCACTATTTTCATCCTGGATATGAGCAATGTCATTGAGTAATTCATCAAGGCGGACATTTGCAGCATTTTGTCTTTCGAGTTCGAGCTGAAAATTTAGTTGCGTACATCAAAATAAGAAGTGAAGTCCGAGTACACACCTCATTTGTAACATCGTCGATATCCTTGGCAAGGCTTCCGCAATCCTCAATTAACCGTCGGATAGCAAGACAGCGTTCATGAAGCGTGATCAAATCTCGGTATGCTTGTTGCAGCTGACCATCGCGTCCGGACGCAGGCATCATCCAAGCATCGACGACGGAATAAGTTCGGCTAAGGTTGCCATCCAAATGTACAATCTCACGGTCCAAAATGTTTGACTCGCGGAACATCTGTAAACGCAAATTATTCGATGGAATGAATAAAACTCTGGTGTTTACCTTATTCCGTTTTTCAAGAAGTGCATTGATTGTCTGCATGATTTCCATGATTCGTGATACAAAGCGACGCCGATCCGACGAACTTGATTCTTGAGATATCTTCTTTTTCTAAAAAAGGGTACGATTTGGGTTGATTATTTAAATATGGCTCTGTAGGCTTACCAATTTGGCAATCTGTCGCGCATCATCAGCGAGTTTCTTCTTCCTCTCAGCAATCACATCCTGAATTCGACTTATATGCTGCTTTCCGGCTTCATTCCTGGAAGACAGCCCTTTTGAAATACGTAGTTGTTCCAGTTGCTCGCTAAGATCCTCCTTGGTCTTCAGGAAAGTTTCTTGTGTCTTGACGTCATTGTCATAAATCTGTGCTAGCTCATTTTGCAGCTTTTCGAGAGAATCTTCAGGGTCATCCAAAAATTGGAACAGTTTCGGATCAACTGATGCCAGTAGCTCATTGTAGTACAGAATGTCATCTTCGAGGCGGCTGTGGGCGTAGCAAAACTAAAAACCAATCATCGTTACTTCAAACATCATTAGTCAATCATCCAACCTCCAAAATTTCATGTTTCTGCGACTGAATCTCCGCCTTTACGAGAGCGACATCCGAGGCCAGTTTCTCTTGCTCGTCTTCAGCAGTGACTACAGCGCTCGCCTGAATCGGAGCACTGCGTGGTGGCGGTATTGGTTTTGATGGAACAGAAGGCTTTGGAGCAAGTGCCGGTCGTGCAGGTCGTTGCGGTTTCTGAGCAACCTCACTGAATATAGACGCATAATCTTCGACTGGAATGGATTCACTGCTGTCATCACGGCCTTCCAATGCTCGGCATAGATTGAATCGAGCGTCTTGCCCGGTTTTGTCGGTACGGAATAAAACTCTTTCCGGGTCTTCGGGACGATGCCAATACTTGCCATCGTATTTATAATTAAAATATCGACAAAATTCCGGTACCCATTGCTTTGTCGAGTCTTCTTGAATACGTTCTCCGACGGTATTGAGAAGTCGGTCAAAATGTGCTGAAACAATGTCATTTTCAACAGTATTTCCTTTTAAAGACAAACATACTCATTGACTTTTCAACCCAAATCTTTTTTTTCGGAAGGCGTTCAATTAGCGTGATGAAAATCCGTCGAATTTCAAAAATGTTTGCATACAGCAACGTGTGGTACCCAATAGAATCGCGTTTCAATCCCAATTCATTAACAATGTTTGCAATGGCTGTAGCGACTTGAAACTTTTGTGCGGCTGATCCTGGTAGTTTGAAACTTGGGATTGTTGTTTTCGTCTCGGGGTCAATTATCCAAATCAACCTTACAATGCCTTCAATGACGTCATCACGGGAGAGATCTTCCAAGCTATCCGGAATGGCTTCATCACAAAATGAGCTAAAAAAATACATTCATTAAAACCAAAATGCCTTTACAGATCGAAAAACACACCATCCAAGCTTAGCCAGTGTCGATAATACCATCGAATCGACGTGTTCCATTGTTAGTTAACCTCGCCGCGCGGCTAACTGCAACCAATAACCTTCAAACTGTGTCATCAAGCTAACCCTATCCGTTAAGCTGTTAAATATGTCTAACGGTACTCATACTATCCGTTTATGATTTCATTGACTATGTTTTGAAAGTAACAACAAGTAAAGCAACTGCTGTTTTTGTTTATTCTATGGGAAATGGTCTTTCTTCATGGATACTTGCTCCCTACGACACAATTAATAAAAATAAAACCCGATTAATAGAGTAAACAGTAATCACAGTAAACAGAGAACATTAGCAAAACCGTCAGTAAATAAAGTCAATCAGTATCTGAACACACAACAGTCAATTAAAACATTAGTATAGGGACTAGTGGGGGCGGATGAGTCGATCCATAAATGTAGGTTCATCAATTCCGAAGCGTTCTGTCATCTGTTCAATGCATGAACCCAGCTGGAGGCGTTTCATTGCCATCTCAGTGATGCCATGGAAATGGATATACGCGGCAATGACGACAAATGTGTGGAAGAGTTGATGGGATTGGAACTGAAACGACAATTTAGATGTATTGTTATGACGATGAAGTAAAACATACCACATAGTCGCATTTGCCAGGGAAAAATCGTTCCGGAAACCGTGAAGCGTACAGAGCTGCGCCAGTGAGATAAAACGCTCCCATGAGAAGAAGCCAGTGAAGAGAAGCTGTGTGAAACATGAAATCAGTTCCATCAATGAAAAGCATATGGGCAGCCGGAACGACACTGCTCAATCCCATGCAGACGAAAACAATCGCACGGACAGGGCGATAGGCCGGTTCAGCAAATTTATCCCAAAGCGAGACAATAAGGGCTGCGACACCGAGGACTGTGATCATCGTCATGTAGATGACCATGGGCAAAGATCGACAGTAGAAGCCGTAATAGATCCAAGGGATGAATGAGCCAACTATAAGCATTGTGATTCCAGAATAGTCGAGCCTAAATTACCAAAATTAACAAATGGTTATAAAAACATTGGTTTGTAACTGACTTGCTGAATAGCTTTCCAACTCCGATCGAATGACACTGAACAGTATGGAAACAGCACGACAATCCAAGACAACAGATTGCACCAATGAAGAAGAACGAGAAAATGAACTTCTCCATCCATGACACTTGCCATGTTGGTCTACACATAAACCATGCAGCGACACCGACAAATGCGAGACAGCCTAAAACAGAAAATGTGACTTCAATAATGTAATAATAAAAATGCCAATAAACATACCATACAAATGTGTCCAAATGTTTCCAGTTTCCGTATGGAACTCAAAAATGCTCTGGAAGCATGTCACGAAGCTTGGCAACGGCGGACGGTGGCCGCTGCGAAGATACTCGTTGTCCTGGAGCCAAGCCGGAAGAAGATCAAAGCTTTGTGCTTTCCATGTGGCTTCCCAAATGCGCTTCATAACGGAAACCGGGCCCTTGGTGGCGCCGGCAATGCCACCAAAACACATTTGATCCTCATCGAGTTCGGCATCATCGAGAGGGAGATGCATGTCAAAGTTAGATGCTTGGATGAAATGGTTCACGGCAACCGCGGACCGCTCATCGTCAGTGCGATATGGGTGTAAACGATAACGGACCAAATGCTTTTCTTTATCGCCATCTTCCTAAAATACACAAGTTTGCCTCAAGAAACAGAAATATATATCAAAACTACTTACGTCGACAATCGAATCATCGGCGACAATGAGCAAGGCTTTGTCCCGATTGGCATTGGGCATAGACCATGCTCGTCGATGGCCTTTTCGGAATTTGCTTGATGTTGGTCGTCCAGAAGTGCTCGGAGGTACACTATCAGTCGTAGAGACCTGACTTGCGGATGCTTCGGCCGTATACACACAATCCGCACCATAATCTTTGTTCGTGATGTGGAAACCTTCCTTCTTGAGTTCGTAGTTGACCTCATTGACCGCATCATCGTCACTGTCGTCATCGTTGCGGTTTAAAACAGCTTGGTTAATCTTGTGAACTACAATGTCCAATGGATACGGCAAATCCTCTGCTGGGCTAAAAAGTCAAAATGAGTCGATGACCACAAAACACATGTTTACGTATGAATCCATAAAAGTTATAAACAAAAACTTACGCTGGAGTGATTGTCGGATCTACGCCACTGGGCTTTCGTTCCTTCTCCGAACCGGAGTCGGCGGGTGGCGTCTTCGGCGGATCGTTATCCATGGTGATGAAGCTGCCAACGGCCGAGAGTCAAAAAACACGACGACAAGTCGATGTTCTGTCAACCCCGAGAAAAAGAGCTTGCGGCCGCAGCGGTCATGCGTGACAGTCGTCACCAATTGAGTCCGTCTTGTCAACAAGAGCTTTGCTATGACTAATGTTGCAAAAATTTGATGTTCTTTAAAGTTGTCAAACTTGCAAGTGATACGATGAAGTTAATTCAAGCTTGTAATATCAATGTTTATTGTAAATTGCCAACATTACAAAACACAAATACAAATAACAATTAAAAGTAATGACGTTATTCATAAAAGAATATAAAAACTGTCCGAAACCAAATGTCGCTTTCCTCAGCTAGTGGGCAACCTTTTTCAATAGTGTGTCTTTCGCTATGAGAAGCTTTGTGTGTGCGACTGTTTTACACAACCGCCAGCGGCTGTTTCTCCATTATAGTTTGTTTTTTCATCTATCCATTCTTTTCGTCCTCCTTCTTTAGCTATCCTTTTTGCAGAACGCGCTGAGTACCATGGATATAAGCATTTAATCAATATAGACCTCTTTTCCAGGTCAAATGGCAAATGGGACACAAATTATGGATACAAGTCGGTTTCTCGAGTGTGAGACGACTTTCAAGCGTTAATTACAAGATTGTGAAGTCGATAAACCCTGAAAAGCTGACAGAAGTAGATGCCTTTACACCAGGTAAACACATCAGTTTGTGTGAGAGGGTACAAATATATAAATTTACAGATAGGATCCGTAATTTTGGAATTGTTGCTCATGTCGATCATGGAAAGAGCTCCCTCGCCGATAAAATTCTACAAATGACGAATGTGATCAGTACAAATGAACGGAAGCAATTCTTGGACAAACTTCAGGTTGAACAAGACCGGGGCATCACTGTGAAGGCGCAGAGCTGTTCCATGGTGTACAAAGTAAGGTTTTCATAACTTTTATATAATTTTCTGTACCTTCCATTATAGGATCACTTGTTCAATCTCATCGACACCCCGGGTCATGCTGACTTTAGTTTTGAAGTGTCCAGATCACTCGCTGCTTGTGATGGAATTGTGTTGCTCGTAGCTGCGAATCAAGTTAGTGTTTCGACTTTTATGTGTTGATTGAGTTTTCAACTTTCAGGGTGTTCAAGCTCAAACCATCGCAAATTTCTGGCTTGCTTTCGAACGTGAAATTATTATGATCCCTGTTATCAACAAGATTGATCTCAAGGAAGCCAAAATTGACCAAGTTCTGACCCAAATGCACAATTTGTTCGACTTTGCACCGGAAGACGTTTTGAAGATCAGTGCTAAAAATGGAATCAACGTGAGGTCGGTGCTTGATGCTGTGCTTGAAAAGTTTGTTTCTATTTAGTTTTTGTCACACTAAGTGAACCCCTCATTTGCAGAATTCCACCCCCAAATGCCGATCCCAACGCCCCCTTCCGTGCTTTAATCTTTGATTCCTGGTTTGAACAGTTTCGTGGAGCCATTGCCATGATTGCAGTAAAAGAAGGCTCGATAACTCGAGGACAGAAAATTGCTTCTTTCAATGGTCAAAGGGAATACGAAGTCGCCGAAGTTGGAATTATGTATCCCAATCTTACGCCGACGACGGTAATCCTTTTTTGTTATAATTTAATCCTTTTACAACTTTATGCCCTTTTTGTAGCGTCTCTGCGCAGGACAAATCGGCTATGTCATTTGCAACATGAAAACTGTCAAGGAAGCAGCAGTTGGAGAAACATTGTTTGACCCAGCTGAAAAGGCTACTGTCAAATGTTTCCCTGGTTTTACAGCCATTAAGCCAACCGTGTACTCTGGTCTCTTCCCTGTCGAGACGGCCATGTATGAAGACCTGAAGCAAGCTGTTGAACGTCTCAGTCTCAATGACCCATCAGTTACTGTCATGCCTGATTCGAGTCCTGCCCTTGGACTTGGTTGGAAGATTGGTTTCCTCGGCATGCTGCACATGGAAGTTTTTTCGCAGCGATTGGACCAAGAATACGACGCAAATGTGATCCTGACTGTACCGAATGTTGAGTACAAAGCTGTAATCAAGGACAATGACACCATTCGGAAGAAGCGATATGCTGGCAAAGGTGAAATCACGTTTACTGATCCGTCGCACTTTCCTGAAGTCTCTGATGTTGATCATTTCCTTGAGCCAATTGTCTTGGTTACGATTATTGTTCCATTGGAATACTTGAACACCGTATCCTCTCTTTGTGTGGACTGCCGGGGTGAACGCGGTGACATCTCACTCATCGACGGTGACAGGGTTCTAATTAAATCGAAATTGCCCTTGGCTGAAGTCGTTGTCGACTTTTTTGAACGTCTCAAACGAGCCACAAGGTTTGCTACATCTTTTTTTGCATTGTAAGTGTACAATATTTTGATAAATGTTGCTTACAGCGGCTATGCGTCATTTGATTACGAACCGGTCGGCCACCAGGAAGCTAATCTCGTCCGTCTTGGTGTTTCTATTAACGGACGTCAGATTGACGAATTCTCTATCATTACGACCTCAGGACAGGCTCCTGCTCGAGCAAAGGCGTTGGTGGCAAAGCTGAAAGAGGTAAGAAACCTTGTTTACAACCGCTAGTTATTGACAGCTACTCAGTAGTTAAACGGCCAAAAAACTTACTCGAGTAGTGTAGCCGAATTCTCTATTTTCTTTACTTTTTACTAAAATGGGGCACAGGTAGCTGTCCTCGCGCATTTCCAACCATCACAGTCCCCTTGCTAGTCGCGTTGCTAGAGGGATTTGCTTGTCGTCGGTGTCCATAGCACCGCATTCGCTCCCCATATGCAAAGAAAAAGTAGTAGTGTTCATGAATTTTAATTTATTTCTTTGCCTAGCTGCACCGAAGCACCTGAGAACCTAGCTCATTTCGTTAGTCTATTGATTTTAATGGGGGGTAGTTTGCTTGAGGGCTTTTTGATTGGGACGCACTTTCAAATTAGTCTCAATTGAAAATGGTAGATACGTGTATGTGTAATGCTTCGTTTCAGGAGATTCCGCGTCAACAGTACGATGTTAACATTCGTGCGACCATCGGAAACTCGACAAAGGCCGTCGCCCAGGGAATGATCAAAGCCTACAAGAAGGACTTCAGTCAATTGTTGAAAGGCAATTTTGGTGGTGGCGGAATGGAGCGTCTGAACAAGAAGCTCAGTCACCAGAAAAAGGGTAAAGAGCGAATGAAAATGATAGGCCAAGTCCAAATCCCGAAAGAGGCTTTTATCAATATCCTTCGGAGCTGAACGGGTTGTTGTTGATAGAAGTTACTTACTTATAGGAAAAGAGGCGTGAACGCGAAGCGAGAATCGATAGGCGTGTTTCGCGGTTTTGTTGTGTTTCAATGTTTTTGTTTGAATAAAAAATGACTTAGACTCACTGTTTCATGAAAAAACCGATTTGTCTTTCCGTGTACCCAAATAAGCTGTTGTCAGCAGCACGTGGAGCCCTCGGTTCACGTATACCGTACAAAGAAAGCATACCCTTCAACACGGGGACAGCCGTGTCTTTTCCGTTTCTTCAAGTACCAATACAGCTTAAAAATTGTGGCAACATTTACGGAACCAAAAGGGTGCTAGACAACACGTCCTTTTTTCGTTCTTTTACCCCCTCTGTCGTCCCTTGTGGCCGGAAACGAGCACACCCGCGCCTGGCAGTGTTTAGATCTTTTCTATGCCGCTTTTTACGCCTGAGGGTATAACAAATATTGTTAATTGACTCTACTTCAAAGCCTTCGGATGTTGTCTCTAATTTTGACAGACAGACACAACCTTTTTCAGCTGCATGCTGTTATTCATTGTTGTTCTTATTGTATGGCCTCCAGCGTCACTGTCACCACTGCGGTATCAACGATCGAACCGTCGTGTCCCGTGGCAGTGTCGACCAGACGGTCGTCATTGTTCTCCTCACAACCGGTGGCGGCGTCGAGTGTTGCGGTGTGGCGATAACGATAGGCCACAACCGAAAAGAGGAGAAGACGAGAAACAAAAAATAGTTGTAACGCCCACAGGGCCCACGTAACATAAAAATTTCGACCGAGGAGAAGAGACGTGTAAAAAAGGGGGGTAGCGCAAAAGATGTGCGTGTCCATCGTCGTCAGCCTTTCGCCTTTTTCTTCGCTTCGACTCGCGCGTCATTCGCTGCGTATTTGACGTGGAACTGCAAATGCAAGATGCATTGTATATGCACGTTCGTATACTTACCGGCTGGCGCGAGCCTCGTTCGATCAATGACCAAGGCTGGTGGCCTTCAACGATCGGTGTTCGGGTGCGATGCGACCTTGCAGATTTGTTGGTTCGTGCGTGTTCAGTATTCATTTTTTTCACAATGCCATTCACATATATCCATCCACTATTTTATCCTTTCCTTCCAACTTTCCCCGTCAAAAAACGTCAATTTTATCAAATCAATCTATCGTGTCTGACGTGGCCATTCGCGTAAACAAATATAGATTTTTGAAAGTATTTTAAACTTTTCCCGTTTAGCCAACCATGTCGGACCTATTCAGTGGGATCGCTAGCTTGACCAAGACTGTCAGCGACACCCTGAACTCGTATGAAGTTCGTAAGATCAGTGATAAAGTGTAAGTTTAACTTTTATTATACTTGAACAACAATAATTATATGATTTCTTCTTTCCAGTCAAAGCTATGTCATGAACTTCACTGAACCTGAAGTCAAAGTCCGTGATGCTACCACTGAAGAACCTTGGGGTCCGACGCCCGATATGATGCGTGAGATTGCCGGCCTCACGTTCCAGTATGATGCCTTTCCCGAAGTAATGGGTATGCTTTGGAAGCGCATGCTGCCAGCGAACCCAGTAGCCTGGCGCCGTACATACAAGGTACGTTTCCCATTGCTTTCGTTTTTTGGCGATTGTTGCGTCCGATGCGATCATACAATACGACTTCTTTTTAGTCTCTGATTCTGCTTGAACATTTGCTCAAAAATGGTTGCGAACGAGTCATTTCCAATGCCCGTGATCATGTGTTTGAAATGCGAAGCCTCGAACACTACAAAAGCGTCAATGAACGTGGGAAAGATGAGGGCATCAATGGTTTGTTTTATCGTTTTTCCTTTTTGTTGTGTCGTTATTTTATATATATTTTTCAGTCCGTTACCGTGCCAAAGCTGTTCTCGAGCTTCTTGAAGATGACGACAAATTGCGGGAAGAACGTAAGAAGGCCAAAGTTGCCGGAAAAGAAGACAAATATCGCGGTTTCTCGCGTGATGAAATGACGATGCGTGGCTTCTCCGGAAGTAGCAGCAGTTTTGGCTCGAGCAGCCGCAATAACCGTCAGTATGAGGATTCTTATGATGCTGATTCGCGATATGATCGGGATAGTCGATTTGACGAAGATCGGTGAGTTTTTATCAGGCGCGAGTGAATTGAATTGTGATAACAAGAATGGTTTTAGGCCGTCAGGAAAGCGTGAAGTAACTGCGTTTGACTTCGGAGGTAGTACCCGTCGTGACGCTTCACCCGAGCTTGGAATTCGTGCCGATTCACCTGTAAACAATGATCCTGATGATGAATTTGGCGACTTTGCAAGCGCCCGCACCGGTGCCGGCGGCAGCAAACCCGCAGCGAAGCGAGCTAGCGATGGTTTCGCAGATTTCACGGATTTTGCGAGTGCTTTGCCTTCACCGCCCCAAGCCAATGGCAGTGCTATTAAGATCCCAGCTGTTCCGCCGCCTCCTGGTGGTATTTCGAAGGTTGGAGCGGTTCAGGATGACTTCTTCTTCAGCTCACCTGCCACTGCAGCCCCTGCAAAACCGGCATCCAACGATTTCGACTTTTTGAACTTGAATACTGCTCCCGTGTCTTCCGGTCCTGTGATTCAACCTCCGTCTGGACCATCGTCGCCTATTGGGGGTGCAAAATCGTCTGGTTTTGACGATCTTTTCGTCTCAAGTCCGACCCCTGCGAAGCCCGTTTCAAACGTATGTTTCCGTTCATTCATAAACAAATACTGAAGAACTTACTATTATTATTTAGGATCCCCTCGACATTTTCTCACCTGTTGCTAAACCTGCTCAAACCACTTCGGATTCCTTCTTCGACGTTCTCGGTGTTTCATCGTCCTCGACGCCGCAACCTCTGTCGACCCAAAGCAGCTTCACTCCTTCAAACTTTGGTACACCACAACCTCTTGGCGGTACTGCTCAAACTGATGACATCTTTTCGTCGTTATCCTTCAATCAACCAGCATCTTCATACTTGTCGACGGTACCTGCTTCGGCAAAACCTGCAGCCCCAGCCACAAATACGACCCCGGCACCAGCTAACAAATCCGCCCTGTGGAATGACCTTAGCAGCAGCCTCGATTTGGATAACCTGCTTTCGACAAAACCAAAGCAAAACGTATCCATGAACGAGATGAAAAACCGTCAATCCTAATCATGTTTAATTAATCCCTTCTTATCTAAATCAAATCTTCTATTTGTTTTAACACGACTCTGTCGACAGACTAATTGATATATTATTTATCGAAGAATGTGTCTGTATTCTTCACCCAGTTTCTACCTTTGCGTATCATCTTTGTTGATACCCTTTTTTGATTTCAAAATAGTCAATATATAGAAAGATAGTACCTTAACTAATTTTATTCATTAAGTGCCTTTGACACAAAATATCTTTCATCGCTTTACTGATTTGTGTTTCCCTTATGCTTTCTGGCCGCAACAAGGTAATTTATGCGTAACTATTCCATCCAAAATATGTATCATTTGACAGAATGCGTTGTATCAAAGTGAATGTGATATATACTTTCGTCGTAACTATTATTTAATCAAAACTTATTCGGTGGTGGTTCAAAGTTGAGTAAATAAATAGCTTAAGATTCAGAGTTGCTGCAAACATACCCTGAGGGAATCAAACAGGCAGAGTGCTATATTAATGTTACAGTACAGCATCTTTTTGCTTTTGCTTTCTGCATTTGTCCATTTTTGGCATGTTTTATGGTCTTTTCAAAAAAAAAAATACAAAAGTACACTATTGAGAACACTTTGTTTATAGTTTTCCACTTTTATTAATTTAACAACTTCATAATTATACAAACATTTTAGTTATACTTGGCTACCAAGAGACGTCAATGTCGGTTTGGCACTGGACGCACCCTTTATCAGGCGTTTCGAAGGAGAGTTACTCCGAGTAAAGCCCCAATTTGTCTGAAATGCGACCACGTGAGTTGCCATTAAACTAAAAACGTAATATGCGAAAGACTCACCCTTAGGTCCCTGAATTGCTTAGTGAAAAAGAAGTATAGCATTGGGTTTGCGAATGAATTGACATTAAACAACACGTTGACGAAGTCCTTTGCAAAAATGAAACATGCAGATTGCTCATATGTCTTTTGATCGACGAATCGGATGATGAGTCCGCCTAAAATAGAAGAGAAGTGATACATTAATGTAACGGAAGCGTGAGAAATGTGTTCACACACCTGTATGACACGTAAAAAAGAGAATAACAATGGAAAGAAGCAGCCAAACAGATCGCCTTTCACGTGCCATTCTGCGTTTATGCCCGACGGATTCGATTCGTTTTAAGGCAATGTAGGAAAGAATCCTCATGTTAAGCACTGAGATCAATATTAATGGTCCGAGGTATACAGCGAATGGGTATAGAATTTTGTGCATCTGAAAAACTTTTTTCTGTTGTGTCTGTGAACCTTGCCCATTTTGGCACATACCACATTTCGATAGTCTTCACTTAGCGCCAATGTTGAAGGTTGGTGAATCAGAAACCATATTTTAGTCCCGTTAACATCACCTATATCAATTTCTTCGACCGACCATGAAAATTGGAACCAGACAGGCGCATTGAAGAGCACCGCCATTATAGCAATGCCGACCAGCGGCAATACTCTCTTCGTTGAACTTTTGGCATCATTAACTGTTGACAATGGCTTCACAATTGCCCGATGTCGCTGCACTGTGATGTAACACATGGTCCAAATTGATGCACAATTCGATGCCAGCAGTCCGCCCGCTAGTGTACCCGTTGCGATATACGCGACCTGCGCGACAAATCCCCATGGATCCATTTCCATGTGATCATGTAAAGCTGGTAAAAACAATACAAACAATGAAAACATTAGTTGTAGGCTGTCACATACTGAGAGTACAATCAAGGTTGGCACGAGGGGGTGCGATCTCCTGAAAAAGTATTTGAACTTTGGTTTGTATCCGAGGCTAAAGATTGCAACACACAAAATGCTACTGTAAAAAGCTGAATTCACTGAGCCGAAAGAAGGAAAAGAAGAAAAAGTGACACTGCAAAAGCACTCAAAAATGTGTTATACCGTTGTTGGGAGGTCTGTTTTCTTTTCGGCGAAATGACACCATCCGAAAACCGTTGTTCACCACTACTCAATGGCTTTGACGTCCATGTATCTGCTACAATATCCCCTTCCGCATGTCCTATTGTTCTGAAATAACATTTCGACCAATGCTTGTATATTTTAAAGGGCGGTTTTTCCCTGATGGCCTACAATTATTTTCGGTTGCTTTTTTAATTTCCTCTGCCAACGCTTACATCCGCATAACTTTTTAACTCTTAATATAACCAAACGAAAAAGAACGAAAACAATAGTATTAACACGGATATTCCGTGTTCGCAAAATAACAAATTCTAAAACTAAATGACAGAATAATTTTGTCAACTACAAAATGAATCTAATAACGGAACACCAATAACTAAGGAAATTTAATGTAAGAAGCCGGACCGGAATCTTACCTTCTTGAGAACACAAATAAGCAAGCCAAATTGAGAAACAGACCGACAATGCATAAAGTCGGCAAAATAAATAGATCGACGATACGACCTAAAGGTCGCCACGGATATGTGGCATTGCATGTCAGCATTTGAAGCAATTGTGAAGACTGAAATGTACCATTAGTTGTGTGATAACCGTTTAACATGTTTACATCACGCCAAGAGCATTTGCACAGGACTACATATTAATTGTAAGAACAGAAACTCAATAATCATACGAAAAAGGCTGTAAAAACAAAAATTTGGTGCAAATATTTTGTGTAAAAGCTACTGACTTGACTCGTGTGAACCGAACTCTGAAGCCTATCGTTTTCTTTCTTCTTTTTGCATCCGAAAGAAAAAAGGAATGCCGCTTTGTAGGCGTCTTAAAATTAAATGCAAGGGTCAACTGATGTGAGGGGTAATTTACTTTATTAAAACTTTAAAGGTATTTATTAAATTAATAAAGAAGTTTATTTCGCCTACATACGGTCGTAAAACATATCATTTGACATTCGTTTCAAAACAATGATCGTCCAAAATGATAAAACATTTCAAAAAGAGGTAAGTGAAGCTTGAGCTGTGAATTTATGAGGTCGTTTTGACCCCGGGGATTTATATGTGGTCTTAGTCATTTTGACGTTTGTTGCCTGTTATGTACATTGGTCGTATTGCAAAGAGGCAAAAACTTGGTGGTCTGTAATGTTAAGTAAGTCAAGTCTTTTACGACCTGGGTAACTTTATTCAATTAGATTATAGCCTTTTGTTGCGCATTAAGGAATGTAGCTATTTAACGTCAGCAAATCTTTATAAGTTGTGTGGGCACGGCAACCTATAAAGTATTTCCTAGGTTTCCATAAAACGGTGTTAAACGATAAGTACCATGTTATTTTTAGGAAAAGTCCAAAAAATCGAAAGGTTTCACCAAAAAAACCACAAGAAATGATGCCATATACATGCAAGATTTCAAGCGTGAAAGAGATAAGCTTCAGTATACTGTAAATGGGACAAAATGTAGTATTCTATTCTTTCGGGGTTGTACCGGAAGTAAATGACTTGTGGCCCTTCAGCTGACGAAAACGGTGTGTAATTGAAGACGACTTTTATACTCTTATTGGCAGGCGATAAAAATGTAGACAAAAAATTCAAAAATGAAACAATGATGGCATGAGCAAATATGGTATGTAAACGGAGAGAAATAGCGGAAATATTGCACACACACGGCACGACAATAATGCCGCGGGACCTCGGGGGGCAGGGCCACCGCATGCTAGAATCGTTTTTGGGTAGACAAAAACGTTCCCTCTAAAAATTGACCTTAAGATGGCCATCATGGCCACCGACATTTTTTTAGGTTTGGTTTTTACCCCTGGAAATTGGTTGAGAACGCCTCCGGCAAACGTTGGGTTTGGAAGCAAACAGTTTTTTTCTCATTTTCAAACAATTGCGGTACTGGAGGAAGTGCGACTTGCTACTTTGCAGCACTGAATGGCGTTAACGAAAACCATATGGGAAGTGCAATGAGTGTTAAACGGTTACGCCATTGATGCACAAAACAAAGAACGCATCTGGATGCTGATCGGTTAATAAGCGCTTCCATAGTGGTATGGGCCTTTTTCACTGGCCATTAGTGATAAGCGTAGTCAAAACATGTTCCACAGACGACCATAAACTTGTCCTTTAGAATGTGAAGAGTCAAGTAAACACGTTCCCCGGAGGCGCTTGTATTACTACGATGACACGTTCGTATCAAATGCCATGCCAGGGCATACCACTATGATTTTCCCCGCATTCAATGCACTCATTTATTATGAAACATATTTATTGACGTCAACCGTGAGGTTTGTACATTCTCATGCATTCGTCTTCTTCCATTTGTTATCATCTTTCACTTTTGCCATTCGAATGTGACCCATAAAAAGTTTGACACTTTAATTTCATTGTTTTATGAAGTTGCAAATCCACAAAGCAACAAGTAGTCGTTAACAAAAATAAATTTGCGATGTTGAATAAAAAAGCCATGTACAGACTAATAGTAGACTTAAATTGAAATGAAACACTTTTAAAAAAGCAAACGGCAGCAGACACTTGATAATAGAATATAAGGGGCTCTTCCAGGTTTATGGGTACTGATAATTTGAAAACATCGGGGCAGAACCAAAGGCACCTTTTCGGTGAATCTAATCACACATAATCTTTATACTTCTTTAAAATATGTTTATTTTTGTGGCTTTTGTCAGAAAAAAAGTATGGAAGACACTTACGGTAAGCTTGGAATTTTCGACACCGCGAAAATGGACTAGAAAAAGGATAAAACATAAATGTTCAATTCAAAATTTAGAAATGAAAACGCACTGAGAGAAACTTTTTCGTAGAATTTACAATCTTAGAAAAGCAAAGATTTGCGGTAAACGTATTATTTTGATGGCTGCAAAACTGTATAAAAATGTAAAAATTGGAGAGAGCGTAAGAGTAGAATAAAAGGGCAGAAGCCATAGGAAATTAGAAGTTGGACCACATGGGCTTGCGGATCCAGCGCAGACGGAGACCGCTGTTGGTTCGGATACGGATCGACGCGGCTTCGGCGGCACGGACTGTGTCTTTGACGGATTGCATGAGATTTTGGGCATTGAGCACGAGTTGCTGCATGGCTTCTTCGTCTTCCTCGGTGCCTAAAGATCGTAAGGTTAATTATAAAGTCACGAAATGGCGTGTTGACTGCACTCAAAAACTGGTTGGAAAACACACTGTTTAATGATAAAAACACATTGTAATGGATTCAAACTATGATGATTCACACGAAATCAAATTTTAGTCTTTGATGAACTTTTTTAAATTGACTAATGAGTACAGAAACGTGAATAATGCATGTTCACGTTTTGGCACACCAAATACAAAAAGGTCAAACATCTGTGTTAGTTTAAAACATGTAAGTTGTCAGCTCAAAGTTTTTTAACAAGTATCAGTAATGGTCATAATCACTATCACTACACCCTAATAAAAATTTTATTACCGTCCATTGGTTGTCCGTAGGGACCAATAACCACTGAAAAAAATTTTGCTTTAATCACTTTTAAATTTTTGTATAATGATTTCTAATTTAATCATGCATCGATATTTCCGTTGAATATAAAAATTTGAAAGGCAGTTTGAAGCGAAAAACAAACCTTGAGATCCCAGCATAGTGGCTTTGACAGTGGAAAGAATTTTTAGTTGAGTAGCAATGGTTGGAATGCGCTCGACGACTTGCAGCAAAGCCTGAAAAAAGGGGATAACAAATAGATAAACAAACGAAAAATGCGTTGAACGTGGAGCACAATTTATAACTTGTAGCATCGGGTAAAAAAATGCATTCAAATTGGTAGAACTTACAGTGCGCATCTTGACATCAGTGCATTGACGTGCAAGTTGGACAGCAAGACGGGTGACTTCTTCACTGGAGTCGGCAATAGCTTTGGCACAGTCGATCAGATCCTTCTTTGTCCCGCCTTCACCACGGACAAGTTGAGACAAGCGAGCCATCAGGATAGCCATGCGTTTCGCGGCGGCAACGATTTCATTCTCCTGAGATGACCATTGGCGAAGTTCGGCATGAAGGCTGTGGGCAGCGCTCAAAATAGGCTGAGATGAGGCTTGAGGCAAGGGATAACGTTCCCAGAAAGCACGGGTCTCCTCCTCTTCATCAACCTCTGGTGGTGGCGGGGGTCGTGGTGGTGGGCTGATCTCGACCGGTGGTGGCGGACGTGGTGGGGCCGGAATCTCCTCACGAACGACCATGCGATGATGGACGATCGGCGGGGATGGAGCCTTGGCCGCAATACTGTCGACGATGCTCTGGGAGCTCTGGTAGTGGTTCGGGGTCGGAGCATGCACAGAATGATGATCCTCGTAGTTACGGTGCTGGAATGGCGCGGGTTGATGCTGTGGCGCGGGAGCGGCATGATGATTCACGCTGGGCAGACCAGTGATGGCATCACCGACG
This sequence comes from Panagrellus sp. LJ2285, assembly GCA_024447235.1. Classification (NCBI taxonomy): domain Eukaryota; kingdom Metazoa; phylum Nematoda; class Chromadorea; order Rhabditida; family Panagrolaimidae; genus Panagrellus; species Panagrellus sp. LJ2285. Next base: position 279,871 of record JAMRYB010000017.1, read on the forward strand.
CCACGCACACTGTTGAGCAAGTGGTCGTTGCTGTCACGCCAACGGTTGGAGTTACCATGGTCACGAGGGTTGATAGCAACTTGCTTAGCATGGTTGACCATCGGCGGGATAGCTGAAAAGGGTTCCTCATAGCGGGTAAACTGCCGATGGCGTTGTTGATCCAAGGATCTGGTCGAATGCCGGTACGACCGGAACGACGAAGCCACTGAACTGTCCAGTTTGCTATAATAAATTTAACCCATTTTAGAATAGTTTTGACTACGCCGCTTAAATTTAAACTCGCAAATCACGCAGAAATCAAAATCGACAGCAAGTTGCTAATAAAAAGAATCAGAATGGCGGGAACAACTTCTTCAGCGCGCAAGCAAATGGAACCGAAAAAGTCGTATGGAAGTCCATGCATCAGAAAAATACACTTCAGCATCTCTACAAACAGTGCTGCACTACTGTTTGTATCCCGAACAAAAGTTTGCTTCCGTCATTAGGTGAAGCTGCGCAGTGTTGAGGATATAGCAGGGTGTTGTGCGGGTGCATGTGTGAGGAGAATTTCGGTTGCCAAGTGGGAGGCGAACGCGAACTGAGCCAAGCATACAATGAAACTTCCGCCCTCCTTCACCTGCGACCTCCGCACATCACGTCTTCAGGAAGAGGTCCCGACGGTTTGTTGATTCAAAGAACGTGGGGATGGATTCTGTCTGCGCATATCGTCAGGATTTGCGAGCGCTAAGGTGCTTGTACTTCGTTGTTTTGAAGATACATACATTGAACGCAAAAAATATGTGTAAAATATACTTCGGTTTCAAACTCAATATGACGTCTATTTGGATTTGAAAGTGTAAACGTTACTCGCTCAAAGTTGATCATTGAGATGTTACCGATTAGTGTTGTTCATGGCTTCGTCGTCGTCGTCCGTCTAATCGTCAAGCAAATCCCCCTTCGAACAAAATGTACTTACCGGAATGCAGTTGAGAGGCAGCTTGATTGACTCGTTGCACGAACGAGGGTTCCTCGCTGTTATCGGCTTCATTCTTCGCAGCCATGAGGACCCGGTTGCCAAGACGAGCAATTTGAGAGGTGTTATCCACCATGTGTTGCGACTGGCCATCACGAATAGCGTCCTCACACCGGTTTGTGTAACGGCGCATCGCCTGAAACAGGTAATCCCGATAGTTTATGAGTGTACAAAGTCGAGTAATCTGATAAACTCACAGTTTCGGAAGCGCGCACAAAATCGCCGGTGTCAATAGCATCGTCGACGTAGGATCGCAGGCGGTTCAGGGCATCAGCGTATTCTTGGCGGAGGTTCTCGAAGTGCTGGTTAGCGTAGTCAGTATCATTGTGAAGACGGATCTTGCCGGCCTTGATCACTTGCGGGGTCATGTTCTTAACCTGGGAAGTGGCTTCGATCAAAGCTTCAACGACCTTCTTGTTGCGCGATGGACCACACTTGGCGACAAGGGTACCAGTTTCCGTCCAGCGGTTGCTGTGCTCCTGGAGGTTTTGGGCACGGTCCTCGAAGGTTCCATTGCGGTTAGGAACGTTCTGAGGAGCATAGACAGCTTCAACGAAGAGCTTGAGAGGTGTGGTGATGTCGGCAAAGTCCTCGACAACCTTATCAGTGAGCACACGCTTCATGAAATCGGAAAGTTCACGGAGCTTGTCACGAAGCTGGTTACGGATGGCATTAGCTTCAGGAGTGTTGCCGAGACCACGGCGTTCCAAGTCGGCAAGTTGGTTGGCAAGACGATCAATATCAGAGCACAAGTTGAGCAATTGGTTGCGTTCAGCGGGAGGAAGTTGATCAGCGAGACGACGAGCTTCATCAACCATCGATTTGACGGCCTGGAGACCCTGGCCTCCATCATCATGGCCAGGGTTGTCAAGCCAGCGGAGAGCTTGTTCCAATTTGCCACCGGCAGTGTGGGCAGGGTTGATACCACCAGTGCGTTGAGCATTGATCAAAGCATGAGGCAAGACACCGGCAGATTCCTTCGTGCCGACGAGATCCTTGAGTTTCTGGGCACAGCTCTGAGCAAGACCTTGGTTGTCGTAGCGACCAGCATTACGAAGCTCGCAGATGGAGTCGGTGAGAGATTGAATCTCGCTAATGGAATGACGAATGTTGAATTGATCTTCGGGAAGGGAACGAGAGGCAATCTTTTCAGAGTACTCCAAGATACGGCGAATAGCCTTCTCACCAACGGCACCCGGACGAGCACGCGGATCACCCAACCAATCAAGGGCGGCAGTGAGCAGACTCTGGGCAGCACTGAGAGCTTTACGCATGACGGTAACATTATCAGAATCCCATTCGTCTTCATCATAAGTCGTCAACTGCAGAACACGGATAATTTCATTGACTTCATCGGTCATACGTTGCGCGAGGTAGTTGCGATTTTCAGCAGCCTCAGCAAGGCCTTTCTGGGAATCTTCATTGATCTGGACAAAAATTTTCATGGCACAAACAAGAATCGGCGAGAGTGTCTTAACGGCATCCATGCAACGCACGAGAATCTCACGATGCACAACATGCGTCAGTTCACCAACACGGCCATCGATATCTTTGGACATTCGTGTCAACCAGGGCGTGATATCACGCACAAATTGGGACAGGTCTTCCATGGTTTCAATAACCTCGGTGACGGTGAGGTAGTCGAGAACCTTGCGGCAGCCACGGATAATCTTGCGCACTTCCGATTCGTCAAAGCAGAGGAGCAAAGCGCTCGTGCCTTGAAGGATGCCTCGCGATCCATCAATAAGCTTTGTTCGTGCCGGACCAGAGTAAGGGTCGGCTTTGAGAAGATGGCAAGCATCTTCAAGCAGTCTGGAGGAAACTTCGACGCGTTGAAGGGCTGGCGGCATGTCTTGTTGGAGGATTTTATCATCGGACGAATGGCATGTGTCGTAGCCAACCTGAAAGCTCAAATGTAACGCTCATCATTTGTGGTTTATACAATACCTTAATAAGGTTATCCACTGCTCGAGACACTGCACCGACAGGTCGGGTAAGATCTGGCATGGCATTACCATCTTCAGCTTCTTCGTGAAGAATCACTAATCTCGAGACCTAAAAATCGATAATTTAATCCCAAAAACTGAAAAGATGTGTTATGACTTCACGCAGATCAGTTGAAGATCCAAATAAGTATTGTCAAATGAAAACAATGGGTAATTGTTAGCCTGGCGAAGTAGCAATTAGTAAAGCAACAAGCAACTTGTTAGCATAACGAATAGGGGTTGCAACCGAACACACGTAACGTACACAACCCATGGGCCCCTTCGGCATCAGAAGCTGGCACACCGGACAGTCATCACCAGTCACTCGTGTCCGAATCGTATCAGGATAGATAAATTCTGACTGAGCCAGTGACTTCCGACTTGAAGCACGTGAAAGCGATTCATGGTTAAGGTGAACTGTAGGTGTATTTAATGCGGCCAGTGAAACCGAATGTCCATGACCATTTATCTGCGGTGTAAGCGGTGCAGGTGCATTCAAGCGTGCTTCCGACATTGATGACAACACTCTCGGCGTTTCCGGTAGATTACGTATGGAGCCATTTTCACGTTGATGTCGTTTAGCATAGCTTTCCGCCACCGATATAGCCAAATGCAACTGAAGCAAGCAAAAGCGGACGGTACTAAGGACTTACAAAGGACACAAACAGAATTAACAAGTAAATTTAGTATTCTTTTTATCATTTTTGTGACGTAAATTTTTGTCTGCACAATTTCATTGCTTTTTCGATGTGTTTTTGTAGGAATAAATCAAGACAGACAATTCAAATGTTGTGGTGACATCGGAAGTAATGCCATTACATTTCATGGTCAAACACATTACACAGGTCATTCAGGGCATCGTGAGGAAGCTTAATAGAGGCCCCAAAACAATGGTCATTCATCTTTGCCACTGACGCCGAAAACGACGCCTCATTTGAAGACAGGCATCATTCAAAAAGTGCAATTTTGCCTCGCGCAAAAGCCAATATTGCTCTGTCATTTCATTGGTCTTGTGGCAGTCCCCAAAGAACATATCAACCATTTTTGAAAGTACAGCTTGTTGCTTCAAGTCGTGTTCAGTCATCCCGCCACAAGTGCGTACCAGCTGTCGCAAAAATGGATGGTGACACAGCGTGGTCGAAATGGTGAACAACAATTGCCATTCATAATGACCCTTTGGCTGCACAGGGATTTGTCAAAGGTTAGTCTAGTCAAATTCGCCCGTAGGCGATCGTCGAGCCACCCCCACCTGTTGTTATTTGCTACGGCGCCATGCAGTCGCGGAGAGTGTCTATCAGAGAGGGAAGGGAAAAGCCGAATAGTGTCACTGGCACCCACAAAAGAGCAGTGTAAATGCCATTAGAATGGTCAGTATTAAGCGAGGGGGTATGAATACTAACCTGTTTCGAAACATCTCGAGTAGCCAGACGTGCCTTGGCAAGACAGATTCTACACAATGCAGCATCGTAGCTTTCAAAGGGATAGACTATATGACGCATAAACCTGGTGACGATACCGCCTGATTTGGTTGTGACTGACCCTCTTTACCCGGAGGTTGCGCATTTCTCAAAGGTTCGTGTAATCGGATTTGATCGCTACAGCTGACAATCCCATTTTCGGAGTCGACTTATTTTCCGCTATCTGCTTCATGTCGGGTATTAATACTGCTGTCGTCATTCGGAGAGGGGGAAAGCGATTCGATGCGTTTTTACTTTCGGTGTTTTTTTGTCATTTTAAACATTAAAATGCTCATAATTAGTGAATCTGCTTTCCACGACATGAAGAAAGTTTTTTAACGATAAAACAATCAAGCAGGGGAAGAAAGGTAAAAACCTCCCTCACTTCATCCCTCGCTTCGCCGAGGCGGCTTTGCCTGTTGAACTCTAAATTTATCCTCTACTCTCGATCCGCTCGACGACGATGGCGGTGTGCTCTAGGGCCTATCTCCTCGGGGCTGCCCTCACTCTCTTGAAAACACGCAGTAAAGTTTTTGCGCTTTTATTCAAGCAGGGCGGATACGCACTAGCTTCTGTCGCATCCTTCCTGCTAGCTGGCAGCTCACAGATATCGGCGGAGGAAATCGACAAGGGCTGATCGGACGAAGAACAAGCCAGGCAGCGGGCGCTCGAGTTCATCGCAGTCATCGAGATGGTGTGGTGGTGGCCGGACGCCACCCACAGTAGCAACCTTTTTTTGTTTCGCCTTTTCATCCTTGAAATGTGGAGCCAAGAGTGCTTTCGGGAATTTTAACGCGCAATATCGGCGATAGGTTGAGTGCAAATCGATTGATTAAAAAGTACCTCAATATATATCTATCAATCGGTTGACGAGCTTCACGCTCTGTTTGCCAGGTCCAAAAAAAGCGCAATTGCAAACTCGGAAAAAGAGGAGTTTCAAAAAACCATCGATGACAGCCAGCAGACCACGCAGCAACGCGAAACAGAAATCGTGATAGGGTAATTTCGAATAGCCACCGAGCTGAGCCGCGATCAGACGTAGATAAACGCGACAGATGGTTTACATGCATTCAGTGAGGGGAAAAAACTGACGATCCGAGGTCGTAATTTTTTATTGTCTTTTCGCTGATGTGAGCAATAGCACAGAAAGGGACAGGGAAACGCAAAACGCGTGGGCCAGGTTGGCATGTTGGTAATCAAATAGAGAAAAATCAAACTGTATCCAGCCATCGGACTTGAAGTGTCAATAACGTTCAGCTCAAATTCTAGTTAGAACCGTCTTAGACAGAAAAGGGAGCAAAAATATGAGTTTGTACTAGATAAGTGACCACGAACAAGGTAAATCACGACCTCTAGGGCTGACCATTCACCGGGTGAAAAACTTCACCCAAAAGATAACTTTCAACTTCTCAGTTTAAAGTGGATAAACATTCAAAAACAAAAAGTGAGACAAAACGATTGAACTATGATAACCAAACGCCTAATACCAATAGAAACTTTTCCGATTTTAAACCCCAAAAAACCGAAGCAAATGAAAACCATGCAGACAAAAATCAAAACAAAAGACATAACAAAAAGTCCTTTCACCATAGACAAAACAGCGATTATAAAATGAAGCGCCAATGGTTCGAACATGATCAACATGAAAAATCACTCACCTGTTGAGCAACAGGCTCGAGAATGCTCTCGATGGTCTTGGTGTGAAAAACGGGCATCCTTGGAATCAGTAGAAAATAAAGTGGACCTTGAGCAACGAAATTCTAGGCAGTCTAGGCGACACTAGTCAAAAATCAACACATAGCAATCTATAAAGAAAACTTTTTACATTAAGGGTGTTTTCAATGGAATTTTGACAAAATTTAAAAAAGTAAACAAATAAACAAAAAAGCTTATTTATAGACAGATCGAACAAAACACGCACATGCACGGAGAACAATGTGTTGCAGGTGCCACTCGGATTGGCGATCGTCCAGGGGCGTGGGAGAGGGGATGGCGGTCGTCCGGATGCGGGATAGGCAACAACGACCCCGAAGGACAGACAGCCGATAAATAAGTAAGCAGGCAAAAAAATCAGAGGGGGAGGGCGAGAAGAAGAAGACGAAGCAATGCTCGTCGACGATGTTGTCGCGGTCGTTGTCCGGGTTGTTTCAGGCTTGCCGCCGGGCAAGCTTGCAATACGACCGCAGGCGCAGGAAGGCGGACGTGTGCTCTCTTCTCTTCCCTGACTCTCGCGGAAAAAGGGGGGGAGGGATAGCTAACGGCAAAGAGATGGTCCGACAAAAGAAAGCTGTTCCTAGCCAGTGGGCAAGACGAAGCGACAAAAAATAGGGAGTAAAGGACTTTGAGAGAGTAGTCCGAGGACGAACTCTTGCATTTGCGTTGTTCGCTTAGTTGGTGCTTGCTTTTTTGCTTGAAGATAGTGGCAGTTCGACTGGAAATTGTGAAAAAAAGAAGCAACAACGGCGACTATAGCGGCAGCGGCGTTGAAAATTCCAAGGCGTTCATGTTCAGGAGGCAGCAGCCTGGAGACGTACGGCGACCGGGAAGGCGGAGCCGAGCCACGCTTGCGGCTGCAGTTTGCTCCTACTGCTGCAGGCATCATCATCACCTTGCTTTGAGCTATGTTCTGAGATGCTGCAAAGGTTGGTTCACTCTTCTCGCCAAGCAACAACAAAATCAACGCGGCTGTCTTCAACCGGGGTCGTCGTCGTCGTCGTCGTTTTTGTGATTTCCGTTCGTCCTGGGGGTAAAGCCAGGTGTGTATCCTACAGTAGCAACAATGAATGCATTCCTGTGCATCAGGGGCTATGAATGAAGTGTCTTTTCTCAACCCTCAGGGAAAGGAGGTGGAGCCATCAGTCAACATCTCTTATCTTAACAAATGATAGTCATCTGGGAGGAAGGCATAATCATGCCGTGGATTGTTGATGTTGTTGAGGAAGCCGTCGATGACTACCCTGCAATGCGGCGCTCGTTTGAGCTTCCGTTTCCAAAATAATCTGCTACTTTTATTGTTTATTGAAACGTGAGTCCGAGAGGCTGTTCGGGACACCCTTCGAGAAATAACGAACGTATCATTTTCGAACGGGGGTCTTAAAGAATGGAATCTTGGTCAATTTAAAAACCAACAACCGAACCAAAATTTGTTGGATTGATGCAAAGAGGGGGGAAAAACAAACACAAACGCTGACACCCAAGCCCCTTTCGACCTTATCTGAAATGGTGAAAACATGGAAGAAAAAACTGATAGCGCCGACACCTGAATGCAACAACGTAAACGTGAAAAATCACATGGGGGGAAAGAAAAGGATCGTGCGTGAATCTCCCGGGTGCGTTTTCAATTCAATGCAAGGAATTCAAAATTTTGAAAAGGAATGAGCAATTTTGAAAATCGCGGCTCAAAACATCAAACAAAAAGTCAGGCGGCAAAAAAGGGCAAATGCGCTGAAATGATTTTCCCCCTTTGAACATACCCCCTTCAGGAGAGGCCCTAAAGTCAGAATGTTGTGAGTGGTGGCGATTGCGTAAAGCGTTGTGTTTCGCGCGGTAACAATCGGCTTTAGGACAGTGGCCTTTTGCAGTACCGCGACGATGATGGTGATGACGACTGAAAGGAGGTGTGCTCCAGGGGGTTCTCACAAACTGGTCCGAAGCCCTCTCCACTCTAACCCGCAATCGATGGACTCGCCGGTGAAGGAGTCAATGAGTGAGCGGAAGTCGTGGTCAACACGCTGGCGGCCGCAATCAAAGCAGCGCGAAACGAAGCGTTTACGCAGCGACCAGCGTGGTATAACGTTGCTGACTGCCGCTGGCTGCCTGGTGACTACCCCCGCAAGTCTCGCGGCGGTCACTCTCGAGGCCTCCCGACGTTGCTGCGATCGTCGAGATCACAACTGCCTCTGGCAGAGTTATCTCTAAGTTTTGGTCAAAACGGAAGGCGTCGACCAGCCGCAAGGTCAACCGCCTGGCAGCAAGAGAAACAGGACCTGTGGGGTGGGAGTCCGGCTGGAAATGTGTTAAATGCGCGCAGAAAACGTTGCTCGATCTCACATCAGCCTTCTCGATTCTGTCAAATGTTTGCCATGCATGTCCTAAGGCGTTAACTCAAGGGTGTCCACACGAGTTGAGAAGGTGCAATAGTGCGCGAATTCAAATGGCTTTAGGGGATTTAACCCAAGGGGTAGAACCGTTTTAATAGCCCTGGCTGGACATTGGACATTTAATTGGAGGGCCGAAAACAACATTGGGGGGAAACCAATTGCCATTCGATGTAAAGGTTTGCGGCACGGTCCCCTGACGAGCAATTTTATCGCGGGAGAGTACATCAAATGAGTTGTTTCGAGAATAGCAGCGCCGATGGATGTTGCCGATGCACGGAATCAGCGCGAAAAAAGGAGGCCGTGACGTTTTTCGTTTTCGAACGCCTCGTTTGGGCAGTTTGATCATTAAGAGAAAACCAAGTAAAAGTGATGGATGACTCTTGAATCCGCCGTTATTCCGGCCGGTTTTGCGGATTAGAATTACTGAACACCGCACACAGACACACGGAGATGATTTTTACGCGACAATGATCACCACGAGCTTCGACAAACCAGCCGTCTGCACTTTCCACCATCATCGTCGCCACACCTGTGCGCTTCCACGGGGGTCGTGCCGGATGCGCCGATGAAAGTCATTAATCCTGAATATGTTGACTTGCACCCTCACCTTCATTTCTCCCCTCCTGGCAATTCGCCTCCCTAAAAAACTCAATAAAGTGATTGACGCAGTTCCAAGTAGGCAAGTTGCCCTCGAAATATATGCCTCTACCCCCTGCGAGGGAGCTGCCATCACTGCAGGTCCGATCGTTGGACAGCTGCAAAGCGCCACAAGGCAACAAACCGCCTCCACAAACACTCATTCGATCGCATCACCAACAAGGTGGGCTCCCTCCGAGACAAGCCCTGGGGCAAAACTATGTGCCCACTCAATTTTCGGATGCAAAAGAACTGCCGCACTACGCGAGGGACTCCCGATCGAAGTGAGCTCAAGAAAAATACGTCAACGGGAGATGAATATGCATGCACAGATCACGGCGAAACTTTATCGGACTCCGACTGATCCGGAAAAAATGCATTTCGAATGCCAAAAACAACTGGCCCCCGGAAGACAGTTTACACCTGACAGCGAAAAGTAAACAAGAATCACAGTGTCTGAACTAACGTGATTGCAAGGACAATAAAGAAAACAGGGGTCGAAAATGTATTCAAAAAACATGGTGTTTTAATCTAAATTCATTTTGGTAACCTAAAAACCCCCTATCTAGCGAAAGATAAACTTAATTGTCACTTACTCCGATAACCAAGCTGTTAAAAAATGATGGGAAAGTCAGACAAGAAAAAACGTTCTTTTCTCGTCTAAGACTGTTTTTATCCGTCTATATCAGGCGCAGCATTTCTTACTACATGCCGAGTCATCAGATTTTGAAATTAGAGCCGTGTCTGGCAAGTGGCAACGTCGACTGGCCAAACAAAGACGGAAGACAAAAAACATCTTGTCCAAATTAGCTGTAGTTGGTGTAAAACAAACACATTTTCAAAAAAGATAAAATCTAATAAAAAAAACAACTTTCTGCAAATAATAATTGCTGTATGCGGAGACTCTTTACGAAACTGACGAATTTGATGCATTTATCATAGTTGTAAAAAGCTTAATCAAGTAATAACATGGCATAAATTTTTGTTTACTGTTGTGCTAAAACTAGAGTTTTTATACCATGACATACTAGAAGGATGGGGCTGTCAGTATTTGCAGAATCATCATGTCAACAATGTGACAATGGGTCATTGTAACGCCACTCTTCTTTGAGCTACTAAAGAATGTCCTGCCAACGTGAACATTTTTGAGCCTTTTAGTTAATCCAACAGTTGATTCTGGGCCAAAAGAGTTAGCTGTGGTCATAATTTGTGATTTATTTTGCTTTCTACAAGTGACAATGCAATACGCTATAAGATAAAATATTTCAAAACTGCAGTGGCAGGCGAACTGACGAAGTCATCCAGGATACCTTCAAACTTATAAGCGCCACCAATAGGTGCTACATCAGTTAGAAATGAAACAGCATTACCATTGACCTGAAGTGATGACGGCAAAGCACTCAGAATCGTGAGATCTGCGAATCTACTGCGAACGTGTGTTGTTGTAGGTTTGCTGCCACCGGCTCCAGTACGGACACTAGCAAAGCCCCCGAATGCATCTTATGGATCGTTGGTCACGGGTAAATGAACAAAAAACAGTTACTTTTTGCATCCATGACTACTTATAATTGCTTTGTTATCACAATCCAGTTCAATTTAGCGATAGTTATTCCACAATTTATAAGTGTTTCAACTATATATTTAAGTATCCTGCATGTTGGAAGATCGCTGCTACCTTTCTGCTGTTTGATCAAATGAATCACACTTCACATTTTTTTTTGTATTTGCTTATCTAATCACTGTATTGAACTTTTTACTATCTGTTGTAACTTTTCTTTTCTCTTATACGTACATCACAGTGAGCGTTAACAAAGAACTCTTGTAATTACAAATAGTGCAAACAAACAAATGCCAAACATAAGTATCTCCATTTTAATTATTATTCCAGCGTTTATATTCGTTCCAATGTACGCACAAGAATTAAATCATTTGATCTTTTATGACAATAGAAAGGGACATGTAGAACAGATAGTGAGTGATGGATGGGATGGAGATTCGGTTTTTCAATAATAGATGACCCAAAAATACATAAAATGCTGCTGTAAACATGTGGACATTAAAGGATGCACGAATATTTGGACAATGTTTTACACAAGAGACACATTGGGTATCAGTACATATGAGAAAAAAATTGCGAAAACACAGAGAAGCGGAGTAAAACCAAATTGACACAATCAGATTCTATTCTTAAGTTGGGTGGGAAGTTTTTTTCGCAGCGCTTGTAACCCACTTAGGAATTCCGAGGCTCAGAACGCATACCAGCACAATAAACATAAAATGACAAAGTTGAAGACAACAATTTGACACGAATTGCTCAAAATTTGAGACATTAGTCGATAAGGAATATCAAGCAAACAAAAAAACCGCTTAAAATCAGGTGCTACTGCTTGAAAGAGGGGGAGGACGACGTGGTCGGGTTCCTCGCAGCTCATGTAACTCCAGCCAATTCGACTTCAGACATTCGGAAGCGGAAGCACGCTCGTGAATGTCGTACGCAAGCATCGGCATCAGAAACTCAGACATGTGACGGGCTTCAATACCAGGGAGAGAAGCGATCTCCATCAGCAGCTCTGTGACGGACGTCGGCGTCAGGGACTTGATCTTTTGTAGGCGACCACGCTGAAAATAAATTCTTATTTCAATGAATTTCCATTAAAAAAATAAACAATGTGCCTCAATGTTGTGAAAATCATAAAATGTATTGCATCTATAAACAAAGACCCCCATTTTATCGCCTTAAAGAATTGCCCCGTAACTTTTACAACGCAGTCTTAATCCCATGGTATTCGCAATAAAAACAAAGGAAGTAAAACATGAAAGCGCAGTTCCGCTACAAAAATGCTCTCGAAGAAGTTATTGTTTCCCACGTAAATCGATTACAAAGGGAAAAAAGTAGACAAACCTGATCAAAAATATCGTAAAATCTTCGGCCATCACGGAACAGTGGGTTCGGGATAGGGCCACAAATTTCGATCATTTTCGCAACGTGATCATCATCGATGTCGTAATCAAGGTCCTCGTTCGCCTCAGGGTAGAACAAGTAATCACCCGAAACAAGTTCAAAGATGAGACAAGCGGCACTCCAAATATCGGCACTGGTACAATAAGCTGAGCCGAGAATGGCTTCGGGGGATCGATATTCGCGAGTTTGAATTTCCTCCGTGTAATGATGGTTCTTAAAAATAATGGACTCCCTTAATGACTGTTCCCCATAAAGTCATGAAATGCACTTACGACGTAACAAGCATTGCCGAAGTCAACGATTTTCACTTGCACGGAGTTCAATGCGCTGCGATTCCCGGATTGCAGTTCCTCGTAAAAACAGCTAATGTGGTTGTAAGCGGCCGCGTCGAGGGTGCCGTCGCTGCTGCCATTAGCTGCACCGGTGTTGCCATCTGTAACGTCGCCATAAAATGTGTGAATTTCAAATGCATTATACAACTCACTGTGTTTCTTATGTTCTTCAAGGCCTGACAGGTATGCTTCGAGGCGTTCACGATGCTTACGTGTCTTCCGGCGAATACGCTTACGAGCTTTGACGGGGATGCCCGACGTGTACTGAAAAAGAACAAACAAATGTTTCACCCCCCGAGAAAACTATTAAACAATCATAGAAAGTGTTTTCGCCAAGGGTACAATAGAGGACCGTTGCAAAACGTTACTCGAGAGCAGCCGTATACTTGAGTGACAGCCGTGTAGGCGGAAATCAAGACGACGACAACGCCGAAAACATAGCGATTCAAGAGCAAAAACTGACCTTCCGTCGATACTCTTCGGGAGCTGTGGAAACCATGTTCTTCGGCTGACGCTTCCAATTACGAGCATTGAAAGCTTCGATGGCCATATTGTTGAGTTGGCTGGCCGTCAACGACAGAACAACATTCTCGGGCTTAATGTCAGTATGGATGATTTGACACTCATCATGAAGATACGACAATCCCTGAAGCAGTTGACGACTGATCACGCGCACAAGGTTCAGGTTAAGCATAGTAAACCTTCTCAACAGGGTAAGCAGGTTGTCACCGAGGACCTGGAAATGAGCTACGTGAAGTATACATACAAGATGAACAGTAACTTGATAGATTCTCCAAGATAAAAACTCACTTCAAACACCATGCAGAGATGCAAACTCTTGCTCACTCCGAAGAATTCAAATTCATTCAGTACTTGAACAACGTTTTTGGCGCCCAAATGACGTTCATCACCATTGCGAATTACTTGAAGAATCTGAAAGAACAACATACTTTGTAATTATAGTCGTAAAGATGGCTCAAACATACATCAAGTTCATCTCGAGAAGCTTCAATAAAATCCTGTCTTGATTTCGGAATTTTAATTGCAGCAAACTGTTGCGACTGTGTATCAAAGCTGAGCCAAACGGTAGCAAAATGACCCCAGCCGAGCTTGCGCAAAGTATAATACCTGCAAGAGAAACGGAGCTGTAGAAACTACGTTCAGGACGTTTTTAAATATATACAAACCTCGAATCAAAAACGTCGCCTAAATTGACGGGATGGTAACCACCGATGTCGTAGTCGCTCTCGGGCTCCTGCTCGTCGTCTTCACGATCATAGTTATCATCTTCCTACAAAATGGCAACGTTAATGGCATCATTGATCAGACGTGAAGATACAACTTACCGAAAATTCGTCGTCTATGAGCTTCTGATTGCCCTCGAATTCATCATTGCTTTCGTCTCCGCTCATTGCACGGGTCAGATGACCACCGCGGCTTCAAGCGTCTCAGATTCAGGACCCACGTGTTTTTTGATATTAGTTGATCCGTGCCCAATCTTCGGCACACGTCTGCGACAGACGGCACACGGAGATCGGTTTAACGGATAAAACACTCGAGAGCCAGCGGGCTACCCAACCGTTTCCCGAGGATAATAAGTAGGCTGCAAGGAGGGGGTAGTGTTACAAAAATGTCGATATCCGCGCTGTAGGCATGTTCACGGTGATGGGCTTTTGGTTGGTGCAGCCCAGAGGGATAGGGATAAGTAAGTACGGATCGAAATACGCGCAAAACGAGCTTGCCCCTCACCGCGAACCACAGGTCCTCGGGGTCTTTGCAAATGACACATGACGGTTGGTTGGTCTCAGACACGACTGACTGGGGGAAAAGGCAGAGAGAGCGAAAAAATCACTTGGACAAGGGGATCGGTGATGTGAACAACGAAGGAGGGCGGCAGTGCGTCGTCTTTTGGCGGAATGAAGTATCGAAGGGCCGTGATTTGCTTTTTGGTGACACTGCGATTACACCCTATTATAAAACTAGACGAAGAACGGAATGGAATAACATTGAAAATTGGCTTCACTCATGGACAATAGAACGCTGAGGGTGGCCGATGTAAATTAGGGCACAGAGGGTTCTAACAAAAGTCTAGTGGTTCAGTCCTGTTTGCCTAGACTCGGCGGGGACGAAGACTTCCAATTAGTAATGATCAAATTAGAATTTAGAGAGAGCCCCAATCGATACACGCGGAAATAAAGCGACGTTGGCGGGTTTTTTTTCTCTTCCTCAGCACTGTGGGTAGCCCACATTGTTCGCGACGACCGCGTCCTCGTTCGTACCGCACAGTGCGCACGGAATTGTTAGTATTGATCACCTTAGCAACCGCATTTGAAGCCCCATATTCGGTCCAGTTGACGTCGACCCGTTTAAAAAATGGAAACACGAATATCGGGCATTACACTTGTTTTAACTCCCGTGAGAAAACTCGTTTTCATCGGTGACAGGCATTTTTCGTCGCTAGAGGGTATTGACAACCGGGAACAAAAAAGTTAGAACGCAAGACGGCAAAAAATGTCTACGTTTTGCGTGAGTTACATGCACGTTCGCCAGATTATGACCTTTTATCCGTGGTCTGAAGAGTGACGCTTGTTAGAACCAGTCGAACAACACAAATCCATCGCCACGACAGCAAATGTCATCGTGCCTACAAAATAAGTTTTTGCTCCGCTGCGGGCACATACGGGAATGGCAAAAATCGCAACTTACAATTGTCAGCAGGCAGGGAGCGTATTTTGAGGCTTAGCGAGGCAATAAAAGAAAGACCTCCAGTGACTGACAGCCGTGAAAACAGGCGTAACGTCAAAGGAAAAGCATGACGACGTGGAATTTACAAGTATTTGTATGCGCGAATAGTGCCACAAACAGGTGAAACAAGTTGTTGTCGCGGATAAGGGAATCAAGAAATACATTTTGAGCGTTTCACACAAATTCGTTCGCCTGGCGCAAGAAAACGACTCATCAAAGGATCATCTTCGCGGCGAGACCGCGGCTTGCGCTGTTTGAACGCACTCGACTGACGGACGACTGGGCTGTTCGACGCGACGAGGGAATGCAAAGAGCCGAAGCTTGGTGCGGTCGTTTCCTCGCGTTTTGCAAGCTAGCTTCTTTCCTCCGTGTTGGATCTTCAGCCGGTTGAAAGCTGTAGCTCTAATTGTTACTATCATACCCCGGCATCTGGATTTCGTGTTACAAATTAGCATCGCGACTGATTCACCCTATTGATTATATGGTTTTCAGGGCTCGTCCGGAGGAATAGCCGCCGGTCATGGCCTACGCTATCGGTGACCACATTGAGACAGGTTGGTGCTTTGTTTTCCTTCCATCTCACAGTTCCTCCGACCAGCGAATGAGCACTGATTCAGTGTAATGACGAAGCTTGCTTACAGATAAAGGACCCGGCGAAGTCGCCTACATTGGGGAGCCCGAGTTTGCTGAGGGTGTCTGGGTCGGCGTGGTACTGCAACAACCGAATGGCAAGAATAATGGCATCGTTAAAGGCAAAAAGTATTTTGATTGCCCCGAGCAGCATGGTATTTTTTACAAACACGTAAGTCAGTTTGCGCTTGAAACATCAGTCTATTTTTACGTTTTTAGACCAGGTTTTTGGAGTTTGTCAATGCTGCCAGTGCCCCTCGAAAGAGCGTTTCAAGTTCGAAACTGCCAACCCGTTCATCTGCCGTTGGTTTGAATCGTCAAGCTGGGAGTTCTAAGGTAACTTTATATATAAAAAGTGTTTTAAAGCTTTACATTCGCACCTTTGCAGACCTCGCCTTCATTGACGCCGTCTGAATCTCGCGAGAGTCTCAGTAGCCGGTCCAGACAGTCGTCATTTTATGGTAAACCACCAGGAGCGCCTGCCCCAGCTAATGGCAATTCAAAACTGAAGCGCCCCGGACCTTCTCCCAAATCTACACCCGAACCAGAGCCCGTCAAGGAATCTATCCCTAAAGACGACGAAAATGTTGCGCCATCGTTGCTGCAGCCTGACAATACTGCCAATGTTACGGCAAATACTTCCGCTTTTGGTTCCGCAACCGCGAATGACGAGGATATCGGCAGTTTGAAGGCGGAGCGAGATACGCTAAAAGAAATGTTGAAAACTTTGAAGTAAGTTTTAGTTAACCAGAGAGTCGTTCTTAAATATATATGTTTTTTAGAGACAAGCGTCGCGCAGATACCGAGAAACTCAAAGAATTTGAGCAAATGAAGATGAAAGTTAGCCGTTTGGAGAGCCATAAGGACGAGATTCTCAAGGAACACAGCAAGATCACAAAGCAACTTCAAGAAGCGAAGAAGGAAATCATTGATTTGAAGGCGAATGCGGCATCGGCGGCTAACCAAACTCCTACTGATGTTGACGAATTGTTGGAGCAATTGACAATGGAGAAGGAAACTGCTCTGGCAAAGAATGAATATTATGAGAAGGAGCTCGAGATATTGCGCCAAAAGATTCAAGATCTCGAAGGAAGTAACGGTGATGTGCCTACCGAGAACGGTCATCATGAACCCGTAGGAAGGAAGTCAACAGAGCCCAGTTCCGAACGTGTCAAGACACTTGAACAAGCCGTTTTGAGCCTTCGTGACATCATTTACAACTACGACGACCAAATCAAAGAAGTCAACAATGAAAATCAACAGCTTCGCGATCAACTTGACCATTTCCAAAACCTTTACGAAGCTATGAAAGCCGAAGTTGATGAACGCGATAAGTCCATTTCCTTGTTGCAAGAACAGATTGACGCTGCTTTGGGTGCTGACAAGGTTATCGAAGATTTGACTGTCAAGATTCTCGATTATGAAGAGAAAGCCCGCGAATCTGAGCAGCTTGCCAGTAATTACGAATTGACGACACGCTTATTCGACGAGCTGACTGACTATTGTGAGCATTTGAAGAAGGAGCAGGCTGAAAAGATTGGCACCTACGAAGAATTACTATTGAAGTTCAAACACGAGGCTGATTGTCAGAAGAATGTTCTCGCGGAATCCGAAAGCTTGGTCATCAAGTTCCAACGAAAGGTGGCGGAAATGAATGAGCTTCTACAAGAAAAGGAAGATGAAATTCTCCGGCTTCAAGAGAACCTTGCTTCCAGCGACGGCAGCGGTGGTGGTGGATTTGCTGTTTTGAATGGTACCAAAGCGTTTGCAGATGTAAGTTTTTATACGTGTTTTGTTACCGATTTAAACTAATTAGTTTCAGACTGTCACCTGTGAAGTCGCCCAACTCGAGCTTCAATACGCCAAAGAGAGCATCAAATATCTTTCGTCCTTTTTGCCAGACAACTTTTTTAAGGCTGGCAGTGATAGTGACCTTCTCCATGTACATCTCAGTTTCCCTCGAATCGCAGCGAAGACTGTTTTGCTTCGCAAACTTCTTCGATTGAAGTATCCCGATGTTCCTGGTGGTGTCCGTCGTGAACATGTCACGAAATCGCATCGTGCCGAACAGTGGGCCAGCGTTGAGCGGTTTGAATACGCCCTTGCTGCGTTGTACACTATTGTGACGAAATTGAATTCGTAAGTTGCTTCTTCCACAATTTTAACCCATCTTGATCTACATTGACATGGTTTTAGGATTACACAAGGCTCAACCGTCGAGCGTATGACCAAACTTGCTCTCCAAAAGCACGACATTGCCCAGCAAGAGAAGCAGTTGGACAACTACTTTGATCTGCTTCGAAACAACAATCTTGACGAGAATACTTCTACGGATTGTATCGATCGTGCCACGTTGTTCTTCACGACTTGTGCCTTCCATCTTTCTACCGATACCTATGACACAACTGAGTTCATGCGGAACACAGTTGCTCAGTTCAGGGCCGGTTTCAAGTGGTTGCAGACGGATTTGAAGCGATTAGAACTGGCATTGATGCCGAGTGAGCTTGAAAACGGTGATTTTGTCGGCATCTTGACAAAGTTCTCCGAACTTGTTACCGAAGCTGATCGACAAGCGATACATGTCAACAATGGTCTTCCCACTGATGCTGCCTTCCTGATCAACTCTGAACTGTCAGACAATTTGCAATCCGCGTTGAGCGCCCTCGACAAAGTCAACAAGACCCTTTACAAAACATGTGCCACTGTGGCTTCCAAGTTGAGCTTGTCTTATGAATCCGAAGGCCTACTCACGTCGCAGATGCAGGAAGTCTTCCAGAATGCTGTTGAGCAGGATTATGCTGGCGTCAATGTACAGGACGCGTCAACTCCGATTACGTAAGTCATACTTATTCATCCTACAATTGTAATAGCTTGTTTGTTTCAGCGAGGGTCTCCAAAACATTTGTGCCTTCTTTACCGAATTGTCGAGGAATGTCGATGCCGGCCAGCTCCAGATTCCATACCCTGAAACTGCCGCATTCCCGCCGATCGTAAGCCGAGCTCAAGTTCGTAAAGAGGATGCCGCTGAAGCTGAGTCCATGCGCTGGGAAATCAAGAAGAAGGACACCCAGATTGAAAACCTTAACAAGGTTGTCAAATCCCAGATTAATGATCTCAGCACAATGCGGGTCCGGTTGGAGATGACTGCTCAAAAGGTACTTGCATCCAGTGATGAAGCTGCTGCAGTGAAAATGGAAGCCAGATTGAGTGAAATCACTGCTGCTCATCGTGCCGCCATACAAGAGTATATTGACCTCGTGCAGGCACGAGAACATGAGATATCCGAACTTAAGGAAAAGCTGGAGAATGGCAAGACGCGTGATCAGTTTGACTCCATGCAGCAGTTGATGAATACGGTCTGTTACCTCTTACCATTTTGTTGTATTGGTGTTTCAAGTTTTACTTTCAGTTGAATTCCGCGGGTAATGGTAACTCAATCGGTACCAACGATCTCACTACTATCAACAAGCGCAATGCTGCTCTCCTTATGAATCTCCACAAGCAGAAGAACAACGAATTGCTCAATGCCATCCAATCGCTGCCTCCGATTCGGGTGTCCCAAACTAATGTTGGCATGTATCACACCAAATCCCGAAACCCACAAAACGATATTAAGTTGATGCTTCGACAAGCGCATGACCTGTGCAATGCAATGAATGTTGCCCTCGTTGAAAAGAGTGTTCTGAATAAGGGTCCTTGTGAGAAGTTGAACGCAATTAACCACCAGGTTGATCAAGTAAGTCCAATCATTACGTCTGCTCATTAATAATTTTGATGTTTCAGTTGTATTCCCAGTTCCATGGCGTCATCGCAACTATCAAAGCTTCTTAATTACCCGTGCTTCATGTATATGGCTTAACTTGTATTGTCTTGGATGCCTTTTTTCCAGTAACTTATTATTGCATGATAATAGTGCCTACGGTTTTAAGGTGCTTCAATGCAGTTTGGGTCTATTTCACTAACTGTTGATAACGTGCGCTTGAATTATTTTATAATTTGAAAGTTTAAAAGTGATAAAGAGAATGTTAAGTTTTGAAATACATTGAAACTGTTGAACAGTGACTTTACAAATGGTTATATAATGACGTAACAAGATTTTCCTGTTGACATATTACGTTGTCGGGGGGATTTAACTCAACAAACTATAAAATTGTCACGTTTGTCACGTTTTAGGACGATCCAAATAACTAAATACCAGCGTTTAGAAACCTGTTGGTAATGCTTGTACAAAGAAAATAGTCAATCTGAGGTAATACATGCATTCTTTCAAGCAAATTTGCCGCAATATCTCTGATGGATATGTGTTCACAGAGCATCGCAATGTGCGCCTATAAGCATGTCTGTTCGACTTTCTTGCCATAAGAGGCCTTTCTATATTGATTGTACAAAGAAAAAGCCCAATCTGAGGTATGACATGCATTCTTTCAAGCAAATTTGCCTTAAAGTGCGCAGTCGATTGGTATAGCTCACGTTATGGTTCCATTTAGTGGGTATAAGAGTTCTAAATCCGGCACTTAGGGAATTCTGAATCCGATTTTTTGATGTAACTTTGTGATCTACGCCTCAAAATTAATACATTCCGAAATTTTCAATCATTTAAAACCATTTTAAAATTTCGAGTGTTCCGGAAAGTCCGAAATTAACTGCTTTTCCCAGAAAATGCGTTTTGGAACTTCGGATTCTGGATTCTGAAGCCGGAATTCTGAAGTCGTCAGATTCCTTAGGTAAAGGTCTAGAAAGACTGGCCGCATCGTGTTTAGTCTAGATAAACTGAATTTGTTAGAATCAGCATGCTGAATCGCCAGATTCTGACGGTCAGTGAGCTGAAAAACAGCGATTAGAAGAAAAAACTGCGGGAAAACACCACTTTTTCGCTCTAGTCACTGTTTTTCAGCACCCAAACTTCCTGAATCTCGCGATTTCAAGGCCAGATTTGTGATAACTGGTGCCCAGGAATCACGCTGAGCATCGTCACGCTCAAAAAATGATGGGATTTCAGAACTTTCGATTCTGGATTCTGAAGCCGGAATTCTGAAGTCGTCAGATTCCTTAGGTTGAGGTCTAGAAAGACTGGCCGCATCGTGTTTAGTCTAGATAACCTGAATTTGTTAGAATCAGCCTGCTGAATCGCCAGATTCTGACGGTCAGTGAGCTGAAAAACAGCGATTAGAAGAAAAAACTGCGGGAAAACACCACTTTTTCGCTCTAGTCACTGTTTTTCAGCACCCAAACTTCCTGAATCTCGCGATTTCAAGGCCAGATTTGTGATAACTGGTGCCCAGGAATCACGCTGAGCATCGTCACGCTCAAAAAATGATGGGATTTCAGAACTTTGGATTCTGGATTCTGAAGCCGGAATTCTGAAGTCGTCAGATTCCTTAGGTTAGGGTCTAGAAAAACTGGCCGCATCGTGTTTAGTCTAGATAAACTAAATTTGTTAGAATCAGCATGCTGAATCGCCAGATTCTGACGGTCAGTGAGCTGAAAAACAGCGATTAGAAGGAAAAACTGCGGGAAAACACCACTTTTTCGCTCTAATCACTGTTTTTCAGCACACAAACTTCCTGAATCACGCGATTTCAAGGCCAGATTTGTAATAACTGGTGCCCAGGGACCACACTGAGCATCGTCACCCTCAAAAATGATGGGATTTCAGAACTTTCGATTCTGGATTCTGAAGCCGGAATTCTGAAGTCGTCAGATTCCTTAGGTTGAGGTCTAGAAAGACTGGCCGCATCGTGTTTAGTCTAGATATACTGAATTTGTTAGAATCAGCATGCTGAATCGCCAGATTCTGACGGTCACTGAGCTGAAAAACAGCGATTAGAAGGAAAAACTGCGGGAAAACACCACTTTTTCGCTCTAGTCACTGTTTTTCAGCACCCAAACTTCCTGAATCTCGCGATTTCAAGGCCAGATTTGTGATAACTGGTGCCCAGGAATCACGCTGAGCATCGTCACGCTCAAAAAATGATGGGATTTCAGAACTTCGGATTCTGGATTCTGAAGCCGGAATTCTGAAGTCGTCAGATTCCTTAGGTTAAGGTCTAGAAAAACTGGCCGCATCGTGTTTAGTCTAGATAAACTGAATTTGTTAGAATCAGCATGCTGAATCGCCAGATTCTGACGGTCAGTGAGCTGAAAAACAGCGATTAGAAGGAAAAACTGCGGGAAAACACCACTTTTTCGCTCTAATCACTGTTTTTCAGCACACAAACTTCCTGAATTACGCGATTTCAAGGCCAGATTTGTAATAACTGGTGCCCAGGGACCACACTGAGCATCGTCACCCTCAAAAATGATGGGATTTCAGAACTTTCGATTCTGGATTCTGAAGCCGGAATTCTGAAGTCGTCAGATTCCTTAGGTTGAGGTCTAGAAAGACTGGCCGCATCGTGTTTAGTCTAGATAACCTGAATTTGTTAGAATCAGCCTGCTAAATCGCCAGATTTTGACGGTCAGTGAGCTGAAAAACAGCGATTAGAAGGAAAAACTGCGGGAAAACACCACTTTTTCGCTCTAGTCACTGTTTTTCAGCACCCAAACTTCCTGAATCACGCGATTTCAAGGCCAGATTTGTAATAACTGGTGCCCAGAGATCACACTGAGCATCGTCACCCTCAAAAATGATGGGATTTCAGAACTTTCGATTCTGGATTCTGAAGCCGGAATTCTGAAGTCGTCAGATTCCTTAGGTTAAGGTCTAGAAAAACTGGCCGCATCGTGTTTAGTCTAGATAAACTGAATTTGTTAGAATCAGCATGCTGAATCGCCAGATTCTGACGGTCACTGAGCTGAAAAACAGCGATTAGAAGGAAAAACTGCGGGAAAACACCACTTTTTCGCTCTAATCACTGTTTTTCAGCACACAAACTTCCTGAATCACGCGATTTCAAGGCCAGATTTGTAATAACTGGTGCCCAGGGATCACACTGAGCATCGTCACCCTCAAAAATGATGGGATTTCAGAACTTTCGATTCTGGATTCTGAAGCCGGAATTCTGAAGTCGTCAGATTTCTTAGGTTAAGGTCTAGAAAAACTGGCCGCATCGTGTTTAGTCTAGATAAACTGAATTTGTTAGAATCAGCATGCTGAATCGCCAGATTCTGACGGTCACTGAGCTGAAAAACAGCGATTAGAAGGAAAAACTGCGGGAAAACACCACTTTTTCGCTCTAATCACTGTTTTTCAGCACACAAACTTCCTGAATCACGCGATTTCAAGGCCAGATTTGTAATAACTGGTGCCCAGGAATCACGCTGAGCATCGTCACGCTCAAAAAATGATGGGATTTCAGAACTTCGGATTCTGGATTCTGAAGCCGGAATTCTGAAGTCGTCAGATTCCTTAGGTTAAGGTCTAGAAAGACTGGCCGCATCGTGTTTAGTTTAGATAAACTGAATTTGTTAGAATCAGCATGCTGAATCGCCAGATTCTGACGGTCAGTGAGCTGAAAAACAGCGATTAGAAGAAAAAACTGCGGGAAAACACCACTTTTTCGCTCTAATCACTGTTTTTCAGCACCCAAACTTCCTGAATCTCGCGATTTCAAGGCCAGATTTGTGATAACTGGTGCCCAGGAATCACGCTGAGCATCGTCACGCTCAAAAAATGATGGGATTTCAGAACTTTGGATTCTGGATTCTGAAGCCGGAATTCTGAAGTCGTCAGATTCCTTAGGTTAGGGTCTAGAAAAACTGGCCGCATC
Organism: Panagrellus sp. LJ2285; assembly: GCA_024447235.1. Taxonomy (NCBI): domain Eukaryota; kingdom Metazoa; phylum Nematoda; class Chromadorea; order Rhabditida; family Panagrolaimidae; genus Panagrellus; species Panagrellus sp. LJ2285. The sequence goes on from JAMRYB010000017.1 coordinate 303,439, forward strand.
GTGTTTAGTCTAGATAAACTGAATTTGTTAGAATCAGCATGCTGAATCGCCAGATTCTGACGGTCACTGAGCTGAAAAACAGCGATTAGAAGGAAAAACTGCGGGAAAACACCACTTTTTCGCTCTAATCACTGTTTTTCAGCACCCAAACTTCCTGAATCTCGCGATTTCAAGGCCAGATTTGTGATAACTGGTGCCCAGGAATCACGCTGAGCATCGTCACGCTCAAAAAATGATGGGATTTCAGAACTTCGGATTCTGGATTCTGAAGCCGGAATTCTGAAGTCGTCAGATTCCTTAGGTTAAGGTCTAGAAAAACTGGCCGCATCGTGTTTAGTCTAGATAAACTGAATTTGTTAGAATCAGCATGCTGAATCGCCAGATTCTGACGGTCACTGAGCTGAAAAACAGCGATTAGAAGGAAAAACTGCGGGAAAACACCACTTTTTCGCTCTAGTCACTGTTTTTCAGCACCCAAACTTCCTGAATCTCGCGATTTCAAGGCCAGATTTGTGATAACTGGTGCCCAGGTATCACGCTGAGCATCGTCACGCTCAAAAAATGATGGGATTTCAGAACTTCGGATTCTGGATTCTGAAGCCGGAATTCTGAAGTCGTCAGATTCCTTAGGTTAAGGTTTAGAAAAACTGGCCGCATCGTGTTTAGTCTAGATAAACTGAATTTGTTAGAATCAGCATGCTGAATCGCCAGATTCTGACGGTCACTGAGCTGAAAAACAGCGATTAGAAGGAAAAACTGCGGGAAAACACCACTTTTTCGCTCTAGTCACTGTTTTTCAGCACCCAAACTTCCTGAATCTCGCGATTTCAAGGCCAGATTTGTGATAACTGGTGCCCAGGTATCACGCTGAGCATCGTCACGCTCAAAAAATGATGGGATTTCAGAACTTCGGATTCTGGATTCTGAAGCCGGAATTCTGAAGTCGTCAGATTCCTTAGGTTAAGGTCTAGAAAGACTGGCCGCATCGTGTTTAGTTTAGATATACTGAATTTGTTAGAATCAGCATGCTGAATCGCCAGATTCTGACGGTCACTGAGCTGAAAAACAGCGATTAGAAGGAAAAACTGCGGGAAAACACCACTTTTTCGCTCTAGTCACTGTTTTTCAGCACCCAAACTTCCTGAATCTCGCGATTTCAAGGCCAGATTTGTGATAACTGGTGCCCAGGAATCACGCTGAGCATCGTCACGCTCAAAAAATGATGGGATTTCAGGACTTCGGATTCTGGATTCTGAAGCCGGAATTCTGAAGTCGTCAGATTCCTTAGGTTAAGGTCTAGAAAGACTGGCCGCATCGTGTTTAGTCTAGATAAACTGAATTTGTTAGAATCAGCATGCTGAATCGCCAGATTCTGACGGTCACTGAGCTGAAAAACAGCGATTAGAAGGAAAAACTGCGGGAAAACACCACTTTTTCGCTCTAGTCACTGTTTTTCAGCACCCAAACTTCCTGAATCTCGCGATTTCAAGGCCAGATTTGTGATAACTGGTGCCCAGGAATCACGCTGAGCATCGTCACGCTCAAAAAATGATGGGATTTCAGGACTTCGGATTCTGGATTCTGAAGCCGGAATTCTGAAGTCGTCAGATTCCTTAGGTTAAGGTCTAGAAAGACTGGCCGCATCGTGTTTAGTCTAGATAAACTGAATTTGTTAGAATCAGCCTGCTGAATCGCCAGATTCTGACGGTCAGTGAGCTGAAAAACAGCGATTAGAAGGAAAAACTGCGGGAAAACACCACTTTTTCGCTCTAATCACTGTTTTTCAGCACACAAACTTCCTGAATCACGCGATTTCAAGGCCAGATTTGTAATAACTGGTGCCCAGGGATCACACTGAGCATCGTCACCCTCAAAAATGTTGGGATTTCAGAACTTTCGATTCTGGATTCTGAAGCCGGAATTCTGAAGTCGTCAGATTCCTTAGGTTAAGGTCTAGAAAAACTGGCCGCATCGTGTTTAGTCTAGATAAACTGAATTTGTTAGAATCAGCATGCTGAATCGCCAGATTCTGACGGTCACTGAGCTGAAAAACAGCGATTAGAAGGAAAAACTGCGGGAAAACACCACTTTTTCGCTCTAATCTCTGTTTTTCAGCACACAAACTTCCTGAATCACGCGATTTCAAGGCCAGATTTGTAATAACTGGTGCCCAGGGACCACACTGAGCATCGTCACCCTCAAAAATGATGGGATTTCAGAACTTTCGATTCTGGATTCTGAAGCCGGAATTCTGAAGTCGTCAGATTCCTTAGGTTGAGGTCTAGAAAGACTGGCCGCATCGTGTTTAGTCTAGATAACCTGAATTTGTTAGAATCAGCCTGCTGAATCGCCAGATTCTGACGGTCAGTGAGCTGAAAAACAGCGATTAGAAGGAAAAACTGCGGGAAAACACCACTTTTTCGCTCTAATCACTGTTTTTCAGCACACAAACTTCCTGAATCACGCGATTTCAAGGCCAGATTTGTAATAACTGGTGCCCAGGGACCACACTGAGCATCGTCACCCTCAAAAATGATGGGATTTCAGAACTTTCGATTCTGGATTCTGAAGCCGGAATTCTGAAGTCGTCAGATTCCTTAGGTTGAGGTCTAGAAAGACTGGCCGCATCGTGTTTAGTCTAGATAACCTGAATTTGTTAGAATCAGCCTGCTGAATCGCCAGATTCTGACGGTCAGTGAGCTGAAAAACAGCGATTAGAAGGAAAAACTGCGGGAAAACACCACTTTTTCGCTCTAGTCACTGTTTTTCAGCACCCAAACTTCCTGAATCTCGCGATTTCAAGGCCAGATTTGTGATAACTGGTGCCCAGGAATCACGCTGAGCATCGTCACCCTCAAAAATGATGGGATTTCAGAACTTCGGATTCTGGATTCTGAAGCCGGAATTCTGAAGTCGTCAGATTCCTTAGGTTAAGGTCTAGAAAAACTGGCCGCATCGTGTTTAGTCTAGATAAACTGAATTTGTTAGAATCAGCATGCTGAATCGCCAGATTCTGACGGTCACTGAGCTGAAAAACAGCGATTAGAAGAAAAAACTGCGGGAAAACACCACTTTTTCGCTCTAGTCACTGTTTTTCAGCACCCAAACTTCCTGAATCACGCGATTTCAAGGCCAGATTTGTAATAACTGGTGCCCAGGGATCACACTGAGCATCGTCACCCTCAAAAATGATGGGATTTCAGAACTTTCGATTCTGGATTCTGAAGCCGGAATTCTGAAGTCGTCAGATTCCTTAGGTTAAGGTCTAGAAAAACTGGCCGCATCGTGTTTAGTCTAGATAAACTGAATTTGTTAGAATCAGCATGCTGAATCGCCAGATTCTGACGGTCACTGAGCTGAAAAACAGCGATTAGAAGGAAAAACTGCGGGAAAACACCACTTTTTCGCTCTAATCACTGTTTTTCAGCACACAAACTTCCTGAATCACGCGATTTCAAGGCCAGATTTGTAATAACTGGTGCCCAGGGACCACACTGAGCATCGTCACCCTCAAAAATGATGGGATTTCAGAACTTTCGATTCTGGATTCTGAAGCCGGAATTCTGAAGTCGTCAGATTCCTTAGGTTAAGGTCTAGAAAAACTGGCCGCATCGTGTTTAGTCTAGATATACTGAATTTGTTAGAATCAGCATGCTGAATCGCCAGATTCTGACGGTCAGTGAGCTGATCGGGGGGATTATTTCCCACCCAAGGCATTGCATTGTGTTCGGAAAAAGGATTTTCTAAATTTTTTGGGGATTCTTTTTCCGTGGTCGATTCCGGGATTAGAACGAAATTTTGTGAAAAACCGCTTCAAAAAATTCTAATTTTCAACTTTTTCGAGCTAGACTCAACTTTTATAACTTTTTAGAGTCCTCTCGCAATTCTAAGAATGATAGCGCCGAGAAAATGACTATTAGACCAATGCTGCGGATTCTAGACTCGGGAATCGGATTCAAGTTGGTCAGTTTGGTGAACTCAAAATCTTATCCAGCAATTCAATGCCAGGGGTCATGTGTGCACGTTTTTTGAAATCCCCATGCGATTCTGAGTCGAAAGGTGTAGAAGTCGGAGCGATTGGACAACAAGTATCGAAGCCCTTTCAGAACAACAGATTCGAACAAATAGCTTGAGTTTAGCATCTAGTTCGGCAGTGTGATGCAGCTTTTGAGGCATAATACACCGTAATGAACGCTATATTCCGACAAATTAGTTCAGCAGTGCAGCGTTAAAAGCGTAAAAAGCATATTACACCGTAACTGCATGTTTTAACAAGAAACTTCGGACTTCTAGTTGACAGCTGTACTTTTGAAATCGTAATGCGTTTTTTATTTATGTTGAAACTCTCTGGTTGCAAACTCATTGAGAAACACATTTATACAAAATGAGTACAATACCCTGATAATAAGTAGCAGGTTCAACAAAAACAACAAGCTATGCACAATCTTAACAAACGAAGAAAACGTAAAAAAAGTGGTCCAAAAACAAGCAGTCAAAAAATATTGCGTGTGGGAGTCTCGATTAAATTTTGGCGGAAGAAAGAGAAATCAATCGACAGATTGAATCCATATTGAGTGTTATCAGAAGCGATGTCTAAACATTCAAATCATTTTTGCTTCCATCGCCAGTACTGTCGTTGTGGCCAGTTGAATGGTCCTGGGATCGGGGGCGAGCAATTTCTTTTATGTGACGATGAATCTTGCGCTCACGGTGGGTCGTTGTTCGCGGAGGCTTGCCGCCTTCAGTCGCCGTCGGTGGAATATCGTCGCCTTCCATCGACATGGCCCGATGCATACCTGTAAAAATGTATTAATTAGTTTGGCACCCCTGAGAAATCTAAATCCCGTGCAAAATACTTTTTTTCTGATTTGCACCCCTCGGAAAAGTTGAATGCACTCACGTCGATCATGATGCTTGCGGCGACGGTAATGTTTGTAACTCTGACGCCACTGTTCCGCGGCTGCTGCAGTCATTTTGGGTGCGGTTTCGCCCAACGTCTTCTCGCGCATGTTGCGACGGAAAGCATTGATGACGCGATACTGAAACAATGTAGTGATAAACGTGTTTGGTCAAAATAAATGTATCGGTCGTAAATAAGGTCAATAAAACACTCACGTGAAGTCCAATCAACTCAAATGCACGCATCCACAAGTTCAAACCCCGACTGGGGGCAGCCTGCATCTGCATGCCGCGATCGTGGTGGTGTTCGGGAACGCGCTCCATGCGCAGCTTTGATGGCGCAGCTTCACCTCGACCAACACGGAATGACTTCGGAAGCTTCTTGGCCGGGATAGTAGCAACGAATTGGCCGAACGCAAGTTCAGACACACCGAATGCCAAGCAAACGACCCATTGTCCCAGTGTCAGCGGTGCGGTGGAGAACCAAGCTCCGCCGAATTGGACGATGAGGATTTGGCAGATGAAGGTGGAAATCCAGATACCGATGAACATGTGATTCGTCGAGAGGTACTGTAATGTCGCTATTAGGTAAAATCAGTCAGAAAAAACCAAAACAAACCTTAAACACGTTGCGTTCTCCGTGAACTTTACGACAATTGATCTCATTAAATATAGTCATCATGACAAAGGTGTTGAAAATAATTGTAAAGTGCACACTTGGGGGCGAAAACAAAGGTGCTCCAATACCACTCTCGATGCCGAAAAGTTCAGGACCGTGGAAGAGGAAAACAAGAAGCACAGTCAACTGATAAAGTGCATGCATCGCGATATTCTTGAACATGGTTCGGGATATCAATGACTTCTTACGCCCATATGGTTTCCTTTCCAGGAGCTCATCAGTCGGTGATTCCGTAGCCAATGCCAGCGAAGCAAGAGTGTCCATAATCAAGTTGATCCAGAGCATGTGCACGGCTTTCAACGGTGAATCCGAAACAACACAAGCGCCGATAAACGCCGTAAACACAGCAACAACATTGACGGTAAGCTGGAACTGCAGGAACTTGCTGATGGAGTCGTAGACGTTTCGGCCCCACATGACAGCGCGAACAATGGAAGTGAAGTTGTCATCAGTGAGAATGATGTCCGAAGCTTCTTTAGCGACATCAGTACCAGCAACACCCATGGCAAAGCCGACATCAGCCTTCTTGAGAGCAGGACCATCATTGGTACCATCACCAGTGACGGCAACAATTTCACGTTGAAGTGAATTCTTGGAATCGATGATGCCTTTGACGAGGGTGTACTTATCAATGGGTTGGGCACGGGCAAGAACGCGAAGACGAGGCCAGACGGCGTCGAGCTTTTCCTGGCTGACTTGACCTTTTTCGTCACGAATTCTAAAACACTATCATAAAACTCTGTCCTGTCTGACCATGCAAAGAAAACCCACCGTTCGTTGAATTGCTTTCCTTCCAAAACCAAGTAATCATCTCCAGGCTTCAAAATACCACACTGAATAGCGATGGCACGAGCGGTATTGATGTTATCACCCGTAACCATACGAACAGTAATGCCCGCCCGCGTACAACGACGAATAGCCTCAGGCACTTCCGCTCGCACTGGATCTTGAATACCGCATATGGCAATACCGACAAAACGTGAAGCAACTTGTTCCTCGTCGTCCCAATCAATAGCCTTATCAGAATCGATGCCGATTTCGGTCTCTTCAGCGGGGCGGATATTCGAATAGACGTAGTCCTTGTAGGCAACGCAGATGGTACGAAGTCCGTTTTCAGCCATTTCCTTGATGATGTTATGCATGATTCCCTCACATTTCTCAGCTGTGAATGGTTCAATGACACCATTAGGGCCAATGAAGTAAGCGCATTTGGACAGAAGGATTTCAGAAGCACCCTTGGCAAAAACACGATAACCGACTTTGACGCCATTTTCAACTAACTCAATGACGGACATCATGGATTTACGCGACGAGTTGAAGGTGTAAACCTTGACCATGCCTTCTTCCGGGTGACTCTTGCGAATGGCATCATAATCGCCGCCGATTTGCGTGACGAAACCAAGCAAACCGCATTCTGTTTTGTTTCCGACCTGTTGGGCACGTTCACCGGCCTTTGTCGCTGGCACAATCATCGAGTTGTAGGCCGAGTTAACCGATAAGGCTTCCGATAAGATGTTTCGCGTAAAAGCAGGCAAAGTTGCTGCCGTCGGCTGTGATTGCATATCACTATGGTATTGGCCGTCGACGTAGCTTTGGACAACAGTCATTTGATTCGTCGTGAGTGTACCGGTTTTGTCAGAACAAATTGTTGTCGCATTACCCATGGTTTCACAGGCATCCATGTGACGCACGAGGTTGTTATCCTTCATCATCTAAAAAACCCAACAAGTGTCAATGGATGCACTTGATCACGCATCTTTGCGGTCACCTACCTTTTTGACGGAGTACGTTAAGGACAACGCAATTGCCAGGGGCAAACCTTCAGGAATCGAAATAACGAGGATGGTTACCGCGATAATAAAGAACTTGACGCCACTGTGAAGATCAGCAAAGGTGAAAGGCTGCTTCTGGATGGCATAGCGTTCAATGGAGTAGCGAGCGACAAGGACTATCAGGGCTATCAAGGCAATGGTGGTGCCGCAATAGATGATCTGGAGAGCCAGTTGGGAAAGCTTCGTTTGCAAGACGGATTTCGAGGTAATATCGCCATCTTCGGAGTTATTTGTTCGGCGAGATGAGCCACTGCCAGTCGAATCGGTGTCCGATGATGAGGACGCTAAAAATAAAATGATAAATCAGATTCGAAAAAACATCTAAACAACACCCATCGAGAAATGTAAAAGTAAAAAACGTACAACTTGACGAGCTCGAAGAACCATCACTACCCTTGCCACCTGTGAGCAACATCATGATAATACCAGTTTGCGAATTCACACCGACAGCCGTAATGACCATCTTGCCGCTGCCTTCCATGGCATACGTGCCGGACAAGATGACCGGATCCGATTCAACGGTCTTTCGGACATGATCGGATTCACCAGTGAGAGAGCTTTCATCAATTTTCAAATCATTAGCTTGGATGAGTATGCCGTCGGCCGGGATGAGGTCGCCATATTTGACACGGACAATGTCGCCGACAACCAAATCCGCTACAGGCACATCAAACGTGTCGCCGTCTCGAATCACAGAAAATTGATGACCCGTTTCAATTTTGTTGCGCAAATCTGAAAGAAACACGCATTAAAACATGCACGTGAATCGTAAAAACAGTGAAAGTAGATACATCAAAGACCGGAAAAAAAACTTACTTTGGAATTGGCGCTCCTTTGAATAATCATTTACAGCTGTCACAAGGACAACGACGATGACAGACAACAAGATCGCAGCGCCCTCAATCCACGCAGTCCCGTGATCTTCATGGCGTTGTTCGTGAGGATTAGTAGAATTTACTAAAATGAAAACTATATGGATTTGATTTCGTGCATAATGAACCTGATTGATAAACTTACAAAAGTCTGTCGAATTTACCAAAATATGAGCAGCAGCCTCACCCTCATGGTGATGTTCGTCAGAGAAGAGTGAGCTTACCGACGGAATGACGTCAGTAACTTCCTGATCGGGTTCATAGAATGATAACGCCAAGGAAACGAAGCCGGATAGGATAAGGATGAGAAGAGTTGGGTCCTAAAGTTCAAAAGATTGAAACATCACAAACCCGTCGGATGGGAGAAAAAACCGTACCTTGCTTGCATCCAAAACGAGTCGCCAAAATGGCTTCGAAGCTCCCTTCGGTATAACGTTGGCACCGTACTTCTGTCGACGGCGTTGAAGAAGCTTAGCGTCGTTCGGTAAGCCTCGAATAGGGTTTACAGCGAGCTTCTCACACAATCCTTCGAAACCGCCGTGGTCATTATCCAGCTAAAAGTCATATTAATTAAATTTACTGCTTAAAAAATATAGGATTGAGTAACCATACCTGTACAATGGCCTCGGCACCACGAGTTTCCATCAACTTTTTGAGTTCATCCAAGGACGCACTCGGATTGTCACCGACTTCTTGACCGGTGGAACCATGTTTAGCGTCGCCATCAGTCGCCTTCTGAAAGGAAAACCCAACCATCGACAACTAACAGAATTCGGTTTATTTGGTTTCGGAAGTTGACATAACCAAAGGTAATGACAACCCGAGCACCACCCCTTGACGGGTGCAAAGCATGCGCAAGTCTTGTGTAGGCAAGGTCAGGCAATCAGTGAGTTGGTACATGATCGCGAAAAAGATGGATTGAATTGTAAATTTTGCCTTGTACATTGCTTATACATGACCGGGATTCGGGGTGGCACTATACAACAAAACTTTTAAAACGGTAAAAAATGACTCACCAACTCATCCCCGTGCAACGGAATCTCCGACAATAGTTGTATTTTCTTGGAACCACATATACCACCAGTCCCAGAGTCATCTTCATCGATGACAATTTCGAAGCCTCCTCCTCCGACGGATGAGCGGCGCCCAGCAGTGCTGTCGCCACACACGGTCGACTGGTCGGTTACATTTTGGCTGTTTCTCATTCCACGAAAGCTCGGAAAATTGGACGAGGAGGACCTCAGCTTGGGAGCAGGAAGCAACTTCGGATTCAAACGTTAACGGCACTGATGTGCAGTTAGTTCAAACGCTGCAATATGTTTCGATTATACATTGAAGCCATTTGAGGTTGGATGGAACAAGTTTACACGCAAGACCATTGATAACGAAAGAGTCAGTTCGATCGGAAAAGGGCGTAAAGTTCAATGTTTAGAGAAAAGCGCGGGCAGTTTACACGTTCACGGATCCAACGGAAGTTCGGGGTCGTACATCAACAAAATCACTGATGGAAAAGACTGAAAACGGCCTGAACACAAATCGTTTTTATCTCGAGGACCGAAGAGGTGGGGAACATGGGCTTCGACAACACTCCCGAACTTGATTCCTTATGCAAGCACAAAAAAGGTCCCTGTTACATGGCACTAAGCGGTTCACATGTAAATGCAGCATAATGCAAGACCATTTCAACAGACGTAATGCTGTTCGCCGCACTGATCATATGCCGATACTGTGAGAATCCTTCTTTTTTATTACTGTCCGCCGAATCGGGCCGGCCTGCAACGGTTTTTCGATTGATGCTCTTATAAATTTTTTACCATTCTATGAAGGCAGTGAAATGCGCTTTGACACATGCACATATGGATTCTAATTTTATCACCACCGGCTGCTTTCAATCGTGAAAAAAAAGGTATAAACAGTCGAGGGGCGAGCGCGGCAGGCAGAACGAGTTGGGCGAAGACTTACTTAATGAAGACAGGACGGATGACACACACCCCCACCCCCACAAAAATGATTAATTTCCAATCGTAAAATGATCGGAGTTCGGAAAAACATGGCAAACGTTAATCACCAATCAAGAAAATGGGCAGATCGTGAAGTGATAATCTCGTGAAGAACAACGAAAAAAGGGGACGAAAGTTGCGGTTTGAAGCGAAGAGAACGAAACAATGGAAGAGAACGATAGGAACGACGCCAAAATTGACCGCGCGAAAAACAAGCGACATCCATTGATTGGGTTGCTTATATATAACTCAATGCGCGGTGTCACTGATCCAGCTGTTGATGAAATCATTGCCAAACAATAACAAACAAAGGAAGGATCGATTAAGGCGGCGGCAGGGTATATCGCGCCGTCGCGCACAGAGCTATCCTTGTTTTGCCGGCAGCCATCACTGACACAACGGTCGAATGTTCTTTGAACTTTTTGTCGGCGAAAATATGGTTTGATCGCAATTATGAAACATTTACGACTAAGCAAATGCTGAATGAAAATGAGAGCAAAGGCAAGTTGGTCATGGCAAAGAAGAAGGTCAGACGAAGGGACCAAAAATAAGCTTATTTTGAAGTCGAATATGTCTCTCTCTCCCCCTCGAAAAAACGTCAGTGGCGACAGAAAATAGACTCCTACCCTGTGCTGCTGGTCAAATGCCTTTGGCGTGAGCTGTAAGCCTGAGACTGAGACTAGCTCATCAGCTCGAGCGGTATTTGAGAAACTCGAAAGCATTGTTTTAAAACGAGGAAATCATGTGCAAATCAAGAGTGCAAAGTTTAAACTTATCAAACCCATGGAAGTTAACATCATCTACTACCGGAAGGCAAAAAAAGTGCACGTCATGGGCACGATGACCATGTTAAGAGTTGAAAGAGCGTTCGAACGCGACTTTATCTCTCCCAATCGACACCCTCGTATCACTGATATGAAGAAAGGAAGCAAAAAAAAGTAACCACAGATGTCTGCCGCTGACATCGATACATCGATAATATTCATTCGCGATCTCATATCCTCGCCCACGGCAGGAAAGATCAGAGTGATGATGCACGACCGTTCTGAAAGCGGATATTGTGTAAAGGGGTAGGGGGCTGATCAGCCGCGCAACATGTGAATGAAGCACACATCGCTCGGCACTTCCATAGTTTGCGCAAGCCTGTTCTGACTGAACTAGGACTTGGTCGATCGCCTTTCGACAAAGTGCAAGCACGCCATAGGTCCTTTCATGAACTGTGGCCTCGCTAATATGTCATTGACAAATTATTGGCCGGGGGCCAACGAAAGTTGTCATGTACTTTTTAGGGGAATCAATTAATCGTTTAATTTTCATCATCTAAAGACTGATTGATAACCAAAGTTGATGCAAATTTTGAGGGGGAATTGGGGGCAGTTTAAAATCGTAATGTGTCTGTTTTATATCAAACATTTGCAGCCCTATGTGTACAATTGCTATCATTGAATAAAATTGAACTTTGACAATTCGATAGATTCTGAGAAAAGATTTTCGACAATTGAATATATGTGACAACCCTGAGCCATTGTAATGAGTGGAAAACCGCTACTAACTACAATGAAGGTTTTTCACCATTCATTACATGTTGTGTCATCAGTGGATTTCTCAAAAACTCTTGCAACAAACATTTATTCGGCATTACAATTCTTTTGTGGGTAAAATCAAATGGTACCGTAAATGTTAAAAGAAAGTAAAAGTGATAAAACCAGAGAACGTTCAACAAGTCAACGTTGACAAAATCAACAAAAGCTGCAAACGGTTTCATTTCATGTCAGGTTATCAACATTGTGGATCGTTTCTGAATACCATATCATTTTTTCGTAATATGCACAAAAAATACTCCCTGAACTAATGTAAGCGTACCACAGCTAGTCAACATGGATTCATATTTCCGGGACAAAGACTTCTCTAATTCCTATGCTATGAAAGGCGAAGCTTGCAATGGCATTTCTCACCTTTCGTTTTTATCCCCGCATTACATTGAGTGTTTTTCTTTTTAACGCTACATTGCGCTTCATTTGTGCCAACTTGTTGAACGCTATGAACTCCAGCATCTCAGACTGCGCCCCTGATCTTCACCAACAAATTGATGAAAAAATTCGCCATCTCGGTTGGATGCTTCTACTTCTTTGGACCACCGTAGTATGCTACATTACTCGAGAATATTGGATTCCCGGTCTATTTGCCCCTGATGTTCAAAGCACCAATCCAGTTATTGCTAAACTTCGAAAATGGCGGGATAAATCTATTCAACGTAAAAATGAGCAGCGTAACTTTCATCACAATTTGGAACAAAAGCGTCAAGAATTAGCCAAGTATCGATTGATTTATGCTCATAATATGCAAAAACTTCAGGCACGTAATAAAGAAATTTATGCCTCTTTGTATTGATCACTTTAATTAAATTTTACTACTTTATTTGTGTTAACATGTACTATCTCACTAAATGAATAACATTTTTTATTACCTGATTACCTAAATGAACAACAATAACAATTTCATTGGATACACCCATTAACAGTGCCTAGATTTGCTCCTATGGTACATAAACTAAATCTATGCCTAATGGGCTAGTCAAACGTAATTCGTGGTCGCACTTTGATGTCCACGGGCGATGGCACTGACGACAAAGACCCCGGAAGGAGCTTGTTAGTAATTGAGTTGTCAGGAGACAAAGTATGGAGGTTTTTGAACTCGTTGGGATTACGGCCTTGGTTGCTGATCACCATCAACACCATGATCAAGGGGAGGTAAAGCAGACTAAATCTGAACAATGTTCGAGATGTTTTGGCGTCTGGATTGCGGTAGAATTTGTATGACAGGTACAACATCACAAGGTTGAGCGGCAGTGAATCGACGGCGAATCCCCACGTTGTAAGATGGCTCATTGGAGCGGCAACGGAACATAGACCAATCAATGCGAGAGCATGTCTACAATGAAGTTGTTTAAGAAATTTCCTAATGTGATAAGTAAGGCGAAAACGCTTACCTAATGGTAGTGCGACGACAAAGATCCTCATCGGTAACACACATAACACGATATCCAGCTCTGCTATAATCGCCTCGAAGATTCCAGCTCAATCCGTTAAAATGCGGAAACTGCCACGAATACAGAATAGTACCCAGTACAAGAACAGCAGGGTCAATGACCCCGGTAACAGCAGTGTAGCCCATTAACGGTGGAATGGCACCGACAACAGCACCTGCCCAAGTACAACCAATGTGATACCGTTTGAGGGGTGTGTAGACACCAGCATATATTCCAAGATTCAGAATTCCAAGAATGCCAGTAATTGGGTTGCAACCTATAAACTATGATTAGTAAGTCTACTGTAAGATACGGGCATACAAAAATAACCAACCTATCCAAAGGATGCTCAAACCGCTTGCGGCAGTGACTCCAGCAAAAGTTAAAGCATGCAAGGAGGAGAATCTGTGAATCACGAGCACACGGGACTGTGTACGCTTCATCTGGGCATCATACGGGGCTTCGAGTAAATGGTTGCATGCATTCGCAGAGGCAGAAAGAAGGGTAGTACCAATGGCACAGGCAGCAAATGTCGAAGCGTCGAAGGCAGCGGGCGCCATCATAAAACCGCCGACGGCAGTTGAGGTAATAAGCAGTGTGAGTCGGTGTTTGGACAGCTGAAAAGCCCAAAAACACGTTTAGAAATGGTAAAAGATGGAAACAAACAAACCTGAAGATAAGCTTCAAGCAAATTCTTGGGATCCATCTTATTCCAATCGTCGGCCATAGTTTTCCTGAAGACAAGGTTAACCTTTGGCACTTTGTTGACTGTTGAAATAATCTGGACATTTCTTGGCTTCGGTGGGTCTGAAACAGATGGATCAGGTACAGCCGCAGCGACTGACGAGCTCTGAAAATGTGTCTTGTGTAAACATTACAAATTTACAAAATTTATATATAAAAATAACGGAATGGGAAAAAAAACTTACAGCCCATCGTAACTGTCCCCAAGTTTTGAAGCCTATAGCCGCCCGTAATGCCATTGAGCTAAAAAGTGAAAGTTAAAAGTAATAGTAGGAAAAACGAAAAGCGAATTGGATGGGTTAGCTATCGCGCTCGCAAAGCATAAAGAAAAAACCGCCATAAAATAAACTGCCTTTAGACGCGACTGACAGGAGTACATTATCTCTCGGTTCCTTAAGGATCGGATGAGCTGGTAATGGCAAAAGTGATGTCGGAAAGGGCGAAGTTCGGTCGGAAAAGGTCAACGAGGAAGGAAACAGGTAAAAGTGCAACGCCGCTGGCTGCGGCTCTTCAACAAAATGAAACACAGCATGTCCCAGCGCGAAAAAAGCGAGGTCCACGAATGTACAAACTTTCCAGCGAGGCAGTCGTCCGGATATTTGTTATTGACCGGCACGTTTCCCTCGACACGTGTGATTAGCCCTATGCTTGTTTGAAGCCAGATTACCACGTGTCCAACATGGCCATGTGTTGTTTTATCCAATATGTGTGTCGTCACTCATGTGTCGCTCTTGCGCGTTCCAATTGAAGCAATCCATTTTCGGACAGTCGCGTTGTTTATATAATATATCCCGTTTCAGACCGTGCTAGCATTCTCGGGTTTAATCATACGTGGCAGCAGATGTGAACAGGCGTTTGTTGCAGATAAAGGTGAGTGAGTACCTATGGTGCATAAATCATAAATCAATGCCGCCCGCCTAAATCCCCAAGCTAATGGTCCCCATTAATGTCAGTGTTTTCAATTTTTAGAGGGACGCTGAAATGTGGCAAGGGCATTTGAAAAAGTTCTGGGAACGACTAACGTGTTGTTCGTGGATCGCATACATTATCGTCGTTATCGTCCTCGCATATTTCTTTCGAGGCCCCCTTCGTCTGGCCGAGTCCGTCGAAAGCGGTAAGTTTTGATTGCTCCTGGCAGCATAAATCGCGTATTCGGGGGGTTTACTAATTGCTATAGCTTTCCCAGTGTCCGGATACTTCAACAATCTAACGCCCAAATTCTACGTTGCACTTACTGGCACATCGAGCTTGGTATCGGGAGTCATACTAATCTTCGAATGGTGGTACTTTAAAAAGTAAGTTCACTTCTTTTTGTGCCAAAGGGGGAAAGAGACTGGAGGGGAGAGTGCCCCCTCACTATCCGTGCCACACGCTTCAAAATGACAAACCACCTGCGCATGGTTCTTTTAAATCTTCTATGTTGGTAGTAGTGGTCGGTACTACTAATGTTGGTATACGCACGTGCACGTACCCCACTTACGGCAGCTTGGCCCGTTGATACGCAACATCCAACAGGAGGAGCTTACCTTCCAAAGCTATATTTCGAGCGTGCTGTTACCCCCATTAAATGACTCAAGTCGCTTATTATTAACTTGTTCGCCGCCGGCTGTGTCTCGTTTAAGTTGATATCATTCATATAGGCTGCATTGGGGCAATGTTATAATCTGCGAAAAGTGTTACGTTTGACGTTTTTGGGATTTAAATAGATTTGATGAACACCTGCCAGCGTGTACCCACTTTACATAAATTCATAGGTTTTTATGGGCTATAATCAGTTTTATTTCCTTATTTTTAATTGTTTGTTGACCGCTTCCTGTATTTTGCCACTGAGCATAATGTTCGTGCTGGGTTTTCGAAGTTGGGCATTACTTTACACCACCTCCGACTGACTCTCCTCCGTTTGACTTTTTTTAAAAGCATATACGCAAGTCGCGCCGCTTGGAGTACTTTGCACATAACAGATACACTTTTTCTTGTAATTGCATTGATTACGAGCTTTTATTTAGTCACATGGAAAACAATCATAAAAAGGTATTCCTTGGCGAATACCAAATCTTGCCTGAGCACCGAGAAGAGCGCATTTGCGAAAAACGGTAGGTTTATGTCATACGGGCTATTAGCTAATTTTGTGCAACGAATTTTAATGCCTTTTGTTTGTTTGAAATGATTCTTAAACTCGAGTGCTTTAAGTAGATAAATTTCTGCTATGTTTTGTCTATCCCATTAAAACGTGCATTTGCATATCATTGAAACTGTGTTTGCACTACACAGCTGCACTTAATTAACACCTACTTATACCCTGTATAGTCATTATTAGCAAGGGGCATTCAACGCTGCATCAAAGACAATTATAAACCTACTTTTTGCAGTAATAATCCCGAAAACGGCAGCGAAGATGGCAGCGACATCGACGATGCTATCGAATCGAGAGCTGTGCCGGGTATGTTGTTGCCGATTTTTGAAAGATCATAACTATCCCATTTTAAGAGTGCAAAGTCTGGCGCAATCCGACCGCTCTGTTCCGAGGAGCCGAATATCAACGATTTGCTCAGCTGACTAAACGGGAGCCACTTACTTTCTATGATCTCAATCTCTCTGCTCAGGATCATCAGAGTTTCTTCACGTGTGAAAGTGATGCGGGTCGTGAGGACTATGAAGTCATGTCGCTTGCCTGGAGGGAACGTGATAGTGCGTCTCGGATAGCTGCAGCTTACAAGGCATTGGAGATCAATCCCGACTGTGTGCCGGCATTGATTTTGTTGGCTGAAGAAAAGTGTACTACAATTGTTGAAATTGAAGCTACATTGAGGTTTGTGAATTGTGAATCGTATCAAAAGCGAAATAATTCACACACGTTCTTTCAGAAAAGCCCATAAAATCGCTGAAAGCACTTACCGAGGCTTCCAAAGCACTGGCTTTTATGACTCTGCACCGAGCCAAAAGGGGCGAGATGTGAACATTCTTGTTTTCATTCGCCGGAGGCTTGCAATGTGTGCTCGACGGCAAAACAAGCTTCGTGAAGCAGTCAAACTGATGCGGGATCTTATCAAAGAGTTTCCACAGCTCAATGTGATGAATATTCACGAAAATTTGATTGAATGCTTACTTGAGCAGCAGGCATATGCGGATGCTCAGGCCGTTTTAGCGAGATATGATGGTGTGTCTCAACGATTTTTTCGTGCTGTTGTTACATTTTCTCTTTTGTAGACATCACCCTGCCCAAGTCTGCAACCATCTGCTTTACGTCGGCGTTGTTGAAAGCTCGAATGGTCGCCGATCGATTCCAACCTGAACAGCTCGGAAAACGTTCCCTGTCATCGGCCGAACAAAATTGTATTGAAGCCATACACAGAGCTGTGGAGTTCAATCCGCATGTCCCGAAGTACTTGCTTGAAATGAAGTCACTGATCTTGCCGCCTGAGCATATCTTGAAGCGAGGAGATTCTGAGGCAATTGCATACGCATTCTGGCACTTGCAACATTGGAAACGGGTTGATGGCGCATTGCAATTACTGCATCACACATGGGAAGGAAGTGAGTTTCTTCTTTTCATTTCTGTACAAACTCTGATTCAGTTGCAGCCTTCCATGTTGTTCCAGCACCCCTCGAGAAGGGACACCTGTTCTATCCGTATCCGCCGTGTACTGAAAACGCTGATCGCGAACTGCTTCCCAGCTGGCATACATTATCAGTCTACCCGAAACGTGATTTTCCCTTTGCGACGACGCTGCTCACGCTTGCCTGTATTGCCATTATCATTACCTCAATTCTATACAGTCAATATCCCAATCAGACGATCGAAGTTCTGGAAACTATTTTGAACAATTTGTTCACTTCTGTTGAACGCTTCATCGACTGGGCTTTCTCGCTGATTCCACGCACTGGTCTCAGTATTTTTACCACCCCTTCACTGGTCAACATAAACCCGTTAGTAACCTAAATTTTTACTAGTCAATGTTTCATGTATTTCAATGATTTATCACTCTGCAATCTATCATCCTTTCTCTGTGAAAACACAAATAATTGTTTCCAATCTACTGGCATTAATTGATCTCATTTCTTTCACACAAGCTCTTCACTCAAAACCGGGCATTTGTATGTTTCAAGTTTTAACTGACATATTAATAGCTTGTTACTCTTGCCACAGTTATAAAGTGTTATATGAAACTTGGAGTGCGAGTTTGTCGTCCTGTTCAACTGTTGGTTCAGTGTCCATACCTATCACATGTGAAAACAGTTCTCTATCTTACCACTTACATTTTCTAGGACTGGTAGTCCTATATCGCAGTGTTTATGGCGAGTGCTTCAGGTGGGTATCGATCTACTGTCATCGATGTCCTTCTCAACGATCTGCGAACGCTGTCGACCGAGTCCCGTCGCAGGCATGAGGCCGTGAAAGATGTGTGTTTTTTGTTAAATAAAAGCATTTTGAAAGATAAATAAGTTCGAATTTAGGCCGCTGAATCTGCAATAGTCAAAGTCCGCAACATTTCAACAACTTCCGATCCCAACGAACTTCAAAAAAACCTTCAAACTGCGTGTACTGAGATTTTACATCCATTCATTTTGGGATGCTCAACCAAAGTTCCAAAAATCGTCCAAATCTCACTTCACAGCATTCATCGCGCATTGCAGTACAGTATTGTTACGGAGAATGTTATCCCTATCCTTGTTCGCGAGCTCAGCAACTTAACTGCTGCTGAATGCGAGGAACTTCGAGTCCTTCAGACCATCACCCTTTTCGTCAGTCATGATACTCTCGTCACTGGTACGCCGTTGGCAAAGTGCATTGTCCTCGCGATTAAGCTCAACTTTTCGAAGGATCCATCCGTTATAAATGCGGCGTCTGCAGCGGTTCGACAACTTTTCAGTTGTGTGTTTGAACGGGTTGTTCAAGAGGATGGAGTGTATGGATTGCCCCAACTCAAGTTTCCTTTGGCACCGGAATTGGACTATTCGGAGAGGCGTCACAGTCCCACGTTCGGCGCACGACCTG
The DNA here is from genome assembly GCA_024447235.1 of Panagrellus sp. LJ2285. Lineage (NCBI taxonomy): Eukaryota > Metazoa > Nematoda > Chromadorea > Rhabditida > Panagrolaimidae > Panagrellus > Panagrellus sp. LJ2285. The sequence continues at coordinate 322,489 of JAMRYB010000017.1, forward strand.
GGATGAATACATGTGCTACGGATGGTTATCTTCTTTTGAAAGACTTGGTCAGCCTTATCCGAAAAGAATCTACGCATTGGCTCGAAGGAGTGCGACGTTTTACGATAACGCTGGCTTTGGAGCTTCTTGAATCAGTTTTACGGAATTATCCATCTGTTTTCTTCAAGCACGTCCAGTATGCGGTTGTGTTGAGGGATATAGTTTGTCCTCAGATGCTATTTGTGTTGACTGGTACCCACGTACGTTTATTGTTTTAAGACATTTGTTATCAGTCTGTAATAGTTTTTCTTCAGACGGATCGTCTCGATCGTCACATTGAGAAACCACCATTCCCCGTCCTCATGCGATGTCTTCGTATTTCGTTGATGATGATCAAAAACTACTTTGAAATTATTGGCAATAGCTGTATCACTTTCGTCCAGTTTATCATTCATCTTCTTTCATCAAAGCAAGCCGAGTGGCAACCCGTCGCGGCACTTGAAGTCATCCACAAAATTATTGGTCTACCCGAGCTGTTGAGCTGGATGATTCGAACATTTCACTTGACCGATGAAACACCGAAACTTGTTGAACTTCTTATCACAAGTGTCGCTACCTTCACCAAAAAGACGATCCGTCGAGCTTGTGACGATGATCCAGTCGATCCTCCTGATCAGAATCAACCCGGATTTCTTTGTGGCGATACTTTCTTGCCTATCCATGAGAACGTCTCCGCTAAGCGATGGATTTTGTTAGATTGGTTGGAAAAACATGAAGCTGGTCCGATTCCTGTTGGTTATGCTATTTCCCTTGCCTATGCTGTTCTGACAGATGTTACTCACAGTGTTTATGCCGTTGTGGAAGAATTGAGTTCTCCTTCGAAACGGATTTCCGAAGCCAATCAAGTTGAAGCGCATACGAAGGTATCGAATGAGCTTTTCCGAAGCGTGTCTGCGGGATTGCTTGATGGATTGGCACGTTTATTGGTCGTCAGGTTGGGCTTGCATAGTTTGATATGTTTAAACTAAAAGCATATGTCTTTTCAGTGTCGAAGATTCGACGACGGAATCCTTACTTAATTGTCTTTCCACATTGTTGATGATGTCTTGTAAAACGGGTAACTGCAAAACACGAGAAGCCGTTACAAAGTGCCTTTGCTTCTTTGCGTTGCCAAACTTTTATTTCGATCGTTTTGTTGTATCTACTGCGTCGACAGCTCCCGTGAACGGCAATGTGTCACCCTCACCACCGTTGTTCGATTTGAATGGTTTGGATAATCCGAAGGAAACTCAAGTTGTTGCTGTCGGTACGATTTGCCCGACACCCCAAGTGCCTATGACGGCTACTGAATCGTTTAATGTGACAGCGAAGAACATGGATGCTGCTCGAACTTTGATCACCGCTGTCGATGTCAGTGGCGGAAGCCTAAATGATACCTGGGATACTGTTTGGACGACTTTGCAACACTTTACCTGGCTACTCGGAATGAAACCCTTGCCGAATGGAGGCTTCCGAACTGGCGGTGAAGCAACGGGTGGAGACTCCGTTGGAGCTGGGAATGTTGCCAATACGGCCCCCACCACTACTGTGTTGACTACAGCAGTCAGCTCGGAGTTGCCTGAACTGGTAAGCTTTCAAACCATAATCAGTGACTGTGTAATAATATATTTTTTACAGAATACATTGATGAACAAAGTCGTCAACCACTCCTATGCGTACGATGAAGTCGGTCTTCACCATGTGATCGCGTCACTTTGCCGTCTTTCTACGGAGCAAATGTATGTCGCTCAACGAAGCGCTCGTGAGCCTTCATTCTTTGCCGTCGCAAAGCTGCTCCAAATTGCTACAACGAATGTCTTCCGGCTTCGAGTTTACTGGCGCCCGATTACGGCTCATTTGGTCGAAGTTTGCGGGCATCCTCATACAAAGCTTCGTGAGTGGGGTTCAATCGCGTTGACACAGTTAGTGACACTGGCGATGAAGCAACATGTCGACAAGTTAAACAATTCAAAGGAGAAGATGGGTGACAACATCACTTACGAAGAGAATGTTGTAAGTGTTTGGATATAAGATGCAATCAGATCATAAATTGTCAACATTTAGAAAACCGAAGTTCTCATCATGACGCCTTTGTCACAAGTCAACGAAATTCCGTATGCTGATGTCAAACAGCGACAATTGGAATGCGTTGTGAATTTGCTCCAGACCGCAAGTGTCAACCTCGTCGATGAGTCATGGTCCATTGTGATCAGTGCAATATCTCATGCTGCTACGAACTCGGCCTCAAATCATGCCATTCTCCAGAGCGGACATGCTGCAATCAGTCAAATCGGCAAGGAATTCATGGACATGCTTCCCATCCAGTGCCTCGTTTTGCTTCTCGAAACAGTGTGTTTATTTGGACAACAGACGCTTTCAATCAACATATCCCTTTCTGCGGTCTCTTTGTTGTGGAACATATCAGATCAACTTCGGATACGTAGTACCCCGAACTGGGAAGTCGAGGGCCAAGATGTCTGGCTGTTGTTTTTCAAATGTTTGGGTAAACTATGCACCGATGAACGGCCTGCTGTTCGGAAAAGTGCATGTGATACACTGATGCAGACGATTGCATGCCACTGTGAAGTTTTGACTGCCGATTCTTGGCATACCATGCTTTTTGAAGTAAGGAAATGGTTACTTGGATGTAGTATATATTTTTTCTTTTAGATTTTGTTTACGCTACTTGAAAATGTTCGCAATCAAACTCGCAATGCTTCCCAATTCCGACCTGATGATCCCGCATCCCAGAGACTTCTTGTTCATCATTCCCGTGACACTCCAGCGAAACAATGGGCTGAAACGACTGTTCGTACGCTTTTTGGTGTCGTCAAAATCTTCAATACCCAGCGACAATGCTTCTCGCAGCGTCGTAAGTTTATTTATATAGTTTATTTTTGAAGTTTAATAACCACAATTACTTTCAGCGGACTTTCCTGAAGCCTGGGCCCGAATGTTGGGTTACCTCGAGTATACCGCTATGACTGACAACGCTGAAATGTCCCTTGCCGCGTTGAAGGACTTTTTCATTTTACATTTCTCGAAAGACGAAATTGTTGACCGAAACGAGCGGCCTTTAATGCATCTTCCATCCGAGAAAGCTGATGCAGAAGCCAATGGAAAAGTTGATTCTGACAAGAAAAACACTGTTGCGGGGCTGTTTCGTGTCGTCGATGCTGCTCCTTTGCCAGATAAGTTATGGCTCATGTCATGGGAGTCGTGGTATCGTATCGGAAAAACTTTGACCACCGGCGTGATTTTTGGAACTGATGGTGTTGAGAAACCGAGATTTGTTCCCGGACCGTTCCATTGGACGACGTACCTTCAAATCTTCCCATCACTATTTGTTCGGGTCAAGCATCTCGTCAACGACAATGAACTCGAGAGTGATCGCGTTTTGACGATTCTGCGTAAAATTGCGTCTGCACCGAAATCAACTGACCAGACTCCATTTTCGTTGACCACTGCTAATCCTGATTTAAGTCCTGCTCATGAAGCCGTGCTTGAAGTTGTGAAGGTCATCTTTCTGGAGGAAATTTCGAAGGGATCCAAGCATCGAAAGTCGTTACCGAGTTTGTTCAAGCTGCTTCTCGAATTCACGGAATACGCTCTGGAGCCGCCATCTACTGATTTCATTGTTTCTCAAGCTCGGGAGAAGTTTGCGCCGGGACAGACGATCAGTGTTGCACCATTCTCCGAGCTATGCATGCGAATCGTCGTCGAGTACTACACGAAGGTCGCTGCTTTCAATGAAATTATTAATGATGGCGTTTTCGGAATGATTATTGATGTAAGCTACAATTGATTTTGTCAAAATTTTGAACTATACTTTTGTTTTAGGGATTTGCCAAGCCCATGAGCATTCGGTACGCTTGCCGTCCCCAATCCTTATGGCTAACTGCGGCCACCATGTTTATCGCAGCTTCTCGAGTCGCCCTTCCAATTGTCCGCGAAAAGATGTCCAAGTTCGAGCGTATGTGGATTCCATTCGTCTTGGCGATTGAAAAGTTTGTCTTCGCATCAACCAAAGGCACCAACTTTAACTGCGATGAGCGCAAGCGTTATGAATTTGTTGATTGTCAAATGATTGAAATGCTACGTGTCGAAATCTTGCCCTATTCCGTCAAACTACCTTGGGACTTTATGCAGCGAGTCATTGATGTCCTCAACAGCGCATCCGTTGCTACTTTGGATTCCTGTGATGTGTTAGGTTTGTTCTACTCTTTTCGAGCCATTTAACAACTCCTATTCTTTCGCTTTCGATTAACCAAAAAAACTGCTTGGAGTGGGCCTTAACATGTGCTATTTTACTTGCTCTCGGGACTTTGGTGATGTTAGCTATCCCTTTAGCTTCAGACCTGAGCCAGCAGCGAACCGACTTGTGCCGCGTTAGCTTCGATGCATTGCTGTCTCTCACACATACCGAAATACTCGGAAAGTTCAACCCCGTCGGAGTTTCTTCAACTGGCAAGCCACGATCTATCGGCGGCCATGCAATTACTGCTTTGATAGTTCGATGTAAAAAGGTAAGCTTTGTGATAAACTTTCAGTCGTTCAATGATATATATTTCAGATTTTGAACAACTACGCCCGTGATGAACAAGCAAAGGGTTATATGCCGCAGCTTTCGGCTCGCGTTGCCGAAGTCGTTTCCGTGTGTCGAGCCATCTCTGCCCTGATTGAAGGCCTATCCAAGCAAACTGAGGCCGTCGTTGAAGTCATCTATGAAAATCTGATTGACCTTTACCCAGTGATCGTCGGAATGGTTCCATGCTGCAAGTCAAGCAATGACATTCAGTTCGCGTTGATGATCGCTTTGAATTCCTATCAAACGCTTTTGATCCTTAAAAGCAGCAATCCAAACAGCAAACGTTTCACTTCAAACTAATTTATAACTCATTGTGAGATAACTTATTACTATTTGTCAAGGCTGACTGTTACCGGTATTGTCAAGATAAAAAAGATTATATGGATTGAGATTCGAAATTATGCGCCGTCGGTTACTTAAAATACAACTTAAACGTACTGTCAAATTTATTGATTTCTCTCTGACTACGTATCAGTACCTCGTAAAGTTAGTTGTACCATTACAGCTATATGAATCTAGTCAATGGGTGAGCGGATGACTGTGTTGAGGTCATACGGGTCTGGATCCTCCTCAAAGTTTTTCTCGACGGCAGTGACTAAATAAAACAATGTTAAGACAGAAGGATAGGATTATAAACCACATACCAACGGGTTCTTCATACTCAGTAAACTTGATGGCTGGGACGCTGGAGACACTAAACACGCTAATAGCGCTGTCAGGATCCTCAGTTTTAGACTGTTGTAGATCCAGTGTAGTCTGCTCGATGCGAATCATGAGTCGATACGTCAGACTGAGCGAACGGGCCGAGAGGCGATGCTTCTTAGGAAGGGCATCTGGTTCAGGGACAGAGTCGTCGTCCTCAATGGGTATTTTTCGGGCTCGACGTGGGCGGATATGGAAGTTCTTTGCCTCTTTTTGGACAATGGCAATCAGACTGCGGATGTAGCGTTCCTTCTCATGGGTCTCTGAAACGTTGAACAAATGAGTCATGGTGATCTTCCAAAATGTCAACGTAAAGCCAAGAAGCACTCACCATCGTTTTTGGGAGCTTCACGAGCGGCCGGAGCAGAACGCCGACGGCGATCTTTCGGGATTCTTCCACCCGACTTTAGCTTGGCACGAAACTCATTCACAACAGTGGCCATTATTTGCTTATTACCATGGGTAAGGCTGTTAGTGTTGTTAGAAGACATGATAGGAATTAAGGATAAAGAACGGAGGCAAAGACCGTCAAATCATTCAGATCAGTGCAATCAACCTATCTATTGCAAATGAATCTACCGTTACCTGATTCTCAGGGGATTCGTGCAAAAACCAATATCAACCTATCACTTATTGTAATTTTTCCATCGGCGAAAACATTTCAGAAGTCGCACGTTTTTTTACGAGTTTTCACGTTTGTTACATTTGGCGTTGTGTTCCTGACAGCCAAAGTGAGTGAGTATGCACTTTTGTCCCAATTTTCTTCACTAGCGTTTTTGTAAGGTCTCGACAGATTCTTGAATTTTATATATAAAATCTCACTTCCAGGGTACGCTAGTTGGCCGTAATGCCAAGCGATCTCAGCATCGGGGACATCGACGATATTGTATCTGATTTTGTCAAGAGCAAGCAATCAGATATTTCGACAAACTTCACTTCAAAGACGCTCGATAACCTAATCGGTCAGTTTTTCTCTTCCTCTCAAGTATTGCACCACGTTGCTTCATATTTACTCAGCTACTTTTTTCCAAATTTTGATTGTTTCGATTTTAGGTGACTTGCAAAAGGACACTCGTCTCAAAGGCGTCGATCCAGCTTTGTTGACTTCCATTTTGGATACTCGTGTAATTCCTTTAACCGGAGTTGCTAAGATTTCGCTTCAAGGCGCTGATACCAACATGGCAGTTCAAGGTAAACCACAAAAGGAGCAGAAGAAAGAGGTCAAGAAAGATGCCGTGAAGAAGGGTTCCACGCCACCTGCCGCTGGCAGCAAGGGTGCCGAGACTGAAAGTACGATTCCTTTTTGTTAGTTATCTATTTTGATCTAATTTCAAACTTTACAGCCACTGGCATGGAGTCCATCGAAGAGTTGCTTCGTACTCGCACCCATCTGCATAAAGTTGGCGAGAACTACACCACCGAAGGTTATGTGAAGACGCCGTTGACGGATGAGCTTCTCAAGGCCCATGTCAAAGCTGTCGATGGAAAAGTAACAACGCGCTTCCCGCCTGAGCCCAACGGTGTCCTCCACATCGGTCACGCCAAGGCTATCAACATCAATTTTGGATATGCCAAGGTTCACAATGGCCGTTGTTACCTTCGGTTTGACGACACCAATCCGGAAAAGGAAGAAGCCAAGTTCTTTGAAGCCATTGAAGACATTGTTCGCTGGCTCAGTAAGTGTTTTATTGTAACGTTTGTCTATTATGTTTTACAAATAATTTTCAGAATACGAACCCTACAAGGTTACGCATTCCTCAGATTACTTCCAACAGCTCTATGAGTGGGCCGTTCAACTCATCAAGGATGACCTTGCTTACGTTTGTCATCAGAAGACCGAGGAGATGCGTGGTTTCAATGTTGATGCTTCTCCCTGGCGTGATCGTCCCATCGCTGAGAGCCTTGAGCTTTTCGAGCAGATGAGACTCGGTTTCTTTGATGAAGGCGAAGCTACTCTCCGTATGAAGCACGTTCTCGAGGAAGGCAAAGTTGATCCCGTCATGTATCGCATCAAGTATGTCCCTCACCACCGAACTGGCAACACCTGGTGTATCTACCCGACATATGACTACACCCATTGTCTTTGTGATTCCCTCGAGAATATCACTCACAGTCTGTGCACGAAGGAATTCCAAACTCGGCGTAGCAGCTATTACTGGTTGTGCAATGCTGTCAAGACGTATTGCCCTGTCCAGTGGGAGTACTCTCGACTCAATGTCAACTACACTGTTATCAGCAAGCGCAAGATTCTGAAGCTGATCGAAGGCCGTTACGTCCGTGATTACGATGATCCGCGTTTGTTCACTTTGACGGGTCTTCGTCGCCGTGGTATTCCGGCTGAAGCTATCAACCGCTTTGTGGCTCATCTTGGTTTAACCGTTGCCCAAACGGCTGTCGATCCCATCATGTTGGATGCCGTCGTTCGTGATTATTTGAATGTTCATGCGCCTCGGACAATGGCTGTCTTGGAGCCGCTGAAGGTTGTCATTACAAACTTCGAGGAATTGAATCTTGAATCAACTGTGCGTGTTCCTGACTACCCCACTGATCCCAGCCGTGAAGAAGCTCACGATGTTGCCCTCGACGGTACCGTCTTCATCGAACGTACCGATTTCCGCCTTGTCGCCGAAAAAGGTTTCCGTCGACTTACTCCCACCCAGACTGTCGGTCTCAAGTACATTGGTCTCGTTTTGACGCTGAAACAGATCCTTCTCAATTCGGACAAGGAAGTCGTCGGTGTCGAAGTTACTGCGAGCAAGTTGGATGATACGAACAAGCCCAAGGCCTTTGTTCACTGGGTCGCGAAGCCGTTGTTTGCCGAAGTGCGTCTCTATGAGCGACTTTTCTTGCACAAGAATCCGGAAGATCCGGAGCAAGTGCCGAACGGTTTTCTCTCTGATGTGAACCCCAACTCCCTGAGTGTCATCCACAACTGTGCCGTTGATGCGTACCTCGCCAAGGCGGCTGTGCATTCTCGCTATCAGTTTGAACGCACTGGTTACTTTGCCGTTGATCCGGATAGCGAATCTCGCGGTGGTGTAAGTTTTCACATTGTTACATATTGTCTTGTAATACATATTTAAATTTCAGCTCGTGTTCAACCGCACTGTCCTGCTCAAAGAAGATGCCGGCAAGTAGTTTATCCCTGTTCTCCTTCAATGATTTGACGTTATCCTTGTTCTTTGAAACTAAATTATCTTGTTGTTACTATTCTGAATTTAATAAACATGCTTAATTATGCGATTGTACTGCTTTTTGTGCAACTTTTATGTAATTTTATTCAAATATGAAGAAAACGAAAAATAACAAAAAATAAAAATTTGTAAAATGAAATAACAATTTATGCTGGCAGCGCAGTGATCTCGTCAGATGAGATGTTAGAAACCCCCGGAGCAGCTGGATCGTCTTTGTTGGCGTCATTCTCATCGGCCGCCTTCGGCTCTTCGTCGAACCCGGGGATATGGTCGAGATCGGCCACGGCTTGACGATATTGCTCGTACTCCTGCAGCGTCTTGAGCGCACGATCACGGACTTCTTTCAAATTGTTCTTACACCGCTTAGCCTCTTCAAAGTTGTGAGTATACGCCCACATTGTGATCCGGAGGTCTGAAAATTGAAATTTAGACATGTTAAAATAAACAAAAACTGTATTATATAAAAACTGTCTGACTCACCTTCCGCTGCTTTCTCAATGTCGTTGGCGGCATCCGGCTCATCCGCACGTTGAAGTTTCATTTGAAAAGCGCGTTTCAGTTCCTCAGACTCGGCTTCGAGGCTTTCCAAACGCGCTAGCTGACGGCACCCGGTGTCAATGGTAGCATCCATTCCCAATAGGAGCTCACGACGAGCCCTCATCACGGGTTCTTCAGCCGGATCAACAGGGGTGATCTCCTTGAGAATGGCCTTTGTGGCGGCGTTCATATTGATGGGCTTGATGTCCTGAAATAAAGAGAGAGGGATAAATGAATACGGAAATGTCACACAAATAACGAGCGCGCGCCATTTCTACACGCAAGTAAAAAAGCTGGCACAGAAAAGGAAGATTTCAGTCCGACCAACTTTCCGCGCCAACTACAACGTGCAATGAAAAATAGAAAGCCGTCAGTCGTTCGACAAGGTACACAATTGCCGCCACCCATTGAGCATCAATTTGTCTATTCTCGGAAGGAAATACGGTACCAAATTCAAAACATTTTGTTCAATATGTAATTGTTACGATTTCACAATCGTAAAAATGCCGTAAATCAAAAAATATAAATGTTTAAACAAAAGAGAGTGACCCAAAAAATGATATTACAAAAGCCGAGATGGTTATAGGAAGTATATCATCATCCAGGATCATTAACCAGCTTTCAAATGCCTACCATAATAATCGGTTTTATCTGCCTCGTCACTCTGTTTGTTGTCGTTGAAGCTTGATACGTCAGTGCCACTGAACAGAATACTCCGTCGCCGGTTATGGCTATCCTTATAACTGTCACCCGAAAAAAACAATAAATTTTAACTCCTTCGTTCGACAGAACCTCGTTCGACTACGCCTAGGGCATGATTGTGTTATGGTCGCACCCTCCGATCCACCTGTTCAATAGCTAATTGAATCATTTTTATTAGGTTATTCCTCAGAACAAGCATATTTGATGATAATGCACAAATAAGGATCTGCCCTAGAGAAAAGCCGCCTCAGGTCGATAGCAGTCTTATTTGAGCTTTTGGTTTAGTAGAAGCTAGGCGGATAGATATTCTTGCCCTTTACAGAGTTGCACCGGTCAACCAAATGGTGCTACTAACATCCTTAATTTTACGGTACCAAAATCACCAATGTGCTGAATCAGGACAATTGTTTAATATTGTTTGGTCTAATATAGTATTTACAAATGAATGTCATCACCATTACTCGAATGAATGCTTCCACGCGAACAAAGCGTTGAGGAAAGTATGTGATGATAACAATTTGAATTTTGATTGACATTTCATGTTAAAATTAAAATAAAAAAGGTTTTTAAAGACAACAAAAAACGTCATCAATGGCTTAACTGTGAACAAAATGCTGTTTATACTTCACGTACTGCACAGCACCATCCAACAAAACCCTCTGTTCTCGCACTTGCTTTTATATACCCGGCTGAACCCAGTCCGAGTCATTCCACGAGAGTGGTACTTGAACTGATCTTTTTGAGTGCCAGACTCGAAAATTGTGCAGTAGACGGCAGGCATGCAGAGATGCCAGCCGGCGCGCCATGGATCGCCGTTGGACGTTGGCAAACTGTCCTCAGCCATCTCTTGACCAAAACCTCAATCGACACGTTCTCGACTGTTCTTTTGATGGGTCTCGTCGACTCATCCCTCAGTTTTTATATATATTTATCAGTTGAATCAGCTTCATATTCACCTCAAACATGCTTCCAGATATCAGAGCACCTATGCTACAGGTTTACTGCATGTTTAACGCTGTTTTGCGCGTTTTGTAGCGTCACAAGCAATGGCTATCAGTTTATATATTTTTGAACCTCATCAGCTAAAAACAGCTTTCGAGGCTGCTTTGAATTCTTTATTCAAGTATTACAATATTTTATGTGATTTTCAAACATTCACTATTTCCACAATTTGCAGAAATGCTACATTATTTTCTAACTTGATTTTGAGTGGAAATGATGACGCCAGTGAGGTTGCACCAGACACTCGTTTTTCATGTTGCTGGTCTTTGAGCCATTGCTGTGGATATAAAAATCGGCAATATTTCGAAGATTTCTAACATGGATTTCGGTGTTACCCTGTTCCACTCATCGACCATTGACTGTTTCATCAAGGTCAGTTTTGTCAGCTTATCACTCAGGTTTTATATATAAATTATCAGTTCTATCAGTTTCAACACAACTCTCAATGAAGAAAATATCAAAGGGTTGATGTTTACGATAATTTGGTCGACGTAACATCGGATATATAGCGTCACTAGCGAAATGTTGTCAGTTTATATATTTTGTGGAAATTTTTAGCTGAAACTCGCTTTCGTGACAATTTCATTCTCTCCTTACAAGTACAAGCTCTGCTTAATCGTATGGTTCAACCCTTTGGACTAGTCCGGAACCCTATCGGATAGATGGCAATGCGGAATGTGCATTCCTTCGGTTTCGTATCGTCTTGGGCGAGGTAGATGCTCGGACTACGGAGCTGATCATGCAGACGGAACTTGGACACATCTGGGAAGAGGTTCGAACTGAAATGCATCGGGTTTATCCGGACGTGCATTGGTGTGTCCCTTTTGGGCAAATCCGAAGGCGATATGCATATTCATTTATCTCTGTTTTTTGTCCTCTAATAACGATTCTGAAGGGCCGTGAGAATTCTTGAGTCGAGTCCACATAACTTCTGCTCAGTCAATGAAAAATGGAGAAGGGACCTGGCTAACGGATACCTTATTCCATTCAGAAACCAGTGGTGGCGAATTTTATGGTCGATCACGACTGTGTTGTGATGGGCAAATAAAAGATCTTCCAAGGTGAAACGAGTAAGATACAATTGATGCTTGGTGCTGCGGTAACATTGATAGTCATGGAAGTTGGCAGCGCTCTCGATGGATTTCATAGCCGATGCGTCATCGACACGGGCCCATCGCGGTCATTGTATGGCATACCCTATAGCACAGGAATGCAATAACAGATAATGACATAAAAGAAACCAAAAAACAAAAATTTTAATTCTATTAACATTAATCATAACTCCCAGCAATCACGGGCTAAGATTTTGGATATGATGAGCAACAATTCAACAGCAAGCTTAAGATTAACATTAAAATCACAGTTATTATAACCGCATTGAAACCAATAAAAAACCGATCCCCCGTTATGTGAACTTTCTGTGGAGAAAGTTTGTTCTCTTTTTTCAAAATGCTCCTCATCTTTGCCACGGTCAAATTGATACGCACCAACAAGCTTTTTGCATCACCCGCCGCGAGATCAAATGTATGTAATTATCTTCCGGAATTGCTTTGCTCCTAATGATCAACCGCATTTCACCTTTATTTTTGCTTCATTCATTAAATCTTCAATATCAGCAATCTTCCTCGTCCCATATTAGGGAAAAGCATGCATACTCGCACTATCTGCTTCAATGTTTTTGCGTCCTTTACGCATTAACTTGACGCTCTACACATAGCTTTCCCATTCATTAAAACACATCGTCATTAACGTGAGCTTCGTCATTTTGGTTGTTCGGTATTGAAACATCTTTGCCGTTTTGAACTTTTGTTCTACTTTTGTTGTCAAATTCTTTAAAAATTAAACAATCGCCTGCAGGCATACATTTTTTGGTGCAGAATAGGTTTTTGCACGTGAATAGCATCTTTTAAATAACATAAATTTAATAGTATAAGAGTTTACACTATGAAATCTCTGGGTTTAGCTTATTTTTAACCAACCGTTTTGTAGACGTTTTGGCGACGAACACGCTGCTTAAATGTATGACGACCTTAATGATCGGGGCGACAATGCGCTTATCAGTGTGCTTGTTAAAATGTTTCAGACAACCTTTGTATACGCTGAAGCGACATTCTGTTGCCATATAAGACACGATGATTGTGGCTTCCGGTTTCTGGCAGACAATAATATGATTTTTTTCAACTTTGAATGATGACTTCTGATTCCCCCGAGTTGCGCAAACTTTGAGTTATTTTTGTATCGCCGGAAGCGTGGGATATTTCTGTTCAATTATATTTTCTCCCCCGCTTTGACGGTGTTAAGGCGTATTCACTACTACATACAATCAGTTTCGTTCTATTGTTCCTGTTTTTAATGTATCCCCTCCCTGACTATAAACAGCAACAAGCCCTCTTCTGGCCATGAGTCCCACCCATTCCATCTCTTGCCTCGGTGGTATCTATATAATATCCCACAAAAAATAATTGTTCTTTACTTACTGCCCGACTTTTTTGTCATTGATCCTCAGTATCCCGGCCCGGTAAACTCGGTGAATGTCGTCGTCAACCTCCGGCCAGAGGGGTCGCATTTGCTTGACTGCGGCGAAAATTATCATGCCCCCCAACTCTTTGTCAATTGCTACTGCCAAATAGTGACGATCATCGGTGACGGAACATGAATACAATACAATTCATTTTACGCCACAAGCGACCCCAGAGGCAACATACACATCGCCGTTTTTGTTCGCGCAGATAGATCCATTTTGCAATTGCCTGTTTTGATCCCTCGACATAGCTGATGTTACTTCCGGTTACCCCCCATCCAACCTTTTTTTAATGAGTCCTCCCCCAGAAAGGTGAGGTGAGAGACGAGGCAAAGGGGATTTGCAAGCTTCCGAAGGTCGTTTATCCATTCGGTAACGCTATCGTTGAGCTCTGATTGTTTTGGTCGGACTTTTCAAGGGATCATGGACCTACATTTAATGACGTCAGAGCAACAATAAATCCTTTGATTTCCGACAATTCATATTTATTGTTAGTAGTATTAATAGTGTCACAAAAAGTGGCAGAAACACGTTTTTTTTCTCGGTAAACTGTTATCAAAAGTGCTACCACAGTGCAATTTTGTGGAAATGAAAACTTTTGGTATTCCTAAATTGACTCTGTTTTGCAATTTTGATGTGAAAAACATGTGAAATGATCGTAATAATGTCAGAAAAGGGTGTGTTTTGCGAACTTGGCAAGGCTTCGGAACTTTTTTTCAATGCTTTAGGGTGCGTGGGACCATCAGAATTACCATGTTTTTTAAACTTTCAACGTTTCAGTTTTAACAATCTACACCCATTTTTATCATATTTCCCCTTTTATAGCCGCAATAAAAACAAAAGTGAGCAGTTACTTCACTAATTCCTGCAAACAAGAAGATACCCATAACATCGACCCTTTTTTCGATGCCTAACCTAGTGCATTTGCCTAGTCCATAAAAAAACATTATTGCCCATTTGTTCGTTGCACTTGGATGAATCCCATTCCCACTGTCTGTCTACCTGAGTCGTACAGTCTTTCGCGGGACTCGACAACCGCATAACCGTGTTTCGGAAGCTTGGCCTCGCCACAACGGTTGCCTTTTTAGTCGTTACTTTTGAGTCCAAGGCGTGAAAGGCCGAATCCATTGTTCGATCAAAAGAATGAATCATGTTTATATGGCTTTGAAATTTTTTGATCGACTCATACAGGGGGCAACATGTTTTGTGTGTCAGCTATGAGGTGCCATTTGTCTGATTCATTCATGTTCCGGTAGGCGGCGGGTGGATATTACTTACTTGGATCTGTCATTTCAATGTTAGCTGAGTGAGTGTAACGTGTTTTCCGTGCATATTGATAGTGGCTCATCAGTTCAAACAGATCACGAAATTCGGGCATTTCGTACATTGTGTTATCAAAAAAGATTAAATTGCGAACTGGGACCTCATCGACCACGAATCACAACCATCAGCTTTCATAAACTTTGACGCAGTTGATTCAATCAAAAAGGGCTTTCCGTTTTGTTTGGCAGTGTACCCTCTCGAAGGGGATAAATCCCCCTTTTCAACTTTTATTTGTGAAAACGTTTGTTGATGCCAGTCACCTTGAGCCAAGCTCGACCAACTCCCACATGAAACCAATACCGATTGTTGGTTAAATCTGCAGGCGTTTTAAATCCTCGAGCAGGGTCACGTAACTATTCGCTTCTTCCGTGTCCCTCTCCGCCACAAAGGTCTCTCCCCTTTTGTGACAATTTCCGGTTTTCATTCACTGACACAAAAAGTTGGGAATCAACTTGCCTCTAGGTTGCCACGGCTATAAATATTGCCGGTAACCGATTAAAAAGTTTCTTCGATGCGGATTTTTATCACCTTTTTGAAAGGCGACTATTTCGGGGATGCGATGCTTTGGTTTGGTTTCAAGACGCCCTCTCACTACGTCTGTAGTTACGACTCTCTCTCTCTTGGGTTACTTACTTGCAAACGCGATCCGATCCAAATTGGTGTCTGTACTGGTAGCGATCACTTCCGGCCCTTACTGGAAAGAGGAGGGGCGCACAGTGAATCAGTTACGTGTATTTTTAAACTAATCTTAATGCCATCTTAATGATATTAGGTAGACGAACCAAGTTATCAGTCTGTTACGACCACAAATCTCGTACTGCTGCACCCAACGTAACGAAAGAGATACACGTGTTCGACGGTCGCTGAACTTTCATCAATCACACAATCGCATCTTGTATGGGGGTACTGCATCACAGGTTTAGGTTCCGTTGCAATAACTCATTACAATATAGTTTTTAGTAATACGATCAACAAAAAAGGGTATTATGTAAAAACGTAATTTATTATGCGAACGTCCGGTGATACCAAAGGTATTTCTGGCAAATTCTAAACTGGAAAAAGTCGAACAATGTAGAAGGTTTGGCTACATGGCTAATGCAAAGGGAAAGTTAGTGATAAAGATGACGTTTAGTTACGTCAATCAGCTTAAATTTCCATTTTGGTAACACGTGGTTTGGAATGCTTAGGCTTATTTTTAAGAAAGGTTAAGAATGATAAGAGATTCTTTTTAAAACTCTCCAGCTATAAAACCCAAGACGAAGTTGGGGTATTTATCTATGAACTATGTGGTTATCAGCATGTTACTCGATATCCGCAAACAATGCACAATGTACTTTGCTGATCCCAAACTTAATCCCCCAAGCCGCTTCCTCTTTTCTTATCAGAGTAGTGCACTTCGGTCGTTCGAGCATAGATCTCATTCCACGTAGCTCTTGAAGTCGTCTTTCCAAAAAGCGTAACTTTCACTACTTTTGCCCATATCTGTGACAGGAACATGGATCATTCAGCGGGGCAATGAAGCATAGCCCCTCATGTACAGACAGCCGTGAAGAAAGTCGTACATGCTTGTTGATCGGATAGACGAAAAGGCGAGGTGGAGCGAGCGTTTTTCCATTAGAGACATAGGCTATTCGCTGACCGATCAGTGAGACCATCCATAAGTAGGAATACCCCTCTCCGACACGCGAAGAATTCTAACCCCAGATCAACTGCGCAAACTCGAGTGATTATAACCTAATGTCTACATTTTGACTCTGATCACTTCTCATCGAGCATGTCTTGAGTTTGTGTACTATCGTCCAATTTGCCTTAAAGCAAATTCGTCCGACTAGTATGCATAGGTTTGCAATATAGTTCACACTTTTCGATGACGGCGTCTAGATTGCATTGATCAGTTGAACTTTTGATCATCTTTACAATAAAACTGAACTCAAAAGAAGCATTTTAACTGTTGTTTATCGTCTACCCGCGCAAGAAATGGTTTACGTCCCCTTAGGGTTCAATTGGAGCTAAAACCAGCATCGTCGTTTCCGTTCATAATCCAATGCGATTTGTACCTGCCCCCTTTAGTTTTTTTTTTGCATTCGTCACGAACTAATTGATACACCTTCGATCGAACTTGCCCCAGGTTCTGACCATCATCTTATATATTTCAGGTGTAGGTAGGCTCTTTTTTGTTCTTTGTAGTAGGAGCACACTGAATCATCAGTTCAACAACGGTTCTCTGATTTTCGCTACAATGTTTTGCATTGTTCTTATCAAATCCATTTGAATGTTAAACTCTTGTAAAGGTAATACGGAATAAAACAACGTGGCCCAATAATCGGCTGCAAAGTATCGTGCGTAATCTTCCAAATTTTTGTTCGTATTTTGTTCCTTGTATCGAAAACTCTGCATAATAGGACAAGAGCTTTGCTCAAAGTATGATCCACTATTCCCGAAACCCTTGGATGAAACGGTTTGCTCACGTTTTCCCTCCCTCTTCTTGACGCAAATCTGAAAACAAAGTAGTGAATTCATCTACCCCGCGTCGACCGGCTTATGCAAAGTAGCTGAGGTGTGGTTGAAAGCGCCAATCGTGCACATGTACATGCAAACAAGAGGGTTTTCACTGCTAGGAGGGGGGATGCGATCGAGCGTGGCCAGTCTCTTTGATAGTCTGCCATACTGTTGTTACTGATGAATATACTATGTTTCTGCTACTCTATAGAGGGGAGAGTAGAGCTGGTATCGTTTTTGTCTGGGGTGTCGCCATCGTCGTCCACGATTATCCGAGCACTCTTGTCTGTGTTGTACATTACGTTTCCACCCCTCCGTCAAAACGCGCAGAGATAGGCCCCTGCCTGTTCTACTCTTGTTTTCATGTAAAGATGGGGGGAAGCGGATTTTACCCCCTGACGGTTTCCGATAGGACATAGACATAGACGCCGGTCGACGTCACAAAGCCTCCGCGTATAGACACAGTTTATCCAATCGCAACCAATATTGCTTTTACGATTTTGATAAACACCGCTCGGCACATTCATCCTGGCCATTGATGCTTGGGGACTACTATTTAGTCTGTTCCAGAGGCGACGACCGGTGGTCTTGCTTTGAACTGTCGCTGAATCGGCATAGATTGTATCATCAGCATTTCGACAACAGTGCAGTTTTTTAAAAAAGGGGTTAGACAAGCGTTCCATGCAAAGTGACACCAATGATCTCACATCTATTTTTAGTCATCTAACACCTCTACATAATCACCAAATATTCCAATTATGTTATACTTGTGACCCGAGCTATGTATCATAGTATTAGTACAAAAATAAGCCGTGTCATTATAACTGACTAGCATTTTTCTATTTTCCATCACCCGCTGATCTAGCACTGATTGCTTGCTTTCTGCTAACAACCACACAGACTGTCAAGCATTAATTATAAGCACATGCAGAGGCAAAAGTTTGAAAGAACACCGCTTTTTCCGCCCTGATAACGCATGTACTATGTATGTCCGCTTCCTACAAGCTTTACTTCGACGCGATCACGTCGCACGAGCCATTTGGAACTTTATAGACTTTCCACTAGATTTCGTTTAGCTCGAAAGTGATCTCAATTTGATCAGTTCTGATAACGTCCTTGAGCCCGCTGCGCACATGGCCATTCAATGATCATAAAAATATTTCGTTTTCGCTCGCCGTAAGCCCACACACGTTTCAAACTGCTTCGTGCCAATTTTACGAGTTTAGCGTTAAACGACGGCTCCGGCTCCCCCCCGCAATGAGCCAGCGCGTTTGCTCTGTAGACAACAATAAGAAACAAAAGTATGCACTTTTTTGAAAATGCTTCCGGATGATGAAAACAGTGAATGATCAATATGCGGTTATATCACATATAGACTTTCGCGGTTTGTTTCAATTAAGTGAAAACTGCGTTTTTGATCATCTAGGTTGTTGGGTTATGCCGAATGAACCGCCTATTTATAGGTTTACCTTCCCTTGGTGTCGCATTGTCTTATTGTAATCGTGCATAAATCAAACTCGGGTAGGGGGAAACCGGATACATACCCTCTGGCAAGAGGGGCAACTTAAAAATAGGCGGGGTTGTGTTCATGACTTTTAGAATACTACGCAAGGTGCGATGACACAGAGTCTTAATCTAAAGTCTACCTTGAATCGTGTTTTGATGCTTGATTCGTGCAATACACAAAGAGCTATGAATCCTGAGCACTGTGAACACGTTTGTTGGCCAACCTATTCAAAACACATGTTTTGACACTCAAATTTTGACATATTTCTTTGCATACATGAGCTTGTATCCATTTTTGTACAATTTTTGTCTTTAATCTTGTTTTTGATATGGGATCCCATTCATGTGTTCAAACATTGGTGCGTTATAACTTCACTGGTCATTTCACGGAACATCAACTTTTTTTATGTGAAACTAGGCATAGACATCGTCAGGTTCTGCAGTGATGTAAGCATGGAAACCACCGAGATGTGTTATCTGCACTCATGCTGATGCTGATGGTCAGAGTCTATGTCAAAGGTTAGATTGATTATGGCTAAGTGACGCTGCTGGTTGCCAATTAGACGGCTTTGTGTACATACAGGCGTTTTACCTTGAACTTTTTCCGTGTCCGGACAGGCCGTCAAGTTTCGAGGTTTTCTTTCTGATAAAACAAGAATGCGATAATGGACACGCCAGTCGAAGCACTCTTCAACAGCAAAGCCGCAGATTCCGTTTCCGCTATGAACGTTGAATGATTTGCGGCGACTGTTTTTTTTCCAATTTAATTGTTTATGATGTCAGTTAATCCGGCCAAACTTTCATTTCACGATTCAATTTTAAGCTTAAAAAGACGGTTTGCTGTCATCAAAAGAAGCTTGGCTCGGTTTTGTCGTATGACCGCACCAAGTGTTTACCTACTTCATTAAGATGTCGCTCTCGAACGAAGACGGCGTAAGGGTCTAATCAGTCGACGATTGATATCCTTATCCTTGGTCAGTCCGTGACAAGAATATCCAACCTCGTTCATTCGACGTGTAATCCGTCATAACCCGTAAAATCGGAGCATCGTGATTCTCTTTGTTCACTGATGCGCTTCAGTGTGTTTCCGATATTTGTATTTTCGATTTATCAAAGTTTTGTTTGCCTTATCATGTTTCTAGGCAGATATTAAGTATTCTGTTTATTTAATTAGAGGCTAAAATATGTAGTTTTTGTTGGCTAATTGAACTTATAACTTTGCAAACTCCTGATAGCTAGTTGATCCGATGTTGTTTGACAAGCTATAGTGTTCTTTGAGAAGTTGTAACCACTCGAGCACTTTCATTTTGATTCATTCTTGACGTCAAGGTAGGACACGCAAACCAAAAAGAGCACAATTTGTTAATACTATGCATTTTTGTTGTTGTTTTTGAACTAATTGTGAGTAACTTCGACTTGACTCGATCATTTTTATATTTCATTTTTTTGACCCAGATATGATCTACGCGTTTTCGCTTTGAATGGATTTCCCCCCTCGTCTTTTGATTGTTATCACTAATCGGTGGGTTTCAATTTTCAGCAGCCAAACTGACGCGCACGTTTTATTTGGTTCCGGCGGCGACGGCGTCGTCGTCTCAACAGCCTCGGGTTGTTCGCCGTATGGCGGTTCACCCCCAGGCGGTTCACCACACATCGGCCACAACCCAGGGTCAACCGACTGTCGTTGCCCACGCGGTTCAGCCAGCTTCCGTTCCCCAACTCAAGGTTATCTCGCCAACATTGAATAACACGCAGCAACAGGAACGTAATAACACCAACACAACAACGACGGCGACGATTGTAGCCAATGCGACCCAGGCCCAGGTGCATTATCCTCAATACAGTGACGATGGATCACCGCAATCGCTGCCTGATGATCAGCTGGATGCAATGTATGAATACTTCGATGTCAATCCCGATGATAACACGATGAATCATGGTACCATTGGGGACTACGAATATGAGGAGGACACAAACAGTGGCAGTGTTACAAGCCATTCGAGCACTCATCACAGTCTCATGATGCAACCGATTCAACATCAAATCATTGAGAATCACCAGAAATACTATAAAATCGGAAGGTAGGTTGGAGGGAAATAACCAGTCTACCAGTTTTTATCTCTCCCAAAGTTTGAAAACGTTGTCAGATCAAAAACAATATTGTGTAGCGTGAGCTTTCGGGCGAGACCCCTTTTTACGATGCCGCGTTGACAGGAAGTTCACGTTTCGGGTAGCCCTGGCAAAGTTTCTAGTGTTTCGGCCTGATTTTCAAACGAGTTTTACTGCCCTTTTGTCTTTTCGCTCAGCCCCATTAACACTGATTTATTCATTTTGCACGCGCGGCGCCTACAACTGCGCAGCTCAATTTCCTCGATCATCAGATCTTTGATTTTTCAACTTAGAATTTGTGCACACGCGGAGGTGTCACTTCCAAAACGACAAATGTAAGCGTCTTTGATGGAAGCTGCACCAGCAGAAAATGAAAGAGAGAAACATGCATGGGCCCAGGCAAAAAGGGTGTTAAGAAAGTTTCCACGAGCCCTGCTACATATGCTGTATTTGTTTGCTCGAGGGTGTTTCGCCCCATAACTGTGACACAACTGTCTTCATCGTCACGCGTTGAAGTTTCACAAAACATACGGGTATCGATTGTACTCAATGTCGAGACCGGTAGTCCTGTCATCGTCGGGTTGACCGTAGGGGGGGTTGGGTTCTCCGAGAGATACATCACTACTACCGTCCTTCTGATGCTGCGCCGACGACGACCGTCTTTCCCCCCGCATCACTGCAACTTGCTCGGGTTTGCGCCATTTCGACTGTAAATGGTTTCTGAATCAAACAACAGAAAAAAACAAACCCCGCTTTTGTGGTCATTGCGGTTAAATTTCTGCCCTTATGTTTTTACAGTCGGTGGAATTTGTTTCAATTGGCAGCGATTTGCTAATGCTTCTAAAGGGCGTCCTAGGAATTTATGAGCACTTTTTTGATTGCTCTCGGCGATGTCCCCACACCTCGCGATTGCAACGTGCTACGCTCGCGAAATGCTTATCAGACAATTAAGCTGATTGGTCCTTATCACTCTGTGCAAACATTCTGTTACCCTGTTTTTGTTATCAGGCCTCCTGCTGGTTGATAGTCTTATCCCTTTGAACGATTAATCAAAGTAGACGTAGTTCCGTTAAGAATAGAGTGTCTTTTCTTGTCTTTTGTAGACCACATCAAACCGGATTTCTTGCTCTCTCAAAGTTTAAAGTTTATCAATCATTCGATCGATTGCACTCTAAAGAACGTCAAACTTTGCAGGATGTCAACGACTTCATTAACACCCCCCGCTTACGCTGCACCCATCCGAAGGAACAACTCTCAGAGTGCATCCTCATCGGTCAACGGTGAAGCCACGTGCGCCGTTTGCGGCGATGGATGTGCAAAGTTACACTATGGTGTCCTCGCTTGCTATGGTAAGCCAAAAAAAAACTTCGAAATTACAATGATAAACAAACTAAACCAACTTGAATTGCAGGATGCAAGGGCTTTTTCCGACGTACCCTCACTGGAAAGTATCGCTATGCTTGTCGCTTCGGAAACAACTGTGTTGTTGATAAACGTAATCGTTCATTTTAATTAAGTGCAAGTAATTGAGCGGTCAATATGTACATTTACAGATCAACGTAACAGTTGTCGTTTTTGCCGCTTTAACCGTTGCCTTGAAGTGGGCATGGATCCCAAAGCTGTGCGCCCCGATCGCGATCTGACTGGTAAACAAAAGGTTCCAAGGGTGCGGAAATGTAAAATCGATGAGGAATTGATCAATCACATGGTAATTTGCGTTGACAATGTCATTCATTCATGAAAAAAAGGAATAATGGTTAAACCATGAAAACTTGTAGATGCGTTTGCAAGGCGATGATTGGTCCCGCAAAATTCCCGTTGACGCAAAAATGTTGCTTATGCAATTGCTGAATATTGAATCAAAAGTAACGAAAGGCGATGAGTCTCAAGGTTTTCAAGATGAAAAACTCGCAAACAGTCGAAATGTATCCCTTCGAGAGTTATTTGAACAGAAACCGAATTTGACGTCACGACGGACTGAAGTAAGATTAATCAGGTCTTATTTCAACTTTTGAAAGTTTATGATCAACTTTCAGATGAGCTATGACCCATGTCGATTGGCCCGACCCGAAGAATTGCCCATGATCGCCCATCGTGGTGCCATTGCTGCCGTTGATTGGGTCGATTCCCTGGCGGAAATTGGTGAATTCGGTGACACTGAAGATAAGGTGGCTTTAGTCAAAGCTTGTTACGCACCTTTGACCATTTTCAACTTTTCTGCACGTACTGCACAAAATACGAAAAATCCTGATATTTTGTGCCTCTGTTCGCACTCTTTTGTGCCTCGAACATTGCCGCCCGAGTTTAATGGAACCAAGTG
Organism: Panagrellus sp. LJ2285; assembly: GCA_024447235.1. Classification (NCBI taxonomy): domain Eukaryota; kingdom Metazoa; phylum Nematoda; class Chromadorea; order Rhabditida; family Panagrolaimidae; genus Panagrellus; species Panagrellus sp. LJ2285. The sequence continues at coordinate 345,510 of JAMRYB010000017.1, forward strand.
AGTATTAAATACACAAATCTTTTAATCTTCTATCAAAGTTGGTAATACAATGTATGTTTCAGCCATCTGTCGAACAATCTGATCGGTCGTACTTTGAATGAGTTGGTGGCTCCGTTGCGGAAGCTGAATCTGCGCGAAGAGGAGGTTGTACCGTTGAAAGCAATTATCATCCTTAGCAGCAGTATGTTTATCAATAACATAAATCAATGCATGCAAAATGTGTTTTTTAGTCACAGACGCTCAACAACTATCCACCCAAGCTCAAGACAAAATTCGAGACTTCCTAAACAAGCTCCACGATATGCTCTTCCAAGTCGTCAAAGAATTGCATCATCCCCTGTACAATCCATCTTCCCGATTTGGAAACCTCCTACTTTTATTACCGACCATCACCGTACGTAGTTAATTTGACCTTTGTTGAGCTTTTGTCGCAAACATGAACTCTTTTCAGACCCTCTCGGGCGTCATGTGTGAAAATATGCAGTTTTGTCAAGTCTTTGGCACGCGTGCAAATAATGAGCCTCTGCTAAATGAACTCTTTGACGATCAGAACAACGATCGCCTCCTCACAGATAACACATCGCCACCGATGTTTGATGCAGCCAACTTGACCCTACACCCGATTCTTCAGGACAACTTTTCACGTGTCACCGATAATGCCAACGTTGACAAAACCGATATGTGTACGCAAACTGAGACTGATCATTGCATGTCCCCCATTAACTCACTTTCTTCCTTCTCAATAATCAGCAGTATGCCGTCATCTGAACATGGCACAAATCGTTCGCCTAGCATGGAAATGGATACCCATATGAGTATGAGCAATCACGATGTGGAAGAACTTCAGAATCTCGGCTTTGAAACATTTGAAGGCATACTCGATGGTCTCAATGGCAACAACTTCTCACCTCATTCGAGTCTAGACATGGAATATTGGAATAGCCTACATGAAATACCTGAATATTCTTCATAAATGTCTATACCGCCTTAATTCAAATTCATTCAACTCACCGTTGGAAGAAAAAATAGTTTCATTAGGAACGCGAGTATTTAGTCTGCCAGGTCGAGAGTTCCTCGAGCTCTATTATTGTTGTCACTCTTCTTTGCCTATGGGTATCCCAAAAGCTTCAAGCAAAAACAGCTTTTTTGCCCAACTCAGTAACTGAGCCCTTTTTGGAAGAGTGTTGTTGTCACATGTCTTTGGTGAATTTACTAGCAAAAAGGTGGTGGCTTTGAGTCGAGCGTATACATTATCAAAAAAATTCAATTGTAAAAAGTTTGTATTGTACGCGCCTGAGAATTAATGAAGATACACATTGTATTTTGTACTGATCTAATTTTCAACTTTCTGATTTTAATCCTCTCTTGCCTCTAATGTACTTATTCTTGCCTTTTATGTGTAACTTGCTTTCCTCATTTCATCATTATGGACTTAAAGAATCTATTTTGCAAATACTATTATGTTGTTGTTACCTTCGTAAGTCTTAAAAAATGCAAAGACCTTGCATAGCTACTGCAGGGTACTTGAACACAATTAAAGAGACAAGTATGTTTTTTTCCGTTTTCTTTGTGTCTTAATTCCGCATGTCGCTTGCCCCGGACTCCTTACATCGCTGTTTTTGTATGTGAAATTCACCAGTGGCTAAATTTGTTGTTTATTTTTTTCAAATCTCACAAAGGAAATGCATAGATTTTACTACGTGCCCTGTTGATATCGAAACTATTTCGAATGAAAGCACACATTGCTTAATAAAGATAGTTTTGCCATTGCGATTCGAAGACAGATGAAAAGGTCGACTTTGCTTATGTAAACGCAAACCAGCTTTCGACATAATGCATCATTTTGGTGGGAAGCGGGACAGGCTTCCAGGGGATTAGGTTGCCGGTTGTCACAAAACCCATCAGTGGTGTAGTTTTTTTACTGTTATTTTGTATGAAGAAAACACACATGGCAAGACACTCGTGTTAGAATATTTTGAGTTTTCTTCGAGGTTTGAGTAATACATTTGCTTTTTGTGGGAATATTCACTGTAGTTTGTGTGTGTGAAAGGGTATCGATGTTTATCCAGCCAGTAGATCACACTTAATTCATTAAACATTGAAATTAACATTAATAGCATTGATGAGAGCTCATGAGCCTTTCTAGTGAAAAAAGTCAGGAAAAAAGAGACCAAAGACAACTGCAAGGCGAGTAGCGTTTTCGGTTTCGGCGTTTTTGGCCGAGCTCATCGGGGGACCAACTGCCGAGACCACGAAGACTCTCGCGGTCCCGCGACCACCTCCCTGCTTCAGGCTTACTTTAGCTTCCGATATTTCCACCCGAGTGTGTCCGTCGTCTGAACGGAGAGCCGGGTCTCTCCGGCACAGCATCCTTGCCCCCCTCTAGGCGCCACCCGTCCTTGTTTATTGTGTTGCCGGTTTGTTCAGGGCCTTCCTTGCTTATGTGTGCCGGCGGCAACGAAGATAGAGACACCCGACGTCGCCGTTGGGTCTGGGTGTGCCGTGACAAAAGCGAGTAGTTCGTTCGTGTCGAGTGTTGAATTTTATACTTCTTCGGCAGGCATACGAGTGCAACGCTTCTTCATTTCAGTTTTTCCCTTTCCGTCATGTTAAAGGTTATTTCCTCAGCCGCGACATCTTTATGCATGTTTCCTTTTTGATTGACCTTATCGGTATAACAACCATAATAAATGCTGTTTGTTGCCTTTCATCTTTCTCTTAACACCGCATAGCAGGAATTGTTATGTTTTTTGATCCTTTGTTTTTGCAGCCGTGCTTGTCTTATCAGACTTTCCATAATGGTCTTAACTTGGAGTACGCCCTTTTATTCGCATCGCAGAATAAATCTTGATGGACAAACATTTGTTAACGTTCGTCTAGCTAGTTTAAGTTTCATCACTGCCAGTCAAAACTATTGTTTTTATCACGCGGCCAGCTGTGCCACAGAAAATGCAAGTAGACTAGAATTTTTTCTTTCCTTTCCGACAGTATTTAGGATCGCAGTTGTTGTTGCGAGAAGCACGTCAGTCGATGCCTTTTGCAGAAAAGTCTGGAAGCCTTGACTGTCCTTCTCTCGATTCTTGTCAACAACAAATTTTTATTACTTTTTATAAGTATGTTTTGCCGTTTTTTGTGGTAGGGGGTGTTACCGTGATCAATTTACTTAATCACACTATGTCGTGAAGCTGTGCCATTTGTTTAAACCCGGTCCACATAGTATCCCTGAGGAATGAGTACTGACGTCAGTGAAGTCGTCATGTGTTTGCTTAATACCGCACAAGTTTACTCAAAAAAGCAACCACAAATTTTTTTGGCATATATGACGAAGTTTACGGCACATCCTCTGCAAATTTGAATGAATAGCCGCCGTTTTACAAAATATAATTTGGTTTAGTCACAAAAGGAAAAATGGTCATAGTCCAATGACGGGGGGTCGGGTATAGCCTTTTTTGTGAGACATACACTTTCAATCAATTTCGTTCTTTCGAGTATCATTATTTAGATCGAAAAAATAGTTTCCAGCCTTTGCCAGGCGTCGTTGTAAGTGGTTCCGAGGCTCTTAAGCATATGGCTCCGCCAGGCGCTTCCGTTTTCTTCCAAAAGCGCACACATCTAACTAAATTGGACCAAATTCGGGAAGCCGGTGCTTGTACAACGTGACACCTAAGCATCGCCGAAAAAATGTTTTCTTTTTTAAGGACATGTGTTTCTGACTTTTTCTATACCAAAAACATCTCCGACAGACGCCCGGCATCGATACCACGTGTTTCGGCGGCGCTGTGATGCTTGCTATTTTGTTTTTTTTTTCTCTCATTCGTTCAGCTGCCAGGGGTCGGGGGTTGTTCTCCCATTGGAAGCCTTTTTTTCAAGCTAGGCTCAGTTTAGCTTGTTTACGTCGGTTGCGCAGGGTGATCGCATTTTCTTCTGGCTTCGTGGTTTGTGAATGCTAGCTAGCTCGCTCTCGTGACTCTTGTTTTCGTTCAAATATAATTCTCAGGTTAAACCAAACATCTTGAGCTTAAACCACTATAGGCCTAATTGTATATGTCCAAAATGACTGTAACTTGACCGGTTTAAATGTATGGCTGCAAAAACTTTGCCGATTATAATAATTTTAAAATGTAAGACGATCATTAAAAGAGTGTTCAAAAACCGGAAACGGTATAAAAATGCCGCCGGCCACCACGCCATTTTCCGTGCGCTCACAAGAGCGAAACTCAAATAGTGCCATAAGTCACCAAAGTGCAGAAAATGCGTTTTTGGGCGGATTGACGGAATTTCCTTTGTTTGAAGACGCCATTCTGGCTAGAATTTAACTTTTATAAGCTTTATCTACAGGGTTGTACACAAAAGAATGTGCTGTAACAAAAGATGTGAAGGCTGTTTACCGCCTTCATGTTAATAACAGGCAGGCAAAAAAAGTTTGACCAGCCCTCACAGTCCTAAGTCTCGTGCTCCCTGTTTGAAATAGTTATTTTCCTGCATTGTTTACCGCATTGAGTACACGTTATGTCAACAGGACCACGAAACGCTTTCCTGTAAAAACTTGCTGAATCGACGGTTTCAGCAATCCTTGATCTTTTAGCCTAGCAACCATCTTATTGTCACGGGGATGTCCTATGTTTACGACTTTGCAGTCAATTTTCATTACTTAGGGGGTCTGAGAGTGTTGTTGTAAGCACGTACAGTTCAGCCCATATAAACAGTGTATAATGAGGGAGTGTACCTTGCTTGTTCTTCGCGACCATCGTTATACGCGTCGTTAATGGGCTATTAGAATGATAAGTCTGGTTGGTCTTTTCAGAATTTTTGAGACACTGAGCACTCTTGGAAAGATTCATCATGGCAGATGGTTTGCAGGTTTGTTGAATTGTTTGCATTTGTCGCAGTGATACGAATGTCTGACTTTGCAGCTTGTTACGGTTAACGGCAAACATGCCTCTCTGAATGTTTACGTTCAAGGCAATTTGGAGGACCGTCACGGCAAGACCGTCATTCTCACTGTTCACGATGTCGGCACAAACCGTAAGTATACTTTTGGCTTTAATTAGGTTAAGACAAACACAATTCGGTGGTTTTTACGTTAAAAATGTAACATTTACAAAAATTAAAATGCAAAAATTAACGGATTATGACAAAAATGTTAAATTTACAGACAAATCATTCGTGCGTTTTGTCAACCACCCTTCAATGGCAGCCGTTAAGGCTAATGCCATCTTCCTTCACGTTTGCATCCCCGGCCAGGAAGACAAGGCTCCCGATTTCACCGGCGAATTCCCCAACCTCGGCCAACTCGGTGAAGACCTTACCACTGTTTTGGACCAGCTTGATGTCCGTTCTGTCATTGCCTTCGGCGAAGGTGCCGGCGCTAACATTATTTGTCGCTTTGCGGTACGGTTTATTCATATTCCTTCCACGATTTACATAAACCGTCACGTCACATGCATGTGTTTATGTGAAATCTGTTTTTAGCTCGCATCGCCTAACCGCATCATGGGTATTGTCTTGGTTCACTGCACCTCGACCACTGCCGGCATCATTGAGTATTGCAAGGACAAGCTTATGAACATGCGCCTTGAGAACGGCATCATGACCGAGGGTGCCTGGGATTATTTGGCCACGCATAAGTTCGGCTCAAGTGAGAAGAAGGAACGTGAGGCTTACATTGACGAACTCAAAACGACCTTGAACCCGAAGAACTTGAGCAAATATCTCTTTGCCTTCAGCAAGCGTACCGATTTCTCCACGGTCATTGGGGCCAAGTTGGATACGTGAGTACTCGCATTTAATGCAATGGCTAAAATACATCAAGCATGTGATTTTTTTGTAGGATTGATGCACTCTTGGTTGCTGGAGCCAAAGCGCCCCACATTCACACGGTCTACACGACGCATAAGAGCATGAACAGGAAGAAGACAACCCTTCTCATCGTCGACAATGTCAGCGATGTCATGGGTGAAGCTGTAAGGGATTTTCACTATTTTAAGGACATGACAATCGTCTATTAAGACTTATATCACTTTCCCACCCAACCAGATTCTTACCGCTATATAAATTTCAGCCGGATCATCTCGCTCGTTCGCTGATTCTGTTGTGCAAGGGGTGTGGAGTCCTCTCAGGGGTCGCTATCCCTGGAATGGAGCGCCAGCGAACCCTCAGCAGGTTAGTGGATCAGATTTCCTCATTTTTTACGGTTTATTACCCGTACTACTTTATTTTCAGCTCAATGGAGGAAGCCGATCGTCCGCGACGCTTCTCCATCACTCAACAGCAGGGCCAGCAACAACCCGTTGCGCAGTAAATCTCGTCCGAGCTGTCTCTCCCGTGCATGCCTCTTCTGCATTTTTTAAACATTATTACGTATTCTTAACCATGAATTACTTAGTATTTTAACAATATCTTCTAGTAAACTTGTCTAAAATTAGATCTTTTTGTCCGTTGTTTCTGCGCGTAATTCAATCAGTTTCAAGTGTTTCGCCATTGCTCAACGGATAGTAATCTACCACACCGGAAATGAAACATTTTCCACTACCAACCCGTAATGACGGGATGTACTTTGCGTTTCGGCACCTCCTTTCTCTTTGTTTTTGATGTCATAATCGTTGGCAAACCTCTTGATTTCGAATTAGCTGTTTTGTATTGTTACATGAACCGTCTTCATTCCACTATCACACGTTTTTGTTATGTAACAGTTTAGACATGATTACTATCGTATGTTTGTAGTTGTATTAATGAAGAATTTCCGTAAGTGAACGTTTCTCGTTTTTCTATTGACGGATTATAACAAGGATAAAACTCGATGAACGATTGTCCATGAAATGCTTTTCAAGAGTTTTTACTAATCATAAGCTTTAAACGGTCTACGGAGACCGGAAAGCCGGGCGTTGAGTACCCGCAATCAGCAGAAGAGGCTTAGTAGAGCGCAGCTTGCCCTAAGGCTACTCGCGACAGTTTTAATCTGTTGATGAGTAGTGTTAGTACAAAATTTTGCGGGAGCTTCCCGAGTTCTTTCATTACCACTTCTTGGCGTCCACTAGTTTTTTTTCGCCCCCGTCTCCCTCCTTCACGACGCAGACGTTTTCGTCACAGGCCTCAGGCGGTGGTCACGGCTTCATCCTCACTTTCGCGCAGAACCGGATTCCAGGGCCACCTTTCGCCGGCCCCATTTCCGCACTCGTGCAATTCTTGCGCAAAAGGCAGGTAGGAAACGGCTTCTCGACTCAGTCCGAGCTCGCAATACTCCAGGAGAACGGGAGTCCCTCTCCCCTTCCATTCCTCGTTGTTCATGTGGTTTTTCCGCGATCTCCTTCTCCAGCTGCATACACTCATATCCTTCAATGTGGACTGTCACCAGCTGATGTCATCTTCTATCGAGTGTGTCAGTGACTTAGCCCCTCGAGCGTTGGTGCGCCTGTATCTCGCGACAGTCTTGACTCTCTCTCTCTATCTCCCCCCTCTACCTGACCAACCCAAACAACTGGTCTACGCGTTTGCGCATTACCTGAGGGGCAAAAAAACTTCTTGATCACCGCTTAGGAATGGACAAAAAGTTAGCGACAGTCGGCTTAAGCCCCGAGTCCGACAGTCCGTCTACCTCCAGTTGTAGGTTATAGGCAGTCTTTGTTTGGTAGTCGTTTGGATTTTGTTTTATTGCTTCAATCAAGCTCCAAGTATTTCGCGTTTTTATTCGATTCGATTCGATTTGTGCCAACTTGTTCGTTCCCTTTTTTTCAAAACGGTTTCATTTAGGCGAGCTTATTACAATTCGGTGATATGGCGGCCGAGCCCAACGCTCCCTGGTCCCGTTGGGATGCGCCAGGTATGGAGATTCACTTTGATTGTCGTTATCACCGTTGTAATTTTAAGGGTTTGAATACATCTCGCCAAACACCCAGCCGCCGATTCGCCAGTATGATACCGGCACATACGTAGGAAGCGGTAACCAAAGCATTGCAGCAGTTGCAAATTACTTTACCGATGGCAAGCTCATTGCTCACCGCCCCAAACGTAAATCAATTGATTAATGTTGATAAAAGTTTCTAATGTACCATTTTTAGCTGATGATCCTGCTTATATCGAATGCGTTTACCAAGCTGCGAGTACCGGTGCTGAAATGGTACAAACGTGCTTCTATGAATTTGGATGCTGCAAGCACAAATGTTGTGAACATTATCACTGGTAAGTCGATTGGTCCACATTGCCTAAGGGAAATGACATTGTTTGACTAGTTTTGTCCTGAGCACACGCATCGACCGGCTAGCCATAGTCGCCATTGCTGACTCAATCCCGATTGGAAGGACAAAAACGAATTCGCTTTGTCCAAAAATCCGTGAGCAAATAATGACTTTCCTTGACGGATTCATGCGTAGCGTTGTAGGAGTCTATCGCAATGAAATTTTTTGAATCAAGCTTTAACCAAACATGATTAATGTTCCAATCAATACAGTTTCTTAACAATTTCAATCGATTCAGGGGCCGTAACAAGGGTATGGCTATTGCACTGATCTGTGTCGTCTTACTCATCATGGTTCTTTCCGTCATCATCTGGTTCCTGTTTTGGCTGTACAATCGATCGAAGGACAAGCGTCAACGTCAACTGATTGAAAACAACGGCATGACCCCAGAAGCTACCCATGAAAGCTTTGATGCGGCGTATACAACCGGTGTTCCTCCTCCCTATGTCGGCGGACCTCCAATGGGTGGACCTCCGATGGAGTATGGAGCCCCACCACCTGGACCACCTGGAGCTCCATACTATCCGCCACAACCGCAACCTTATGGAGCAAAGCCATATCAGTACTGATGACAACAGTGAGCATTATTTGAATTGACGCTTGTTATTTTCATCAATCATAGCTTCAAAAAAGTTATCTGTAAATATAATGCAATTGGGTAACCCCCATATTTTATCACTGCCGCAAACTTTGTAATGACTAATGATTGTTGTATTTACTGAATGAAAATCGAAAACTTGACGAGAATGCGACAACCGCAGTGGTAGTTTTACACAAGTTCGACCATATATGCAGACGCCTTCCTTGATATTTGCACATGCTAAAATCTTCGCATTGCTGGCGAACCTACCGCGATGTAGAAACACAGTGTAGGCGGCGGTGCTGTGCTGTTGGCAACTTGTTCTCTCGGGGAAATCTCTTAGGGCATACATGCGCAAAAGAAGACATGTTTTGCCTCGGATGTCCCTCATTATAGGATATTTTGCCGTCCAATCAATACAAAAAGGCATCTAAAGGTAAAGGACCCGAACAGATATGCCTTTCGATGATCATATTCATGCTCTGAGGACACATATCCGTTCGGCTCAGATATCCCTTATCATAGGCTATTTTGCCATCCCACCAATACAAAAAGGCCTCTAAAGGCAAAGGATCCGAACAGATATGCTCTTAGAATAACATAACCATGTTCTGAGGACACATATCCGGCGAATAGTAAGGTGAACATGCGCAGAAAAAGGCACTTTTTGGCTCCGATATCCTTCATTATGGGCTATTTTGCCATCCCACCAATACAAAAAGGCCTCTAAAGGCAAAGGACCCGAACAGATATGCCTTTAGATGAACATATTCATACTATGACGACCCATATCCGTCGGATATTAGGGCAAACACGCGCAAAAGAAGGCATGTTTTGTTTCGGATACCCTTGATTTTCAGCTTTTTCCTCGTACAATCAATACAAATAGACCTCTAAAGGCAAGAAACCTAAACAGATATGCCCTTAGAATAACATAACCATACTCTGAGGACACATATCCGTCAAATATTAAGGCGAACATGCGCAGAAAGAGGCATGTTTCGGCTCAGATATTCTTCATTATGGGCTATTTTCCATCTCATCAATACAAAAAGGCCTCTAAAGGTAAAGGACCCGAACAGATATGCCTTTAGATGAGCATATTCATGCTATGACGACCCATATCCGTCGGATATTAAGGCAAACATGCGCAGAAAGAGGCATGTTTTGCCTTTCGACGTTTCCATATGTGACCAAACTATTGTTGGAGAATGTGTTCTCTCCTTCGTAGATGTCAGAAATTTCAAAACACTAAACGCAAAAATTATCAAAGTTGTTTATTTGTGCCAATGATTTGCCCCTGGAACACAAAAAATATGTCATTTAGCAATGCAACAACTATTACTTCTGCATTCTTATCGATGTTAATATACTTTTTTGTTTTATAAACTACTAAGAAACAATAATATGATGTTTTATAACATATTCAAAGCAAACTTAGTGTATTGTGGCAGTTGTTTTATTAAACGTTGACCTATCGAAACCGAAATTTGTTCAATGCACAAACGCAAAAAATAATACTTTGTCATTTTGGCCCATGTTAACCTTAAATTTATAGAAAGTTCAATCGCCGAAAACACACGACTTTACGACAAAAAGCAACGTTTATAAACATCTGTCTCCATTTTTGTTTCATTGATAACTTTAAGCATGAAATTGATATTGCTTTTACATGTTGTTCTATGTGGTATTTCGATTGTTATACCTATAACCGAGAAACCGGGCGACAATAATTGCGAAAATGCATCGCCTTTGACACATTGTGCTGCCTGTCTTGCTAATAGGTTCAATGTCGCTGGAAACATTGAAACGCTTGGTGGTTATCTCGGACGTGGATACAACGTGTTAACAGCTGAAGCAACAATGTCGATATTTGATGAAGAATATCGGAGCTGTCATCGCATACTTGAACCTGTCTATGTTGTACCTGACAATTGCAATGTACAAGTACTCAGTTCAGGAGGAGTTTCAATCACCGCTGATGTGTACACGACTTTTCGAGACTACTTGTACAACTCCAGTAAACGTATTGGTGGTCAGAACTCATCATTGAGTGCCAATGTAGCAGGAGCGTTCCGTCGATCCTTTGCGGAAATGAAGGATAGTTTAGACAAAAAGAAAAACGTGTTAATACAAGTGATTGCAACTTACGAGAAATACAAGGTCGACGCAAACTACCTTTCATTCAACGCAGAATTTCGTGCTCGCTTGGATATTGTTGGCTCAGCTATACGAAGCGGGCTCATTCGAAAAGCTCGCTACTTGGTTGAAGAAATATACCACGATTACGGTACTGACGTGGTCACAAGCGTCGTTTTGGGAACGCGCTTTGAACGACAAGTTGTTATTGGCAATGAAATGATAAAATATGCGAATGAGACAGTCGAAAAATTGAAGAAAAGTTTGATTGCAGATATGGAAAACTCTGCTCTTAAAAATAGTGCCAATCGTCACGTATTGACTGCAGATCAAACAAATAACATTAAAACTGACTCGGTTCATGTTTGGGGTGGACCCGACTTTGAAGCTTTTGCGTCAAATAACATTGAGGTCGGTATAATCTTTCTAACTTATACCGAAGTAAGAAGTATTTCTAGCGTTTATTGAGAGATGATGGTAACATTGCGCCGTTAAGCTATGAGACAGTGCCATTCTTCAAAGTCATACATGATGGAACACTGCAGAATCCTTCGATGAATGAAACCCATATTATGGCACTAAGTGACTTGTTGAGAGATGTTTACGAAGAAACAATGGAAAGAAATACTCATCGTGGATGTACTGATATTGAGTTTTATAATTACGATTACCTCGTGAGTTTACATGTGTTTGATTGATTGATATGTTGTTTTTAGGCAAACGTAGACGATGGTTCTTGTGAGGGTAGTACATACCGTAATGAGAGATATCATTATCGTGTTTGGCCATGGGGTGAAACTGTCGCCCTAGATCGTGCAAATAATTGGGTTTATCCTTATGGTAAAATGAATAAAATTTATTATGACATGATTTTAAACGTTAGTGAAACGTACACGAATGTCAGCGACAAAATATACGGTTTGTTTGAAACGTATGTGAAAATTTGACGGTATCTTTACAGATGTACATTCTCCCGAAAAATGGTCAAACAGCGAAATATTGTTAACTGGATTTTACCAAAAGTGCGCTCCAAGCAATATTGATGATTCTCTAATTAAGGAACTGACATTACTAGCTCGAGTCAACACATCGTTTTGTGAAGCGTTCCAAACTAAAAACTTACAAACAGATGATTTCTCGTGCCCTAGATATTCGAAGGCAAAGCTTATTAAAAGGTATGATTATGCTATTCCTGAACATGTCGTCGATATCAAGTGTGACGAAACTTCGAGTATTGTGGTCGTTCTAAAAGCTACGGTAACGATCGAAGCATATTGGTGTGAACTGATCCATCAGAGTAATTTTAATAAGGGAGGTTTGTATTACGGCGGCTCATTTTTGAATGGCCAATTCAATGCATACGAAGGTTCTGAGGAATGTGGTACAAATATGACAACCGTCAGACTGTTCCACGAAATCAATTTATGTGTCAGCACTATGACACACAAAAATTTGTCAGATGTACCCGAAATACGATCAATCATTAAAAGTCGTAATGAATCATGTCAACAATATGAATCAAAAGAATTTCTTGCTATAATTGATAGAGAACAAGTGTTTGCCTGCGTATATAAGAAACAAGGTTACAATGATGCTCCGGGTTCTAAGCTTATGGAACTACCGTTTCGTGATTTAAGAAAGGTTTTCGATTCACGCAACGTGATGATATTTAATGGTGAATCTTCAACTTTGACTCAAGATAACTACAAAATTATATCTGAAACTTTCCGGAAAAACTGTAACGTAACTGATGAAAAAGATGCAGAAACGACGCCAACAATTGAAGCTGCTTTGACTACAACACCTAATCATGAAACAGTATGTAGTAACTATTAGTGTAAAGGTAATAACCGCGTTTTAGATCACTTTTACCACGAATACACCTTCAACAAATGCACCAACAACAATAATTGAAGAAACCAGGATCTCATCTGGCTCTTCTACTCATGTTGTATTCCCGATTATCTGTATCGTGATTCACTCCTTGTAACCATCTTTCGTTGATGAATGAAGCATTTGTTTGGGTCCAGAACTTTCAATACAACATAATAAGAAATGTAGCTTTGTAAAAAAACAGTACAGTTGTCATTTTTGATGACGGTTAAAATACAGTTGTGCCAATTTTCGACTCGAATATACCAAATACAAAACCAGCAAGATCTATTAAGTTGATAAAGTCCGAAAAACGATGCAAAAAAACAGGCCAGTATACAAGGTTGCACAAATCACATTGAAAAAATGTTTTTTGGAATCTCCACACGATTCGAAGTTTGATGGTATTAAAAAACCGCTTGACTATGCGAAATGTCGTCGTTAAGGTCGGTATTGGAGGGTTTTGAGGTGTCTGGAGCATGTGAAACATGTATATATTTAGGTGAAAATGATGCCGAAACCAACCAGACAAGTGAGTGTAGGGAGAACGCCACTCTTGTCGGGAGGGCTACCGGCAACGCGATCACTTTGGCCGACCTTTTTCAATGTGATTTGTGCAATCTTGTATACTGGCCTGTTTTTTTGCATCGTTTTTCGGACTTTATCAACTTAATAGATCTCGTCTGGTTGGTTTCGGCATCAACAATATTGCTGAAAAAAAGTGACTGGCAATGAGAAACTGCAAAAAACAGATTGGCTGTTGAAAAACATTCGAAATGATGGCAGAGACACCCGCTTCAGTGCCTGGAGTGCAATATGTAACAACTATATGATAGATTACGCCAGAGCAGCCTTCTCCCAGTCACCCCAAGCTGAACATCCACGGGCTTGTAATGATGTAAATCTGTCCTGATCCACTTTGGGCCCAGATATCTCTATTCCTGGGCTCATTTGTCGTCTCAAAGTTGTGAAAAGGCCTTCTAGGGCCTCTGACCATCATGTTGCGCTCAGATATCCTTATTCTTCTGTTCAATGACCGTCTCATAGTTGTGAAAGTGCCTTTCAAGGCATCTGACCAGCATGTACACTCAGAGAACAACTCCCCACAGTACCCTCAGAGTGTCCATTGACAAGTATATATTTTTTTTCTTAAATTAATATTGTACTCTCATTCACACTTTTTTCACGTCCTTTTTTATAAGGCAACGTATAAAAACAGAATTTTTGGTTAATATCAAGGGATAACGGATATTGTTAAACGCGTGAGTCGTTATATTTGTTTGAATAAATTGTGACGTTCAGCTCTAAATGACACTGTTGCTTCATTTGATCGTCGAGGAATGGACCGACACTTATGAGGTCGTTTGGAGACAAGGTAGCCAGCAGTCAAAAGAGTGGCTACAATAAACACAATAGCTATTGACAGGAGAGCCATGTGGGAGAATCTATTGGCTGATGGCGGGCCTTCAGTGTTGATTTTAGCCAAAAAGCGCTTGAAACTGTAGTAGTGTTGGAAGAAATGGATGTCACGAATTTCAATTTTGCCTGTTTCGCCAAAGGTTAAGTTGAATCTTTGTGTCCACTCATTGAAGTTAGCCGCATTCCTCAACACTTCATAGGCGACAATGAGTTCAACAGGATCCTGCGTGCATTGTAAGTAGACGATATGGTGCTCCGTCTGTAAAAGCTTATTGAAACTACTTCCTGCAAGATTCGACAAACCTTGTTTACATTTAAAACCTCAAAAGGTTTCTCTAGTTCTGGGAGCAACTCATTTTTGATAGAAGTAATTTTTTGGTGTTTGATTCGAAGGTAGATAATTTCTATTTTTGGCGAATGAACATTCTCGTATGCAGTCAGCGGTTTGAGACATTGATGACGTTTGTATATCTGCAGCTCAAAGCTTTCAAAAGAAGTTTCAATAAAAAAAAAGTTACCTTCATGTTGGAATTATGATTGCAGATACAAACTGAATCGGTGTGTTTGCCAGGGCACACAACAAATTCATTGTCACTCAGAGGACAATGAAGAACATCACTATCGGTGTATTGATTAGGATTCGCAAATCCATAAGGCACCATTGACATGTTAAATCTAGCGTCATTGGCAGTTGATACGACGTGATCCCACGTGAAAAATCCGAGTAAAAACACAAGTGTACAGTTCCGAAGCATGGCCATATTGGTGTCCAAGCAGTTACGAATGAACGGTGCCTCTGAAAGAAGCAGTTTCAGTGAAACAGGGCATACATATATACAATAATGTAATTATCATATTATTGGAAATTTCGATGTCGATGATTATTGTTCGTTAACCAATTACCAATCACACATAGGGCGTCGCGCCGCGTGATGTTCCACTTATTAGACGTGTAAATCAATTTCGGTCGCGCGTAGCGCTCAAACGATATAATTGTGTTGTTCGTGTTTTACTTTTATACGACTTAAATTCGAATACCATTTTTTATTCGAAACAGAAGTTCAAAATTATATTTTGGTATAAGAAGGGGAACAATTACAAGATTGCTTTCTGAGTGTGGACACACAAATATTATTATTAACCATAATTATATTACGCATTCATCACATTGTATCGATCTACACTCTCGATTCCTGAAACGCAAATGTTCACATCGTTTTGAAAAAGTGATGAAACTTACAATGCATTGTTCTCCCCGGCAGAAATTAGGTTCAACACAAACTCTCCAACAACTGAAAAGTCGATCTAGGATATGACCATGTCGATGGATACACTTTCTCGCATTGCAGACGTATAATGCGCCACAATCGTCGTCATCAAAACATTGTCCCTAAAACATTTTTTTAATACAGTAAACTGCAACGTATATAAACTTACTGATCTTGACAAGGATGAAGATGCCAAAAAGTTAAAGTTCACAAACAGCAAAACTAAAACTATCAGCGTTTTGACAAACATGGCGGTTTTCAAAGCTGCTGTAAAGGTTTCCGTTTTAGCTTTTTGTACATTTTTTGTGTGATGAATCAATTTATTGCTAACGCATTTGAATCACTCGTAATGAAACATATTTTTTATTTGAATCATTCGATAGTTTCAAGGAATAGTGATTAAATCGTATTATCAATTTGGTATGGATAGTTGAGTGCGATCAGTAGTAATTTGTGTGACGATCGGTTAGTTATTCGCTCCTGGGAGCCAGTGGGGCCTGAACTTTGGGTTCCCAATCGTACGGCGTTAACTCGCAAATGTCGGGAGGAAGTCCTTTCTGAAAGAATGGAACTTTAAATATTGATCGAAATAACAAAATGAGTCTACTACAGACCTGAAGTACACTATTCAAATGGGCGTAGTGAGGAGTGTCGCTATAAGTCAGCTTCGTGAGATGTAGTTTGAAACCAGTCATGGTAGGCGGCAAATGCATCCAGACATCTTCCAATTTCTTATTACGCTTCATGTTTCCAAGTTCGTCGAAGTCTTGGATCAGCCGCCAAGGAAGTCCGCCTTCAGCCAGCTCTGTAAGCGTGTATAACAGGCTCCAAAGATCATCGACAGGCCCGTGTTCCTTGCGTTGATGCATGTTCGGTGAGGCAAAACGGATTGTACCACGAAAGGGGCCATGTCGACGAGCCTTTCTTAGTGAACCGTCGGCATTTCTGAATCTTCGTGCCATGCCGAAGTCGACAAGGTAAATCTTGTGACGGTCAACTCCATCGAGTCCAATGCAAAAGTTTGATGGCTGAAAAACAACTTACGGTTTGATTTGAAGCAACCATCTGTTGTCGAAACCTACTTTGACGTCTCTGAAATCACGAGATTTACAAATTTTATATATTCCCGCACCTACCGATGCAACCATCCAATTTCGTGTACCACCTTCAAAGCATCCACAGCTTGAATCCCGACGCGGAGCACAGTGCCAACGGAAAGCCGACCATATTTTGTTCGTCGACGCAGTTGAGTCAAATTCTCGCCCAAGAGCTCCAACGCGATGAAATTATAGGCACCATGACGTCCACAGCTGATCAAATGCGGTACACAATGAGCCCGACGTAGTTGGGTTAGAATCCTTGCTTCGAGGTACATTCGCGGGGCTTCATCATTGTCCGGAGAAATCTTTACCGCAACTTTGAGTTGCTGTTTATCCACGATCATATTCGCCTGATAAATCTGGCCATATCCACCGGCTCCGATCATGTTTTCAATGTGATACAGGTCACGAACAATGACACCATTGGCTAACAACGGCACATCTCGAACTTGACGCCCTCCGGGTTGCGCCAACACCATGATTCTCGTCGGTACTTGATTTTGGATGAAATGGAAGTCAGAGTAAACGCCAGGTGGCCAGTTCCCAGGAGGCAATAGAGCTGTGACTAACTGAACGAGATAACATTGCCTGCAACAGCCGTTTATATTCTTTGAACTCACATGCAAATTTATCCTTCCCCCACCAAAACACCATACTATTAACACCAAAAACAAGAATGCATGTTTATTATGGTACACATATCAGTTCCAAACGACGATGAATCCCATATGCATATATCAGTACTTCACAAGGGATAAAAACATGTAAGATGAGTAAAAAATGAGTATAAAAAGCGAAAAGCATTGTCCCTTACAGACCCGTAGTTGTAAACCGATCAGTTTCGAGAAGACGCTTTAATCTCACTGATGCGCTTCTTGTAGAAGTCAATCTGCTTACTGTGGATAGGCGTCACGTTAGGAGGAAGCTGGCGTTGACCGGATCCACGCACCGGCGTCGAAGAGGCAACTTTTCCAAGGCTAGAAGTTTGGTTCGGCATCGAAAAAGGCAGAGTAATGTTGAGATGTCCCTCCGTATGTTTATGGTTGGGACCATTGATTGATGTTGGCGTATGACCCGCTTCCGCCAAAACGTCAATGTAGAGCTCATGGAAGGATTTCGGGGCACCTTTCTTCAAATGCTCACGGAACTTGTCAAAGTAGTAGAGGATGGTAGACTTCGAAGGGCAAGTCGACAAAAGACTTTCGTATTCTGATTGTTCTTCAGGATGATTCTGCATGTGGAAATATAATTCAGAAAGGGTCTGAAAAGGGCATTTTGAAACAGTTCGGTTAAAGTAAACCAAAACTAACGCTATCATTCACAGTATTTTGCATCAGATCAAAAATTTCCTTGAGCGACCGCTTCTTTGCTGTGGGTTCTGCGTTCAGAACTTTGTACTTCTGAATACACTGTTGCGAGTACGGCCACAGTTCACTACGCTGATTGATCAAGGAAAGGTAGGCTTCCAAATCATTGCCCATGACACCAAGAAGGCGTTGAAAGACGAGACGAATAGAATCACCCACACGTTCTGTCAGATTGTTGGTGGATTTTGGGAAGCGCATCGCAAAGGCACTAACCGTAATCAGAAAACTATCAGCTTGCAGTGCGCAGTATCCATCAGCATCGAGCATACTTTCCGATAGCTTGAAGACGCACTTGAGAAGAAGCTCGATCAACTTTGCCGGAGCACCAGTGTCCAAATATTCTTCAAGAAGAGCCCAACAGACAGCGATGGACTGGTTAATGTCAGCGGTCTCACACAGCTTCACGGTTATCACATTGACGGAGCGGGACATGCTTGTAGCATCGTCGACCAAGCTGGAACGCTCATCGGTCAAGTAGCGCAGCAATTCACTTAGCAGAAGTTTGAGCGTGGCATTGCTAACTTGCTTCAAAGCTGGTTTCTGGTGAACAAACTAAAACGAACACAATTGGAACTTGAAAAGTGACAAAAAATGACTTACGAAAGTACCAAGATTACAAAGATGCTTCAAAAGTTGCTGGGTGTCTTCACCAGACGCACGATCTGCCAAATGCACGGTTCGAATGACCGAGAACTGCACCGCGATCGTTTTGGCAATGACTTCGGCTTTATTGATCAAATAGCTCAGGTAGCTGGGCTGATCACGGAATAGGTAGATGAGTTCTTTGAGGGCAGGAATAACTTCCCGGGGATCATCACTGCCCATGAGCGCCAGACTCTTGTCGATACAGTCGGCCATGACGTCGCCACTGAACCCGCCTCCAGACGAACTGGTGTTATTTGTGGCAGCGCTTGACTTGGTGCTGTCGGAACCGGATCGCGTCATGACAGTGATATGATCAGCTTGAAGAACCGGTGGAATCTAAACATGTCTTTTTATCAATCGTTATAACTTCGATATTGATCGATTCTAACTTACATCAATGGTTCGCAACACACTAGCAAACGAAGGCACAAAGCGCGGAGGCAGCGACGGCAAAGGCTCGAAGAATTTGGGATCAATCGCGAAATGTGAACGCAATGGCACATTGTTCGGAATAGCTCGTCTTGTCGGCAAGGCAAAGGTTGTGTTAGCAGGATTCTCGTTTTCGGTTCCAAGCGTGATAGTTTCATTGCCGTTGAAAACATCGCCCCGACGGCTCGTGCTGCGGGAACGACCACTCAGTTTAGGCGTATCCTCAAGCATATCGCCATTAGTCTGATTCGGTGAGGGATTATCACTTCGGGCAGTAAGAGGCGTAAGACGAAGTTCCTCATTGACCGGTGCTGCTTCACGACCCATACGTTTGATGCGTTCATCAAGCATAGCTTTCTCCTTGGCAGGAAGAGTTCCAATCATAGAGTATACGCGATCACCAATCTTCCGCCAAACAGCAACGATACAGTTAAGCGCATTTGAACGAGCAGTACTATCACGTTCAGCGATGCACGCAGCGATGGGTTTCAGGGCTTGCTGAAAGCATAGCATGTTAAACGGATCAAATTACAGACGAAGATTACTTACAGAAGGGTTAGAGCATATAGTAATGCCAAAAATATCAAGGAAATGTTCACAAAGAGCCAGACATTCGGCCTTCTGACGAGAATTCTTCGTGTTCAACGCGTCAATCAACAAAGGGAAAATTTTGTCAGGACCACTGATGACCGTCGTTTGACTGACGACACGGCGACAAAGCGTACGGACGACTTCTTTAGTGTCACCAATCTTCAGCATAACATACGGGATGAAAGCAGCAATATCAGAGTCGTTCATCTTGTACAACTCCTGTTCCATGCTGATCAACAACTCGAGAAGGAACTCGAGAGTCTTGTTAAGGCTCTGAGGATTGGTGTCAAAGAATCGAAGAGTGGCCCAGCGCAGCAAAAGATCGTAGCTCAAAAGGACGGCAGGATCAGTGCTGAGTTGCTGAAATAAATGCCGTTGAAAACAAGATTAGCACGCATGATTCGCAATTACCTTTTGAATCATTTCCAAAGCTTTAATGTGCTGTTTGAAGTCTTTGGAAAACAGGAGAGTGACGAGTTCTGGCTTCGCAACGGCCGAAAACTGGTTCATCAGTTGCGTGATATGCTCATCATCGGGTTGTTTGAAGTTCCATCGAAGCGTCTTGAGAGTTCTTTCTTCCTTCATACGAAGCGCACGATTCGAGCTGGCGGAAAGAACACCTTCTGGTGCTTTCGGTTCTTCGGGAACCACCGGAGACGGGGCACGAGACGTTCGACGTTTCGGCTTTTCGTCACTCTTCGCCATCGGTTTCAGTGGCTGAAAAAGAATAATTAGACAGAAATTAAAACACAAGGGAAGGGATAGACAGATTTACAACATTAAACCCGGGGTAGACCTTACAAACCTCTTCTTCTTCATCATCATCGACAACTTCGGGCTGCTTCGGTGGTGGTTTGACTATTTTTGGCGCATTTTTGGGAGCTTCCGGCTGAAAATGACAAACACGACTACTAAGTACGTACGATACAAAGACGTGCAGACACGGACTTGAGTTAACAGTTAGCGATGGCGTGTTAGAAGTTAGCATTGGAAGTGCTGGTTGATAGTGGCGGTTAAGTTGTAGTTGAAGAAGTTACGGGGCAACACATAAGTTAAGATGTCAGTCGGACACTAACATAAAAGTGAGTGAAGTGCAGATACAAACACGTTACACAAAAGTTATATGTGAAAAGTGACAAAATAATTACCGCAGATTTGTGGATGCTTTGAACCATTTCACTGACGACCTCGACGCCACTCTCTTGGATCGCTTGGTTATAGAATTTGTCAATTTGCGCCATCTTGGTCTTGTCCCCAGCGACATCGCCCAGCATGGTCATGGCGTTAGTCTTGCCAATGGCTTTCATAATGGCGCCAAGGGCAGAAAAGGCAGCTTCACGGGCTTCTGGATCGGATTCGGCAGTGCACTTCGCAATCAACGGCGTTAGGATCTTCACATTCTTTTTTGGAGCAGTCTGCGCATTTAGCCCTTTGAAAACGCGGTAGAGAAAGAGGTTCGTCTGGATCTTGACATTCGGATTCGGCTTGCCTAGGGCAGCAGCAATGTCGTCACACAGGACGTCCAAGTTCTGAAACATGACAATCAGCAACATTCAAAAAACAAGAAAATAAGTTAATTACCGAAGTGGCATAGATAGCATCAATTGTGTTGACAAGAGGATCACGAAGGATAACCTTTTTTTCCTTAAACTTGTCGAAAATCACCGGCGAAACAGTCGTAACGTGAGGAGCGAACTTCTGACGCAATCCCTTAGCCAATTGAGTGATACATTTCGCCGCGACGGCAGCGACGTTAATGTTGGAATCCTTGCCGAGAATACGAGCCAGAGTTTCGACAATTTCATGGTACGAAGCCTTAGGGTCCAGGCGCGGATTGTCGACCGCCAATGCCAGCAGAGAATCAAGGGCCTCTTTTCGCTCCAACCACTTCTTGCTTGCAATATTTTCGTTGAAGTTTTCCGGGAGCTTGGCCAAAATGTCGACAGGATCAAGAAACTCCCAAGGATCCGGTTCAGTCGCGGTAGATGTAGCCGAAGCAGAAGAGGCTGTCGGAGCAGCCGATGTTTCTGCAACATTCGTACTCGATGTGGCAGGAGCAGCAGCCGCTGGTGGTGCAGAAGCTGCTGCCAATGCATCAAACTCAGCTTGAGCTTTCTCCTTTCCCTCTTTGACCTGTAAACAATGTCAATATAACTTGTTTCAGTAAGTAAAAGACCATACCTTCGCCATCTTCAGTGAATCACCAGAAAGCGGACCAATCAGGGTTCCCAAGATCTGATCACCCGTTAATCTTCCAATACCACCGAGAGCCAGAAGCGCTGCATCACGGACATCCTTATCACTGTCCTCGGCATGTTTCACCAAGTGTGGAACAACAGTTTTGACAAACTTTTTGGGATGATTTGCTGTTGTGAAACGCACTAGTTGACGGAAGATAAAGTTATCAAGTTGCTGCTTGATGCTTGGATTGGGCTTGGTCATAGCAGTGGCAAGATCATCGGCAATGATTTCAAGGTTCACCTAAAAGTAGCAATCGAAGTTGTTCAAACAATATATAAAATAATTGAATGAAACATACCGTTTTGCCAAATGCATCAACGCATTCACACAATGGATCCCTCAGCTGGGGCTTCTTCTCCTTGAACTTTTCAAACAAGGCCGGATAGATCGAAGGAGCATGGGGAGCAAACTTGGTTCTGAGACCATTAGCAATAGCGGTAAGAAGTTTAGCAGCGAGGGCTTGGTTGTTAATGTTTGCATCTTTTTCAATGACCTGGAACACGTCTCAATTAACTTTTTAATATAACTCAAACACAGATCAACTTTATATATATATTTCAACCTTCATAATTCGTAAAACAAAAGTGACTCACTTGCTTCAACTGTGTCAGCAATGTGTCATAGCTGGCCTTGACCGCTAGCTTCGGGTGCTCGGTGATCTTATCAAGCACGCCTTGAAGGGCGTCACGGCGGTCGGTCCACTTTTTAGATGCGAGACTCTCTTCGAAATCATCCGGCAAATTGGCGGTAATGTCGTATTCGTCGAGAAAGTCGAAAGCATCAGCCATTGTCGACGCCTGCAACATACAAGAAACGTGAATAAAAATAAAGTCGGGAATCGATGAGTCGTCTCGACCAAAAGCGCGCAAATTTACGAAAAGACGAAAGCAACGAAAATAGGGGGTCCCGAAGCCATCCGACCAGCCACATCCCACCAAGGACATAGCAAGGACCGAAAAAAAAACAACAAGGGGAAGCATTTGAAAGAAGCTCAATAGGCGCCAAGTCTTGGGATGGTTGCCACTGGCTATTGTTGTCCAACTGTTCAAAGGGAAAGTCGTTCACGACTGGCTGAGAAGTGCATTAAATGCATGAAGACATGACAAACACGTAGCTAGGCGGACAAATGACCGAGAGGTACAGATGGGTCCAGCGGATACGACGGAATCAGAATATAGCCGCAGGGGAATGCGACAAGAGGGTAACATTGCGTGGTTGGGTACTAGTATGAAAAAAAGGAGGGAGAAACCAGCGATGACTGCAGGCGTTGGCTGGTTGTGCGCGCCAAAAGGACGTGACGGGCGACCCTTCTTTTCTCGCTGGGAGGTCGCAGTGCGCACGCTCTCGACAAAGACTAAATTTAGTTAAAATGAAAATAATATTTTGATCTTGAATTCCCGAATTATGTTTAGCCCTTTGAGAGTTTTCACGAGTTTTATGCAAAATATGGATAGTATCTTACTTTGATGCATCGAATTATTCGCAAATTTCATTATTCAATTAAGTTTGGGAATCTGATTCTGACCTGCACATCTGACGTTGTTTTCACACTGAACACACCCAAAAAGATAAATTTCGAATCCTGGTCTGTTCAACTCAGTTTTGTTAAGTCGTCAAAAAGTTCACCGTAGCCACATATGAGACCACAATACAATGTACAACTTCGATTAACCTGAACTAATCTCGTAGCCTTTCATGACCTTGCATGAGTAATCCTCATCGATTGTTTTTGCGTAATGCAATGCCTTTAATCTCGATCTCGATTTCAATCCGTTTTTGCTGTCCAAGTTTAGCGATATTGAACACTGATGGCGACCCGAATCAACTCCTTTCTAGTTTCCATATTCTACTTATCACTTATTTGTGGAACCGTTTTCTATTTCATCGACTTTAACACTAAAAGTATCGGTGTTTCAACGTACAATAAAGCTGCAACACTTTCATCAACCTTGTTAAATTTGTATAAAAAGCAAGAATTAGAACGACTTCGTAGCTGGAAACAACTTACTAATAGTAGCTTCATTGCTTCTCATAATGAAGATGTAAAATTACATTTGTAATAATAATGTAATAACATGTTTTTAGCAGCTTCCAAAACAGAGTGCATTTGGAACTGACTTTTCAAACCCTAAATGGCCACGAACGATTTGTACCGGTACGGATGCGAAACGATGCGGCGAGAAGTTTAAACATGTAGAAACACGATACCGGGTATAGTTTTTTCTTGCATCATTTCAATATACTCCATTTTGAATAGTGACTGGTTTTGACTATAATCGCAATGCAGATAGGTTTTCATTGCTACGATTTAAGATTTAAGGTATCACAAAGATATAATACTGTGTCGTGTATCATTCAAAAAAACATGTCAACAATGCTCCAGGCGGTTATGTGTTATTTGTTTGATGAATCCAAGTTTTTGGAATCCGGAAGAACGTTGAATTTGGAGGCACATGAAGGGCGGTATGGCATCTAATAGGCGTAACATTCTTTAAATATCCAAAATTTCAGATTCTGTTTACACAAAAATGAATTCAGCACGTTGCGAAGTATTGCCAAAAAGTTCAATGTTACATTAGATAATCTTAAAAAATGGAAATATTTGACTATTGTGAGGGATCCCGTGGATCGGTTTCTATCCGGATATGTCGACAAGTGTATTCGGTAAGCCAGGCTATTCTATTTGTGAAAAGCGAATAATAAAAACACCCTTTTCAGAAAAACACGAACTGAAACGTATTGCAACGGCTGTCGGTCAAACCTCACCTGTTTTGTCCTGACCGAATATGATCGCATCATGAATAGTTCGTATGGGCATAAAGTTACGACAACCTTTGAGGACAAGCATTTCTTTCCGCAAAACTGGTCAGTTCGCTGGGCCCTCGCAAAGTGTCCATTTCGGCCTGTAGACCCGGGGGGAGGCTTTCGATACATCCATGCACTTACTCCCGAATATACCTTTGCAGGCGGTGTAGCTTTCGCTCCGAACTTGAGCGCTACCAACTCATTCGTTATTCGAACAACCCGGCTCACACAAACAACTTCCTGGATAACCTAGTGGCCACACTTCGCCATTCCGGAGTGCCGGAGCCCTCGTTGGCTTACATCACACAACAATTGACCAGTGGTCGAACGGTTCACGTTACAGCGGATTCGGAAGCGCGTGCATTCTATGAAAAACGCTTGATGTCGAGTCCTTTTTTACTTGAGTACGTCTTTCGCATGTATTATTGGGATTACCGTTTATTTGGCTTTAAACTTCCTACTGTCGTGAGTCGTGATTTGGGGGAATAAAAATCCTCCTCATTTGGTTTAAGTGGCTTACAATAATTGACATGTGTGAAATAGAAGCATCCATCGCGTTTCGGTAGTTGTGTAATCGTGCCGCGATCGCGGTACGGTTCAAAGGATATGCCTCAACGCACCGCCTGCGCAACCCATCATCGGGTTCATGTCGGAACGGACAAGTGTAAGACGATATGTTGCTCGGGGGCGACTGATGATGTCCATGGACAGGGGAAGGCCTGAAGGCACGCGTATCGTTGAACGCCGATACTGTTCACATACCCTTTGGCCGTTTCGGTTCGTCTTTTTACGCAACTCATGCGCAGTCGCCAGCCGCCAGGCTCGAGTGGACATGATGGAACGCTGCCCATTGCCCCGAGCATGCGTCGCGTGCAATGATCCGAAAGTGATACCTGTTTTGGGCGAATAAAATAAAGTTTTCGAGAGAGAGAGCGACTGAGCGACGTATGTACAGGTCGTCTTGAACGCATGGGCGCGCCATGATTACTCGAATGCATTTCTATAATATTTATTATACCCCCCTTTACTGCAGGACCTCTCAAGGGTATCCCTTCAGGGCAGACATGCAAGACTGACTAGGATTTCACGGAGGTCGCCGGCCGGATCCCATCTCATGCAGGTGGCTCCAGTCGTCCAGCTTGACCGGTTGTTCTGTTTTTCACTGGTTCTTCGCGCTTTTACCTCTCAAAAGCAGTCACCGACTGTCGTTTTCGGCTTTGGGACGAGGAAAGGTGCCACCTTTCCGGAAGCCCACAAAATCCACCGTTGCGCAGCGACCGTCCGACCTCGGGGCTCGGTAGCCGGTTATTAGTTTTCCCGAAATTATTAGCCCTCCCAGGCACCCACACCCATTCAATGGTAATGGTTTTCGAAGCTGTTTTGCCGGTTTCGCCTTCCAGCTCCTTTCACCGATTTCAAGTCGCTTTCTATGTAACCAATTCGGAATTGCCAATGTCTCTCCTAAACTTTGTGGATTTCAATTGTTTATTCTGTATAAACATCTTTGCTACGGGCTTCCAGCTGCGCTTTGCCGGATCGCTTTTTGAGCTTGCGCAGCTATCCATCCATTCAAACAGCTTGACGGCCAGCGGCACCAACTGGACAGCCGCCGCCAAAGGCGAAGGCAATCCAAGTTGGTTGTCAGTAACAAGTTGTCAACTTGACTCTGCTCATACTTAGATTTCGATTTACGCGCAAGACGGTTCGCTTTGGTTCGGTTCAAGTTTGACATGCCACTGTGCCATCCATCCAATGTACGCTATTATTGACAGTCGACAAAGTTATGTGCTGTTCTTTTTTCCTCGATTTGACCCTGAGTGTCCGTGACAACTACCGATCGGCCGTAACCCCTCCCGGTAGTCAATAGAATGCATGTGATTCCACCATATTGTTTGTGGACCGAGCCTTGGATTTCGTTAATTTGCCTTGGCAAGGCCGTGTATTTGAACTCAGTTAGTAAGTTAAAGAACAAGCGATTCATTCATTGCTTCTTTTGACACAAACTATTCCCCTATAGGTGCCCTTTTTTTGCAGACGCGATCGGATGCACTAATCTTATTTTTGGTGTGATCGTGGGGGACCTATCGTTTGTTGACCATTTTATTGTTTCTGATGCCGCAAATCAGTATTTGCACAACGCTAGGGGTGCAAATCGAGTAAAGAAAAGCGCGTTAGAGGTACTATTGTTTGATGCGATACATCGATGAGGATCATGTCCAGCTCTTTTTCGGCGCATCTTTTGTTCCAACAAATGAGGAAACAAAGAAAAAAAACCATACGTGCCATCGGTAGTGGTGGCCGCCGGCCATATAGCTGCGCAATGCGTCAAAGCACTTCACTCCTTCTTTGCGCACAAGCCGTTCCGGTAGATTCCAAAAAGCTTGGATTTCACTCGTGCAAACATTGCTGCGAGCCTCTTGCTTTCGGCACCGATATACAGTGCAAACAAATTAGTACTCTGAGTCTCATTCGTCGAGGTGGGGGTTGTGTCCGATTGGATCTCGTATTGCTACAGGTTGAAACGCATTGATCATTGCACCGTTTATTTCCTTTCCCCCAATTCAGTTTGGTCCATTCCGTTTTGTCGCAATTGCAACTGACCATTCATTCTTTTCCCGCAAGAATAACACATCAACCCGGCTTTTACCTGTGTTCTATGGTACATGGCAATTACTCACTTCTACCATTGTTTTTATTTATACCATTTAACCTGGGCTGTCATTTTTTTCTCTTCATGACCTGCATGTCCTCTTCACACCCGCCGACCGCTCATTTTCAATGTCGAGATTGCTGGATGAAAGAGTCATCGACATCCGGCTTTTGTTTTGGCTTCTCGCTCTCCTTTTTCGCGGCTGCCACCAAGGACCAACCAGTTTGGCATGCGTGTTTCGCCGGCAACCTGGCCGGCGCGGCGCCGATTTCCGGTGCGCAAGGGCACCGGTACCTTAATTACCGAAATTAGTTTGACACTCTTTGCTGTCGTTTGTCGCTCCGACGTTTGTTTCTACGACCACCTGGTGCATGTCTACAATAGGTACATGCATGAATGAAGGTTGTATGCTTCTTTTTTCAACTTACCATGTTAGGATGAGCAACTGGCTCCTCTCTTTCCGCCCTTCCACGTTCACTTCTGACTTTTCTTTTCTAAATCTAAAAAGTTTCGCAAACATCCGGTTTCAACTTACCACTGTTTTTCTTCAAAGGTATTTTAAACCCTTAGCCTTCTATTCATTCATTCCATCTAAGGGTCGTTAACATTCCATTTGCACGTTGTACCATCCATCATCCGAAGGAAAGTACATTTCGTATGTGTGTTGGTTGAAACGATTGTTGTCAACGCTTTAGCGTAGATTTGCCTAGGCTCGCGAGCGACTTCTCGTTTGTACTACTTCGTTAGTCTTGGTCAGCGGTCCTCCACTCATCAAGCACGTTCCGTGAGGCCGAACTTGGTCGTCGTCGTTGTCGCCAAGCTTCTTCGAGATTAAGCGGCTACGCGGTTGACCTGCGCGGCTGGCGTGTCTCGACGGAGGTCCTCTCTTGGTTTTGAACGTTGCCTCCTTTGCGTTGACCTGGTCACCACCTTCGCGCAGCTTTTCGTAAACTCAATTTGCTTTTCTGACCAGTTTCGGTCAACTGCAGTTTTTCGGGCTGACTTTAGCTCTTCTTTTGTTCATTAGTTAACTTACCTTTGTTCTCTTAGCGGATCATCAATTCCATCTTTGAAATCCGTAGAACTCCCCCAGGATAATTATGGTTTTCCCCACCATTGTACAGTACGACTTTTATTACGGTAACAACCTCATTAATGTGCGCACTATCCCACGCAAACCCATTGGAACATCATTCACAACTTTTTTTTATGATTCTCATAAGCCCTACTCTGCTACAACTCGTCTGATTCCCATCGTTAATGACACCCACAAAATCCATGCAGCTTCGCCCTGGTCAGTGTGAGGGAAGGAACGAAAGCATCTTCCGCAGGTGCCCTTGTTAAAATTTTTGTCTCCGCCTTTTTGAGTACGCAAAATTGGCGCAAACCCGGTCATCAATGTGTGTCTTTTGCATAATTAATTTCGGACATGCTCCCTCACCGTGACTACTGGGCTGGCGCTGTTCCCCCTCATCGGCTGCCTGCGCAGCCACCAGCAGCAAAAGCCCCTCAGGTAAGGGTGGACCAATTGGTCAGACGTGTAAGACCTGTCGACCCGCCGGGGGCAGCCCACTCTCGGAGTGCTGTCGATCACGTCGTGAGTGTGTCATTGAGCCCTGTACGAATTCGAAATTTAGGAAATAATAATAGTCCGAGGAGGGTATGCGGACTTGACTCCGATATGCGTCGATTCGACAAGTACCGGAAGGGGATGAAATGAGCAACTTCAAATTTTTCAACGAATGAGATTTGTTCCGTCAATCTATAGGTACCCTTTTTTATCCATCGTCTTTTCCGACGACTTTTCCGCTATCCGAACTTTTCATTCCTTATACTTGTGTTTGTAAACTAACATTAGTCGCGGAAACTTACTAACACTTGGCACAGGTTTCAATCATATTTGCGGAATGACTACAATGACGCTTCCGCTTCTCTTCATGGAACCCTTTTACACATCTTGCGCGGTGGTATATCTCGTCTTCAAAGTCCAAGTCGAACCGGTTCCAGTCCTAGGGGGGCCTCATCTGTAGTGTCCATTTCATATGGTAAGAGGTGTTTTGACACATTGCCGCAATTCGACACCTTCTTTCCACGGGAGGAAGAAGCGTTTGAAGATCTTTCGGATGTCCAGTCAGCCCTTGACCGCCGTCAATCTTGTTTGCAGCTTCTCACCCCATGTAGCTAGCTGCCTTCGCTTGCTTCTGTACCTCGGAGCGCCCCTGGACCCTGGACTCAAGCGACGCAAAATTTATTTGTTTCGCGCATTTGAATGTTTACCATTGTTTTCCATGGCTAATTTGGCTCGGTTTGACAAGTCAAGAGCACTTTTATTCGAGACTATAGCCTTTGCTCCCTTCCCCCGTTTATTTCTTCCATACTACTCGTTGTGCTGTCATGATCCCTTCGAGCTCTGCGCTAATCGACCCCACTTGAAGCGTCAACGCTGGGGGTTCCCGAGTTGTCTTCAGCTTCCGGGAGCAGTACCAAATTTGTCAGCACTGTTTGAGGCGCGAAATGAAAGAAGCGAACGCAGGGCCGCTGTTTCCTTGTCACTTTGCTTGACACATTGTTCGGAGTCAGTTTCCTCTCCAGAATAGTTGATTTATCTCTCCCGGGCGCTTCACAACCAAATGGCCTTCGAAAAAAAAAATTGCCAAAATGACCCCCGCTTGCGCCGGTAGCGATTCCTCACCGTAACTTTGAGTCGGTTCATTGTCGAATGTACCTCTCAATGGGATTCTGTCTCCGTATTGACCACCTGCATGTGTATACCTGCTGCCTACTATAATGCCATTGTGCAATGTCCTATTTTGCATATTTTCTCATGCGCTGCCTGCAGCAGTATTTTTTGCTTGGCGCATTTTTTGATTTTTTTGATTTTATTGGCTATTCGCAGCCGATTCCATTCTTTGTACTCGCGAATGGCCTTCTTAGCCGGTTTTGCGGCGATCTGAATCATACCCAAAGTAAGAAGCACATTGTCTTCTTGTTCGAAAAAGTTGAATTGGTCGTCGCTGGCTATTGTTTCTTACGTAATGCATGCATGTGGGAGGTTTAATCGGTCGCCGCCAGCCTCCAGGTACTGTTCTCATGCCCTTCACACATTACACACCGGCGTGGCGCCGTTTGGCGGCGCCATTATTGCCGATATTTAGCACTTTCATGCCGTGATTAACACTCACTTTATGACGGCAGCGGCGACCGCGCGCGGTGGGCTACTTTGATGCCATTACCGGCAATGCCCTCCCAACATATAGCTACACTAATGTTTGCTGTCTAATTGCCGACAAAACACCCTTTCGTCTTATCAAGCTTGACCTCTGGGGACCAGGTCACTGCTGTGCGGCATGTGCTTTCGGTACGTTTGCTTGTACATGGAGAACAAGCCCCGCAAGAATTGCATGTCGTTTGAGTTTTAGCTTGTCCACACATTACAGAGATGCTTTTTGTTTTTTCGGGAGGTCTTTAGTCGGCGCTTTTTTTGTGGATGGGGGCTATCTCTTCCTGGCCATCAGTTAACCGCTCCTCATTCACTCGGTTCGTTGTCCTCGAGGCAGCCGCGCACGCGTCGACCCTCATCGAGGGAAGGATCCCAGGGGCTCTAGGGGGGGACCTACAGGGGTGTCTAGGGCGGAGCCACTGACCACTACCGCAGGACGTCGACGACAATGTGGTGGTGGTGGTCGAAGGAGCTTGCTACTTGCCTGCTCGTTTTCGGATTGGAAGTCCAACGGCCTCCTCCTCCTACCAGGCAACCCCTCTATTAGAGTCTTTCCTCCCACCTCCTCCTCCTTCGCCTTTGAATCCATATGGACAGAAGTCCGAAAGCTAGTTGACCAACATTCAACATTGAAAGATTGTAAAACATGTGGTTTGTTGCGCCAACAACCTCCGTCGAATTGTCTTTATGGCGCATGCTCATTGTTGCCAGTTTAACAGCTTCTAATGACGGGTTTCAAACTGTCCTCGGGAGTCTTTTCACCGAGTCGAGAACCATGTACAGTTCCTTTGTTTTTCATTCTAACACCTGTAAACGCGCTTTTCTGCCTTCCGAGCGGGAGTGTCGATTATCGAAGTTGGATCAGTGTTGCGCCTTTCGAGGTTATCTCCACCTATCATCACCAACGGCAGCAGTGTTACGACGACGACACATGTCTGAGTCTTTAGCGTGTGCTAACTCTCCGACGATTGTTGCTACGGTTATTATCCGCCTTGTTTGATTTGACAATCGTTGTATTTCGTCGCGAAACACGCGTACTTTGCAAAGATACGACCATTTTGATGCATCTTTGCATTGCATTCCTTTCATTATTACAGGTTTCAACACCTACCGGACACTTCCACGACAAGTCCGGCCAACATTCCATCCCTTTCGACGCCATCCGCTGGCAGGCAGTTTTCACAGATTGCAGCTGTGCCGGTCACCATGATCAGGCCCAATGTGCGGATATTGCCGCTCTTGGCCCTTATCGCGGTCGCATTTGGCGTTGCCTCGAGTAAGTTATGATGTCAAATAACCCATCCATGTTTCCTACGTACCCCCACTTACGATTCACCATTTCACTTTTCGTTACCTTCTCAACATTTGCATTCCGTTCGTTGCGTTTGTCAGCATACAATATGTGTGAACACTTACTTCATTTTCACCTTTTGCCCCCGGGGGCCTCTCGACCGGGCTTCAAAAATTTGAGTTACTCGCAGTCGCGCAACGATCGCTCTGGACAATAAGGATTAGTGAGGAGCAGTGTCGCCCCTTCGAGACTGTCCCCTATTTACGGGAGAGAAAAAAAATCGAAAATGGCAATATGTCAAGAGAGTGCTTAGCGCAATGTTGACAACTACTTTGGGCTATTAAGTTCTCTGTTTTTGCACATCTAATTCACACGATGATAGCCTTTCCACATCCTGCAATACAAAATCCACGTCAGAGAGGAGTACAAAGTAGCAAACAGTTTTGAGATTAAGCAAAATAAGATCCCTGGGAAACTGGACAATCGGACAAAAAGTTTGGTCCTGCAAGTGACCATTTGGTCTACAGTTATCCAATTGCGTTTTGAGTTTCTTTTTTTGTGGCTATAGCGATCTAAACTTTTGGGGGGTTTAGCTTTCATTGAAGGACAATAAAACCTCTTTATAGTGGTTCTACAATGTATTCTGAAGAAAAACTTGAAGCCTTGGCCGGTTTTCCTTGCATTTCAAAAATGGAACCAAACCGATTATGCAAATTTTATGAATGTCTTGTTTCTGACTGACATGTGCCGTACAAAACGGTTAGCAGGATCTCTGACAGCGAGCGTTGAAAACTCATATGCATGCACATTTCAAGTTTAGCTTTAATTGCACTTCCATTAATCATTCCATGATTGCCATAAGCAAACAATTTGAAATGTAATTTGATTTTTTTGCAGGTGAACACGCTTTTGCGACGGAACCGAGTGTTCAACCCTATTATGTCCGCGAAAACGAACCTGGACCTATTTTGAATTGTATGTTTTCCGAAACCTATCGCAACCGCGATCGTTACGAACCTGAATGGACTCGCGTCGTCGCCGGAACTCCAAAGTATGCAGTCATTTTTTATTCATTAATAATTTAGCCCCCAAATCGTAAAGCCCAATCTGACCTTACAATTGTAATTGCAGATTACTCACCCGTGACAGCACCGTTTTCCTCAAAAATGATTACTCTCTCTTCGAGGATGCTGCTACTGGCGAATACAATCTTCAAATTAAGATTGTCAACTTTGAGCGCGACAATGGACAGTTTTTCTGTAGCTTATTGGACCGTGAAACAGGTGATCAAATCCTGAGCACACCTGCCAAGGTTATGGTTGTTGGTAAGTTTTTTTTTTGCCTTCTAACCTTTATTTTTTTGTTTTATCGTTTGCGGGGCGCATGTGTTATCGCCAGATTGGTTTTGCCATTCATGTGTTTTCATTGTCGTTGGTCATTGTTTTAGTGTTTTTCACGGCCCTTGTTCTCTTTGACCCGATAGTTGTGTAACTTTGGGAATCATAGAATCGCGAACTTTTCCATGCGCAACGTTTGTTTTTTTCGATTACTCACAAAAACGCAAATCACGCAGAATTACCTCTCTAAGCTGTCACGCAGCATCTTCTCATTAGGTCTTTAGTATTGTTGTTTGATTGTTTGCAATCCTGTTAGCTTTTTTTACGAAGGTCGACACGACGATCAGCCTAAATGAGTGTGGTCCCTTCCCGGTAATAACCATCAACTACTTGACTGAAGTGGCTGTCGTTACCCCCCTGAGCGATGTAAGCGGCTTGTAACAGCGTCCGTTGCTTCACGTTACTGCCTGTT
Source organism: Panagrellus sp. LJ2285 (assembly GCA_024447235.1). Lineage (NCBI taxonomy): Eukaryota > Metazoa > Nematoda > Chromadorea > Rhabditida > Panagrolaimidae > Panagrellus > Panagrellus sp. LJ2285. The sequence goes on from JAMRYB010000017.1 coordinate 379,170, forward strand.
AGATCCCATCGACAATTGTAGTTCTTTTCGTACTTTTGACGATTGCGCTATTCCCTTCCGAACACGGTTGTCGTCGTCGGCGATCTGCACTTGTTTGTAGTATGTGAAAAGTGAATTAGCTTCTGTTACACCAACTTGAAGACAGCCTAGGCTTGTCCTCGCTCGTCATCGTTCATACTGGCCGCCGCCATCACAAGGAGTGCAGACAACAATGTGAGGAATCAGGTGTGGAGGCGCCTCCGATTCCGTCCATCGTCACGGTCATTTGGAGCAATGATTTTTTTGTGGGGCTTAATGAGGTGGTCAGTCAGTGGGAGCGAAGCAGCGCAGTAACGATGCTCATCATTATTGTCATTGTCCTTGGTGACGATTAACCGCAGATATCGTTTTTTTATGACAGGCTTCGAGATCATTGCAAGCAAATGTGGTAGTCAAGGAGGACGATTGTGATGGCTGTGATTTTTTTCGACCTGCGCAATATGCGCGGATAGAACACAGTACATGAGGGGAACGAAATAGGTACCCCCAACAGGATCCAAGAAACAAGCACTCACTGAAGCGTGGATAAATCTGGTCACAGTGAACGTCATTGTTCACACATCGGTATAACAATACCGTCAACTATACCTGGGTCAGACGGTTTTGTATTCTAACTTATAGAAGTAACCTGCAAAGGTGTAGCTCGAGCATTCTTTGCATGAATTCACTCACATTACGAGATATCGTGTTGGCTTCGGTCAACTCAACCAAGTCAAACGCATTGTGGTAGAAGTCAATTAACGAAATCCATAAGACAACCAACCGTAACCCCATTAAGTGCCTAGATGAAAGGAAGAAAAGCTCTTTGACCGGTTGCATCCGTTACGGATATCTTTTTCGACACAGAGGACTTCTAAGCCAAAAACTTCTAGTTTTTTGGCGTAAAAAAGTTTGCATAGATATAGTGCATTAGAATGAACCCCCTAGGAGCGATTATCCGCTACTTGCATGTCGCATAGATACATAGATGGGGGATACTTTGACATTCACAGCGGGTTCACTTTTTTGAAATGCAACCGAAAAAGGAGCCGTCAAACCCGTAGCCTTGCCTTAGGGACGTACCAACCAAACATGAAGTTTTTACTGTTGCACTTGAAAACGATTAAGAATGTCTTTATCTTTTTAAACGGCAAAAAAGGAATTCCTCCGGGAGAAACAACTGCCCTCCTCTTGACGCGTGTCTCTCAGATTCATCACGCCTGCCAGCCGCCAGGAAAAAAAAGAGTTCATCAATCGTTTCTCCGATGATTTTAGCATAAATCTTGTCAGCGCGGTCAACAAAAACTTTCTTGTGACATTGTGAAATTAGCTGGGAGCACTCATTGGTGGCCCTCATTGACCGATGGCAGCTGATTGATGGCGATGTAAGGATCGCTTGAAGACGCCTGTTTTACAAACTCTGACGACAAACTTTTCCCTCGCAAAGATGCCACCAGTTGTTCTTATGTTCGCTGTTTGTTTGCGGGACCGTTTTCTTTTGATAGGTACCGCGGAGAGAAGATTGCTGTCGTAATTGATGACCACCAAGAGGTCCGAGGGGGCCTTTCCGAGGGCACGAGCTTCGAAAGAGAAAGTGGCACATCCGTGAGGGAAGGGATAAGCTGCGCAAGTCGGTCATAAAAAGAACCGCTGGCAGGTTTGTATGGCATTCGGATTAAAGGAGGAACATGTGAAGCAGGAGCAAATATTTGATTTCCGCTTTCTTTGACCAAAAGTAAACTCACAACACATCGAGTGACCACACGAAACACATTTGCATTTACAGGGATGAATAATGTAGCAAATCTGTTGTATTTTTTCTATCTGTTGCTTTCGTTTTTGACCCGTTTAGCATGCGCATCCATCCGTCGTCAACAATAGTAGGGTAGGATTTCGCATCGGATTAGGATAACGACCGAATAGAGCTGCTTCATCATTACCCTGGTATTATGCGCGAAATAAGGTGACCCGTGATGTGCTTCGTATTGCGGCTCGGTCAAGCTTGGCTGATCTCGACGTCTTCCGTTCCACCTGCGCTTTCTCGATTAACGGATTAGCTGCGAGAAATGCATAGAAACTGTCGCTAGTTGTACACTACAACCAATGCAAAATATTTTCGGGATTGTTCATTGCATGGCTGCTTTTGTCCTCGATTACGGGGCACTCGTCGTATCTCTTCAACCTGTAATTATTGCCTGCGCAAGTCCGGGGCGAAACCGAATGCGCGAAACTCATACCATCTCCATGGATATCCACCTCCATCATTCACCTGGCGAGGGACCTTATGGCGCATGAGTACATTCTCTGAGGTCAATAGATTTTACGATATCCCCAGTTTGCGCACGCGCCAACGATGACATACATGTCAACTAACTTAAGTTTGTTAAGATTAATGAGTAACCGAAAGAGATTCCACTGTGATAACGAGGACGATAAGCTTTATCTGAGACAGGCAATTGGGGTACTCAGATTGACGGTTTTCCCAGGGAAATACAGTATCGAGTTTCTGTTAGCTTTTATCGCTCTTCTTGTCGCCTTCCTAAGTTACCGTTACCGGGGAATCGAGTGCAGTTGCAACTGCACAAATAAGCGTTAACGACGGGAGCAAAAAGTTTTTCGATCTTGCTTCGGTTATTTGAAGTACCCCTGACTTCGGTGTGGTGTTCCTAGTTGATTGGAGTGACCAGTGTCCAGTTAGAGCAGAATCCATCCAGTAAGGTCGATTAGGAACATTGCATCAACGCGGAGTGCGGTGTCTCCCAAACATGCGATGCGCAGCAGTGTTTGCTCACAGGACTCAGGTTACTACCAGGAATTTTCGAGGTCGCATTGGGTGACAACACCAACGCTTTTGGGTGTTGCGATTACGGACGGCAGAGAGGGGGGAAGAAATGCACCGACTCCAAAATAGCAAAACAAGTCAAACTTCTGCAAAAGCGAGGGAACTGTATCCAATATGAGCAAACTTATTAAAGAATGAAAACAATGCATGTCTAAACCAATTTCTTCTTTTCAGTACCTCCAAGTCCGCCGACAATTACGGTTCAACCATCTCAACCCGTGAAGGAGAATGATTTTGTCACGATTCACTGCGAATCTAGCGGCGGAAATCCACCACCAAAGTTTTCATGGATCTTCAATAACCAATCGGTTGTTCCGGAGAGCTGGTACCAGGATAAAAGTGAATCCGCGCCCCGAGCTACTTCAATCTCCGTTCTTCAATGGAGGGTCAATGCAGCCGATAATGGTGCCTACCTGACTTGTCAAATCTGGAATGATGCCATGCAAAAGGACGAGTTTCGCTCGGTCGAAACAAACAGGCTTAACGTGCTCTTTGCCCCGAGGGTTACTGTGGGCCCAACTTCCGACTACAGTGTTGAGGAAGGTGAACCTGTCGAACTGACCTGTGAAGCTGAAGGCAACCCTGTTCCGAACCAATTTGAATGGCTCCATGTTTCCACCGGTGAACGCATGACTGGAAAGCAATGGAAGTTTATCGCTGATAAGAAGATGCGCGGCGACTTCCGTTGCACCGCTGTCAACTCAATCGACACTGGTGCTGCTAAGCTTAATGTCAATGTGTATTACGGTCCGGAAATTACTGTTCCGAAGGTAGCTAATCCAGCTGAAGGCGATCAACTTACTCTTGATTGCGAAGTCGACGCCAATCCAGCCCCTGAACAGATTATGTGGACTGGCCCTGGTGGCTTTACGCATCTTGGATCGAAGTTGACTATTGAATCAATCAATCGTGATCATACTGGCAATTTTACGTGCCAAGCAAACAATGCTTTTGCTTTGTTTTCGACCGGAGATACTGTTGTTCAGCGCACCGGAGCTTCATCCACTCTTGTCGATGTCAAGCGTAAGCCTGGCGTCGCTATTATCACCGCATCACAGACGGCAGTCAATGTTGGAGATCTTTTGACCTTGTCCTGCACTGCTGATGATCCTGGAAGCCCTGAAGCAAAATACCGTTGGTCGACACCTGCCACTCATGGAATCTTCAGTCAACAACTTGAATTCAACCGTCAAACTATTACCGTCAGCAAAGCTGCTCTATCCGACAATGGTCTTTATCGCTGCGTTGCTTTCAATGACATCGGCCAAGGCGATGAAGCTGTCATCAAGATTGTTGTCATCGAACCAGCACGTATTTCTCGCCCACTTTCTGAATCTCGAGTCATGACTTCCAGTGACGTTGATGCTTCCATTGATTGTGAAGCCATTGGCTACCCGCAACCAAACATTCGTTGGACGAAGAATGGACTTCCTGTCAATGAAGCCTCCAATCCTCACTGGGTCATTCAAGCGCATCCCACTCAAACCAACTGCAATGATGGCGAATATTGTCCGTGGACTGTTGTTTCATCTCTTCGTTTCTTTGAAACTGTCGAATGGTCTGATAAGGGCAACTACACCTGCATCGCAGAAAACGGAAACACCGGTCCCTTGTCCCAGGATTCTACCATTCTCAACGTCGTGCATGAACCCGTCATTCTCAACGAAAAATTCCCGACCGAAGCGCTTGCCGCTGCCGATGTTGCATCGGTTGCCAAGATTTCATGTGTTGTATCTGCCCGACCAGAGCCGAAGTTCGTCTGGATGCGTGATGGAGCCGAACTCGATGAAAGTGACTCTCGTTTCTCCGTTCATTCGAGCAAGTTGTACAACCGTTTCGATGAATTTGAATCCATTCTTGAAATCAGTGATGTCGCTGAATCTGATATGGGCGCGTACGTTTGCAAGGCAGTTAATGGTCAAAGTGGAGCCAAGTCCGCCGAAGTTATCATCAACCTGCAACATAAGAGCAAGCCCCAAATCCCGCGTAACATTCAACTCCACAAAGCATCTCCAACCAACATTGTGGTCTCCTGGAAGCCTGGATTCGACGGTGGTGATCACCAATATTTCGAGATTGAATACCGAATTGGAAACCCATGGACCAACGACAACACTAAGAGCAATCCTACCACTTTCATTTTGGACGAAAACAATGCCACCACTATTGTTACTTATGAAAATGATCAAAGCACTCTCCGTGCTCGCCGTTCTCCCAAGATGGTCAGCCTTCTCGTCCACAATCTGACACTACTCACGCCAATGACTGTCTATTGGTACCGCATCCGTGCTCGCAATGCGTACGGTTACTCAGACTGGAGCCCGATTGCTTCAGCAATGACCCTGGATGTAACCGAGAGTGTTGACATTCAACCCCCGACTTCCCTGCTCTACTTCGCTAATGACCAAAAGATTGTCTTCGAACCGACTCGATTCAACAATGACTCCTGTTTGCTGCTATACATTAGTGGCAATGACGAATCCAGCAGCTCGAGCAGTACTGCCGGCATCTGGCGCGCACTTGGTTGCTTCCCTGCTGATCAGCCTGTGCAGCACGTCGAGCCCGCTGAACACTTTAAGGCTCGTTTCTGTCAACGTAACGACCTCGCCGTTTGTTCTTCTAGTGTCGAGATTCTCGGTAAGTTAAGGCATCATTACTTTTTTTTTACTGCTGTGTGGCTGATGGTGCGAAAATGCTATTTCCAAGGACACACCTTTTCGGACATCTGTTTTAAAGGCTGGTGGTAGTTGGCATGCTTGCATCAATCAGGCGACCGCCATCGTGAACTTTCAGTCTTTTAAATAACCCGACTTTCGTTTTTCAGTCGCTAACTCAGTCATGGCAAAACAATGGACACTGACGATCATTATTCCGATTGTGATTATTGTTTTGCTGGTTCTACTGATGCTCACGCTCATCATTTTCTGCTGTAAGATTCGATTGACACCAGCGCGACGTGAAAAAGCTAAGCAAAGGTTTACTACCGTTGTTGGCGATCCGGAAAGGTAAGAATGTTACAAATTCGTACAAATTTAATGTTTTCATTTTCAGAGCCGATGTTAGTGGCCCAATTCAGCCAGGTGATTCCAAAAATACAATTCACGGATCCCAGACTGACAGCGGTGTATTCACTCTTGGATCACTTCCGAATCACACTCAACAAGGAAATCAAGCTCCATCATTTGAAAATGGCTTCACTGGGTATGTCTATTCTACTCTTTTGTGCATTTTTTTCAAAATAACAATTTCAGTGAAAGTGAAAACGGTGCTGACAGCTGGCATAACTCATCAGACGAGCATTTCAACTACAACAATGACCCCTACCTCCAAGACTACAACAACCAATTCACAACAGCATCCCCCGACTTTACTCAACAACCACCACCAACGAATTACCAATATTTCGAAGGTGGTACTCCCTTTGACAAAGTCGACACCGTAGTGCCACAGGGCGGCGTTTCTTCCGGTGATGAAAACGATGCTGGCAGTGAAAATGGATCCGCAAATGGTGGCCGTGTAATGCGTGAAATCATTGTCTAGTCATGCCGAGGTTCCATTTCAAATTGAATTATATTGTTCCTAAATTTGCTCCTCTGCTATTACAACCAATTAGTCCCAAACAGAGAAACCTTTTGAGATGCTTTTATTGTCCTTGTCGGGTTACATTCTTTACTTTTTTGTTTATAGTGTTTTAACAGATATTTAACTGTCAAACATCATGACGTTTAACGCCTTTGTAACATTTACCACGATCTCTTCTTTCTTTTAATAGGTGCCGAAGATTGGTGAAGTCAAAGCTCTCAAATCAATTCACCTGTTTATGGCGCAGATAGAACAAAGTCCAATTTTTAACTGCCTACAGTTTCCCAATGCCCACCTACCGTACCAGTGCCCTGAGATTGCTTTTTATGCTTTTTCATTGTAAATGTCAATAATTCACTTGTTCTATCACTAAATATATGTGGAATGCGCGTAAGCGGAATAAATTTTTTATATAATACACAAGTTCAAAAAAACGTGTCACGTTGTAACACGATAGAGAAAATCAAGATTAGAGTCAAGTGGCAGTGAATCATTGATACAATGATTTCGACAAATTGATAGAAAGGTTACAAAAAATGTATGAAAAGTAACCGAAAATGGATTCAAACTTACATTAGTGCTGCCGACGGCGCGATCAGCGACACTGCATGCCATGCACGACCTGAAAAGACAGATATCAGTCAATTGTACAGTAATTTAGTTAATAAAACCCGAAAAGGGGCGGATTTGACAAAGTGCGGGTGCCAAATGAAAAATTGGGCATAGGCTTCCGCGCACATGTCATATCCGCGATGGAATGGGTGAAATTCCAATACTTTGATCAGTATTTGACGGATTTTCACCCACTCCACCTATTGGGAAGCTGAAAAGGGAGTCAAACTTACATTAGTACCGCCGACGACGTGATCAGCGACACTGCATGCCATGCACGACCTGAAAAAACGGATATCAGTCAATTGTACAGTAATTTTACAAATTAAACCCAAATAGGGGCGGATTTGACAAAGTGCGGGTGCCAAATGAAAAATTGGGCATAGGCTCCCGCGCACATGTCATATCCGCGATGGAATGGGTGAAATTCCAATACTTTGATCAGTATTTGACGGATTTTCACCCACTCCACCTATTGGGAAGCTGAAAAGGGAGTCAAACTTACATTAGTACCGCCGACGACGTGATCAGCGACACTGCATGTCATGCACGACCTGAAAAGGCAGATGTCAGTCAATTTTACAGTAATTCCATCAATTAAACCCAAATATGAGCGGATTTGACAAAGTGCGGGTGCCAAATGAAAAATTGGGCATAGGCTCCCGCGCACATGTCATATCCGCGATGGAATGGGTGAAATTCCAATACTTTGATCAGTATTTGACGGATTTTCACCCACTCCACCTATTGGGAAGCTGAAAAGGGAGTCAAACTTACATTAGTGCTGCCGACGACGTGATCAGCGACACTGCATGCCATGCACGACCTGAAAAGGCAAATATCAGTCAATTGTACAGTAATTTTACAAATTAAACCCAAATAGGGGCGGATTTGACAAAGTGCAGGTGCCAAATGAAAAATTGCGCATAGGCTTCCGCGCACATGTCATATCCGCGATGGAATGGGTGAAATTCCAATACTTTGATCAGTATTCTACGGATTTTCACCCACTCCACCTATTGGGAAGCTGAAAAGAGAGTCAAACTTACATTAGTACCGCCGACAACATGATCAGCGACACTGCATGCCATGCACGACCTGAAAAGGCAAATATCAGTCAATTGTACAGTAATTTTACAAATTAAACCCAAATAGGGGCGGATTTGACAAAGTGCAGGTGCCAAATGAAAAATTGCGCATAGGCTTCCGCGCACATGTCATATCCGCGATGGAATGGGTGAAATTCCAATACTTTGATCAGTATTCTACGGATTTTCACCCACTCCACCTATTGGGAAGCTGAAAAGAGAGTCAAACTTACATTAGTACCGCCGACAACATGATCAGCGACACTGCATGCCATGCACGACCTGAAAAGGCAAATATCAGTCAATTGTACAGTAATTTTACAAATTAAACCCAAATAGGGGCGGATTTGACAAAGTGCAGGTGCCAAATGAAAAATTGCGCATAGGCTTCCGCGCACATGTCATATCCGCGATGGAATGGGTGAAATTCCAATACTTTGATCAGTATTCTACGGATTTTCACCCACTCCACCTATTGGGAAGCTGAAAAGAGAGTCAAACTTACATTAGTACCGCCGACAACATGATCAGCGACACTGCATGCCATGCACGACCTGAAAAGGCAAATATCAGTCAATTGTACAGTAATTTTACAAATTAAACCCAAATAGGGGCGGATTTGACAAAGTGCAGGTGCCAAATGAAAAATTGCGCATAGGCTTCCGCGCACATGTCATATCCGCGATGGAATGGGTGAAATTCCAATACTTTGATCAGTATTCTACGGATTTTCACCCACTCCACCTATTGGGAAGCTGAAAAGAGAGTCAAACTTACATTAGTACCGCCGACAACATGATCAGCGACACTGCATGCCATGCACGACCTGAAAAGGCAAATATCAGTCAATTTTACAGTAATTTTACAAATTAAACCCAAATAGGGGCGGATTTGACAAAGTGCGGGTGCCAAATGAAAAATTGGGCATAGGCTCCCGCGCACATGTCATATCCGCGATGGAATGGGTGAAATTCCAATACTTTGTTCTGTATTTGACGGATTTTCACCCACTCCACCTATTGGGAAGCTGAAAAGGGAGTCAAACTTACATTAGTACCGCCGACGACGTTATCAGCGACACTGCATGCCATGCACGACCTGAAAAAACGGATATCAGTCAATTGTACAGTAATTTTGGCACTTAAACCCAAATAGGGGCGGATTTGACAAAGAACGGGAGCCAAATGAAAAATTGGGCATAGGCTCCCGCGCACATGTCATATCCGAGAAATAAAATGGGTGCACTTTCGACGGTTTTTGCTAGTGCACCCAAACCTTAAAGATTTTGCCAAAACTTGCTAAATTTTACACTAAATTTCATTCAAACTTACATAAAGTGTCGCCGTCGGCTCGCTGCTGGTATCCGACCAACATGTGCCGAATAATGAATCGCGATAGAGCGTGACGATGACCGCAAAAAGGAGCACATCGTAGTTTGTGAAACCTTTTCGATGGCGACATGACTACGGGAATTTCTGCCTATGATATGGTTTTCCGAAGCGTTGACCGTTTTAGACTGTTATCAAAATGTCAAATTGGTTCAACATTCTGCGTTGGAACAATCTTATAAAACTGAAGCCCCGAACTTTACAAGGTTGTTGGTACGGATAAAGTGAGCTGTGATCGAGCAAGTGTCAATAGTATGTTAGGTTGAGGTGAGGAGTGTTCTCTCTTGTCCTTCTAACTGCTGATGCTGTCGAGAATGCTGTAAAATGGAAATTGATGTGTGAGTTGTGTGGAATTCGTCATTCAGGCCTTCCGTGAGGCAATATGAATGCCAGGTCAGAATGTTCAACGACTGTCTAACGCGCGCATCTTCAACGGTTTGAAGATTTTACACCTTCATTGCCAAAAAGGTGCCTCGCAATGAGTTTTCATTACTCATATGCGCTTTACTTGTCCCAGTTCGACAAGAATAGGAAGTTCTAGCAAAGCCACGTTTTTTTTTGTGACTTTAAAACCACAATTCGCAATAATAAAAAGGAATTGGTAGTCAGTCTACCCTGTCGACTCGTTACCGACAATTTGACACACGTGCCAACAATACAAAACAGCAAACGCAAATCGACCGCTATCGGTCTCCTGTCGATTCCCTAAGGGACCAACTATTTAGTGTTCACTCATACCAATCCTGTTCTGTTCCATTGAGCGTCAAGTATCCGTTAATGTAAAAGAGGCGGTCGCCAAACCAGCCTAATTTTGGGGCCCCGTGGAACTACGACGCTTAATGGAACAGAACAGGACTGATTATGTAACACACAATCTGCTTATGCTCAAATGCATAAAAACAAAATTTGCGTTCGCCGTTTTGCATCGTTGGCACATGCGCCAATCGTTGAACCTTCTGACCCGGCATTAACTATGTTCCCCACAACCCACACATCAATTCCCATTTTACAGCATTCTCGACAGCTTCTGCAGCCTTAAAAAAACTCAATCCCTCAACCTAACATACTATCAACACCTGTTCCAACACTGCTTCATGACCAAAAGCTTGCAAAGGTCAAGACTTCAGTCAAACAAGATTGTTCGAACGCAAAATGCTGAACCAACCTGACATTCTAATAACGGCTCAAAACGCTCATCGCAGCGGCAAACCATGTCACCTGTAGAAATAGTCGTAGCCGCATCGCCACCGGCTGGATCCCATAAACTACGACGTGTTGCCTCCGTCGTACGGCCATCGTCACTTCGGGATTCACGATTCGGCCATGCTGGTCGGCGTCGTGCGAGGCTGGGACCATCTTGATGCTGGATCTGAAATGTGAGCATTGTTTAAAACTGTAATTAGAAGGTGGCAAAGTAAAACTTACGATGTTGGACGGGCAAACGGCGATCTAAATCGAAGATAACATGGCCAATGCTTGTAAGCAGCGATGGCATATATCCAAGTGACTTTCAAACATTCAAACATCCAAATTTTAACCGACCAATAAAACAACAATGTCAACAAACAATGTAAAAACATACAAAAAGAACTGTGTACAAATCAATAAATTGGGCCTTCTTGAAAAGCATTACCACTAATAGAAGATTCTTGGACGGGGTTGCCTCATCGTCGGAAAAGCGGGAGCAGCGTCTTGAGTCGACTGAAATAGAAAGAGATTGTAAGAATGAAGCCAAAACGACAAAATCAAACCAACCTATGTCGATGTCAAGCTCGAATTGCCCGCGATTTACACGTTCACGTTGACGGCAAACAGCAGGACTCGGGGTTCGTCAGATGCGCAGTTGTGGCATTGAACGTCGCTCCCAACGTCCGAAGCACATCCAAGTGATCGGCGTCAGGCTCACTTTGGCAAACAACCTATCGCCTGAGGGCCACAACCTGGACCAATCCACTGGCGACCTTAAGGTATGGATTAGTCCAGATTGTGGCGGCAAAATCTCCCTCTTATTCGAGGATTAGCAGAGTAATAATGTTGCCCCATTAAACAACATTACTCCGAGCCCTCTCGAACAGGAAGACTTCGCCAATCAGGTCTCCAACCGATCGAAATCCTCTGAGAACAGAAAGATTCGACCGATTGGAGACTCGAGGATCCATCTCAGACGACAGCTTATTCACCAAGGTGTCCCGCTTACCGACCTCTTGGATGTGCAACCAACTGCCAGGAACAGTCTTCGTTGCCACATTTGCGACATCACCGACGATCTCCATCAAGTCAAGGGTACTGATGTGACCAGACAGATTGGCAAGTCTGAACTGGCCGCATCTCTCCCCCTCGTGAGTTCGCCATCGCCGTGATCATGATGCTGCTGGTCTCGTGGCGTAGAAGAAGACGACCACGAAAAAGACATCTGTCAGACGGCGAATGATGCCGTAAACGGTCTGGCATGTCGACGATTCACCATTGAGCACGATGAATCGGAGCGATGTCGGTGTAAGACATGCCTGAAACGATGCAAACTTGAGTGAAATGCATCGAATAGACGATCAAAAGAACCTACCAAATGGCAATAGAAGCATCTATTTACGTGCGAGTTCAAAGAGCTCTGCACTGTGGATTGAAACGATGTTGATAGAATGAGATTGAGGGTTGTCTGAAATACCGTAAACATGAGTCAAATGCAAAGATTACCCCAACAACCAAACTTACAAAATAGCAGAAGAAACGTGCAGCAACTTGCGAAAAGATCAGGCAAGTTGAAAAACGATGTCAAACTTTGATGCAGCTGTCGACATCAGGTGAGAGAACTGCAATTCTGGAGTGATCGCATGTAAGAAGAGCGCTGGTTGTGAGATCTGAAAAAGAAGTAGGCATGAAACAGTCAAACAATCAACTAAATTTGCAACTTACCATATACAACCATTGCTAAACAGCAGCACATAGCAAGCTGTCAGTGTTACCATCAAGGACAAGAAGATTGAAAGCCTGAAAACGAAGAAAAAATGAATCGAGCTCAAAAACAGAATGTGAAACACATAAATCAACAATAAAGTGCCCTTGGCAATGAAAAGTCAAAGAAAAACAAACCTGGTATGTGACAAGGCGTGAGTCGGAACAACCAGAAGACGTGTCTGTTAAAAGACAATCAAAGTGTGTTGTCGGAAGTTCCGCTTCGACGATCCATTCAACGTCGGAGTCGATCCATGGAAACAATTCCAGGATGCAAGAGCCAGAACAGATCCGCATGGGAATCGGATAATTCGGCGGCGCCGGTGCAGATGTCCATGTCGGCCTCGGAAGCCTATCAATAGGGGCCATCTGACACCAAAGGGCAATGGCGCTGTGGATAGGCTGTGGAGTCGACACGGTTTGGTGAATCCACAAAGGAAACACTTTGACGGAACCGTGCCGCCTCCAGCAGCAGCTTAAGCTGCCGAAGGCTCGTTTTCCCCCGGGTTCACCTGCCACGCCCATCTGTAAGGTTATATGAGAACCTCAGGCTGCGTGCGGTTCCCCCCGGCTACGAGCCTTCATGGCATCCCTGCCAACGTGAGAGCGCAAGGCTTCGATCACGTTTCGCCCGATACACAACAGATCTGAAAAAGTAGCAATGTTAGAAGTTGATAATGATGAAGTTCAAACGACTTACTGTGCATCAAGGAGCTCGCGCTTTGACATCGTCTTGAAGAAGTTGAAGCGGTGGTAACGTGGAGACGACGATGATTTCGGAGACTGAAACCAATGGAGTTCTGATCTAAAAGCAAAACTGAGATTAGGATTGAGAAAAGAAGTCGAAATTGAAGCCACTTACCAAAAAAGAACTGTGACAGGCCGCATCCGATATTTCGGGGATGTGCGATGAATCGCAAGAATGGATGTACCTGAAAAAGAAGTGTCAGTAAAACAGTAGTCGAAATTGGCACGTAAAAGGAGAACTGAAGTACATGAAACCGAAAAACACGATAAGATTTGAGGCAAATCCAAAAAAAAGACATTAAAAACAAAAATAAACATGTATTCCTGCAATTGACATGCCCTCAGGCATCAAACTTGGGGGAAAACGCGATATGAGCAAACCGGATATATAAAGTGTGTCTCCAAACCCCAAGACGAGAGGTAGAACACGCAAACGCCCCCTTCGAACAGCCTCGCGCAAAATTTTGTGGCCATATATATGCCAGAGGGTGCTACAGGTGAATGAGACATGTCTGAATCACAAATGGATAACAAAAAACCAAATAAACAAGCAATCTCGGCTGTTTTGACACGAGAAGATGTCCAGGAATGACGGGATTCGAGAAGTCTCAAATCAAGATCGAAAAATGCGGTTTTCCATGCCGCTGACTTACTACCGACCTAGCTGGATGGCCGGAGGGGACGATGGAAGCAAAATGTGGCGAGAAACACGGAGGGGAAGGGGGATAAAGCAGTAATTAGATAACGAGAATGATTACTAATTTGAGGCTGCGATTACATCATGCAATCGCAATCGCGATCGCAATCAGTGGACGCATTGTAGCCAGCGGCTCTGCTCTCGCGGGAGAGGCATGCCGAGTGTGCCCGGTGTCCGTCTGTGTGCCGCGGCATGAACATTGCATCACTGCAGTGTTGCAAACAGCCACACAGGCGCACAACAGTGCGCGGCCTGATCCATGGAAAACATCCGCGATCGCACGTACACTTGACCGAGCGCCGCTGGCCATGGCATTTTTTGGCTTCTTGTCCAAGCTACACGCATAATTTTGATTACAAAACAGTTTTGGGACATCGACGATCACATGGACAGCCGTAGTTGGGATCAATGTGGACAAAACGACAAATTAAACATCATATGAAAATGGCATTTTTGGACAACATGTTTTATATATATTTTATTTTTGTTTGAGGATGAACATACTTGTTATAGTGATTTACAGTTAAATACTGAAAAATCTGATCGATTTGACAGGCCCTGAGGGTAAATGTCAACCTGTCTTAGGGAGTGGGTCCATTTTCCTCCTAAATCCGGGCACACAGGCGACATATTCGACACCACTAGTTGGTGATAACAGTTTGGCATTATCGAAGAATTGTGTTGTCTTGTGATTACCCTCTGATATGTGCAAATGACTCTCTTCTCTTGTAAAAACATTTTTGACATGCTGTTTAGTGCGAATAAATCAATTTGTTTCGAAGCATGGAATCATTTTCAACTTCAAATCGGGTCATTTAGCACGAATCAACAAAGGAGTTATGGTATAAACGACTGATTCAAGCTTCCCACGTGGCCTCAACATCGTTGATTATCATGACAGCCCGTAATATTCCAAAAGCAGTTATCACTGATGACACGGTAGAATGGGCGATGCAACTTTGCAAACAGTTTCTAATTCATGTTATCTACCCGGCTGTTGGCACAATTGTTCTGAAATCAAAAGGGAAAGGCGCTGAAGCCAAATCGCGACAGGGACAATGCGATGGAGAGATGTTGGTGCCGTGGTTTGATGCGGTATGTATTCGAATTGCAGGTATCATTTCGTGTTTTTCGGAGTTTGTAAGTTTGTTTCACACTCATACTGTAACCCATTATGTTCAATCTGTCTTTGTTTACAGATTCGGATCCACAAAATGGATGAGGTTGTTGTTGTTCAGCTGAGTGTGATGGCCAGTGACGGTTGATCAAACGGAGATGACTGACAAACGCATCGAAACGCTTGGCGATTCTGTCAATCTAATCGTGGCAAAACCGAAGTGATTGAAAGTTTCATGGCGACTGTGCTGAAGAAAGACGACCTCGAACACTCCGTACTGACAGCCGCTCAACAGAACGCCGACGCTTTAGTGACTTACATTCAGAAATTGGATAACGATTGTGCCGCATTGGTGAACGTCAAAAGCATCACCCCCGAACAGAAAGTCGAAACTGACAAGGGAAGCGTCTGAACTTAAGGTGGCGGATCCGGACAAGCTATATGGCATTCGATAGACCTTTGAATAGATAGGCAAAATCCAAAATATTAGCTGCGGCCGAGGCCTGGGGGCTTGGTAATATGACTTCAAAGTTTGAGAATCCGATTTTTTGAAGCGTCATAACTTCTGTTGCTGTAGTCGGATCGTGATTTTAGCGTGATATTATTGTAGGGGATGCTTAGAGCTATCCAACGGTCTTTTTATCGAAATTTTCGGACTTCACATTTTTGAGTAATTTGTGTGGTAAAATCCGCATTTTTTAGATCCTTATTACTCGAAAATGTCACATGCTCTGGTTACTTCAAAACCCTTCAATACCGCCCTTAACGACGACATTTCGCATTGTCAAATGGTTTTTTTGATATCATTAAACTTAGAATCGCGTGAGGATTTTAAAAAAACATGGCCCCTAGCCTTTGTTTTCAAGTTGCCATTTCATGCTACTATAAACGGTACGCCAAAAAATGGTTTAGTTTATTGAATAATAAGATAATGCACATGTAAAATAAACCATTGTTTTTACTGTTTTCTATTTGTGGTTTTTTGTTGTTTTCAGTGTAGGTTAGCGGACCAAGGTCCGGACCGGACCAACCGGAGAGTCCGGACCGGACCGGTCCGCGGTCCGGTCCCGGTCCGGCAAAAAATTAGCCGGACCAACGGACCGAGGCGGACCAGCGGACCACGTCAATTTTTTCGTGAAAAGGGAAATTTGGTATGAAAATCACAAGATAAACATGTTCCCAGTATCCAAAGCCATGAATATCGCTCTTTTTGGGGCAAAAACCGACGAAAAAGTCAAATCTGATAATGAACCTAGTACCTCAGCGTTGTCCCCATTATTAAACTGTTTTGAAAAATTTTTGTTAAATTGATGGAATACAGTTTTGTTTGAACAAACAATTCTCTATAAACTCAATTCTATGCCAAAAATGTATTGTAAGCTTTCAAAGTGCCAAAAAAAGCGATTTTCATGGCTGGTCCGGTCCGGACCGATGTTGGTCCGCAAGGGGACCGGACCGGTCCGGTCCGGACCAAGTCCGCGGATTTGCGGACCGGACCGGGACCGGTCCGTGGTCCGGTCCGGTCCGCAAAAATCGGTCGCTAACCTACACTGGTTGTTTTATTTGTTTATGTCTATTTTAAGCTTACAACGTTTTTATTGTCAAAGCATTATTGTATTCACTGCACTTACTTTCACACTTCTTGCACTCCTGCAACTTACTTCCGTGTGCAAACGTAAAATACTTTGCCAAAAACAGGTGACGTCAACCAAAAGCAATTTCACGTTCGCCCAAACTTGGCGGATTACAATGCACTTGTGTTATGACAAATTTCGGAATGTGTCAAAAAGAAAAGTTCAACAAAAACAATTTAAAAGTAAAAAGATGTAAAGTTATCACTAATAATGAACATTGCCATCAATATGAACTCAACTTTCATTGCCGCATTTCACGCTAAATTCATCAAATGAGTTACAAGTTAGTTGTTATTTTTTATGACCCCAATGCCGCATATGTACATGATGTTCACGAACGATGCCTTCAGCAAAACAGATTAAGATTGTCATGTTCGTCCACCGCCCTCACATTTTTTTCTGAATTCGAATTGTGAGAAAGTGGATAAAGTTTATGTTAATTTTCAAACCCAACATCGTCTAAAATTTGAAAAAGTAAACAAAGACATCGTCAAAATTGGCTTAATGACATTGCTAATATGTGTTAATCCGCTCTTATTCTGAACAGCTAAAATTGTCCTATCATGCTTTCAGTTCATCCACCTACAAATGTAATTTGAATATGTACACATAACGGATTTAATTTGCAACGTCGCTTGTTTGCAGTGCTATGTTCAGTGTGTCGTCTGGAGTAAGTGGTTGGGAGAAGAATAATCAACGTTTAAAAGTGCAGAAACTAAGCCTGTCGTACACCATTACTGCATCGTTATTTATCCCTTACACCAGTCACGCTTCCCATCCCTCCCATCCTGGAAGGCTCTCTTCCAGTGCGAAGTTTTAATGGTTGTCCACATGAGATTAGTCAACGTTGTCGCGTATGTCGTTTATCGTCTTCGCCACGAGGCAGGGGGCCATGCCCCATGTATATTGAGCGTATTCTCGTATTGCGTGATTTGAATATTTGAATAAACAAACGTGTGTATCATACACAGTCGATAACATTGAACAAGGTTTTTTTTTTCAATAACACATGTTGCTTTCTGCATTTCTGATTGCTCATGCAACTGTTAGCTGATCATAGCGCTTAACATCCGGAATGAAGATATTTATATTTTGAAAACACATGGTTGTATTCATTAGCAACTTTTTTTTCTGTTAAAGGTTAGAAAAAGATAGTTTTATCATAATGCCCCAACATTTCCATTGTTTTTTTCTTTAAATGTCACTGAAAGGGAATAGCGAACAGCTAATATCATTTTGTTCCGATCTTTTTTTTTTGCATCTCTCATTGTTAGTACGTGATGATAGTCAGTCTGCCTCCCTCCAAGGACCTGTGAAGGCATTTTCCGTCATGGGGCAGGGTGAAACATCCGTCGTTGTCTTCCACCAGCTGTTGCAGTCACACCAAGTTCGCGGATTTCGAAGATACTTGTTGTTGTCACTACCACCAACGCCTCCCGCCTCAGGGTCATTCATTAAAGCTGTGAAAACCTTCAGCGATTGGCAGACCAGGTGGTTGTTTCACTGAACACTGGCTCCGTTTGTCGCCAGCGGCGACGTTCCCTCAAATTTTGTTTATTCTCGCGTTACTTGTTATTCCTCGGGGCTGTGATAGTTTTCAATGCCCATCACAATTGGGGAGATGTTGAGACTTTCGACACGTGATAAGTTACTCGAACACCACCGATTGTTCCAGGGACCCATTTTCGTTGATTGCTTAAGTGCGTTCCGCGACTAACTAAGAGGTAGAATGACAAAATGCCCTTTCGATCAAGGGTGAAAGAACAATCAGTCTAATGCTGATGTGAGCGGCTTCCTAGTCAGCCCACTCTAAAATATTATCTCCGTTTTGCTGTTGTTGAACTATACTATCGTAACACTAGCACTTAAGTTAACTTTTTTGTTTAAATCAATGGACGCAAGTCTGTCTCCGTCATGTTTTTCTATACATTTTTTGTTAAACGTTTTCTTTTCAAAGTATTACATTTTTTTCTCTATCGGCAAAACCTTTGACAATGAGACACGGATTTCAAGCAATCCTGTCCAGCGGCGATATATTTTTACGTATCTACATCTCTCAAATGCTTTTAAGAGAGTAAAAAACATGCAATAACATTCCCAGCTGAGTCTGGAATTTGACGAATAATGCTCCAAACGAGAGAAAAAAAGTCTCCGCAACATTGGACGAGACGCAACCATTATTGCCAAGTTGGTTTTAACTTGTCCTCACAGAACCTATTTGAACTGCCACTGCGCCGTTGGGGTTGGCAGAAAATAGATTAAGCTAAGCGAGTGGCGAGAGGACAGTCACTTCCGCAAGATCCAATTGCAAAAATTTGGGCCTCTTCCACAGAGGCAGGCGTTCAAAAGCGTCTATGAAACGTTTTTTTGATAGAGTAAACCGTATGTTGGCATAAATTCAATGTAAAGGCTTAAATTTGAATTCCGCTATCGAATAATGTACACATTTTTTTCTCACTCAAATTAAGTCAATCACCCTTCAGTCAACTTTGAAGTCTCACAATTGGACCATTGAGACCTTTAGGCCATCCTTCTCTACGTATGTCTCAAATTCCAAATTGGGTTCGCTGACACACGGCACTGATTTGTGGCAACGCGTCTTCCTAACATATTAAATGTGTGTCCCAGTCGAAGAAGCATTCAATGAGAAACAGCTTTATGGGTCGTGGCGCCTCTCAAATGTCACTTCTCTGATGCGCGTTTTTTCAATGTTTCTCGTACTTTTTTCTCCCATTTATTTGCCATTGCGTAAGGTCTTTTTTGTCCTTTACGGATTCTCCTGTTTGAGGCTATTTCCTTCTTGTTTTGTTCCAAACGAAGTTTAATTTAAGTTTATTTTAATGCAGTTTTTGTTTCCGCCCATTCCAAATTACCATCGATGACAACAGTATTGCCATAGTTACGGTCAATGACATTGTTCCATGCTTTCCGTGCTAAAATCGCGTTTTGACAAACGCATTCGGTGGAAATAATATTTCAATGTTTATTGTTGCCCTCAATAATCTTAACTGCTCGGTCAAGCGACTGAAGAAACCATGAACGATGCCGGTTGGCTTGCTTTTAGTAGAGGTGCACTTGAGGCCAGGCGGAGTCACAGGGGGCTTATGCCATTTGCATCGGGAGTCCCGATTTCGGCACTTTTATCGCGTGGTGTCTTTTTTGGGCATAAATCTTTTGCCCCAATGCATACCACCACAACTTTAGTCAACCAAATTACGGGCTGTATTTTCGTTACGTGAGTTGGTGGCAGGTTTTTTTTGTCTTTCTTTTGTAAAATTGTGATTCTTTTTACGAGTACTATATGCATTTTGTATCAATAACATTTCTGCGGCAGAGTCTTTTAATCGACGGATGAAAGAACTAGTCCCAGGCAGACGTCGAAAAAAAACAAAATCAAGCATCATGAATCTTGACTTATGAAGTGATTTGCCTTTGGTAGTCTGTGACACACCCCCACTCGAAATCATCCATCCGATGACGTGCAAATCCTGCGCAATCGCCCTTCAGTCTGGGCGTCTTGCCGCTAAACACGCGTAGCATTTACAAACACATGAATGAAGCGCAACCTTCAACTTTTTGAGGCGTGTTGAGTCCAGTCTTCTCGGCCCCCGGAGAGAGGCCACCACATTTAAGATGACACCGAGCACCAGTAGACGGACTTTTATTTATCCGACGTACTTTTTATTATCCCAGGCCCAAAAGTCACGAAACGAACGGTAAATGTTTGAGATTTGAGAAATCCGCTGGCTGCATCCCATCGTCGTAGTCATCGTCGGAATCGTTTTTCTTATCAATATTTTCGCATCTATCATTTTCCGTTGCTCGGTATATCGGATATTAGGGAGCGAAGTGTTTGCTATTTTACACATTAGCGCTGAAATGCCGTTTGTTTTTTTCATTCCTGTGGGATATATCCTCATCACAGCCTTCTTGCGGGGTGTGCTTACACATCCGCATTCCCGAGCTAGTTGACTGAAAAAAAGTTTACGTCCCCATTTAAATGAAACAATGGAACATTCGGGGTTTCAAATTCGTCCACTATTTACGCAGGGAAAATAAATTCAATCAATTTTTTGAATAAAGTTACATTAATATTGAGCAACAATTGTTTCGACAACTAGAATTATTTGTTTGCCCAAAAGCCTCTAATAAAGAGAGAGCAAAAACAGATCGAATGACGCTAGTTGATCAATATTTCGATGTTTGGTGATTCGTTTTTATGTAAATAGTGCCACTTTTGATCGGCTCGTCTCGCCTACCAGTAATTATCACGTGTTATGCGTGCAAAAAATTTGCGGCGGTTTGTGAGCGTTGAACTTGCGAATAAAAGTGACTGGTTGGGAACGTGATTAATGCGAGCATGTGTTCATCTTTTCATTACCCTTTGTTTAACAAAATGGTTTTGTTGCTAAATGTTGCCATTAGCTATTCGAAAAATGAAAATAAAAAGGTCTGTATGATCCCTATCACAATAATTTATGACATTATTTATACATTTTTGCGTAGTGTGTTAATCGTGCAACGCTTGCAAAACAACAATAGGCTCATTTTTGATCCGTCAACGCAAGTTCGTCACAACTACAACCGAGACCGGAAACATTTTTCTCTCATTCTTCTTTTCCAACCGTGCTTTTTTTTCTCCTCTACAGACTGGAATGCGATCTCGTTCGCGGATGACTTCATACTTTATATTCGTGGAAAAACCTTCCACCCTATCGTCTGTCATTGGCAGTGACGCTGCAAATCACTTTCCGGCTGATCCCTCGAAAGTCCCCCTGAAACAGGTGTTCTCTTCGTTATTCGTGCCAAAGAGCGAGCAGCCTCGTGCAAGGCCGTCGGAAGGGGCTGTCGATTGTCACCCCCTGTAGCCCCTCAGGCTAAGCCGAGCCTGTCAGAGGTCAGCCCGTGCCGCGTCATCAGGTTCTTCGTGAACTCTGGTCCGGACGGCAATCGACCTCCGCCCTCAAGCCGCCCCCAAGCCCACCCGCTGTTCTGTTCGACCCGGGGATATCTGTAGTTAGTCCCTTTGCCTGATTGAAAAACAAGAGATGAATCGGCTGTCATTAGCTTAGGCAAATATAAGTCTATAATAATCTATGTAGTGGTCATTCCGTCTTTTCTTTGCGCGATCCTATTCCATTCCTCTCTGTCTCAACATTCCATCTCATATACAGTACTAACTTTTACACATTTCCCGCGTCTTTTCAGCAGTTATACCAGTTATACTTTATAAAAATGGCGGAAAGTGTCATGGAAAAGTACAAAGTCCCGGCGGGACTGCGACCGCTGCTCGAGGCTATGGCCCGTGAAACGCTGCGTGCGCAACCCGACGATTTGTTTCAGTTTGGCCAGCTTTTTTTCGAGGTCCTTCAACAGCATAGACTACGTGAGTTGACTTTTCATCATATTAATGTCAACATTTTACCCTTCCATTACTCGACATTCAAGTTTGCATTTAATAATGAGACCACAGGGGACATCTGATTCGAAAAGGATTTCTGCATTATTGCTTTTTTTCACAAAAACTTTTTTCGATACACAATAAAACAGTGAAATGCGTCATAACGTTGAAGTTTGACTCCCATCAAACTCCGGGACTGACCGTGATCTCGGGGGGCAAGCCTGAGTGTATTGTTGAGAGCCAGTATTTTTACCTAGCCTCTTCTTTGAACAGAGAGAGTGCACCAAACAATGAGGTCAACTTTGCTTTGCAGAAAACCCAAGCCTTGACGTAATTTCCGATCCTCTCAGCTATGACATGTTTCGTACCGAACTGCATCACAAGGTGAGATGGACAAAAAGGTTTTTCTTCCCGGTTTTGCATCTCGAAGCACAAAGACAGAGATGATGAACTCTACGTCAATCGCCAATCATGTTTTCAAGAGGGGGGACCTTGTTGAACCCCCGCAATGACGATCTTACTATCCTCCTTTTTGCAGTACAATTCTCAACAAGCACCTTCAATCTCTCCACCTGGTAGTCCAGCCGAGCTTGCCGCTACAAAAATTCAGGCTGCCTTCCGTGGACACGTTGTAAGTGTTCACCTTCACCCCCACTGATTGTTTCACTTTAATTTTTGTGTTTTTTACCCGGGGCAGATTTTCAACAGTGATTACAATGTCAGAACGAAAAGTGTTTGTGCATTGGGGCCGGGGGCTTCCTGCTTTTGCTTACATTAGAGAGGGTCGGGGGAGGTCCACTTCTGGAAGGGGGCGGGGCCAAGTTCATTGCTTAAACCTGTTGCTCCATGATTGGTTATACGCTTCTCAGTCAGACAGAATTGTCACTGTTGTGGGTGGCACCGTTGGTGGTTAAGTAGTTTTCTGCTTAGTCTAAAGTTACAAAGGATTTTTACCTCTCCAAAATAGACGCGGTAGTCAAATGGCATTGCTAAAAAGTTAAATGTCACTACCTTTTCAAAGGTTTTACCTTTCAAAAAAGCATGTCATGTTACCTTTGTGGCACTTTTGGAACTTTAATCAAACAAAATGATAACCTTTTTACGTGGTCGTAGATCGTCTCGAGTATCAGACGTCTTTGTTTCCGAACAACATTGGGGGCGCGCCACAGGTATTTGCTGCCACCTGCACATCCCTCATTTTTTGCAAGGTTAGCAGTTGGACAGAGTCGAATTTCAGGTACGTAAGCATCCAGAAAAGTTTGGCATCGAAGCTGTGTCGCTGGATCGACGCCGTTCCCACGATCGACTCAACTCAATGGACAACAAGAAAGACCAGAAGTGAGTCGCACTCGCATGAGGACATTTTCTTCTGATCTGCGGCTTTTTTGCTTCAGTTTTTTTTCTGCTTTTTTCGCTTTTGACTTATAAAACTACGTAATAATCTTCAACAAAGACTTGATAGCAGAAGAGCCAAAACGCTCAGTGGAGTGAAACGTATGAATGTCTCCTTCCCGCCTCGGCAGACACTATGTCGTGGCGATTTGTACGCGTTGTTTATTTATTTTTCAACAAAAAAAAAATGAAGCGACTGGTCGATGTCCTCCGGTCTGCGTCACTGTAGTCAAGATGGCTTCTTCTCCTCTTCTTCTCGCTTTTCTTCTTTGCTCAAGCGCCGCATCCACTTTTCAACCATCCATCCCTCCCGTTACCAAAAACTCTACCACTATTGCCATTCATCCTCAGCTTTTCGATAAGATTTTCCCGACCTGCTACTTGGTTTTGGTTTGTGCTTGTTTGCTTTGGTTCAACTTCCGCGCCTTTTTTCTGTTATGCCTTCTTTTATTTCGTTCACGCACCTCCTCACACGATTTTTTTTTCCTTTTCTGTTCAAGCCCTAATTTTTCGGCACCACTTCGATGATGGTCGTACCACCCGTGTAGCCAGAGAGAATGCCTACTGATACCGAGGTTACCCAATCTCCGTGAGCGTGTGCAATTGATGTTGTTACTATTTTTGGTTTAACCATAACGTTGTTTGTAACAATGTTTGGCTATTGTGCGTACCGCCTTCTGACATACTTTTTTTTTAGTTTGTCACTTTTGTCAGTGCTCATGTCAATATAGTTTTTAGGCGTCATTCAGTTGGTGGCTACAGTTTGGAGACCATGACTTCCCCTGAAGACCGTGCCGCAACCAAAATCCAAGCCGAAATTCGCGGCTTCCTGACCCGAAAGAAGGTCGGCAACCTCAAGAAGGAGAATAACGATGCCGCCACAAAAATCCAGGCACATATCCGGTTAGTCTAGTCTGAATAATTTTTTTGTTTCGCGGAAGTTCTGAGTTACAGTAGCATGCCTATTGTTATTGATATCACGTGACACATACAAATAAGTCTCACGTAATGTCACGCACTTTCATGGTGCCATTTTTTTTAAGTTTAACGGCACACTCACATTGTTGTTGCACTGATAAAAGCAAGGCAAAACCAAGTGAGACCCAAAACAACGGCTGACCATTGTTCCCTATTTAAATAGCTTTTTACGTTAATTTTTGTTTATCATTTGCTTTTACAGCGGCTACCTCACTCGGAAACATCTCGAGGAAGAAGGCCTTCTCTCCCCATCGCGTTCCCGCAATAGCCTTTTGTCTACACGATCAGATGAAGGCCTCGAAGCACCCACGGCTGTCAACTAATTTGGGCCTTCACCACACCGCTTTGTTTTCTTCCTTCCTACTGTCAAACACACCTTAATTGCTGACTTCACAACATCTCCGAGGCCAAGTGAGAGACCAAACGATCAAGATGTGCGCAGGCGGCAACTTTGACGTCATTCTCTACCTGTCAACAGTGTCCGTTAAGCGTTACTTCTCTATCGCGCCCTCTCTTACTGTCGTTGCTTTTTTACAATGGGTAAAATCAAATAAATGTAAAAAACCGTCTTTATAAGTTTCGTCCACCCCTTTACAATCCCCTGATTTTGAGTATTTAAGTTTTATCTTTAAAATATATCGTAATTACCGTAATGCAGCACCTTAAATAATATACATTTTGTTAAACCCGTAATAAGCCCCCATTTCGAAATCGTATCTGTATCTTGCACTTTCTTTAATTTCTTGTAATTGTTATATTTTACGTTTACAGTTTTCAAGTAAAAAGAAGAAGAAAAAAAAAAAAAAAAAAACATCGCATTGTTTAAACACCAAAAATTATTTGTCTTAAACCAAATGCACAATAGAAATCTTGAAATTTAAATTGAAAACAAGAAAGAATATAAGTGCTCGAATTCTTTTGTGGAATGATAAGATCGGAGTAGAAAGAGTTTAACAAAACATATCCTTCAAAAGGTTACGAAAAAAGCATGTTGTAACGTGAGTAACCTTAAATTAGAAATCAACAATCATACTTTTTAAAGTTTAATTGAAAACGCAAAACGATATTTTTACATTGATAAACAAAATGTCCATAGCTCAAAGTTGGTAACTTATATGTTTACTTAACAAAATAGAGTCGCATAAAGACCATGCAACATGTCAAAGTTTGCGATGAAGATCTCAGAGTCGTGGTAGGATGCTTTTGGGAAGTGAGATGATAACTTTGTCATTAGTACTGCTGTTTTACGTTTGACATGTAAGGGTAGTAGGCATCTTGACCGTAGTAAGTAGGGCCGCTGATCTGAAAATATACAACGTTAAACCTGTTAAACAAAAAACCAGAAACGTGTTTTCTATCTGTATATAATTTTTCGTATAATTATGAGCACCCATTTGTTCTATTTGTATTCAGTATATCATCATCGCAATCGTGAAGGAATGAAAGGAAATCTCACTTGCTTACCTGTGATCCGACGGAGCTTTGCGCCGAGCTCTCAGCAATTTGCTCACGCTGTTTTCGGTCCTTGTGCTTATTCATGAGATAGAGCGACAACATGGCAATGATAGCAAATAACGCCGTTAAGATGAAAATCACGAGTAGTGCGAGAGCCCATCCATAACTTGAGCTATTCTGTGCAAGTTCACCTGCGCTACAGCAGCCAGTTGGACAACATCCGAGTTCGCAAATGTAAGGGATCGGACTATCACTATTCACGTTACGATAATAGCATAGAATCTGGTCTTGTTCTACAATTTCAAAGTAAGCCATGTGAAAACGCAAAACAGAGTATTGATAACAAACCTGCCAACTCCTGTCTAATAAAACCCCCAATGTTTTTCCGCATATTCACGAATGTAGTGGACGCTTCTGTTCTGAAACTCAAAGAGTACATCACACGTCTAAAAATAACCACCCCATAAACAACTAACGTGGTAGTCGCAGCCATGTGAATCTGTTCCTGCTCGCTGTTAGGCAAATTTTGCCAACGAGACATGTTTCTGGAGCTGTAGTAAATGATGATAAGGCAATGTGCAATCGAACAAGTCTGGAGATCCCCAATGGCTAGAAACGGGATGAGGATCAAAAACAGAGTTAGTGAGCCACTTGTCCTCAGGCGATGAGGATAAACAAGATCCCAGTCACCTTCACTTCAGGTGCTAAGATCCTGTTTCATCAACGGAAAGCTCGAAGGGAAATGCGTTACAAAACAGAAGTGTCAGCAGTCACTGCGCGGAATGAACGATGTGTCGTCGGTATTTGGATAAAGAAGCAGATATATAGATAATTTTGGAACACTCTTCCAGATCACGCGAAAGAGGCTTCACTTGAATGTAAAGCAGGGACGAGGGGTGCGTCGAAAATCAAAAAAGGGAATCACATCGCGATTGAAATTGAGTATGTAACTCTTGGGGAGGACGACATGAAGAACATGAATCAGAGAAAAATGAACTGACCACAGCGTTCGCGACCTTAAACAACGCGACTTCGGTAAACAGAATGTTGAAAGGTTTAAGCTGCTAACCAGCGCATCGAGTGATCAGGGCAAACCAAACTGTTCATTGAGAGTGTTCACGAAAAGCGCAAGATGTGTCGAGCAATGTTTTTTTTTGTCAGAATCGCTGGGTAAAAGGCCTTAAAAGTCGAGTGGAACAGAACGAGCTGAGATTTTATCTGCGTTAGTTTGATTGCTACTTTAAAAACGTAAAAATAATATCCAAATCAGTCGCTAAATAACACGTCGGACACATAGCTAAGGCAAAACCGATAGAAATGTGCCATAGCAAGTAGAATCTTCAAACATAGACATTACAAAGACGACCCCGATCCCCAAACGGATATACGGAGGAAGCAAAACATTCAAATATAAAGGTGCCAGCCTTAGGTTAAAGCCGCATAACGACATGCAGCTTTCCACACTAGCTTAACGCGAGTAGTGACCACTACCATCCCCGCTTCACCCTTTCCCTTCTCGACCCGATCTGCCCCACGACAACGAAAAATGGAGAAAATCACACGGTGCTCAGCTCTGACGTGACGACGAACCCGCCTGCGCACGTCCGACAGCTCGAAAATGGCCACCGGAGGGCTTGTTTCCTCTTACAAAAGCAAAGCTTTCTCTCGATTGACCCTTGCCGACGGGAGCTCTTGACGTGTTGACAAATTGTGCAGGTTTGACCCGTGACGATTGACGACTATTTGTAAAAACGCTGGGAAGGCGAAGGTTTGACCTTTTTTGTATTTCCTCATCCGCTTCACATTGGCACCGATTCCTCATTTGCGCAGCTGTCGAAAAGGATGTGATCCCCGATCTTTCGCAGCATAACGGGTAGAAGAAATGACAGTCCAGTTAAAAATTTTTGGCAACCTGTCAGACCTTATGAAGTATCTACAGACTAATGTTTCAAGGTGCGACTGGGTTCTACTCCGCGTACAGTAAGATCGACTTTCAGTGAGTCAAAAAGTTTCAATGTCTTGTGGGGGATATTTTTAAAGCATCCATTTTCGGGCATTTCCACTTGAAGTTTGTTTGCACAAGACAATAACACTTTTGACAACAGATCGGAGCTGTTGTCCTGTTTTGTATCGCATTTTTACTCACAATCAAATCTTCAATGATGACACTGAATAAGTGTGATACAAAGGTTATCAGTTGTTTTTGTCACATCACATTCCGTCGCTTCTCACGAGTGCATTAATCGCTTTGAAATACGATATATGTTGAGCCTGTTATCATCGTACGCACCGGTAATAAATGTGTTTCCTCTGCTGTTTAAAAATACCGCACCTGTCAGCATGCGATTTTCAACTTTCTCACTATGCCGAAATTCAACCTGAAAAGTTTTTCCGGGCTACATTGACACCCATAGTATAGCGAAACGACCAAACATACCGAAAATGCCTCAGGCCGGCGGGTATGAAGTTTCCAGATGTTCACCACTCCGTCACGCGATGCTGTGAGCATGTAGGCCGACTCAGGTGCAACCGAAACACTCGTAACTTCACGACCATGAGCGGAGATTTCAGCGACAAGTTCACCGGATGCAATGTTGAACAATAGGACTAATCCTTGATAGTTTCCGACTATGATATGCTTTCTAAGAATGTTGATAGCACTAATATTGTGTTTGGTACTAATGCGTTTGGTGACCGTTTTAAAGTTCCGCGGCCATACGGAAACATCACCAGTCACATCGGCACACACTGTGAGGTAATCATAGGCACACGTTGCAAGGCCAATTATGGGATTTTGGTGTTCCTGAAAAAGACACGCGTAAACACCAATGTTGCAAAACAGCCCAGCTCAAGCGAGCAATACCTTGAGGGTTGGTTTGAGCGAAACATGGCGGCTATTATTGCAGTGCATTACCAAAATGCTTCCGTCATTGCAACCTGCAAGTGAGCACATTTTAATTTCAAATAGCCTCAGGCAAGTACACATACCGACTAAAATAGAACTATCAACACACGTAATTCCACGGGAAATTTGGTACAATTCTTTTGCATTCGCTACAACATCTTGTAGCGTGTTCTTTCCGCTGGCGTCGCGGTCTTCGTACTCTTTTGTAAGTTCGGTCTTAGTCTGAAAAAAGGGTACCTCATAAACAGTTTTTATGATTTGGCGTAATGAGACCTTAAATCCGGGTTGTCTTATCGAGAAAAGGTGTTTTGTATCAGCAACTGCGTAGAGGCGAACATGAGTAATGGTAGTGACAACAACAATTGGAGGACCACGATCATTGGGTGAGACAAGCTTTACTTGGATGATTACTGGATTGACATCTTCAGTTTCGTCATGCATTATGATTTGGTCGGTTTTGACATTGTCGAATTTTGAGTCCCATTGGCACAGACCGACCTGTAAAATATGATTTTAAAGATAGATAAGGCCCTTATAATGCAATTAGTGCATTTTGGATTGTTTAAAACGCAATCAGTTCTATACTACAGCCTTTGAAGTTAATTTTATGATCGCCTGCTAGGCTAAAAATGTCATATTGTAAAGCCACAAAACAATTCTTGGTGTTGTATAACTTATCATTAAGCTAATATTACGCTCATTCCTTTTAAGCCCTCAAAAAACTAATTGCCAGGTAAGTCATAAACATACCGTATGTTTACCACCAGCCGCAACATAGGTCGTGAATCGTGGTTCATAATAATATCCGGATACATTGTTGGAAAAAGCACCGACGGGGGGCGTTAAATCTACTCCATCATTAAATTCATACATGGTTAGTCGGTTGGCGCTATCCTTCCACTTAGCAAAGGTGGCAAGAGGTAGGTTCTCAATATAAATAAGGGGTCCTTACCGCTGTGTAGAAAGGGGCGGCGGCCATAGGCACTAACAACGCAAGCTCTTCGAAAATTTGTTAACCGGCATATTTGTGGGCCCATGATGGTGGTGGTGGTGGTCGGCATTGACACCACAAGCGTTGGTAGTCATAGTAACACATAAGGAAAAATAGTTGGCGTCACCCGTTGACAAGCTGGTGTACATGCTGCTCGCTAATCCACTCAAATTCAGCTTTACATTGGTTCCTTTGATGTATTATGAGCATAGTACAACTTATTGCCGAAAAATGTGGTCAAACATTGTCTGTGAGCAAAAACCCGGATATGTGATTGCACTTTTAACTTTATTAACCCTTACAAAACTTAAATAACGGTTAATACAAAAATAATAACTGCAAATTTAAACAAAATATTAAAATGTTCAATACAAAACTAAAAACTGCAAATTAAAACAAATTACTGGGTTAACAACATAAAAACTTGACTTTAGCAAGGCTAACAACATAACAAACTTTATTTTAGCGAGACTTCATAGCTTCAAAGACTTCCATGAGCCTCTTCTGTTCGGCCAACTTCGCGTTCATCTTCTTGTCCAGCTTCTTTCGGACTTTCTGTTCGTATTCATGGACGGCAGCATCGGTCTTCTTTTTGACAGCAGCGATGTCGACCTCTTCCCACTTGCGAACTTCGTCGATGAAGTGATGGACGTCATCCGACGTTTGAATGACAACATTGGCTATCTCCTTGATGGCCTTGATCTCGGACTTTTCCGCCTTGAGAGCTTTCTTCGTGAAGTGATTGACGTCACGCAACGCATCTTCGACAAGCTTGCAGATGTCGTTGGCGATCATCTTGAGCTTTTTGGCAATGTTGTGGTCGATAAAGTCGCATAGGTGAGATACTTCCGAGTTGACCTTGGTGGGAACCTGGACAACGGTGGTATCGGTTTCGTCGCTGGGAGTCTTCGAAGAAACGAATCGATCAGGACTGAGATCGGCCATAGGGGCAGTAGTAGTCGGCGTAGACGGAATTGAGGAAGTTTTCTCCAAAGTTGAGACGGTAGCAGTTGAACGAGACTCATAGGCTCTCTTAGTACTTGTTCTTACCAGAGTTGTGAAATCGTCGAGGGACGTTGAATCCGCTAGATTGGAGATACAACCGGAGCCATTGTCGGGAGGCTTGTTGATGGTATATTCCTTACGTGGAATCGTTTCGACGACGGTATGCTTGGGCTTTGGCACAGTTGACTTCTGATTGTGACGGCGCGGCGGGATTGGAACTGGCGGTTTCGGAGGACCAACGTTAGTATCTAAAGAAGTCCACTGTATCGAGTCATCGGCAAATTGAGGCGAATTCGGATAAGTGGCAGTAGCCAAAGGGATCGTATTGCCACGCGGCAAGACAGGGAGACGGAACAATCCATTCGACTCCTTGGAGAATACGATGTTCGCGTTTTCATCTACCGGGCGAGTTTCAACTTTAGCAGTGGTAAAACGCTTCACATTAACTTTCGGCGGGCCAATAGGTTCTGCAAGGCCGCTCGGCTTCTCATAAATGGCAGAATTCTTAACTTCAGTATTGCTTTCCGGGAAAAAGGCGTTCATCGAGTATGCAGGCTTCACTTCGACACCAAAATCCAGTTCATTGTCTTTAGAGACAGCACCATCAACATTCGCATCGAGGCAGTTCCGGTCAATGTCCATTCGGATCTGAAACAGTAGTGCATTGATAAGCTAAACCTCCAAAATAACAAAAAAAACTCACTTTAGCTTCCTCCATGACACGCCTCTCATTCTCCATCAACTGTTCTCCGAATTCCGCGCTGCCGTCGCTATCAACTTCATCACACTCCTCGATCACCGGAAGCGGGATCGATACCTTGGCATTGTCGTCTTCAATGCACATTTTATCGAACATCGTCATTTCCTCGTACTTTGAAGTGATGGCACCAATATCCTTGTTCAGACACAACTTGAGCATCGGCGAACCAACATCCGTGTCGGATTCGGCTTCCCAGGTCAATTCGCCGCTGAAATGGCCGATAATCGCGTATTTAGCTTTTTGTGTACCAAACAACCGCCTCAACTCCTGAAAATATATGATTTGATCAAACAAACAGATAAGAATAGTTCAAAACAGACCTCTTTGTCGAGTCGGACCTTGTACTTCTGCTTGTAGAGCCGCTGCACGTCGGAGTACAGAATGGGCTGGGTTGAGATGCCAAGTTCCTCACAACAGTCGAGAAGACGTAATTTGGCCTGTAATTTCGAGATTATCACTGTCACTGGTTACAAAAGAACCAAGCAAACCTCAGAAATATAAATTTCTGTCCGACGGCGCAGTCCGATCGTACCGACACGGGGCCCATTGGCAGCATTGTGAGCTGGGATCGGTGGAACAGGATTCTTCTTGGCTGCCGCTGGTGGTGGTTCAACTTTTGGCTGATTCAAGCCGTAAAAACGGCACAAATCGTCATCCGTGATATCAAGGAGATCGCAATCCATCGTGGACGAGCTGAAAAAAAGAAATAAAAAACAAAATTAGGCCTAATTTTGTAAACAAAGGGAAAACGAAAACAGCTCAAATGGTAAAATACAAACTGCACGGCGATTTCACAACAACTACGGACACAAAAAAGGTGATATTGTGAAATTCGAAAAACGTGTGGATCTGATAAGACTCCTTTGGATGACAAAAAGTGAACATAATTTGGGCAAGCTCGATCACGTTCCCCTTGTTCACGTTCACGTTTGCTGCCAATCCGATCAATGCTGTGCTGTCAACTCAATGAGCGAGTTACGCCGCCTCAGCTCGGGTTTGCCGTGTTTAGTTTGGTCCTGTGCTAACCGGGGGTCGATAAAAATTTTTTTAGAAACAGCTGTGCTTTCATAATTGTTCCAAATTTTCGAATTCGAAGATACCGAGCACCCCTTTCTTACACACTTTGTTTTTTTTTAAACTTTATTGAGATAAAAACGAAAAATGCAACACAAAAATATAAACAAAAATTATTTAGAAATCAACACATAATTACAACAAAACAAAGTGAAGGTATGCCAGCCTGAATGATTACTTTGGGCGAAGCGCTCTTGTCGAACGTCCATCTGAGCTAGTCGAAGCCATTGCCAAGGGCGAAGTACCAATATCCGAAGCGCGGACGTCATTCTTTGATGAAGCTTTTGGCGACGTCGGTGGAGGAAGGCTGAGGCGTTGTCGGTCAACAGTAACCGGCCTGGCACTGGATCGCATCGGTCTGGCGAGCCCTTTCGGATAGCAGATCGCGATAGCGGAGTTCCGTTTCGGCAGGCCATTATTGTTCAGCTTAATGCAATTTGTGACAGGGAAGGTAGGAGGCACGATGTGGAACAGAGATTCGTAAGTACTTTCTCCATCTTCGCTGGCTCGATCCTTCATGTAGTGCCGAACAGTGTGTTCAGAAGCAAGAGGTTCAGGGGTATAACCAGCAGCTTTCTCGAGTTCTTGAAGACGGGCATACTCGCTTACAAGACTGCTAAAGGCGCCTTTGAGCTCGCTGATGCAGTGGATCTTGGACCGAAACGCGAATGAGTCTTCAGCGCTGACCTCGGTGACGACTTTAGGATTCGACAACACTGTAAATTAAACTTGTATTAATGAAGTAGAAAAGATACAAACTTACGTGGAAAGTAGTTCAGGTAAACAGCCTGGATCAACGGTAGCTTTGCAGCATGCTGCCCAAAAGACACATCCGCGGCTTCAGACGCAAAGTAGGCTGCACCAGACATATCGCTCACGGCAACCTTCTTGATTGGCTTTGAAGTAAGACCAAAGTTAACGACGGTGTCGAAGTCAGGTCCAACTGGGATAGGAAGTTCAACTCGAGGGCTCAACAAACGGCGCCGGGGCGACGTGGGATTGATCTTAGTGCCTGATGCGGTTCTGAAAGTGAACTGTAAATAAAAGTTTAAAAGATAGGTTGACAAACCTCCTCGCAATCATAATAGCTCGCTTCTTGATCCTCTGTGCTGCGATAATCTTCGCCATTCTTTCTATTTTCGCCTGCCGCTTGCTGGCAAGAAATTCCCTGTCCCGCTTCCGAATCCTTTCCAACTCCCTGACAATGTACTCTTCCTCTTCCAGTTGGGCTTGGGTCCGAAAGAGGTAGTTCTTCAACTGATACTTGCGCTTGACTTCCGCTTCATAGTTGAAATCATTGGAAGGCCCTTCGTAGCCGCGAAGAAACTTCACAGCATCGTCAATGACATAAAAGCGGGCTTTGAGATCGTCGAGGGAACGTTTGGGGCCGTTGGGGAAGTCATAGCGGTCGTGGACCACTGTCCAACTAAAAATGGAAACTGGTAAAATTTGTGAAAACCCAAAATAACTCAAAGACATACAGTGAGTGATACTCATCGACAAGCTTGATCAAATAATCCGTTTCCTCTTTGCTCCAATCGTTTTCCCCGACTTCCGACACATCCATGAGGGCATGATACTCTGCATCTGTATATTCAGGCATGGGTTCCTTCTTATTCAACACAGCAAAGGGGTACTCGGTAGGTTTAGCACCGACACGCTTCCAGTGATACAAAACAAGATCATCGGTTCTGGCAGGGTTGGTAAATCCGCTCCAAGTCCATTTCCGGACGGGCTTCTTTCCGAACTGTAAAAAATTATATATAAAACGATTTGGTAAAGAGACAGAAGTTGTCCCACCTTCTTCATAGACATCTGCAAATGATTCTGCTGTGGGTTGCCAATCTGATTGACCAACTCTTCAACATTGATGCCCATATCATTGGGAAGAAGTTTCTTGACAATCTCGGCAGTATTCTTCTTTGCTTTGACTTTCTGTGGAGTCTGCAAACTGTTAATGAAAAGCAGAAAGATGAAAGCAAACTTCTACAAACCTTCTTGTCTATGGGAGCCTTCTGCTCGGTCTCTTGCTTCCCTCTCTCGTCTTCAACGCCGAGTATGTCGATGGCATCGTTCATGTACATCTTGTTGAATGGAACAAATCGCAAGAAAACTCGAAAGATATATGAGGTAGGAAGATGTAGCCACTGGTCAGCTAGGTAGGAAAAGCGTCTTCCGGATGGTGCGCGATGTTTGAGGCAGAACGCCAGGCCTGCGCGAAAGCAGGTTTGTATTCACTTCCGGATGTACTTTCAGAGAACCGTACCATTTCAGACGAATTACGTCCTACTTCGATCTCTATAAGTGCCTTGCAGAGTCGTAACACGATGTCACTACCGACGTTGTGACCAGCATAAAGACAGTTCCTAGAAGCTCGAATAAGTCGTTCAAATAACAAGTTTATGAAAACCATCAAGTGTCGCCTGCAGCAAATTTTGTAAAGTGGCAATTCCAATTGCAGCTGGAAATCGCGGTAAAGAATTCAATCGTGGGAACCGACTAAGAAGTCGCTGACCGCCGCGGTGCAGTTAATGATAGCATTGGCGCCTCGAATGCAGCGAAGGTGCTAATTTTCCGCATGCAGGCACAACGACTTTCTAATATGAATCCATCCTAACTTATTGGTCGCCACCATCATGTCGCCGCTTGTTACACCGCACGATTACTGCTATTGTTCGATCGGAATCAGGCAATTCCTTTTTCCGGTTTTTTTACTCCATTGATTGATCAAGCGTCGCTTTACCTGTTGGTATTTGTATTTGTGCCAATTTTTATACCTATCAACTGTGTGGAATCCGAACAAAAGTATCCTTTTATTGTTTATTTTTTACAAAAATGGTGCATCGGCCGGGAACAGAATTTCGTAGATGAAATTACCACCATAGGTTTACCAAAGAACGGTAGCATAATTAATTGACCATTTTACTTTTCAGTGAATTGCCTTTAGGGCAAACTTTGCCAACGAAATGATCTTTCAAAAAATTTTCTTCACAGATAACAAAGAAGAGTTTTGGCGATACGCCTTCGATAATAAGTACGACGTCACGAATTTTGTTCATCTCAATGACACGATGGATCGGATCACCGTGCAGTACAAGGAAGGTCTGGTTCCGGATACGTAAAACATCGCTTGCCGTTGCCTGCCATGTGACAACATTAAATTAAACTGATAATGATATATAAAAACTGAGAGATACGTTGACGAGACTTATCAAAGAACACTCGAGAACAAAACACTGAAAATCATGTTAGAAATCTTTAAAACATTGCCGATTTTTTTATCCACAGTAATGGCTTGAAGACCAGTAAAAGATAGTTTGAAGCTGATAGAACCGATAATTATATATAAAAACTGAGTGATAAGTTAAAGAGACCTATCAAAGGAAAACTCGAGAACACGAGCAGGCTAAACACTAAAATCCATGTTAGAAATCTTCGAAACATTGCCGATCTTTAAATCCACAGCAATGGCTCGAAGACCGGTAACATGGAAAACGAGTGCCTCGTGCAGTCTCACTAAAGGCGTCATCATCTTCACTCGAAACCAAGTGGAAAAGTAATGAAGCATCTTCGCTAACTGCGGAAGTACTAAATGTTCGAAAATCATTTAAAAAAAGATAATAGATTAAATTAGGAGTTCGAAGCACCCGCAAAAGCTGTTTTTAGCTGATGAAGTAAAAAAAAT
The DNA here is from genome assembly GCA_024447235.1 of Panagrellus sp. LJ2285. NCBI lineage: Eukaryota > Metazoa > Nematoda > Chromadorea > Rhabditida > Panagrolaimidae > Panagrellus > Panagrellus sp. LJ2285. The sequence goes on from JAMRYB010000017.1 coordinate 415,493, forward strand.
ATATATAAACTGTTAGCCCTTTGCTTGTGACGCTAAAAGTCCCGCAATATAGCGTTAAACATGCGGCAAACCTGAAGCATCTGTGTTCTGATATCTAGATGCATGTTTAAGGATAAATTTAAGCTGTTTAAACTGATAAATATATATAAAAACTGAGGGATGAGTCGACGGGACCCATCAAAAGAACAGTCGAGAACGCGATGCAAGAGGTTTTGATCAAGCGATGGTTGATGGCGGTTTGCCAACGTCCAATGGCGATCCATGGCGCGCCGGCTGGCATCTCTGCATGTCTGCCGTCTACTGCACAATTTTCGAGTCTGGCACTCGAAAAGATCAGTTCAAGTACCACTCTCGTGGAATGACTCGCACTGGGTTCAGCCGGGTATATAAAAGCAAGTGCGAGAACAGAGGTTTTTGTTGATTGACATCATGCATTGAGCTGCACATTATGCCCCTTGCTGTGACTTTTTGATGTACATTTTTAATTTATAGTGTTAAATGGAAACTATTTTGCAAAAATAAAAAGTATACAAATTTGAAAACATTTTTTAGCCGTCATTGTTCCTTAATGGTTTTTGCGTCATGTCGCTGGAATAACGGATTAACAATTTGAACTTTGCTGCCATTTGCGATATCGCCCTTCTGTTCAACGTGATAAACAAGGCACCCTCGACAAGCAAATCTAACATTCTGGCTTATTGTTAAAGTTTTATTGACATAATCGTATCTTGCATGTGAATTATTCAGATAGCAGTACCTATGCGTTCTTATGAGATAAAGTTTACACCTACGCAAATTGTTTCGAAAAACAGTTGAATCCAATTTGAAATCACCCTTTTGTTGTCAATTTTTTGGATGCAGTAAAGAAAAACCTGTCAGTCTCGTTAAAGCTTTAGCGCAAGCAAAACCGACGGGGTGCACAAGCGAAAACTATGCTTTCCCTCCTAGTAATCCGCACATCGATGACGGAAGAACCTGTAAAATCGTCGAGATGAAGTCAAAAACTGAGGAAAGAACGTTTGGCCAACACAATTCAAATCATCCCGCAACGTTTGACAGGCATGTTGGGTCGATCCAGACGCACTGCCCTTCATGTAGACTAACTCGGCCAGCGTCGCGGGGCGAAACCGACTACCACCAATTGTATTGACCGAAAAATAAAAGGATCTTTTTTATTTTTGTGAATTCGGGTAGCTTTGATGATTAACCCGTGTTCTCACACAGCTTACTCTGTCAATACCTGATACTTGACGGTTGACATAACTTACTTCCTTACAAACATGCTTTCATCCGTGATTTTTTTTACTGTTTTTATAATTAAAATACTTTCAATTTTAGTCAAAATGCCACAACCGAATATGGGTCGTCAAAATTCAATTGATACATCACGGTCAAGATCTGCTATGAAAGTTCTAGAAAAATATTGTAGAAGGAAATATCGTACTTCTACAGTTTTAACGAGTCCAATGGATTTTGATTATCCGTCAGAGCCATCGACACCGACATCACAATCATCGATGTTTTTGTTTCCTGGTTTTGGTAAATCAAGACAATCAAATATAGCCGGAGACTTTCCGGATCGGCCTACCTCAACCTTTTTTGCCAGTGATTCGAGAGGGCCATTGAGTGCAAGAACAATGTCAGACTTTTTAGAAATTCCAATAAAAGAAGAAATCAGGCATGTCCAATATTATTTTCACATCGATGTATCTCATTGATACTTTTAGGCAACGTCCCCAAGAAACACGGGTAACTTATTTCTGGCGTGTACTAAAATTTTTATATCGGCATTTGAGACTGCATCATATCGTTATTGTCACTGTTGTCATTTTGTATTCATTGCTTGGTGGTGCTTTGTTTTCATACTTTGAAGTTCCCGAGGAAGCTCGTCGACATGAACTTCTCATTAAAGCCGCTAAACAGAGACATCAGGCTTTTAGCAATTGTTTTTGCTCGATGAACTGTGAATCTTGGCTTGAAAAGTTTGGCACTTTTCCAAACGCTACTAACTACAGGCTTACCCGGAGATCTGAAGAAGCGTGTATTGAGGAAATGAAGCTCATGCTCGGGGCATATGATACCAAAGCCGGTTTCATGCCGATCGGTAAACGTGTATGGGCATGGGATGATTATTGGAATGCTGTATTCTATGCATGGACTCTTTTAACAACTATTGGATATGGGAACTTAACGTGCCATACAAGAGAGGGTCGTATTTTAACTATGTTCTATTCATTAGCCGGTATTCCACTAATGCTTATTGCGCTGCAATCGATTGGTGAGATGATGTTTTACGGTGTTCGTTATCTTTGCAAGCGGTTTCAAACGTAAGTTAGCATGCGCAAACATGCTTGTAATATGCGAACAAATATTGATTGACAAACTTTGTAGCAAAGCAAAGAAAACTGCTAAATACCTAAGAATGCGATTGTTTAAAAAAAGTATGAAGGGCCTCAGTAACGACAAAACTGATGAGCATGAAAAACAGCGCGAGGAAACAGCAGAATTGAGTGAAGAGGTAAGTAAGGGTTAAAAACTTTTATGAAATGTCAATAAGATCGACTTGTTGTAGAATGAGGAAGAAGAGGAGATGGATATCATTGAAACATTTCCGATCAAGTTAGCGTTGGCGATTGTATTTGCCTACATAAGCATTTGCTCATTGATTTTTAAATTTTGGGAGGAATGGGATTACATGACGTCATTCTACTTTTTCTTCATCTCGTTATCAACCATTGGGCTTGGCGATGAAATTCCAGAACATCCACGTTATGCTTGTGCTTTCTTCTTTTTCTTTGTTATTGGCCTCTCACTGGTTTCGATGTGTGTTTCAATCATGCAGAAACGAGTCGAAAATAGGTACATGGCAGCTCTACAGCTGATTGACGAGGAACACAGGCAGGGTATTGTTGAAACAACTGAAGTACAGGAGCCCCAACCTGAATCACCACGTGTCAATGACACAGATGTTACAACAGATCAACCAAAGTTAAACATCCCTCGGCCGACATCACTGTTGGTACCAGCCAGCGGTCCTGGAGGTCCTATGGGTGGACCTGGACCTGGTGGAAGTGGTGTGAAATGGCGTCGACCACCAATGCGATTCTTCCAAATTCACGCGACTACATCAGATGTACCATTCCATGAAGAAGTATCTCCACAAACACCGCATACACCGAATACTGAAGAGGCATCACCAAAGGAAACAACCATACACACACCTCGAAGTTTGGACTTGGATTCGGCACCGCGTTCACCATTTTGTCGCCTGCCAAGCTCGTCAACACTTTCGGTCGCAAGTTCTGGGATTATGGCGGCGCCACCGGTTTTACGTACGTTAATTTCACGCCGTCGTAGTACGAGGAGATGTAGGCAGCATCCATTGTTGCGAAGTGATTCCATTAGGAATGCCGAGGAAAGCAGGGACGAATTGACGCCATTGAATGAATCCAGGTACTTTATTACATTCCACGGAGTAATTTCAATAATTGTACCACTTACAGATGGCATCCCACATCACCTCGAACGCCATCCGCCCCACACTCACCACTGGCGCATCGCACTTCCGTTATGAATGCGCCATTATCTGTTATCACGGAAGCGAGTGATGAAGAAGTGCGCGAACAGCTTCAGAAAAAGTTTGGTGGTAGGGTATTAAAGACAAGCAGCGTGCGGGTAAGCTCGTTGTCATTCAAAACACCAACTTCCGGGTACATCAATGCCATTTTGCAGCCAGACAGCGCCTCCTCGAGTGACAATCCCACTGCCTCTATAACAACACAGCCGCAGAGCGAGCCAGATGCTGCTGCTGATTGATGGCATACACTAAAAAACCGTGTAAATTATGGGTTTTTTGTTGTTTAGCAAACCGATTCAACATAACGATATGACTTATGTTAAGTATTTGAAAAATTGGTGTGAACAAAAATGTCGTTTTTTGAATGAATTTCTTTCAATTTATGAATCCACACGAAATGAACGTCAAAGAGGAAAGAAAAATGGGGCCAAATTTAGCAGCGCATGAATCAAAGGAGGAGATGAGTAAGTCTATTTTGCACTTTTTATGCACTGCGCAGAAGCTTATCCATCCAAGTAATTTTGTTACTCGAACGGAATGAAATGACTAATAATCAGAACGGCAAGTCGGTAATCGAATCTTGCGCGCATTTCCATCAGGCCGACGTAGCTTTTGCTACACTGCTGCATGCTTCCGTTAACGGAACTTCGTAACCCACGCACTTTATTTTTAGGTTTTACCACAGTATTGTACTCTACTTCTTGCTCTTGTCCCGTGCTGAATACAATTTTTGTAACATTTGAAAGTTTGAAACTGTTAGAAGTTTTTTCCATTCAAAAAACTCCACCGGTCACTATTGACAATTCTGAAGTCGGATTGGTCGCCCTACTACTTCCGATATAAAATAAACAGTGTTAGATTTCATTTGCCATTGTAAATACTTCTGACCACACGATTGTATAGTCTGTCATTAGACGTTCTAGTCATATAAGCTGTAAAGGAATGCTTTTTCGTACCTGCCGCCGACTTAATGCTCGGTTTGGTTCAGTGCCGTAATGTTGGGTTTGATTACGTCTAACAGGACAATTACTGGTCGTGTTACGTCTACATTTACACATTCATTTACCGCCATGGGTGTCGTTGTCGTTTCCCTGTGGCTAATGTGTAAAAAACAAGCCCTACAGCATTGTTCGGAGAGATTTTGTTTTACATCACAAAAAGCAGATCCGTCAAGGGCTATGTTTTTGCGGCGCACTTTGGGACATATGTCATTGCCGCCGACGGCGTTGTGATTTGCCTGTGATCCAAGAGTGGCCCGTTCAATTTTTTCAACTTTTTTCAATTGATCAATACAACGACGACTTTCTATGCGCTATTCTTAGCCTTTGGCAGGTAATAGTAGCAGGATGCTTTTTGCACGGCTGTTTTTATACTTTTCCCGAAAACTTTGAAAATCCTTTTTTCGTACCTACCTAAAATAGTGCTTCCAAAACACGTGTTCCTGCAAACGAACGCAAATCACCTTCTGGTTTGTAGACACATGCTTTGCGTCAACAAGTCCTGTTGCCATTCACCGTAAAAAGCCCTCGGGGGAACCGGAGGGCTATGGTCCGTATGTTTTTGCTCACTTTGTTTCTTTACTTTTTTACCGAGTTGAACCCTACACAAAAGGGCTTTTTAAACCCGACCGCCCTTCATTGTCGTTTACGAAAGAGACGGACTTGGGCCATGTTCAGAGATCTTTTAAATTTGGCGCTAACGATGTGCACATTAACTTTTGAAGCTTGCACTAGTGGCACGTCAGAAGAACCGATATCTAACATCTGGGATTATTTGCGAGGTCATCTCCACTTGTCGCGACTCGCGTGTTATTTTCACTATCACGGAATTCTGTGTTTCTCGTTAGACGACTCAATCTAACTGCCGTTTTGCAATTATAGTTCAGGCGCATGCATCATCTATCGAGTGGGGGCTTTATGGTACAGCTGCAAAAACAGTAACAAGCAAGCAACAAACGAGCTTTGCTAACCGTGGATCACTCTACTCTGCTTGACAGTTTTTTTCCCACCTCAATGCTAATGAACATTTCAGCTTTGTGTCATAAAGGCATGTGGTTCTACGGCTTTTGGCAAAAGTTCAAATGACAAATTTTGCTCTATTTTGCAAAGCAGAGCATCAGTTTTACTTCAATGTTTACCTCAACCAGCCTGGCACCCCTCCTTTTCAAATGTCCGAAACGTTGGCCCTTTTTCTTGAAATGTCCAAGATGATGATGCACACATGCTGTTTTATTTACCCAAATAGAGTAATTCTTTTTGCAGTCCTTGTAAGTACGTCCCCGCCCCATAGAAGCCAAGCTATGATGACCCGTCACTGATCATTTGTCGCTCCGTTTTTATTTTCTTTTTGACACATTGTATCTTTAAAGATATACGAAGCCATAATAGAGTCTTCGCTTCTTAAAAATTGAACTTTTCCTGCCAATCAACCCGCGAAATAATACATTTCTCCGGCTGTTGCGGGTGTGCCGTTTAACTCAATGGTAAGCAAGCGCAAGGGTTTAATCCACGTCCGCTCTGAATACAAAATAAAAAAAAACTCCTAATTGCCCTTTCCGGCGACATTCCTTTACGACGGAGAAAGGCGTTATAACATAAATGACGGCTTCCGCGTTGTTGCGGCCTCAATTTAGCCCTTCCATGGCAGGTAGAATTTGTATTCTGTAAATGTACAACCAGAAGATAAATGGCTTTAAATTGATGGTCTGAAAGTCGTACATGGTCTTGGTCTCTAAATGGTCCTTGTCTTCATTAAGGCTCTATGAACGTTTGCATAAAGTTCTTGGTTTAGCTTATTTTTAACTTTTTGTTTAACGTGGAAACGAGCATATCTAATGCTGCACTAAAGCATGTGAGGTTCATAACTTGTTTTTAAATGTGTCGTTGACATTTTTCTTAGATGTAATCAACGATGAATTTTTTCCGTTTTCAATTTGCTTTTAAAAAATACCAAAAAGATCATTCACATTTGTCATCGAGATGTTTCATTCCATCCCCGGTTTCAACTTACTTATTTGATATTTATTAAAATAATGTATTCCATCACCGTTGCATCTGCAAGAAAGTATCACGCAATGAAGATTTCGTGTGTAGTTTTGCCATTTATGTCATTTTGGACGACCAAAAACTTTATCGCTTTCATCCGGGTATATTTGTTAGACAGCTTAACTGTCCCCCTCGCTTTTCTTGCTAAAAACACGTATCCACAATTTGTGAATCGGTGAATGCCGGTGACACCGACCTCCACCACCACCGTCTAAAACTGAGATGCCGATCATGGGTTTATCCCCCCACACGAGACGCCAAATATTTTCACACGGCTATCACCTTACCCCCAAAACGGTTACGTAATGGCCTTTTTTGAAACATAACAGGAGGGGTTAAGCTTTTCTGATGCCTATAAATACATCTTTTGTTTATTGTTGTGACGACAATTGCTCGAAAACGACAGTTTCGAAAAGATCCGCCTTCCTTTCCGCTTCAAAACAAAGTGATCCAAGTTTTTGTTGCATGTTTATTCTGTTTTTCGCTCAAACTGACTTCCTAATGTTCCGTGTTCCTTCTTAAGATTGAAATCATTACAATATTAAATGCGCATGTACCATGTCACTATCACACTTGTGGCGGCACGCTATAAAGGCCCACATCCGTTCCCAGATATGCACATAGATAAATAACGCTTCCAAATGGGAAAATCTGGCTACGATGTCATAGCCGTTTGGACAGGGTTGCACCGAGGAGTGAAGGAAGATGTAAGCCGAACATGTCATTCTTCCCACATGAAATGTCTTTTGAATATATTTCCATTGCGCCGGTTTTTTTTCGCGGATATCAAATAGACCGGACATTTGTTAAGTCGCATTGGTCGGCGGCATTTTTCATACATAGTTGCAATACCCGCCACTTTTTCAAACTTAAAAAGTCAAGCGCACTCGCTCCTAATCAGTGTCTGTTCTTCTCTGTTTTCCTTGTTGTTTCCTACTTGCTTTCTTCGGAAGTTTTTGTCTCCGGAAAAGTAGTTTTGTTTGTGTCATGCCGGCTTCAAACCCCGACGACATGTGGCTTCGACCAACTTTGTACTCATCTATCCGTTCGACAGACAGTGACTTGCAAAAGGGCCTCAGGGCATGTAGTCTTTCAATTTTTAATGGCCTTGGTTGTGCCTTTTGCTTCCGCGCCGTTCGTAGTAGGTCATAAACCGTGAAGGGCAGATGGTTCGGTTCGCCAGAATGGTCAAGACGGGTGGTTCATCTTCTAAGCAGACGACGACTCAAAAGCCGACTTATCCGTTCGTTCGCACGGACGGAATTTAACTTTCGAACGGAGAGATGCATTTTTTGTTGCGCTTTTTCGGCAATTATGCAAAGGGTCCCCGGGAAAAACGCCTTGTCTCGTTTTAAGAACAACCCCGGGCGGTCGGTGCCAACCGACTCCACCGATTCAAATTTGCATTCTCTGGACAGCCTAAGCAAAGCTTATGAAGCCCGACCCTGATGTTTTGACCAGCGGGAGATTCCAGCGTTGTTTTTTGTATCTCGAACGTGTTCCTACTGTTCCTATGCATGTACTTTTTGTCCCCGGCAACACTATTTTCATTGTGGGCCCCTTATTATTCCCAGTTCCGCCAAAATAAAGTGTTTTCTCAAGTAAAATTGTTACGTCGGTATCCCTAATCTTTGCACATGTAAATGGTGCTTCCTCTTACCACAGACAGGACAAGTTAATCTGCAATTACGAACACACAAAAAGCGTTCCTTTAACTTTTTAAAGCCAAACTTTGTCTCCTAATGCTTCGAACCGTGTTTTTAACGTGCTCTTTTTCATTGTTAGCCCGACTTTTCCACTAACGACCGCCTAAGGAACCGATCATATTGCCATCGGATGGATGGTGTAGACCGCCCAAAGTCACCACCATAAGTGCAATGGCACTCTTTTTTCACTGTACTCGAGAAACACTTGTCTCCTCCGCCTTTAAGGTGAACAAATACCACGTCCACCGAATTTGTTCCGTCATGCCCTGCCCCTGGGCCATCTGAAAGTGGATAACGATCCGTTTTTCTCAGGGGTCCCGAAACCTACTGCTTAGCCCACTCGACCCTCTGATGTGAGGTCGGCCTTTGGCACAGGAAGAGGATATCCTCTACAGACGTTCCTGGTTTCCGTTTATTTTGCTTTTTTTTATTGCCATGAGAAATGAACATCATGTTCCAAAGAAAACACAAAATGACCTTAGGAATTCGTCTCTCGCGTGGTTATCTGATGTTATTCGGCTCTATAGAAAATAACAATGTGACGGTTTTTTTCAGATATTGCTTAAACTGTCGGACATTGTTGAAAAATAAACATTTCGACAGCTTGGAAGCAATCTGTTTCGCTGAATCAACAAACACTTATTGCGAGCGTGTTCCAGACACCCACAGGCAGTGACGATACAGTAAAAAGCAGTCATCGACAACACGTGCTGGTTGTCCTCATCAAACCCCCTAAAATTGCCGGGCTCTGACGCAATGCAATACCCGATCCACCCCCGGGTACACGCCGTAACAGGGTGATTCGGGGTCAAATCGTTTATATTCGCAACACACACGCTTCCAGCTGGTTGTAATTTAACTTGCCCTCAGGGCACCTACCCCTACGGGAGATACATTTTTGCCGAGGACTCATTCGAAAGTATGAAGGTTGACCGCGAGATGCCGCCAGCACAGCAACAGCATCGTCGGTTGTCGCTAAATAATGGAAATTTAACCCGTAGCTTGTCAAGTCCTGATATGGCTAAAAGTGATCTCAGCTTCAATGACCAAACTGAGTGCGCTGGTCGTTCACCGCGGAAGACTCCAGATGGCAGTGTTTCCTTTGAGAGTTTCGAAGGAAACAATACAAATCGCCTGGAAACGCCGCAAGTTCACTTGAATGGATCACTATTGTCAATTAGCAACTCTCACTTAATGGATAGTGCTTCTAAATTTATGGATTTTACGAGGAAAGTCAGCATTTCATCGCAACATTCAGATTCACGGAGGAATCTTCTATTTCAAGGTGTTGAAAGTGCTCTTCAAAAAACTCAAAACAGTCTGAAAAAGAAAACCCGAATGATTCACTTTGTCTATTTTATCGCTTTACCTCTCTATACAATTATCGGTGCATGTATTTTCCAAGTATGTTCTTATTTTCGAAAATTTGTTAATTAGTCTCATTTCAATTGCTCTTTTCTTGCAGGCACTTGATGGGGAACACGATGACTTGCTCCAACTCCAGTACGAAAACCGCTGCAAGGAAAACAGGGTCCAAATGCTTACGGCCGCTGAAAAGATTTGTGAGTCCTCAGGGGGCGAATGTTTCATGCGCATGCAGACTATCTTAAATCACGTTGAATTTTGTTACCGCGAATGGCATCGAGTCAATCGTACCGTAACACATCCAATGTCTGATTACACCAACGCCATTATTTATGCATTTTCGTGAGTTTTTGATGAAATAATGCCCTCTTTTATTACTTTATCATACGCCAAAACAACAAATTTTAGTGTCTATACGACCATTGGTTATGGTAACATATCGGCTACCACGATATATTGCCGAATTGCTACAGTTTTGTATGGCATGTGCGGCATTCCTGTAAGCTTTTTCCCTAATTGTAATTGAATGAGCATGGTTGCTAATTAAATTTGTTTTAGCTATTTTTCGCATTCATTAAAGAAGAAGGAAATCAGGGCAGACTGATATTCATATGGGTATACAAGAAAATCAAAGATGGTCGCAGATGGTGTTGTCAACAATCGGATATTGGTCAGTTTATACGGTTAAGAAATTACGAAAAGATCAAGTTTACAAATTTTAGAAAAGGCTAATGAAAAGAAAGGAAAAGAGGGCCCAAGCACTATAGCGATATTAGTAGAAAGTTCACTGGAAGCAAATCCCGCAAAACCGGCACTTGTCAGGCGATACAGTATGGAATCATTGCGTGGTATGTTTACTTTTCAATTTACTCACTTTTCAAAACATTTACTTTAGATGGTCACAGTATGTCACCGCAGCGAACCTATGAACAACGACGCGTATTTGTCTTTGGCGTTTTGGTATTTGCGGTCTACTTGTTGGTGATAAGTGCCGTATTTTCGAAATGTTCAGGATGGGACTTCTTTACGTCTTTCTACTTTTTGTTTAATAGTGTGGCACTCATTGGTAAGTTAATTGGACCTAACGACTTTCAATATAAAGTCACTTCCAGGTTTTGGCGACATATTCCCCCCAAATCCACTGGTCATCCTCTACCACATGATATTCATTTGTCTCGGAGTCATCCTATTCTCCATGTGCTATTTCATTCTACAAGAAGAAATCCGTGACAAAGCATTAGAAGCCTCACAACGCGCGCGAAAAAGCATAAGCAAATATAAAATCAAACTAAATACCAAAAATCCTTGGTCTCGACGCAATAGCCCAGCTTTTGATCGATCTCCTGGTTCTGATGCGTCTAATTTTGATCGCTTCAGGAAACGACGTCAAAGTGCTCCGGCCGTGACACTGAATGGTGAGAAAACATTGCTGAGTTTTGGACGGTGAAAGCTTCACGTAGACCAAATTATTATAATTCACATCCATTATGTTTATGTCTTTCGTCAATATTTTCATCTTTCTAAACATGCCAGTTGACACACCTTCATCAAAATTCAGTACATCATAACAAACATTATTTATTGTGCCTTTGTGTTGATATATGCAATTGCATGCCTAATACGTATTTTCTCTTTGATAGGCATGAATTTACTTGAAGCAAGCATTCCCCTTCATGTCATTTTTGCACAAACTTGTTTATTGATCTTCATCCGGGGTACACTATTGTGAACAAACTATGTATTTAATACTTGTAGTGTTTTTTTTTATGGTAACGTTGAAATAAACTTTTGGACTTCTTACGAAGGATTTCTTGTTCGACTCGACACAACGTTTTACAAAGAATATCCGCCAATTTCATCGAAGTTGAGACTATATTCAAAACCAATATCAATACCGTCTCTAAGCACTGGCAACATAATTCTGCAATCTAGCAGTCAAAAAAATCATTGCTCGACTTCTTACAAAGTGCATAACAGCCCACGCACATCCGGGATGAAGGCCACATGTACAGGAATATGTGGAAAAACGGTGCAATGCTTGAGTTAGTGACAAGTATGTTGGACACAACGCCGCGGGTAATGCCGGCGTGCGTCTGATCCTGAAGACGTGAAGAAGCTTCCAAACAGACTGTCGATAGACAGATAGATACGCTGAGTTATGCTGTTGCGGCTGAATGTAAGCTTACTTTTTCTGTGCGCAAAATTGAGTCCCTTGTCAAGTGGGGAGTGCGAAATGCTAGGTTGTACACAGACAGGGATTCCAGAAAGCCGCCGCGCGAAGCAGGTAAAGCTTCAAGAGAGGGGAGATCATTCAGGATATAGAATGTGCGGCGCATCCCTCTATTCAGTCTAAGGAGTCCAACCTCCGGAGGGATCCCGAATGAAGAAGAACGAGGAGGTGGACTTGTTCGCGTGTATCTCTTCTGTGTCGTATGGGGGTGAGGAGAATCGGGTGAAGGAGAACTTTTTGGCCGCGCAATGATTACTTGCCCAAGAAACACTTGGGTTCTTGTGTATCTGAAAGGCTCCGGGGGCTAGAGACAAGTTAGAGCTGGGGCCGTGTCTATCGTTTGTGCGTGTGTCGCGAATCGGTGTAAAACATTCATTTTCATAGCCTTTCCGATCTTCTAGCTTGACTTCAATCAGGCTTATCTTCGGGAAGATGTGTAGCTTTGCCAGGTTTGTTTTTTTGTATCTTTGGAATTCTATTTTGTTGTTTCTACCAATTCTACTTTTGAATTTACCCGTATTTCATTTCAGCGACGATGAAACCGAGTACGGTGTCACACCGTACGCGGAAGAAGAAAACGTCCGCTATGGTGGCGCTCTTGCCGCAAACGATGATGATGAAGAAGAGGAAGACGAAGAAGATGAAGAAGACGTATGTTTTGTAAATTTCAAATGCAAAATCTCACTAAATTTCATTGTAGAAGCGTCTTGTCGCCGAGCGTGAACGTAAGAAGGCTGAAGTTCGTAAGCGTTTGGAAGAAGCTGGCCGCATGAAAAAGGCCAAGAAAGGTTTCCTCACACCTGAGCGTAAGAAGAAGCTTCGCGTAAGTCTTATCAATTGTCAGTTCAAACAATCTGTTAACAAACCGTTTCCCCTTTTCAGAAGCTTCTCATGCTTAAAGCTGCCGAAGATTTGAAGCAGCAACAGATGCTGAAAGAACAGGAGCGTCAACGTATCCTCCAGGAACGTATTCTCCCATTGCCAGAAGATTTCGATTCCCTTGACACTGACGAGCTTCGAGACCTCGCCCAAGAGTTCATTGATCACATTTTGGAGCTTGAATCTCAAAAGTACGATCTGAGTTATGATGTCCGACAGAAGGATTTCGAGATCAACGAACTTACCATTGCTGTCAACGATCTTCGCGGCAAATTGTACGTAAACAATTTTTCATGTTTTTATTCATGTGAATTCCATTCATCCCAAAACTGTTGACACAACTTTTGTTTCCGCGTTTTTTGGCTCTTTGTTCTCCCCCTCATTTCTATTTTTGCAGCGTCAAACCCACGCTCAAGAAAGTCTCGAAGACCGACTCCAAATTCAACAAGATCAAGAAATCCACCAACGCCAAAGTTGACTTCCGTTCCAACCTCAAGAACGTCGACACCAACAAGTTTGCTCTTGATGATGTAAGTTTGGCCAAGTTTCTCACCATATTTCTGTGGTTTCGATGCAAAGTTTTTGCCGGTTAATTTGTCCAACATCTCCGTTTCATGTTTCCAAATTGTTATTCCCACGCTTACATCATTGTTTTATTTTAGGAGAAGACCGAGAGCAACAAGGCTGACTGGGCTAAGTAAGCTGACACTCAAGTTTCCGTTTCGACTCTCCAAATCATGCTCGTCTCCGATTCTATTCGCAAAAAAACAACAATATTTGTGAAACAGTAAACATACATTTGTTTAGCACTTCCAAACAAATGTCACTTTTAAAGGATAGCCCATCAGTTTTATGTTTATCCACACATTTGTAATACATTTTTTTACCTTTTGAAAACATGTCGCATGAAAAATAAACAATCTTGGTGATTTTACTAGTGGATTTTGACTGTTACACCACAAGCATCACATTAACACCAAACATATGTTAAAAGTCAATCAATAGACACATCAACAGCATTGTCAAAATGTTTCCATCGGTCATCAATCTGTAATTGTATATGACTTGCAACGAACGAGCAGGTGCCGTCACCGCGCATTTAGGACTGTGCACGATCGAAGCTGGGGTACTTTATTTGAACAATCAAGAGCTGTTCAAACAAATTTGTCACCTATCCTGCGATGATGAGCCGAGCAAATGAGAGAGTGAAGCCGTTGTTGGGCGGTGGAAACTATCCTATCCAAAGTGAAGTTGTAATTTTGTAAAAAAAGGTTTAAATGATATGACTTGATAAAAATTTTTAACTAAAAAACATCTACCGCCCACCATCAGTACAATAATTACTTCGATTTTGGCATAAGTAAATAGGCGTATTACTATCTTTAACAGTTACAAATTCTGTGATTATGAGTTGAGCAAATGAGCAAGAAAAACCGTTATTGAGCAGTAGAGACTGTCCGTATCATTAAAAGTTACATTTTTGCAATAAAGAACCGATTGAAAAAAGTATGAAAAAAGGTTACACTTACCTATCGGCACTGTTATAGAATCTATGAATGCCCTTATGTTTATGCTACTTTGGACCGATAGAAGTGTAACGATATTATTTTTGAAGAAGGAAAATAAACCTACTGCACCACTACTTGACGCTCTTCAAGAAGCCGCGGCTTATGCGCGTTAAGTGTCCGAAATCAGACTCTCTCACCCTTGGCGATGAGACCTCATCGTATCATTTTCAGCTTCTTTTCGCGCAGCTCAGTCTAACTAAGCTGTCCTTGGGCACGAAAAGCGCTTATTGCAATCGTTTCAATATGATATGAATGTGTGGCTTCATCTCACCTCCCGTATCAAATCAGTTTCCAAGGCTTAGTGAATAACAGACCATTAAACATTTTATTATCCAGCTTCATGTCATTAACTTTAATGTTGTTGCAATAAGATTGTACTATTTTCCCACCACGACATTCATTTATGGCGTGTGAAGTGATCTTAAAAAGTGATACAAAAGTTTCATTTCCATCAAAGCGTGTTTTTCAGTCGCGTTTTGCCGTGTATTTACCAAAGCTATCAAACATTGAATGTGATACGGAAAACTACTATTTGACCTAATGTGTATGTTGTCTTTCGGCAATCCATTTGATCCGGGCTCCATCCAATCTGTCCCGTCCCGACTGACTCCGCCATGAATCGACTTCTGTACAAATAAATCGTTTTCAGGCAACCCTTATTGGGAGGAGCGAGTGCGAACAGGTGTGAGTTCGGCATAAATCGAAGCCGAATCCAACTGATCATCGACAGTGTCACCCATTTGCTGCGTTCTCGACTCGACTCTTTTTGTGAATACATCTCTGCACTTTTTTCGACCAAAAAAGTATTCATTTGCACCTAAAAAAACGTGTTTGTTAATTCTAAGTAGTAGTGCCGCAGGTAATGGTAATAACAAGTCTTACCTGATCATTGCTGCTTAAAACTAACAAGCACGTTCATTTTGCTATTTGGCTTCTACCATTACTACATGTTTCACTGACTGTAATTGCCTACAATTAAAATACGTGGTGGGGGTGTTAAACCTGACAAAAAATAACAAAAGGTAAGTTTAATGTTTTTAAATATAAAATTATGATAAAAAGTACCGCCTTTTTAAGGCCTCCGGGCTTTCACCAGGGTTTGTTACAATCTTTTAGAACCAGTCCATCCTTTGCCCGCTGAACATGTGCCTTTCTCGATCAAATCGACTCATAAAAACTTGCCCTGAAGCAGAGGATGCGGACCCTATGCGAGAGATCGTATCTTCGATCATTCTTCAATCAAAAGTCTTGTCCTACATCATTGTTTCTCGTTGTGTTGTTCGTTTCTGTGTGATAGAGATCATGAAATTGAGACAAAAGCGAGAAAAGAGCGAAAGAAATATAAAAATTCAGTCGATGAAGCGTTGTGTGGCGAAACGCCATGAGCAATCGAATTATCAGATGTTTTTCGTGTTTCTTCGAAATCAAATAAATATTCATAAACCATGTCACGTTCAGACAAGCCTTCTATCGCGAAATCCGCTTCGGATCCCTGCTTGAAGTCCGCGATGAATCCGTCATCGACTCCAGCGTCATCGGCGAGAAGCTCATTCTCCTCATCCGACCGAAAGGCATCGACTGCGAACATGCATGTTCGATTTGTAAGTTTGTTTTTTTCTGTCCACTTTTTTCTTTACTTTGCCCCCTGCAAAAGTTGCGATGCGATCTTCCGACCTCACTCTCGATGTACAGGTTAACTAACCCCACGGGAAAGAGGTGAGGAAAAAAGCCCCGAAAAAGTAAGCTATCTGTCGCTGCCTGTGGCGTTGCACGTTCTCCCATAAAATAAAAAATTTGTTTGCGATTTGCTTGCGCAACATACATGTACCACACGCTCCAATGTTTGTCAAAATACACTCGAACCTGTGCATTTATGACATTAAGCATGACGCGATCATCAGCGTCCTTAAGTACAGATCATAATGTGCTCAAAGCGTACCGAAGGCAAGCAAGCTTTGTTCCTCCAAGACCGAGGAGTAGGTTACACGCTCTTCCTTGCCCTAGGTCTACTATGTTTCCCTCCGCTCCGCAATCAGTCGTCGTTGTCCTCTTCTGCATCTCTGAAGGACCCAGATGGTATGCCTGTCCTATTCCTATAGCGGGAAAGGATGCCCGTGTTTGTTATTTGCTTATTTGATCATCACCACCCTTTTTGTGGCTCGCCCAGAATATATCGGAGGAACAGGGACGAATAGCGAAACGTCTTTAGTCGAGACACCCCCCAATTCCTTTAGGCTTTTATCTTGCCGGCGTGGCGCTGTTGGTTGTGCTTGATTTCTCGCGCTCCATCCTGAGACCGCAACACGTACTTATGATGTTGCGTGCCGATGGCAATCAAACTTTAATGCGATCGTTTCCCATCTGCCTCGCGTCCGAACTGTAGAGCAGTAGCGGACGTCGTCCTGATAACACAATGTAAGCCCATTCCGCCACCTTTAGTGCTTTTCCCTTTTCATCTGCAGTTTTATGGGTTTCGTACAGTCTCTCTGCCACCGTTATGATACATCTGGTCAATATAGCCCCGCGCAGGGGTAACTAATTCAGATGGATATCCTGACTCCACAGTCATGATGTTAGTTTATTCAGTTTTCCAATGTTATGTCCATAAACGACGTGTCCACGTTATCTGTTCCCTCCTGAACCGATTTGGAATTGCAATGTTTGCACGCGTATGAAAAGTATACGCCTTTGACCATTTTTAGCTACAAATTGTAGTCAGTTTTTCACTTTCACTTTGCATACTTTTTCACCACCGATGGACAAATTCTTCCGCAGTTTTTTTTGCCTTCGTTCGTTTTAGCACTTTTTATTGGTTTTAAAAAGCCATAATTTGGCCCGACAGCCCATCATTATGGTCACTTTTTTCAATGGTTCATGTGGCTTCACTTGCTAATCGTCGTCTCGACCAAGAAGAAGCGTGTAAAGTCGACAGTTTTCACATTACATTTTGATTTTTTGCTGCCACCCGGCTGTAGTTGTCATTAGCATAGGTGCAATGATGTTTTCCTTTTGACCAGCTCATAAAGACCAGGTCTTCAAGATGACCTTGCGTCAGTCCGCCAGCATTTCTGGAAGACTTCACAAAAGAGATTGATCACAGTTCTCCTTTCCCATACGAATGCCCGACGACGTCATTTGTGATACTGTGAAACTTGTCCATTCATTGTGGGCCACCCTCTTTTCATTGGCATACTATAAAGTCATTTGTAGTATATATCATGAATAATTTTAAGCCCATTTTAATAAAGCCATGAATGGAGTCTAAATTTTATTTTTTGCTTCTCATTCATCCTTGCTTTCACCGTTTCCCTCCCTCCTCTTAGTGATGCCGTTCCAATGCGCTACGACCCAGCTGCGAGGTCCGGTGCATGTGCTTAAGAATTGGCCCTCTGGCTGTGCCTTGCCTAAAATGATTTAAGGGGCGAGAAAGGCGATTTAGACCCAATAGAACCACTTGCACCACCACCAGTGGCACAAGAACGTTCGCACTATTACGCGAGAACCTCTAATTTTTTTACTACTAGCCGGAGGCGCAGCTTTTTTTCTGTGTCGTGGCCTTGCTGCTCCACGCGTACAAAGAGGACACTGCAGCACAAAGAAATGTTCCTCTTCCTCATCAAATGAGGCGTTTTTTGTGTTCATTGCCCTTGGCTTTGGGCTTTCCGGAAAGGAGCGACAACCACCAGTAGCTTCTGAAAAATTGGCGATGCCATTGGTTGGGTGACATGAGTTTCGGCATCTATGTCGATTATTCTAACATCCTAATGGATGTTCATCTCCTCTGGCTAACACTGACCAAGCAAGCGACTTTTGACTGACCTGTGAAAGATCGCTTAAAGGGCTTTGCTGCCAGCTCGGTGGCGATCATCGGTGATGGCACACTGGAGACAGCCGTCTTTTGGCGGTATACCCGATCGACACTCATCATTACTTAGCCACAGGGCACGGGCGACCAGAGATGGGATGCGAGTGAGTCGCAATCGACCTCTTGGGTGCTGCTGTTTGTGCTCATCCTCCCCCATCGGCTTTCACCGACAACAAGTGTGATCCAGCGGATATTTCCAAACCGAACGCGCGTTTGCATAGTGTTCGTTTCTGTCGGCTTTTACTTATTTAGTCATCTGCTATGCTCTCCTAGCCCACCGTTTGACTTTTTTAATTAAACCCACATCAGTCAAAAAACAAAGTCCCTTTCATTGATAGCTTTTTCCCACACGCAATGTACGTAAGAACGCATTTATGAAAAAAGTGCACATTTATTAGTTTGTTTTCACTTTTGTATTCTGTCCCTACGTCTTTTTAGGGTACACAGTTTTCATTTTACATTCATTTCATTATCACGCGTAACAGTGCAAAAACCTGTACCTCAGGCGATTTCGGAGATTTACGGAAGGTCGAGTGGAGTATCATTAATCACGGAATGAGAGGGTTAGCCCCCCGAGCAAGGTACTCGTACTTGGCGAAGCTCTCGAGGCTGCATATTTGACCCTTCGCCTCGAGCACATTTTCGACGACTGAAACTACTTTTCTCAACTTTTCTGACGTGTATTTCCGCTTTTCTTTCTCACGTTCTTGACCGTGGAGTAAAATGAGCGAGTGCTTGGAGCCTAGTTTGGTTGTACAGCTTCAAGAGAGGGATGAGATCAGTCAGCCTTGAACGAAGCCCCGGGTTATGTCTGCATTCTCGAGAGACTCACGACGGATCCTACTTGAGCGTCGTGTCCGCTTTACTTGATTTAGAACGTGTCCCTAATGTGGTAGGAAGTTGGACGGAATGTTGGTTTAGTCGGAATTTTAGTATTTTGATAGCTTTCAGTTTTGAAATTTGTTTTATCGATTGATTTGCGTGTAATTTTTGTTGACTCGACGTGATACAATTAGTTTCTTTTTGCATACCCTATTGTGTTGTAGACCTTCCCACAATGCCGAGCGCGGCAAACGGCAAGCCGAAGCCGACTCGTGCGACCAAATCGGCATCCCCAACACGGCGGGGTCGGATTCCGACCGTGTGCCTAGATCGGGACAACCCCGAATACATTCGTGAAATGCAACGTCCCGCGTCTATCAAGGTAAGCAAAAAGTGGACGCTTCTATGTCTTCCCCTCCTTTCCATCATAATCCGCCACCCTTCAATCTGGCATGTACTTAAGCCTCATTATTCATTTTGAATGCCCATAAATCTGTCTACCCGCTGCATCTGTCTCTTATTTCTCCAATTTATAAATCCCACATCGTCTTGGACTGGCTACTTCACATTTTTTCAGTATTCAGTAGTTTTTGCAATGCTATCATTTCTTTTCTATTCTATTTTTGTTTGTCACATAGGCGCTGCAAATTCTTCTGGTTTGGTTGATGGATGCTTTCTATGTTTTTGGCCTTCCACGATACCGCTGCCTGTCATCAGCAGCAACCATCAACCCTGCCTTCTTCCAGTAGGCCTCAATTACTGACCCCACGGGCTCCGGTCGGTTGCCTTGTCAGCTACTGAGGCAAGAGGCACTTGAGCGCGAAAAACTGAGCCAAAGGGTTTCATGGAGCTGCTTGTTTGAAACACCCCAGCATGAGACATTTGGGGGGTTTACGTTTCCGCATTTTTTTTTGTTACATATTTGTATGTAGTGACCTTTGAGGATACTTTGCAACATGGCATATCCCTTGCGGGGTTTTAAACCAATGCGCAGCGGCTAATAATGCTTTTTTTCACACATTATTTTTACCAACAACCTTATAAAAAACTTTCGTTCAAAGTTTATCCTTTTTTCGCTCCCGAACATCTATCTACCCCTAGTAGCAAGCAATTATTAAAATATTATGTGCGTCATAAATAATTTATCCAAAATAACTTCCTACAATAGTTTAGCCCCTATTTATGTCGGTAATTTCTTTCAAAGCTTGTCGCTCGTGCTTAACTCCCCTACTTTTTCTTCTGTCAATGGACTTGTTGACGCGTGAATCCTCTCCTAAAAGACCTTATGCGGCGAAACCGACTGAACGGGAGCCTAGCTTTGCTCGTAGCCTGAGGCCTTTACACACGGTTTCTTTTTTCGGCAAGGCAGTGAAACATTGTATGTTGCGCAAACGTGGGACGGATTGTATTTACACAGAGCATTTAGCGGTGTTTAGTTTTGCTTTTTGCAATTTTATTTTTCCAACATCACTTTTTACATAACAAATGAAACATTAAAACGGGTTTTTATCAGTTTGCCATTAACCTGTGTAGGCGTATTTTTGCACATGTTAGAATAAATTTAATCGAGAACCCGACTTAATTATGTTTTAACCGAATTTCGGTAACCGCGTTTATGGAATGCAGCTGCTCGTCCATTCCACATGTATAGTTTTGGTCAAAACTATTACGCTAAGCCCACCTACGCGCCTAAATTATTAATGCCATTAAACCTTTTAAGCATAACAACACTATAGTATTTGACGGTTGTGAATCGTAAATCTGCTCGAATTCGATTTTGTTTTTCAAGCAGTGCTATCCACAATTCCTAATTTCTTGCCATCACTGCTAATTATCAAACCTCCAAATTTAGCGCATTTAGTGACGTTTCCGACTGCTAGTCACAAAAAATGCTTGCCATGTCCGCCCTCTTTTTCAGCACTTCTCTCGTCAGTGACTTAAATTTGACATTTTTGTAGGAGGATCTCTGCGAGATGGAACGACGTAAGCGCGTGCAGGAGCTTCTTGATTCGAAAGACTTTTGCCGCGAGCTTGAACACGTTGTTAACCAGGATCCGAAAGTTGGTGATTTCACGGCACAGGATGTTCCTGAACCATCGATGGTCACCTCTCGAAGTACTTTCCTGCCATCTTCGCCGTCAGGCTTGTCTGATGTGATTCTGCCTCGAAGTAATATGGGGTCTATCAATTTGCGGAGTAGTTTGGGTATGTTTTACATGTTTTTGGTTTTTATTTATCGGTTTTTTTCAGCAAATGCCGGTAGCATTGTTCCAATCGGGGACTTACGTCCAGTCGAAACGATGTCCATGGAGGAAAGGATAGCTCGAACGAAACTTGCCTCACTATACCGCCTTGTCGATCTCTTCCAGTGGTCTCAGGGTATTTATAACCACATCACGGTAATACACTTCTTCCTTCGTTCCTTATTCAACCAAAGAATGCTCTTTAGGTTCGCATTGGCTCCGCTGATCCGCCTGAAATCCTGATCAACCCCTTTGGTCTTCTGTACCACGAAATTACTGCCAGCTCCCTTGTCAAAATCAATCTTGCGGGAGATATTCTTGATTCTGGTACAACGAAAATGGGCATCAACAGCGCTGGCTACGTGCTTCATTCCGCGATCCACGCTGCCCGACCCGATGTCAGATGCGTCTTGCACATGCATACCGCTGTTGTTTCGGCGGTTTCATCCATGAAATGCGGGTTGCTTCCGATTTGCCAAGAGGCTATGATCATTGGCCCAGTGGCGTATCACGATTATCAGGGCATTGTTT
Source organism: Panagrellus sp. LJ2285 (assembly GCA_024447235.1). Classification (NCBI taxonomy): domain Eukaryota; kingdom Metazoa; phylum Nematoda; class Chromadorea; order Rhabditida; family Panagrolaimidae; genus Panagrellus; species Panagrellus sp. LJ2285. The sequence goes on from JAMRYB010000017.1 coordinate 437,323, forward strand.
GCGATGAAAACGAACGAGAATCGATCGTGCGCGATTTGGGCGATAAAAATGTATGTTTTCATCGGTTTTGCGAGCTTTCTGTAGTTGGTGCCCATGGAGTGATATTGCTTTGGCTGGAGAGTTTGCAAATCTGCTGCTATTTCAGGTCATGCTGTTGCGGAATCACGGTGTCGTCGCGTGTGGTGAATCCATCGAAGATGCTCTTCATCTTGCTTTCCACGTTGTGATTGCTTGTGAAACCCAGGCACGTTCGGGGTTTTCTTTTTATGGGAAACCGTTTTTAGCTGTTGCTTTTGTCGATGAAAAGATTTAAAATGGGCTTGGTGAGCGCAATAGTGCATTTGAAATCGCTCTTTTGTTTAGTTATGCTCGCTTATCTTTTCCGCCTTTTGATTTTGCTCAATGGCAGAGCTGCATTCTCATTCGCTCAAACGTTTTTTTGTCTCTTTGGTTGGTAGTTTGGAATTTTTATTGGTAATTTTTGAGTGTAATTTGACCCCTTTTTTAACAGATACTTTTAATCCGGGGTCGCGGTTTTGCGGTATGCTCAGAAACCGTTGAAGAAGCCTTTTTCATCGCGCAAAGTCTAATTTCGGCATGCGAGCAACAGGTTAGATTGATTATAGCACAAAGTTGATGGTTCAAGGCTAAGTTAGCCAGTGGCAATTTTTACACAGGATAAAAAACTGTTTTTACACATTTGTTTTTAGATTCGCGCATCCAAAGCCGGTATTGATAACTTGATTGTTCCTGATGCCGAAGCCGTTGAGAAGGCTTATAAGATTGCTCGTCGAGGCGGCGGAGGTGTCAACAAAACCGGAGCCAATGGTGATGCCGCACCGAAATGGCGAATCGGAGAGCTGGAATGGGAGGCATGGATGCGAGTACTCGATGCAGCGGTCAGTTTTACCAGTAATATAAGCCATTGCTAATCGTATCTATTCTAGGGTCTTCGAACGGGTCATATCTATCGCCAACCACATCTGAAACATCGTCATGTCTATGCTACCTCTAGCCTGAATCGACATGGATGTGCTTATCCTTCCGCGGCTCGATCTGTTGGAGCTGTGAGTTTTGTTTTACATCCGTAAATTAGGCTTTTCATTACAAAAAGCCTAATTTACGATTGGTTTTCAGCTCGATGAATCGGACACGGAAGCTATGGCTGCCTACCGCTTGGCTTTGTTGCGAAAGGAACAGGAAAAGGTGAAATGGTTGAACTCTCCTCACAATTACCAAAAAGTTCAAATCTACGAGTCCAATACGAGCAATCCAAAGGTTATCACGAAATGGGTGCAAGATCCGAACCAACCCCAAAATGGAACGCCCGTCAAAGTTGACAGCGTCCATCAGTACACACCTGTCGGCACCGATCCAAAGGAATTCAAAGCCAAGCAACGCGAACTCAAGGAATACAGGCGAGCCGGGCTTATGTCTGCTGGACCACAATCGGCTGTCTTTGAAGACGTTAACATCATTGATGAAAATGGTTTCGTCAAGGTTGGTTTACAATGTTGTGACTGGCATTATATTCATTCCTCTCGGTTTCAGAAGGCAAATGGCTCACCGATTCGGGAACCCGTACACATTGGAACTGCTAGCAAGGGCATCATTGACCGGAACCAACAACACAACGCTAAGGTGTATCGCCAACTCTATGCCCCGAATCCATTTTCAAATGAAACTGACGAAGAAATTCGAACGTACATGCGTGAAGTCGAGCTGAAATCACGATCTGCTTCTGCGATGGATCGACGGGAGTCAAGTCCGCCACGGCACTATGCTCTTCCGGAGAGTCCAACACCAGGTATGTTGATGCTTTGTACAAAACTAATTTTGGCTTTGGTTTTTCTTAACAACACTCCTTTGTCCTGTCCTGATCCCCAGTCATGAACAGTTTGAACTTTGTCTTTTACAGATACGGCTTCACTCATGCAAGCTGCTCGACGCGGCCGTCCAATGAAGAGTGCTTCTATGGATGATGAACTGGATAATGTCTCAAGTGCTGTGTCACCACGTGGGTTATTCTGTCGACTGTTTTCTCGGTGTTTTTATGTTTTGTGTTTTTGTTTCTTCATTTTCAATTATGTTTTTGTTAGACTTTGCTTTTTTGTTGTCATGAGTGTGTGGCGTGAGGGTGATCGTCATTGCAGAGCCACAACCTTTACCAAGTCCTTCGGCTACAGTGTTCAGCCCGGAGCCTGTTGCGGCTCCTACTGTTACCGAATTCGCTGCCACTTCTACTGATTCCCTTCTTCCCGAAGGCGCCGCATCCCCGAATCGCCAACGCCTCGTCACGACGTTTGACGAGCATACCGATTACTGCTCGACAACCGTCGTCGAGTGTGGAGGTGGCTTTTCGGGTTCTGCCATCTGGTCACCGAAGCCGAGTAGCCCGCTTCCACCTCTGCAAATCCAACCCTTTCCTCTACCTCGCGAGAACATCATGCATCGCCCGTACTATCAGCTTCATACGGCTTTTCCAGAAGCTCAGAGTAATTTGCTTATTCGTTTTTTCGGTTTTTTATGGGTTTGCAGTGTTCTTTTTTAGACTGTGCCTAGTTACACTTGTTTTCAACCTTATTGACTGCACTAACACCTTAAGATCACCATGTTTTCTTTCACTGTTCAATGTAATTAATTCTGTTTTGGTGTGGTTTTTGTAACTGTTTAAACTGACACGTCTTTATATATAATTTTTAGGCCTCGCACTTACCAGTCGATCTGAAATGACAAACGTCCATGCTGCTGTAAGTTTTGGCACATCGTTTTACTTGAATCCATTCTTATCACTTTAATTTCAGCTTGATACCAACAAAGACGGCAAAAAGAAGAAGCGCAAGGGTTTCTTTTCGTTCGGTCGCAAGAAGAAGCAGTAACCATGTTGTAATGTATCATTTCGTTCTGCCACCTTTTCACGCTCATCCATCCCTGTGCCGCCGCTGACATGATCCCGCTCTTTTTCACTTGATTTATTGTTTGCCCTACGTATTTATTTACATCCACCTTCTCCATGTCACAAAATCGCTAAAAACAGTTATGCTGCTTTGCTTATCTTTGTGGGAAGTGCCGAACCATATTTTGTCTTTCCTTCAAAACCGGCAGTTGTTTTTATTGTTGCATTCGTCGAAGTTTAGCATTTTCCTTTGCTTTTTAATGTTGATCGTTCTTACGCTATTTCATGGTGTTACAAAGTTGTTTAGACCTCTGTTGTACTTGAAGTAAAGTTGAGAATGCTTTCATGGAACTGTTGAAGAGGGGGAACAAATCAAATCAAAAGAGAGTCGGAAGCAATGCTAGTAATCCTAACATCCTGGCAGAGTTTATTACCTGCAAGATACTCCAACTGTCATTCGTCATTCCGGAATGGAACCATACCAAAAACAAATCTACCTTGTTTGGCCTCAGCAGTGGCATGCTCGAGAAACTTCTTCTGTGCTTCAAAATATTCGGCAGCAACTGTATCATCCGTGAGATCACAGATACCCTCATTGATGTCGTCACATTCGGAAAGTGGCTTCTGACTGGCCTGGGTTGTTTGCAGACTACTGGCAAGCCCTTGTGTTATAAAATCATGTGCTGGGAGTACGTCAGACCAGGCGACTGTTGATTGGACTTTACCGGCGAGAAGTTGGTTAACAAAATCTGAAAAATGCGATTAGATGTTGAAAAAAAGGCAATTTTGATGGAAAAAGCGTACCAAATTCCTGTGTTGCAGGTCGTCCGAGTCCAATACCCTGTGGGACGCCGTCTTTAACTGTAGAAACCATAGCTGGAGCTGTTCGGAAGCCGCCAGTAAGGTAGACAACAGCATTTTTGATGGCGGGGGCAATCTGTTTCGAAAATTCAAAGAAGAAGGCTTCACGATTTTTGGTTGATTCACGTAGTTCGAAGCAAAACTTTTCATACGTGCCACCAGACAACTCGATAAAATCGAATCCAGCATGATCAAGTTCCTGTGCAATGATAACGGCTTCATTTGTTTGAAGACCCTCATTTTGGAATTCCACTGAATTCAACTTGACGCCCAACATGAACCCCGTCTCGGCCGGAATCAGCTTCCGAATGCCTTTATAGATCTCAACAATCACCCTGGCACGATTGATTTCGCTGCCCCCATATTGATCGGTGCGTTTGTTGGTACTTCAGCTGAGGAACTGTGCCAACAAATAGCCATGGGCACAGTGAAGCTGCATTCCATCGAAACCGGCATCATAGAGGAATTTTGCCGCGTAAACAAACTTATCGACGACTTCTGTTTTGACTTGTTCCGTGGTCATTTCCACGGGGGTGCCAAAAACTCGACCAGTATTAGTTTGGCCGAGGGCTTTCGTCGAAACAGCCAAGGGCCGCGGATTGACAGCGAGATGCGTTTGACGACCGGCATGCATGGTTTGCGCAATGATAAGGGCGCCATAGGCTTTCGCTTTTGAAGCGACTTCTGCCCAAACTGCACGTTTTTCAGGCGAAGCGACATCGCGAGAAACAATGGTATTTCCCGGTGATTCCAGGTGATCCTTATCCACCAGAATGGCTCCGGTGAGCACAAGTCCGTAACCGCCGGCTGACCACTTCTCATATATATTAACATGCCCACTATGAGGTGTGCCATTTTTCGCCGGATCATTCGGGGTCCAGGGAGCAAGGTATTCGGACAAAGCCGCCTGAAGCGTGTTTACTGTAGATGGAATTGATAAAAGACGACTGTACCTTCATCAGGCGATTCCGAGCAACCCGCTTCGAAGTCGGAAAAGTTATAGGTTCTCCGAGAATCGAAGCATCGACTGGATGTTCAACAGTGTATCGACGAGGCATGCTTGTTGGTTGAGACAGTGTAATAAGATGCTCCAAGAAGTCAATTTTAATAGACTCAAAAGTCGGTTATACTTTTATAGAGTAAAACTGACTACAAAAAATATAGCACGTAGGCTACACTATAGTTCGCATGCATCCTAACTACAGTCTAGTCGAAACAGGCGGTACAAGTTGTTGTTATTTTGATCGACAGAGCAAAACACATAAAACGAGATATTGGACTTTCCCACCCTTTTGGCTGCAGATCAACCAAATTCTACTTTGTGCGACTACAATGTAGACAGTTAGTGGTCAGTTATGTGACATTTTGAGTTCGACTATAGTTTATAGGGAATACCTTCCTTGTGTTAGTTTGGCGAACTGATATTCCCGTTTTAGATGGCCTTTCTCGCGGGCTTTTTAACATTCTTTGACACTTCATTGAGGTATTCGACAGCTCATTACGGTAGTGCACATTTTTCGGTAATTCATCAACATTGGTACTTGATAAAGTACGTGGATACGGTTTCTATAGATCGTAATGTATCTGGCTTAATTGAGCGACGTTTCTGGGAAATCAGTGATAGTGTTATATAATAGAATAATAAGGTTTTTTATGTTTTACGTTTTTTCAAAGTTTTTTTTTTTTCGTTAAAAATGTTTTATTTTTCGACTACTCAAAAAGTAAAACATTCAACTATGAAGACGTCTCTGAAATGTGATAATACGCTTTTTCAGCAGCTGTGATCCACTAAAATTAAATGGGATCATTGTGCATGAGATTTCAAAGTATTCTTTGTAGCTACAGACTCACTCAAATTATATAAAAACGTCTTAACAAATCAATATTTGTATGAAAAGGTTAGTGCGTAAAAACTAAAAACACAGTTTATTATCATTATCACATATTTGAACAACTTCGGTGATAAGGGTGAAAATGACGGTAACAACTTTAAGGGAAACGCCTTTTCACTATCAATAGATAAAAATTGGTTCCAATTTCTGCCGGACAAGGTTATTATAGCAAACTGCCTCGTAAAAGACAAAATTGGCTGTCGCATCCTTTTGCGGCCAATCAGTCCTAATAGGTCATTAGATCGTTCCCACCATGACTGCTTAGCCCGTACTGGACATGAGTGTCAATTCTATTTCGTTTAGTACCCCGTTATAAAGTTCTCATTCGCGAGCTGATAGGGCACTCTAAGTGTGCTTGCAGAATGACATAGCGAAAAAAAACAAGATCACTCTTTGAAGGCTTAAATACATAAAACTTTTCAAAACCATCGATTTGAATAGATTAAATTTAAACGTGAACCACTTTTATACTGATCACTATGAAGTAAAACCAAAAAGATTGCTAATTCTCATGAATATTCATGCAATGATTGTTTTTCCGATGGTTGCCAGGAAACATCGAGTTTAAAAACAATGGGTAAAAGACATCATGAACTTTTTTGAACCCCCCGAATTACTGTCTCAAAAAACGTTGAAGAAACGCATCATAAGCACAAAAACAGGCGTTCAAACTTTAAAAACAAAGGCAGTCGCCTACAGATCCATAAAAATGGAACGAAACGCCCATTTGTAAACAGCGAGACTGTTCATGATGCCTGGTAACCATGGGCAATGTCCACAAGCAAACAGGGAAGCGCACTTCCTTTTCTGTCTTTTTTTTATGTATACAGATGGTATATCAAGGCATCAGTGGTCTAAATGGTTTCGCTATATACAAAAATACGATTAATAAAAATAGATGCGTTTCGATGATTGTCACTTATGGTATGCGTGAATGAATCTTAGCTCGATTCGATTGCTTGATCGCCACGTATTAGTTTTTTTATGCAATGTTTGCTTTGTTATGATGATTCAATAGCCGTCTATTTCATAGTGCGACGTGAAAGAGCAAGCTGCATCGACAAAAAGTTTCACACTGTTAAAAACAAAAGCATTTGATATTTGATGATGCATGACTACTATGCTTTATGATTCAACGGGAAAACGGTTTTTTGACCAAATGGTTTTTGACGAAGGAATGCCACTATAAAAATTTTTTTGTTTATGAGGTTTTATATCTAAAATTTGCACAGTAAATGTAAGTAATTAAAAAATGACACGAATAAAATTGAGTATTGTTATATAAAACTTTATTGAGCGAAACCTTTGGAAATTTGTATTCAAATATTATTAAACATAATATGCTTGCTATAAGTTGAGAATATTGTGAACATTTGTGTAAACGCATAACTATTAATAACAAATAAAACATGACAAAAATGTCGCCCTGTGCACCCCTAGGTCGGGTCACTCCCACCCCGAAGGGGTCATCCAGAAATTACGTCATCGAAAAATCGGGATTTTCGAGACCCCCCACCCATCCGTCATCGCATTTTAAGGTGAAACGTCATCGAAAATTTGAATTTTTTGACACCCCCCACCCATGCCAGCAATTACATAATTTCTGGATGACCCCGAATGCACACCATGCGGGAAAGAACGCCTTTGTTTGTCGCGGCTGTCATTTGTCGCGTTCAAATTTAGCATCGATCCGAAATCCGTGTTTACGCCATTGAACCCCGCCATCTGCTCCGATTCCCAGTTTTACCATATTCCCAGCCTCACCGAGCTCCATTTCCAGGATCTCACCATGAGAAGTGAACCTGTTTCACCAAACACCGATCTCAAAATCACCAGAGCGCTGACATCCATCAACGCAGCGCGATGGTTTGATTTCAGCAACGTCGAAGCTTCTCTCGCTGCACGTGGTGATCCACTTGCTTTACGTAAGTTGGTGATGATTCTTATCTTGGGAATGGATTGGTTATTGTGCGGTTTCAGAGGAAATCAGCTATCTGAAGACACCCGCCTCATCGAGCCCGGCCAGCCGACGAAGGGCTGTCAACAAAGAGGCAGAAGAAGTGCCAGTGGCACTGAATTTCGATGAACTTGCGGATAGTTTGTCGACAGATGATCAAGAGAATAAACAGACGGTTGGTGAGGCGAAACTTGTCGTAAATCAAGGTAGGTTTGTTAAAATTGTAGCTGTGTTTGAAGATTGTGGTGATTGTTGAAATTTTATATATATTTTGCATTCCAGATATCCCGAAAACCGCTCTTAACACTCCTGGCGGCTTTGCCCGTCTTCGGGAAGCTGCTCGGCGACGATCTGCCAATATTGTGGTTGAACCAGAGAAGCCTGTTGAGAAACCGAAGCCGGTGTCGGTGCGTCAGTCGGGGTCTCGTCCGGTGTTCATGAAAAGGTGAGTTATTAGCTGTTTTCGATAATATTGATGTTTAAATCACGTTCCAGGTCGTCAGCAGCATCACAAGACACTTCAACGAAGAAGCCTACAGTCGCGCCGATCCTACGTGCCCCGCGAAATAACTCTTTTTATGATTCTGTTACTCGTTCCCCAAAAAGAGCTCCACGTTCCGAATCGGTCACTCGTGTTCCAGAGCGAGTACCACGTCCCGGAGTTGGCCGTCGTGCTCCTCCGCCTCGATCGGCTTCGTTGTCCCGAGCTGTTCTGCCACCTAATGAATGGGAACGGGCAGCCGCGTAAGTTTTACTTTTCTGTTGATTCCAAAGATCTGTAATCGGCATTTAGGAACCGCATCGCTCTACGCAAGCCAGTAACATGGACACCACCAACTCGCACTGCTTCAACGGGCCCCGATCGACCTGTCACCACGGCCTCCAGTTCTATCCGTGCCCGTCGGCCTGCTTCTACTACCCGTAATCCGTCTCGTGGTCCAGCCCAACCGCCACCGAAGTCGTCGAATCAGCCTACCATCCCCATATCCCCCAAATTTGCGACGTCCCAGCGTATGCGTGCTTCTCACTCCGCTTCCAAAGACGATTCAAAGCATCAAGAAGGCGATCACCACCACAAGCCTCCCACGGCAATCCAATTGCAAGCTACCATTGATCGCCTTTCCCAACCGAAGAAACGTTAACCATGTGAATGTTATTGTATGTTGAAAGTTTGTAACTTTCCATTGTATGTAGTCTGGTTTATCCTAGTGATGTTTCGATAGATGCATGTTTAAGAATAAATTTAAGCTGTTTAAACTGATAAATATATATAAAAACTGAGGGATGAGTCGACGAGACTCAGCAAAAGAACAGTCGAGAAAGCGATCGAAAGAGGTTTTGATCAAGCGATGGTTGATGGCAGTTTGCCAACGTCCAACGGCGATCCATGGCGCGCCGGCTGGCATCTCTGCATGTCTGCCGTCTACTGCACAATTTTTGAGTCTGGCACGTAAAAAGATCAGTTCAAGTACCACTCTCGTGGAATGACTCGGACTGGGTTCAGCCGGGTATATAAAAGCAAGTGCGGGAACAGAGGTTTTTGTTGGTTAACCGTGGGCACTCACGTACGTACCCTTCTGGTAGCTGGTTTTTACTGCAGTTTTATAATGAATGATAATTTAATTAATTTTTTTTTATTTTTTTTTTACAGAAACAACTGATCATCAACGATATTATCATGCAATTGCACCCATACTCCTTTATTTAAAAAAACGTCGTGGGGGCACGGTACATGGGTTAAAATGAGTCTAACATTTGTGAGGCAAAAAAACTAATATAACGCATTACAATTTTGATTTTACGAGCAATTACATTGTTAGTGTGAACATTAACAGTTGAAAACAGTATGAATGATGCAATCCAGAAAACGGCCACAGCGGTCGCCGTAAAATGGCGAAGACTATCGGTGCCATGCCGATTGCCTTCACTTACACAAATGTGTTAGTAGCAATGTTTTACTCATCAACATCCAGTAACTCATTACGAATCTTCTTGAGGAGCAATCTCATTCGGTTTTTATCGGGCTAGTTTTTTTTGGGTTCTTGATGCGATCGTCCCACATACAAGTTTTCTTCAGACGTTACTTGTCTACTGCACTTTTTGCGAACCTAGGGATTGATTGGGGGTCTCTGTCTTAATGTTTTCATTCACGCGAAAGCATTACCTCAAAGTCAAAGGTGATCAGGACGGCGCCAATGGCGTCGTATTACGGTGTTTGTTGCTCTTTCGGGGAGTGCTTTCCGGGCGCCGAAAACCTTAATAGCGGGAGAATGCTATGCTATTCGAAAACGATTGTCAAAGACAAAAGTACATAAAAAACCAATAAATTTTTTGAAAACACAGTCTCCTAACATGCATCCATTTGCAAACGAGTCAATGACCCCAATCATTGGCGGTTAAAATTATAGTTTATTAATAAAACATAACATAGCATACCATACTAACACAAACTTTTTTATCGCGACATTCTTAACCAATTAAATGCTGCTATACCAGCTTTCAATTACACCCTTCGAACAATTGTTGAAACCAGCGTTTTGGCGATTCAAGAATTTCGCACGTTTAACATGAATTAGTGGAGATGGTGATGTAACGGGACTGTTATCATCATCTTCTGACACCGTTTCCGCAATCGATTGTTGATGTGGAACTGATGTGTGTCCTCTTATATGGCTTCCCAGGGATGAGCGCCGTGATTTTGCTAGGATTGCATTAACTTCGGCCGTAGCAAGGCTTGTTGTTCGTTGTGATGGATGAACATCAAGAAAATGTGCTGGTATAATTGCATTTTCCGTGGTACATTCTTCTTCAATAGAGCCAACGGTCGAGCCAACGGCAGAAATTTTCTGTCTTGCCATGGCACGTTCATAGAGTACCGCGCACTTTTCAACATCATAATTGATAGCCAAATTGTCGTTCATAGCAGAAACTACAGACGCGCGGGCAATTATTAGAGAGCCAATGCCGTTCCGAATACGCCTGAAAAGTCGCCATTAGTAGTTTAATTTTTACTGAGCGATGAGGTCGCGTTTAAGAATAACGAATAAGATTGTTAGTATCCATGTTTCAAAAAGGATAGAACATGCAAAACACAACTGGTTTTTTGTTGCTAATTGTAAGACATTACTTACCCCGAAGCTGAATCAATACTGATTTTACTATTACTGATTCGAGTCGCGTTCGTGGTGTTAAGCGCTCCTGTTGATGCCTTCTCAAGTTGTTCGTAAACATGTCGACGTTTCTCGGCTTCAAAGGCCCGTCGTTTTGCACTGTTTTGAACAGAAAAACAGCATAACACCATGTAAATACGACTGACTTTAACGCGAACCTATAAAAGGATACGAATTTCATTATTTTAAGAAAGAATAAACAACAAAAAGCGAGACAAAAAACAAACCTCTTGACGAATCAGTTTATCATTTGCGATATAAATCGGTAATCGCAAAGCTGATGCGAGAACGGAGAGCAACGAAGAAACATCAGTTGCGACAGTGTAAAATCCGTTGTATGTTTGTAGTATTTCTGGTATGGTGTACTCAAGGAAGGCCACAATGACGTCAATGATGTTAGCAAAGAGATAACAAGAAACAACAATAATGAGCATGCGGGTCGCTGCCCGTACACGAGATTTCAAACGTGCCACTTCCCCTCTGAAAATGAGACATAAAGAATTATTTAAATCAGTCTATCCAACTCACCCGTGCCCCATAGTCATGTATAAAATAAGCGTTTTAATGACTTTATCACGCTCATTTTCTTGTAGACTGTACACGATTGCCGCGTTACAGTATGCCAATACGAAAAAGGGAACAAAGATTGTCATAATGCGCCGAATCCAGAATCGATAAATGTCGAACCACCAGAGCTGGGTGAGCGGACTTAACTGGACACCAGTTGATGCAAATCCTTCGCATTGAGGATGATAATAAACCTATAATTGAATTAAATTAGTGCTTATCTTCTTAACATGATTCTATCTTACATCAATCTCAAAGAATACACTCCCTCTGAAAATGATGCCACCAAGGAATGATAAAAACACTCCTGCATTCCGGTGTCTTGCAACAAAGCGTAATATTTTCCCAGATCTACAATACGTCATTGTTGGCTTGAATAATGCATTATTATAAAATTGAAATAGCTCACCCCATCTTAATAGTCTGTAAATAACGCTCAAATGTAGCCGCAACGAGCAAAAATGACGCAGTTGTTAGGGTGACGTTTGAAACGGCAAATGCAACGTTAAGGCATTGATGCCACAAGACGAATAGTTTTTCTATTTTAAAGTATTCCGAGTATACCTGCAAAAAAACTGAATGGTTATTTCGGTGATGGTATTTGAAGTATTTCACCTGGATACTCATGATACCGATATAGGATATGCCTATGAAAATATCACACAAGCTCAGGCAGGTGAGATATGTCAGATTTCTACGACGGAGTAACGATGAGGATACAAAGGTGTAAAAGAGCAATAAGTTGTGAACAATGGATACGAAAGCAATCGAACTTCCGAGGCACCCAACAAGGAAGAATTTAAACTCCTGGAATTGGTCCAAATTATATTTGCGGAAAAGCCCAACCCAAAAGGCTTACAATGAATTCAAGCATATGAGGTTCGCATGAAGCACTGGTTGTATTATCTTCATCATTTAGCATTTTTTGGTCGCTTTCAGAAGGCGCATCCGCACTAACGCATTCCAAAAAGGCAAAGATCAGAGCACATTGTTTGAAGACATCCGGTACAAGATTGTTGAATCCGCTGTAACGCGGCTTTCGGCGAACCATGGCCGACCAACAACGACGAGATCCTTCAAAGCGGAAAAGAAATCATCAAGGAACTAATGCACATTTGAATGGATGGCCCTCGGGACCCTCATTTTTTGCATCCATAGTACAGATTAGCACGTTTTTCATTTTCGACACGACCCGCGACCCGTAACACCAGTTTTAACTGGCACTTGGAAGAAAACGTATAAAAAATACGCGGCCATCAAAATCGGGATAACTGATTCAAGACAGGTTGTCACTTGGGAACTTTTTAAAAGAAAACAAGGTGTTTCTTTTTCCTTCGAACAGCTAGCTTTGTGCAAAAAGCCCACTGATAATTTGTAACTAACTTGATTGAAGGCCGTGTGTTCGTTTAAAAAATATGATTAAACATTTAAATGTGAAACAAAAAGTGGAAGTGGCAAAGTACGTCTACGAACGCCCCCGTTAAGGGAAAATGAAGGCGAAGACAGACTCCTCTACACAGACTAGTTCATTGGTTGGAGGGTGTGCAGATTGCAGAAACATGAAGATAAACTGTGCCAAGGCGGGTCATTGGGTTCGTCCCCCCAAAATGTGTTTAAGACAGGGAACATCAACGCTTAGCACGCTATGTTTAGGCTAGACGGCGATGGCTTTAAACCACTTCCTTCTAAATTATGTCTGAATTGAAATGGTATAAATACTATTTAGCATTGACCCAAAACCCGGTCAAAAACGATAATACTATTAAATGGGGGGAGGCAAAAGCCCAGTCATGCCAATGATTCCCTCTTACGCTTTGCATCTGCACTTTCTTATTTTCTGGTTGTTTTGTCCGAGAAGACACTGCCTAAAAAGGATAAAAACAAGGCACACTTGAAAAAAATGAGGAGCACAACACGCGCGGAAGCGACATGGCAAAAATGCATATTTCCGGAGCAACTTTTTGTGCAATTCATCGTTTTTGTCTGCATCAATGATAACTGAATTAATTGGTTGGTGTGCAAACGCATAAATTGCTGACCAGGAATGCATCCATTAGTAACCTCAAATTTCGATAATGCTTTTCAACAACTGAGGACCCGTGCCAATAACCATGGCCATGGAATGCGTTCGAAAAACTCATAGTTTAGCATCAAGATCAAAAACAAGCCGGAAAGGAAGACGTTCATAGGGCACGGCACTTGTTGTAATTGCTCGCGAAGCATACGAAAAAACACATACTAAAGAGTTGCTACCGGAAGGAGACGCACTTTAGACTGTTTGATGGGGCGGTAGCGTTTAGTGGTTTAATTTTGTGGCACTTTGCAGGAAGCCGTTCACGGAGTCAAGCCCAGCACCTCTTGCACCCACCGCAAGGATGTATCCCAAATTAGCAAGAAATGACATAAGTTTGTACGTACGGTGGGGTGAATAAAGTCTTAAACACCAAGGGGATGTGACTGACTGTTTGTACAACCCCCCGCAAGGACAAATATTAAATTTATCCTAATAACAGCATGCGTTTCATGCAGTTTCAATCAAGGATATCGCTTCCCAGAATATGAATAGTACACCAACGTATGTTGACCGGCAATAAATCCTTCCGCCTAAGGCAACTTTGAGTAAAAGTTGTTGCATCGACATCATCACCATCCTCATCATCCCAATTTTACCGAAAAAAAGTTGTTTATCGAACAATGTAGTCTTTCTAAGGATGTGTGAAGCATCAAAGGAAGTAAATTGAGCAGCCATGTAGTCAAGCTTAGCCTTTGGAATAAAATTAGTAAGAAAAGTAAATTCCTTTTTGGCAGCTGGGGTTTCCAATAAAAATTGGCAACTTGGCAGGCTTCAATAGTTGTTTCGTTTTTTATGGGAAGTGTAACATCAATTTCAATGTTAGAATGATGCACTTTCGACGACAAGGAAATGGAACATAGTCATGGCACTACATGATGCTAACTATACACGCCAAAAATTAACTAGTAAGTAAATATTTATGACCTCGACAAAGAAAAAGGATACGGTAACGATTAAGTCATTTAAAAAATTAATGTCCACTATTTCCGATAGATATTAATTCTCATCAGACATGGGTCATTGTATTTTTTATCGACGTCAAAGACCAATTCTGGAAAACCTGGAGCTCCTCCATTATAGTTATAAATCCAAAGCCACTTCTCAATGCAATTCAGGCATCCCCGAAAGAAAGGGAATTGTTGTTTTTTTGGTCCTTAGTGGTAAAGTAAAATCTACGGTGTGCATAATGAAAAGCAGTTTTTAAAAAATGCCCGCCCTACCAGACGGAGCGAACACAATTCCTGATGGCGTCTGACAATAGAATTCTTGGTTTTGAGATGTCTTAACTTTGGTCTGAATGATAAATGCAATAGGATGATGCTAAAATAACTTAAGAAGATAAAAATTTTGAAAATTTAGTTATGCATGACAGGTGTGACAAAGCGCATTACGGTATTAGGGGGCTAACTTTTGGAAATTGTTATAAACCGTGAGTAAACTCGTTTTAAAGAACAAAAACAAGTATTATGTGGTTAACCACAACACAAAAGTAGTCATAAGTGGAGGTTTTTTCTTAATGAAATAATATAAATGTGGAAAATAGTTTTGTGGTAATAAGTAGATTTTGTCATAGACAAAACTATGAATGACGTCTTACAAATTTTTTGTTTTTAAGAGACGCTAATGGGATCCTGGCACATAATAAATGTGCCAAGAAGAATATGCTCTTCAGTGGCACCTCGTTTTTATTTTGAGGGAGGATATTTATGGGAGAGCCGCGTGAAAGATCTGAATGCAGTTTTAGCCAAAATCCACAATTAACCACGGTTTATGTAGCCAAAGGCCATGGCACGCGTGAAAGGTTTACTAGGAATTTTGCCCCGTGCACACATTCAACTTTTCAATCACAAAGCAGATGGCTAAGGGGCATTTCCTAAAACATCAACTACTAAAATGAACAAAACGTGCTATCTTTAACTAATCTAAATCGTGTATCCGGAAATGCCATTGGCCAGGTTCCAAATAGGACAAGACGTCTGCAGAGTGCCAAGTAGCTTCATTCTGACTGGGGGTATTCTCGGAAATAAAAAAATCTCGATTGCGCTGAGTCTCGATGTGTCAGTGTGTCCTCAGTGTCCGACGAGTTTCGAGTTTCTTACAATGATAGACGAAGCGCACCGAATTAATTCCGCTTTTTTGGAGCATTATTGCATTTCTAACGAGTTTCTCATTGATGAGGGCAAAATTGTTCAACGCGCATCTGTATGTGCTTTGGTCAAATTCATGACATACACGAAAAATTTACATGCGCCAATTGTACATGAGAAAAATGAATTGACATTATGAATGACATCGCTTCAGAAATCTGAAATATCATTGGACCAATTATTCATGCCTTTAAGCATTATACAAGTTTAAACGCGGCACTCACTTAAGAGGTTAGCATGGCCTTAAGTGATTGAGAAACTGAATAATAAGAGTCGGCGCAAAACGACACTGCCTGACTGCAGTCAGTCAGTGCATTTAAGCAAACTTGGCTATCTATTTTAGGTTAAAAACACCTTGCATCGAAGAATCTAAGTTCAAACATTACAATTCGCCAGAGACTTGGGACAAAATCTTGTAAGCAACATGTAACCATTGCCTAAGCTTTGATCGCAAGACTGGGAAAGGCGTATGTACTACCCCAAACTAGTGCGGTAAATTAAATTCGGCCAAAGAAGAAGACATACATAAATTAAACGAAGCAAACTGATTTGGTTAGCCAAACTTTGTGGATTGGGTATTCTATTGTTCGTAGTTGGAGGGTGCTAAAACTAGAAACAACAGCCAGGATTCGGATGCCACGTCACATGTATCCCTCCTGCAAAAACGAAATTCTTGTAACGCCCTGGCTCAGACAGGAACAGTTTCAAATGTCCTTCCGACAATGTTTAAAAAGTTTTGGTTTAGTATATTTAAAACAAATAAAAGTGCACCGAGGTTATTTCTTAGTATATCTATATATATTTAATTATGAATTCATTGGATCCTGGATGCCTCAATATGAATAATATAGTTCACGACATGTGTGAGGTTGTAGTATTAGATAGATAAGCGGAATATTAGATACATACGCGTCCTTTAAATGACGTTTTCATTTGTAATAAGCTTTGTTAACTTTAACTAAAAGAGGAAGAAAGGTAAAGGTCCCATTCATGGCATATATTTTGGTTGTAGCTAAAATAATTTTTGTCTTTCCCAAAAAAGGAAGAAAAGCCAATCTATGGCATGGTTTTACCGGTGCTAACGGACTCAACACACACATCGAGTGGGAAGAAGCTGTCTTTAGGAACAGTAATTGGCAATTATGTCATTTCATCGATAAACTTTTACTAAGATTCACCAGCGTGCAAAAATCGTTTTTTCTAGGAATAGAATCTAAAAGGAAAAGTTTACACCATTTAAATTATCATATCTCCTACTAAACAGGAAGTGAATTTTCACTTTTTTGTTTTCCTCGGATACGCTTTTGCAAGACTGATATATTTTACAAGGTGGAGCTGAATTAACCATTGCATAAGTCTGCGCCGTGCCGTAGTCTGCACAATTTTCAGGTGCCCACCCGTACCTTGGCTATATTTTAGTAAAGCCAATCAACAACAGTTTACCAATTCCCGTTCTACACATCATGCATGATCTCAGATGCACCAACCGAAACGAACATTGGCAAAGTTGCACGTTTCCAGATGAAAAATAGATTTGCAGGTGTCATTTGACACCAAACATAAAATTAATTATTAAGTAAATAATGCATAATTCAATAGTCTAAAACTGAAAAAAAACCTCATAGAATGATTATGGCTACAGCTGGTTTCATTCATTCAGACCTCAAAAGCCATTTACTTTACTTAATTACCGTTATCGTATTGCAATCAGTTGTACTTTTTGTCTTCTCACAGGTTTTCTAATACGTTTATATATAAATTTGTCGTATTTTGGACACCAAATAATTGCAAAAAAACAGGATTGTGCTCGATAAAATAAAGATACATATATTTGCGATCGGGAAGAAGGGCTAACATCGGCCAAAGAATGAAAGAAAGGATTACACAGAAATACCACAAAAAGCACAGACAGTCACAGTTTGCTTGTTTCGCAAAAATACCAATGGTTTCAATTGTGATAGATCGGATTAGGGATTTTCCGCTGATTGAAAGCAGAAATGAAAGAAACTTGGTAAAGACGTACGTACATGGATTGACGCATATTGCAAAGTACATTTTCCTAGTCCCATTTATACTAAAAAGCTGGTTTGTTTAGTTTATAATAAAAATTGTTTAATTTATAATATAGATAAACAAGAATGAAATTTAATCGGTTTCACCCTTGTAGAGGTAGCCCAAAGTTGCACAGGCATTAAAAACGTATACTTTTTCTATTTGACGCCAATAAACATAAAAGACAAAAACATTAAATAGTGTCGAAAATGGACAAAAGCAATATATAAAATCTAGCGAGCTAACAATAATCAAGAAGATGACAGAGATGTACAATACAATAGGGATAACCAAAGGGGTGTTACTGTTAAGGATGGTCGGCTTAAATGTGAATGCAGTTTTTAACTCACTACAACCCTAGGCGAATTTAGTTAAGACTGAAAGAATTGTGTGTATTGCTAAAAAGTTAATGGGCGTAAACCGGGAAACACTGTCCGGGGGCAATATAATGGATGGGTGTGTGCACGTTTGTAATTTTATTTTATGAACGGTTCATGAACAGGTAACAAGTAAAAAATTTGAAAGACGCGGTAGATTGGAACGAGTCACCGAAGAAAGAAATAGAATAGAAAGAAAGATACAGTAAACTATATTATAGTTGACCTTTGAAATATTGAAATATTGATAGTGTGAATGAAAGAACAAATTATGAAAAAAATCTATATGAATAACTATTGCCATTTTCCGAAAAGCCAAAAAGAAAGGTGCGTTCAGGGATGTTTAATTTAGGAAAGGAAAGTCTATGCGGAAATACAGTTTGTTGTTGAAAGATAGGTATGGTGAACAAGATGGACATGCAAGTCCGTTGTACGTGTTTAAAGTTGAAGACGCATTCCATCAAGCGCGAAACAGCCCCGCAAGGGTTTGCTGGGTATCACCATTCGAGGCATTATCAAAAATTGACATGAGGTCTGTGTTAAGAATGAAAGGCATCACGGTTTCAATGGAAAGATTGCCAATAAGACCACTGAAGAAAAGCTCAACGAGAACGGGTTGTTTGAACCAACGAAGGCAAGCAAGGAATTGCATCAAAGATGAGAATCGTTTTACAGTCGCTTGTGTTACGTGGACACTGGGCTCGCCAGTTTGGGACGAATCGGAATTGGCAGTGTGTCGACCGTCTTGACTGACGCTGTTGCTGGCACCAGAGGTTTCTGAATGGGTGTCGTGTTCGCTGAGGTTGTCATCCATGAAGTGGCCGAGGATGGTTTCATACAGTTCATGGCACGCAGCCTGGTTCACTGTCTTGTAGTGTGGTCTCGCAGCGATTTCAGCAATGTCTGAAGCTTAACAATTAAGATTAAAACCATTAAAGAAATTCAAACAACCTGAGGAAGAAAATGCAATAACTTTCAAATATGCATATTCGACCGGCAAGATTTTGAGTTCAGCAGCCTTCTGAGCCAAGATGATAAGATTTTTAATTTGGTCATTGACCTCTTCAAACTTATCTGCCTTCAGTCTTCCTGTAACAACCAAAGTATAAACTTCATAATGATAACTTCTGAACAACGTACCGAGTCTTGCACAAGCTCCCAAGTGAGAGTTCATCGCCAACAATAAACTGTTTAGATGGAATTCCGCCGAACATTGCATTAGTCCCAGCACGAAAACATCACACCATTTAGATTTCATCGTAATTCCTAGAGATGCTGCGCTTTGTGCAAGAGCTGGTACATGCTTGATCCAATGTACTGACAAAAACAATAATCTACTTGCAGTTTCACACATAAACTGAATGGTATTATTAAGGTCATCAGCAGTTTGTTGTGGAATTGGAAGTACGAATTCGAGACATTGTTGGCTGAGAATGGGTCCTGCCGGCACGGGCAACGGTAACTCCTCATCCGAGCTCGGCATGCAGTCCATTCCGCTGGTTGAAGTCGTCGGAGATGTGGATGAAGCCGCGGTGAGGGCAGTCGTTATCGACATGTCGACCCCGGAATCAGCGTCCCCGGGTTCTCGCTTGCAGTTCAACACCAGCGATGTACTTGCTGGTCGGTGTACGGTCGAAAGGGGTGAAGCAGTCAGACGATCCGAAAGTGCAGGCATACTGATGTCGCCATTAAATTTGAACTCTATCATGGACGTCGGACTTGCGCTGTCGGTGGTCGTATCGGCGCTTGTTGATTCGTTCTTCATCCGTGAGCCATCACGTGAAGAGGACATCATCGGCTTGCGTTCCGCTTGAACAGCTGGAAAGAAAAGGTTATCATGCGAGGTGAACGCTTTGATTGACTTGACTGATTAATCGCACGCACGGCACAGGGTTCGTGGTCAAAACTAACAACTGATAAAAAAAAAGTAGTACTCACATTCACTTTTCATTCCCATAGCTATGCACTTTTTGAGTCGACAGTGTTGGCATCTGTTTCGATGAAATTTTGTGACTGGACAGTCCTTCGTTCCACGGCATGCATAGCTGATTCGGAATTGATTCTATAAAAAGAAACTTCAATGATGAATGGAAGATTGTTCGGGATGAACACTAGCCCCCAACGGGGTCGAAACGGCAACAATACAAACCTGTTTTCGGATGCTCCTTTTGAAAAAACCTTTGCAGCCTTCGCAGCTCTGCGCGCCATAATGACGACCGGATGCCTTGTCGCCACATCTGCAACCCCTTAGGTCAGTCTCCGCAAATGGTCTTCAATTTTGAAAAGTAAAAGATCGACTTACACTACACAGAGCTCATAGCCATTGTCCTTCGATCCGAGAAGACCCGCTGAGTGTGCCGATTCTGACCCATTGAAGCTGACGGCGGGGCTTCCGCTCTGTGAGCCAAGTCCGTATTGTGGCATATACTGAAACGTAATAAATTTAAGATTGGAATGATTGACATTTCATTGGGGCTGCCCTTCTGGAAGTCAGTCCACAAAAAACAATGCATGAAAGGGGGCCAGATGGACAGATCATCGCGGCATTTCGAACTCATGACGTGCAGTTGGAGGAAGCGCACCGGAAGAAAGAAGTTCACGGACGACTACAAAAAATTCGAGAGGTGGGGATCGAAAAAAGACGCGCCGGACCGTTTCGGACGAGGCGGAGAATACGAAAGAGAGACACAAACAGCAACATCAAATGAGCAATCACTTTGCATTGATAGCACGAAGTGCGAAAAAGTTCACCTCGAAGAAAAATGGAAACGAGCCATGATCGCCAGAGGCAAAGAAGGGCCCTTTTAGGTGTGGGGGCACACACGGTCCACGTTTTGTCGAAGGAAAAGGTGGTTGGTGGTGGTCGTAGTATTAGTAAAGCTAGAACGAGGCCAGAAGGGGAAGGCTAGGGCTAGCCCTGAGAATGGACGAAACAAACCCGAAGCGTCGCCGGGGTATCCGAGAGCGCCTCTGGAAAAACCGTTTTCAATCGGCGTAAAACGTCCTAGTTTAAAGGGGGCAGGAACGGACGAGACCGGCGGACACGCCTGCGTGTCACTACATCATTATGCAAGATCGAAGTGATAGTTGACCTTCTTCGGGACAGACACCGTGACAGGACCGTGGGTCTGGAGCGAGATGTACAAAATGGCAAAACAATCGCAAGGGCGTTCGAAAAGCAAGAAGTTGGTGTCTTTATTTGTTCACATGGGAGTTAATTGAACGACCCAATAGAGATGTGTAGGTATATCAGTAGTCGCGTTCAGCAGCGGCTGTTCAGTTTTGAGGACTAATAAAGTCACGTCAATCACGAGCTTCAGTGAAGTAAAGTCAAAAACAATGGACAAGGATGCTGGTCAGCTGGGTTGATTTGCGTTCAATATGCGTGTTTTGCATTGCTAACACCTTTGAGTTACCGTAACCAGTAAAGTGTAAAGGTAGACGGTAGCTAAGGTATGCCAACACCTATGATGACATACTTACATATAGTTACAATGACAGCCTATGCACTAAACGTTATTTATTCGTAGTAGTAATTGTAAGAAACGCAACCGTAAAACGGCTTTCGTTTTTCGAACCACGAACAAAATGAACCCCCTTTCAATATTCAAAATTCAAGCAGTCTCTATGGTGGCATGTCGCACATGCTATAAGCGGGAGGGCAGTGGTGGCGATTAGTCGCGTAAATGCGGGTCACTGCTCCTCGTTTTGGCCGCTACGAAAAGCGAACGCTTTTTAGAGGGCGGACCCGCCAGACGGCAAAAGCAAGCAAAATGCCTGGGGGTGAAGCACGCCTGGAGAGAGGAGAGTGACCACCGTTATGTAAGCGACAGCCGCCCTAGCGGCCAACTGGCAGCCGGCTGGCTAGCTGGCTGCTTGCCTGGCCTTGACTGACCAGTGGTCAGCAGAGAGTCGTGGTGGTCCCGAGAGACGGCCATTATGAAGCGACTGGAGACCCCTGAGGGCAAAACTGCTCACGGCGGCGTTCCTGCAGCCTTGGGCAACTGACTCACTACCACACGTCGACCGACGTTGTGCAGGACTTCGCAAGAGGGCAGGAAGGAAGCAGCGGTGTGGACTTCAGTCACTTTCCTACAGGGGGCCAAGCGCGCCAGTGTGCTAACTGAAGGTCCACGCCGGACCGGTCAGAAAATGCCGCCACGGCGGATATCGAAACGTGTTGCCCGGCGTTACAAGCCCCCCGACGCAACAACTGGACACCCCTTGGTTAGTCCACTCGCTCGCACGGGGGTGATTTTCGGCGAGCTTATAGTGTCCGGAGGCAAAAGATGGAGATCCTATGAGCGCCCCCTTGGGGGCTCAGTCCACCGGCTTGACCACGGGGTGTCCCCCCTAGTTTAAATCCGGCTAACTTTTGAGAGATGTGTTGCCGTTTGCTTTGAAGCACCAACGACGTAAGGCCATAGAATGGCCCCTTACGGCAACGGCTCAAATGACTGACTTGTCCTTGACATGCTGAATGACCATTGTCCACACTAGTTGCCCCCCATCGTCCTGAGGCAAAAAGCGAGCATGAAGACGATACGAAAAACGCACTTTGCCCTGCGGCTATGACAACCGATAATATACGAAAGGTGCTGCACCTTTGGGGACCGCCGCAATATGATTCTTTTGAAAGGGTAGTCAACGTTCGGGTGTCCCTTATCAGTTTAAACTTTCAAAAGTTATAGTGACCCAGAACCAAAGTTGACAAAAGGGCAGCGTGTGATTATGATAAGAACATATGATCGCAGGGTGGAAAACACCAAAAAAACCGCCACATTCAAACGCTTCAAAAGCGAGGAACTAAATAAAGTCCCCTCCAGGCAGATGCATCTGGATCGGGCCCTACGGGGGTTAGCTAAAGCCTTAATTGGTGACCCACTTAAGGGTCAAAGTCGGTCGCCTTTCCTGTTTGGCCGGCCTGCTCTCACACTGACCTAAAATGTGCCGCGAGCGACAAAGTCGAGCCAGATGAGAAAATTTATTCAACTAGGTCATTGTCGGGACAGGAGAGAAGAGGGATCATGCAATGCGGGAACGGTGGACTTGAAATTGAAACTAGTCCTTCAAATTTGGGCCTACATCATGCAGCCAGATAGCGAAAGGCAATTCGTCATATGCGTAGAGAGGACACTGGGTTCACCACCACCCATTGACAAATATAAACAAAAACAAAAAGGAGGCGACGCGTTTCATTTCATAGGGGGCCGAAAAAAGAAGAGCCGGCAACAATGGCAGTCAAATCGGACGTTCGTCAAAATCGGCCTTAAAAGCAGGCTTGAATGAACGCCCAAGAACGCCACAGGGCAGACGGCATAAATGGAGGGAGCGCAGAAAAGCCTCCCCAAATGGGATTTTGAAAGCAGGAGGGCATGGTGAGGAGTGAGTGACCTTCAGAAGCCACTCGATCTTCCTGGGGACCGCCGCTTGACTCCACGACGCAGACTACAGCCTTCCGATGATGACCCTTGTGGTGGTGGTGGAACCGGCAGCGGGGTTGGTGTTGGTTCCGTCGGGAGTGGACTAGCCACGGGAGCAGCGCAAAGTATAACGTCAAAAAGGGACAGAACAATACAGACTAACACGTAGTATCGCTGGAATAGGAGAAAAAGTGCAACTGCATGAAACGTGTCTGCAGGCTATTATTCATCTCGAATTGTAAACCGTAGTCAACATTACGTTACGCTTTTCGGCTGCTGGCAAATTGGCCCCCAAGCTGCTGGTCTACCGGCTGGGCTGGTCAGGTCCAACAAAAGGTCTTTAACCTTCAATAATGGTCCAATTTAATTGCCTAAATAATAGCCTCCAGCAATCGGGTACGAACTGACACTTCATCTTTAAAAAATTTGATCAAACGAACTGATGAATAACTGTCAGACCCACGGGCCGCCGCAACGAATTGACGCCTGAGGAGAAGCTTTTGTTATTTCAAACCTAAGGCAGTCAAAAAGTAAAAACTAGCTGGTTTTGCATTTTGGAACCTTGAGACGTACCGCTGGGACGGCTTGAGGCATTGCTTTTACTCTCGCAATAGCAATCGTAGTGGTTTTTTTTATATGAGGGTTCAGGTTTTGCACGAGACCCTGGTTTTGAAGGATCTCCGCTAATGTCACCTTCGACATTCCTAAGGTTGCTTGGTGATTAAGCGATGTGAAAACCCGACGTCATGGGTTAACCGCGAGTCGGGTGGTTTAATGTTTTCATTCGAAAATTCGAAATGAATGTATAAAGCAAACAAAATTTTAACTTATGTTACTAAGCTTCTTGGAGGCGCCGTAGTTTGGGGGCTATTTTTGGGTGGCATGCATGCCGTTGACCGCAAGTAGCGCTGACCATAAATGTGAAACATGCAAATGGTTGTCTGGCCTTTGCCTGCGCATGCTTCTAGGAGTTGAAATGGGGGTAAAAAATCGCATAACAAAGGCAATCATAAACAGAAATGTATTCATGAAAATGTACTATTACGTCGTCGACGACCTCAATGATGCATCAGACGTTTGTCGGGCCAAAAATAAAACAGGGTTAAAGTTAGGGGCACTTTTGTGGGTGTCATCTATTGCTATGTTTCATCATAATGCCATTATTTGTTCAAACTTTAGCGAAATGAAAAACAGCCATCTCTATGGATTGAAAGATTGTTTTTTGGTCCCAGCTGATTTACGTTAAGGTTCCAGACGTGCTAACCCTAGTCTCGAGAGGGGGCAAACAGGAAGTTCACCCCTTAAAACCGAGAATCTGAAAAGATGACGAAGCTCAACGACCATCAAGGTTATGTACACACATATCTGGAAGAAGGGTGGAAGATACGCTCCGACAGTGTTAAAAAACAGAAGAAACATCCATCCCGCTATAAAAAACAGACAAAAAACTGAACTGTGATTCAGTGCTTCATGGAAGGGGTCGAAGATGCCCGATTGCTTTCTAGCGCGACGCCGATGGAGATGTGCATGCACTTTTTACACGAGTTAAGTAAAGTCAAGAGTGCGACCGGTGGGGGTCGCTTATCGTGAGCACGTTCCGTAGGAGGGTGGGTGGGTGAGCGTAAAGGGCAGATACACAAAGCAGACATCCGAAAAGGGTCGGATAGAAGGTCAAATCGGGAGACCCAAAGTGAAGGAAGGCGAGCGAAACTGCCCCATAAAGACGTCATGGATCTGATCCAGGTGGCGGGAGAGACGCGGCTGCCTCTCATCCGCCAACCAAACTGATCCGAACGACCAACCTGATTTCCGATTTGACCGGCAGCAGCAGCAGCGGCAAGCGATGCGTATCCAGGTGGCAATTGCGGCAATCCCAGGCGGGTCGCAGTTGCAGCAGCGCTATCGTGAAGGTCGGCAGCTTTCAGATGGCTCGGAGAGAACAGGACACTATTAGCCGAAACTGCCTAAAAAAGTTTTTCGAAATGAGTTAAGAGTAAATGACAAACGTGCCCTCGGGGCTAAATAGTCAATTTTGACACCGATCTAGTCTCGCGTAATTGGGAAGAACTTCGTTTTGGATCAAATTAATGGAAAGTACAAAAAATGTGCCTGCTTAGCATCTACGCGCCAAAAATTCAAAACTTCAATGTTAAAATAAACGACGGAGGTCATTTTGCTTAATCCCCGCGACCTATACAAGTACGACGGACGTGTCACCGGCGAACACATTGATCAGAATGAGCGCCGCGCGTGGGTCTACCAGAACATACACACACTTCGTCAAAGTTAAAAGTTCGCCCCTCAGGGCAGGAAGGGGTCGTCGGCGGGCATGGAAGGAACTGATTTCAGACGCGAGAATGAAACATGCGGGTCGCGCCCACGGGGCTGATGGCGGCGGCGGCGGCATGCTTCCGATGAGGTCAAGCGCCGGGTCGACCTTTTGACGACCGACGGTGACTGCCGCCAGCTGGCTGGCAGGGCAGCAGAACGGTCATCACAGTGTCACCGACCTCCTGGGGCGCGTGGGGCATGCGGCGTTTGTGGAAACGGTCACATATAAGATAAAAATTTTAATGAGACTAAACGGGGCGCACCCCCCCTCTCCCCGACGACTGACCAAGTCTTCCCCTTTTGTCCGTATGAACTTCGCCACTGCCGCGCCGCGTAGAGAGTATCATTCGGCATCGGGTTTTTGCCTTCAGGGCAAATACCGTAGCGGGAGAGAGGTCAGTCGGGCGGACAGGTGAGAAGGGGGTTAAAGATTTCATCATTAAACCATGTATACAGGCTGGTTGGAGACAGCCAGGTAGACAAGAGGGGGTGAGAGGGTCAGTTATTCAACCTATTGTCGACCCCTAAGGGGGGCGACAGGGGTAGGGTGGTAAGGCTCGATCATCTACGTTGCAACAGGAGGACCGGTTAGAGGATGCAGCTCAACTTTTCGAGGCTGCGATGAGGGTCATCCGTCTATCGGCGCCTTTTGGGATTGACAACGGACTACAACCTGGAAGAGAGTAGACAAAACGGAGGTCGGAGAACCCTTCATGTTCTATGTACAAGGGCAAGCAGACCGACCCCTCCCAGACACCCCAGATTAGCGTTGAACCCTGCGTCACTGGAGGCGATCGACAAGTATGTGAGTTCGAAGACAGCTTGCGCAGTCTCCAGCCAGCCGATGAAGGTAGGTAGGTACAACCGGAGGAGGGAGTCAAAGGGCGTGTCGATGACCTCGTATGTACCTCATAACTCGACCGGTCACCCATCACCAACTGGAATGAGCTTTGTAGCTCTATCTCATTCCACCTTTACGGGATTTGAACTTAACAGGTAACGCAGGAAGGACATTGACCTCCGCCCAAATGTGCAGCTTTATTGGGTAATTTCGAAGGTCAACCATTAAGTTTGAGAGATTTACAAGTCTGCAAAGGTCACCCCTACTCAGTCAGTAGCCGCAGGTAAGACTGTCATCGCCTGATGATTGCTTTTTCCATGACTCAAGTGGGGCCTGTCGTTACCTAAGGGGGTCCGGATGGTGCTGCGCAATTACTTTCAATTCGGAATAACATGCATAAGGTACAACAAGACTAGGCCAGTGCTACCATTGAGAACGAACGGAACTCAAGTCCACTATTTTGTACGAAAAGAATGGACAGGGACCATAAAAAGTCGGGGTTGGTTGAAAATGATTGACTGACCTGTAGGAACTGCATAAGTGACTCGTTATTGCCAAGCAGGTTTGAGTGGGTGTTCTCCATTGCTTAAGCCGAAGAAATATTGCACCAAATAATAAATGAAGAAGTTTGCGTTTATCACACGTACCCCATCCACGAATTAGAGTACTGATAGAATAGGAATGTAAATGTTTGCGAGATGTCCAGGCAGAGAAGAAACGCCGCGGCGAAGTTTGTCCAGTTGCAATATTAGTCCGCTTTTATCTTCTGAAAATTAAACGTTAA
Source organism: Panagrellus sp. LJ2285 (assembly GCA_024447235.1). Classification (NCBI taxonomy): domain Eukaryota; kingdom Metazoa; phylum Nematoda; class Chromadorea; order Rhabditida; family Panagrolaimidae; genus Panagrellus; species Panagrellus sp. LJ2285. Next base: position 464,695 of record JAMRYB010000017.1, read on the forward strand.
AAAGTGTCAAAAACAATGTCTTAAGACAATCACGCAAAATTTGAAGTCTCGGTTAAAACTTCTCGGGCCAAAATGTGCCACTCACGCCACGCCTCGTCTCGAAATGATACCTCCGGGCAAAAGGCTACAGTAATTTGGGGGTTGGTAAAAGAAGCCCGCAATGACATGCTTATTGTTTATGCATGCCAGAACACAGGCGTAAATGGCTGCGACAAGTCGGGCATGTGTGAATCCGGCGGAAAGGGATGGATACCGTGTCTCACACCCGAAGTGAGACGAGACCTTTGTTCACACTGTGGGGATGGCACACAATTGGCCGTTGACGTGCTATCGGGTCTAACTAACGCGATTATTCGGTGGTGAACTCGTTAAGCGCCTCAGCTTCTAGGCACCACGAGACAAAAAAGGCCCTCAGGGCGTTGGGCCAGAAGACAAAGGTTTGAGCAGGGCCAATTTACGGCATGGCATAGGACAATGAGTCGTTCATGCTCAGTCTTTCGATGCCAAAACGGAATCTGAGCCGAAAAGTCGAAAGCAATCAAGTCAGGCGCAAAGTGTTGAAGCTGCTAACACCCCAACCTAGACGCCTCTTTGTTCATGGCATCATACACACGAGTAAACTGCTGGAGTGATGATGGGATATGGTGAGAATCGAGAAAAACAGGAACAAATCAGAGGGGCCCAAGGCCGGTGGCACATTGCCACCAACCGTATCAAGTCCGAATGACGGCGTCAAAACCGGAGGCGACTTGAGCCCCCTAACCGGATACTCCTAACACTCACAGAGTCATCAAGCGCGCCAGAAAAAAGAAACATCAAAGAAAGGCACAAAAATAGAGCGAATTCAGAGGGTAGAGGGGAGCAGCAGGAGAGATGGAAAAACTCAAAAGAGCCGCCTGAGGGCAACATCAGGAAAAGACCTCCGTCGTTGTCTGCGCGGGGCTCTAGGGTGCAAACTGATCGAAAAAGACTTGAAGAAAATGCGGACATCCCACTAGGAAAACAGTGATCGAGCGCCCAAAAAAGTCCAGATAGACGATGGTCGTCGTCGTGGACGCATCTGCTCCTCAGGGGCGAGAGGGTGGAAAGCCAGCCGGCCGATTGCAAAAAAAAGGATCCAGGGTGTTGAGGAGACTTCTCCAGAACGGGTGTGAGGTTCCGTCGAGACTGTCTCGCCCCCTACCCCCAATCGTCGCGCTAGGTGATTTCGGACAGAGCAAACAAACCACAGGCGACAAAACCAGAAACATATCAAGACAATCGTGAGGAAGGCCGAAAAAAATGTCAGGAAGTCTGGGCCGCAGATCAGGAAGTGTGGTACTGCGTTCGATCAAGTCAAGACCTCCGAATGCGAATACGGTATTAAAACGAGAAAAAAGTTCTTTGGATTTGGATCTGGGAAAGAAACTAATCCAGCTCCGACTCAGACATGACAAAACTCGGCACAATGCTTTGAAGCTGTTTTGAATGACCTTCGCAACAGGGCACTGATGTTCAGTTCAACCTTGGAAGCAAAATGAATGCCCTCCTGCCCCTGGGAATGTAATGCCCTTCTCAACCCTTCCATCACACAAACCAGCCGGCCCTAGGTTAAGCGTTTTTTTTTATTTCAGGAGGATGAGGAGAGAGTTGAAACGGTATGTGCCTCCAAACGAGAAGTAACAGCGGTCAGCGTGTAGTCGTCGCGGAAGAGGACGGGGGGATACGGAAAACCAGTTTCAGCGTGCCAGCAGTGTCCATCCAGCTCGCATTAGACGACATCCATGAATGTCGCGATTTCCACTGTCAACGGTCAGCGGCCTCTAACCGGTCGGCCTTCTGTCCACTTGTGGCAGTGACGGCGACGCTCCCTCACTCAGGAGCCCCCCCTTCCGTCGGTCGCCGTGCAACGTCATGTTCGGAAGAGAGGGTGGGGGGTATAGGAAGAGGAAAATGTCGCAGATAAAAAATTCTGCAAGTGTAACCGGCTCGCTTTTGAGGTGAGAGGAGAGGGTACCGCACTTCGATACTCTTTGCCTTCAGGGGCTAAGCTGGAAGCAAGAGCGCGCGAACGAGCTGTTGCGCGAGCGCTTGCTCATGTCAGAAGCAGGTTGTTGGCTGGATGTCACGGGCGTGATGAACTGGTCATGAGCGCATTCCTTGACCACTGTCCATTACCGAGTCAGAGTGCAGAATGATGTTGCTGTGATAGATAGATGGCTGGGGCATCTGACGTAGAGATAGTCATCGGGAAAGGGGTAGTGATCAACACATTACGTAAATTTGAGACTGGTTTAATGACTTTAGAAGAAATACAATAAAAGTGTTATCAAAAAAAGTAGAAACAAAACAAAATAGTACACACTCGAAAAAGTAAAAATGCAATGATACAACAACGATGGAACATAATTAGCCTCAAGGTTAGACCATGACACTCCCATCTCTCACAATCTTTCGAAAAAAGATATACATAACACCCATTCGCGGAGTGATGGCCAAGTGCCCTGACGATAGAAAAGGAAAATAACTGTACAGTCGCCCTGTTCGAAAAATCAGACACACGCATGGCCACGCGACCGTCGCCTGAAATGTCCACCCCGAAATGCCCGGCTGCTTTATCGCCTCCAGCACCACGGGCGTCCAGAATGAAAAGCAAATACGGAATTGCACAAAAGGCAAGCAGTCTTCGGAGGTATTGCCAAAGTAAAGCACAAGAGCAGCAAGCATGAAAAAAATCATCCCCTCTATGGTCACCCTCAAGCCATCTAAACGCGTATCACAAAAACGGTATTTGAGTGGAGGGGTTCCGCCTTTTTCAGAGTGACCAAGCGGTAGACTAAGGACAACAACGAGCTTGAAGCAGCTCGGCAGCTGACACACCAAAAACCTGGACAGTCACTCCGGAGCAAGTCAAACTGCATGGATCAAGGCAATAGATAGGTAGGATGACGAGAGAGGGGGGTGATCGTCGTCGGAGGCATACATCTATCCAGAAGACGAAGCAGAAGCAACGGTTTGTGTACAAATAAAAAGCGGGCCATCATGAATAGAAGCTTGTAAATTTTGGTCCTGCGACGGGTGAAGGCTATTCAGGCAAAAGGCAATTATTGGTGAATGTTAAAAAAAATGCGTGGAAAGGAGGATTCAATCCTGAAGGAGCGTTGAAGTTTTAATGACAGTCTACGCATTGTGAGTTCAGTCTTGCCAGTCTTATATGATTCCATCAAAAGCAATAGCTTGAAGGACAGCCGATTCGAAAATGATGGAATTCGCTTCCAAAATTTGTTCATGACCGCAGTGGTCTTGCCACGGGTATTGCCTGTAGTCTCGACCGAGGCAATAGCCCCGAGGGCGCGGCCCCGATTCCCCCCCCCCCCCCCCCCCCCCTGTCAAAAAGAGAGAAGAACGACACTGAACGCAGTCTGGTCAGCTAGGGCGAGCCAAAAATGGACACGTAAAAACGTGTGCACACAGAAATTCCCGAATTGGTCCCACTTGAGCCAAAAGCAAATGATATGATTCCAATTTTATGAGCTGACTCCATTGAATCACGGTAGAGGAACGAGGTATACACATGAAGGCGGAAAAGTGGGGGCTAAAAATAGCTTCGAGCAAACCCAGATGGTTCAAATAAGGAGGGGGGAGAGATACATTATTTCGGTCACTCTTTAACATTAAGGACCGTGACAATCATGACGGTAATGATGAATGATGATGACAAAAAGCAAGGAGAAGAAGTCATTGGAGAGAGGAAGAGTTTAAGTCGAGGAACCAAGTGCATCAGCAAGAGCAAAGGTAATCAAAAGTGAACGACGCTGTCAGGTCCAGTATCCTCAAGGCCGGAAGCCGATCGTCGTCATCGCGATCTTGCTTTTCATTTCAATGCTAGTCTTGGAGTCAAAATCTTTTTTTTGCAATTCGTCGCTTCCGCTTTGTCCACACAACCCCACCCCAGGCACAAAACCAGTTTTTGTACAGATGGGGGCAGCAGGGCAGGGGCATCGAAGAGGACGCGGTTGTCGCCAAGGGGAGAAAAAAGTCCTTCCTGCTTCCCCATCCGGGTGGACACTGCCCCTCCTTGATCGTCACAATCATCGTCATCAAGCGCCTTCACTCCCTCCGTATGGTCAGTCATAGGTGTGCTCCTGCATTGCATTTCAAGGCTATTTGCCCCGACGGACACTGTTGTTGGTCGAGAGTGCACTATCCTTATCAGAGTGGACCTCCGGGCTTGAAGTAAAGGGTCTTCCTCCTTCTTCTTTTTGGTCTTCTTTTCCGAGAGGGGGGTTGGAAGAGTGACCGCCGAACCAGCTGTCTGCTCTGCTTAGAGACCCCCGCACCCAATACCTGCAGTATACCTCTGGACACACCTGACTCGCCTCCGGGGAGGGGGGAGATGGCTTGCGGCTACTCGAAGCTCATGCTGTACAGGCAAAGCCGTTCTCCCTCCTGAGTCAATGTTTGCGGAAGATTTCTATTTTTGTTCGTCGCCTTTGCAGTATTTCTCAACTTGATGTTCATGGAGAGTTTGTCCGGTAGTGGACGAGGGTGGAGGCCTTTAAAGGTAATCTAACAAGCGGACACTAGCTGTCCGAGCCAGAGTCCGAGAACGGGAGACAGAGAGCAAAAGTTATTCAACTTCGAATGCAATCGAGACGCGGGTACAAAGGATGTCCTGATAGGTGTCTTTCAACCTTTTTTCAATCGGAATACTTCGCTCCAATCACCAAAAATCACTACTATGATAACATTTTCTGCAGGAAATTAAGTTCATTCAGCTTCTTCTTACAAGGAAAACATACTATACCTTCATAAGACAAATATTACAGTCCCAAAATAACTATAGAGACACAAGAAAAAGTAAATCAGAAGTCAAAAGGGTAAATAAAAGAGTCAACCGGGGCAAAATCACGGGGTTCATAAGTAAGGCAAAGCGTCACTTCTGATAAGCACATGAGTTCAAGATTGAAAAAAGTGAAAAAACACCTTTTTTATTACAGTCCGTAAAGCGGTCATTTGATACCGACATGAAGGACAGAAAAAGCTAATACCTGTACAGTAAATGCAAAACAAAAACAACAAAGAACATATAGTTATATCATTTCAGGTTCGGGCGTAATAACCTGCTTCAAATAAAGCTCAGATTTTTATACTATTATGAAGGATTCAACTAATATAATAGATAGAGAGCGTTTTACGTTAGAATGAAAACCGGCAAAAGGGATTGACGGAAAAAAAACGAACGCAATCAAAAAGCAAAGGACAGATTAAAAAAACAGCATCCAAAACTGAGGATGATGACCATGTATGGCCATTATACGAAACGATTTACATGGGCCGTTGGAATTTCACGTTTTTGAAGGGGGGACACATGGATGATGGCGACATCTAACACTATGTATTGTAGGTGATTCATGTGTTGCCGTTTGAGGGGAGGAGGGGGACGTTAACTAACTGAACGCCCTCCGTCACCAGGAGGGGCGGTCAACGGGCCAGACACTGGAACAAGCCGGTTTCACGTTCCCTCCGTTCAGCAATGCAGAAAATGTGGCGTCTCCCACGAGCTGATCCAAAAACAATTCGAGCAGATACAGAAAAGTGTGAACGAGAAAAAGTGACTACGAAAAGCGTGGATGGAGCCCACCATCGTTGTTGAAACGTGCATTGGAACGGTGGAAACATTTTTGGTCAGACAAGCCTGGAGGGCAGACAGGGCCGAATAGTACTACGGATTGCTTACAACAGTGAGAAAAAGCGCTAAGAAGCACATGCGATGGAGGGGGTGAAAAGCGAATTTCGTATCATGCTCTAAGCAGGATGGGCTTGAAACTTGGAGGAGCAAACCCTCCAGGGTGATGGAAAAGAAACAATACAAAATAATGAAATATCATAATGGTCAGAACGAAAGCCGAGAGAGAGAGAACGCCGCTGGCGTCGAATGACTCGAAGGCGAAAGGCCAGGTGGCGAAGGAGGAAGAAGATTCAGGGCCGAGATTGGATGAAACATGAACGGGAAAAAGAGCCGCCTGAACGTTTTTGCCTTGAGGGGGGAAGCAAAGTAACAAAAACAAACATCGTCGGGCTTGCAAAGGTTCCAGAATGAAGCGGTCAGTCGCGCCTCCGGGCTTGTCCGCCAACCGGATGACCACTTTTGAGCGGATAGGGCGACGACCGAGGCAAGGGCGATTGTTGGCCTGCGCTCAAAGGGATTCCTGAAGGCGAGGAGCCAACCACTAGCACCCCCCATCGTCAAAACCTAGCGAACTCAGATCGCAATGGACAAGTCGTCGGACACACACGCGCTCTGACCACCGACTACCTGAACCAGTTTTGGAGCCACATGAAAGGGGAGAAAAAAGAATGAGACGGTGAAGCACAAAAAAAAGAGTCTTGTGGTAAGCCTGGTCGAGTGGTTGAGGAAGCGGAGGGTTCATCGGCGTCGGTCGTCGTCAGAGGGCGACGAGGAACAGATCCGGTCCATGGGATCAACAACAACAAATAACTTAAGGAAACGACTACGAAGGCCCCCCGGAAGACGAAGTTGAAGTAGTCTTGACGAACTCTCAACGAAACTAAGCCAGTTGATGGTTCCTGAGTCTTCCGGTACACGAAGTCGGTCAAAACGGACAAGCGAGGGTATGGTCAAAACGGATGATCGACATAGTTACAGTACGTCCCAAACAGGTATACATCCAAAAAGGGGTTTGAACTAACGCAAAACAACTTCAAAATCCCTTTTAATAAAAGATGCTCCCGCTGGCACGAAAAAGAAAAACGTGAAAGCATTTGCCCCAATGATGCATGTGAAAACATGGCTCGCAATCGAGCTTTCGCCCTCTGGCGCTGTCACAGACCGGTTCGGCAGGGGCGGCAGAAGACCTTGCACCCGCCCTATCCGATCCGCCACAACCCCCGGAGGGCAAACGATTCATCGGTCGGTCGTCGGCCTTGTCGAACGAGTGAAGATGCGTCGTCGTCGTCGTCGGCGTCGGCGGCGTCGGGAGAGCTCAAACGTCCAGTGTCGGAGGGGAGATGAAAGTGCGAAGCATCACATCCGCGCAGCCAGCTTCAGACTGGATTTTCGAGGAGAGGGAGCCTTGCCAGCTCTGGCGCATCTTCAAAATCGGTAGTTTCGTTTTCACTTTGTACATGCCTTGCATGCAGGCAAGCAGGGAGCACATCCAGAAGGCGCAGACGCGCATCACGGCGAAAGAGAAATCCGCCGTTCGGGCATCTTCGCGCATCCACATATACACGCACATCCGAAAGTTTTGCTCTATCTTTCTCTTTCCTTTCATTGCGGAATCAGCATGTGGAGGCATCCTCACGCCCCAGGGTGCAGAGGATGCGTAGAAGCTTGTCTTTCCAACGTGCTCATCCTTCCACCCTCCAACTGACGGACCATCAGCGTAATGGAACTGGTTTTGTGCCGGTGGGCGTTCAGGGTCAAAATGGACATTGCGAACGAACGACAATGTGATTTCGATTCAATCGCCATCCATTATACATCAGAAGAGGGATGCACATGGAGTTTCGTATTGGTAGCTCGATCCCTACAGATAGATGTATGCTTCAGTCTTGCTTTGCCTCACGGGCATACAGCCAGCCAGGCAGTCCAGTCGCCCCGATCAGTCGGGGCAAAATAACAATGTTTAAAAAAACTTTCACCCTCCTCTCCTTCCCCTGAGGGGGGCTCTCCCCTCTGCACATTCCTGTATACCTCACGTCTGACGCCAGCAATGGTCACCACCACCACCTCGCCCAACGTTGAAGTTGAACCGATCACAATGACGCTTAGAGATGCGCTGCCTGGGGCTCGTCGTTTAACATCGTGGCGTCTCTGAGACCCTCGGGGCCAGTGCGAATTTCCAGTCAGCAAACTACACGCATGAGGCTTAGTCAGTGGGCACTGTAGCAATGACCGTCGGAAGGTATTGCAAAAAAAGAAGAGAGAGACAGACACCGCATCCGGGCCGATCGGCCGGCGCCCGAGGGCGAAACTAGTTCTGTACAGCTGACAGTGAGTGAATGTGCCGTTGTTAAAGATGGTTCGACGACACACCGGGAAAGTGGGCATCAATGTCGTTGTTGGAATACTACAGGGTGGGGCGCAAAAACGTTGACAAACTTTAAAGCGCTCTAGCCCAAAAGTGGCACACCGTAGCCAAACGGCGTTAACGCCATTCGATTCAGCGTCATTTTTTACCCCCGTTGGCACCGATTGGACTCGAAACTGCACAAACTGCTTGTTTTTTTAAATGCCAAACGAGCAAAACCCTGGTTTTTAGTTAACAAGGCGCGCGCCGCAGGTACCCGACGCCGACTTTCGAAATTTTTTTTTGGCCCAGGAAAAATTCAGCAACCGACAATTCAGTGAAATCTAATCCTCAGGGGTCCCTAGCACTTCTGTGATTTTTTGCAAACTTCAGAAATCACGTTCGGCACGGATTCTGTGCCATCGTCACGATCGCCCGTTTTTGGCATTTAGGGGTGAAAGTCGGGGCACACGGCATTCTGACGGATCGGGTTTGATGTCCGAGGGCTTCTTGAATCCTAGTTGCATCAAATAAATAAGAATCTGTTGTTATAGCGATGCTGTGCCGTGCGCAGGGGGTCGAATTGACAAAAACGGGGAAAAAGAGCGGTTTAGCTGTGTGTAAGATCCTTTCGAAATTGGTACCGCATTCCCTAAGGTGATGCCAATAAATTCTAGTCTGTGCACGATTCTGGAGTCAAGGGTCTATGCTAAAAGTTGGCACAGACTAGAGTTGCTGAAAAAAATCCTGGCGCCAGAAGCAGCACCGAACGTCTGAAAATACCTGCGGCGCAAAGGCGTTTTTATTGTAAATGCATTTTGGCATCTGGAGCGACGCTCAGAGAAGCTACCTTGATGCCGTTTGGACTCAACAGTAGTAACAACTTATGTTTATGTTAGCCATTTCAAGTTTGGTTAAATTCGCGCTTTTCTGGTAGTTATGACTAAAAACGTTTGTCAACGTATTTGCGCCCCACCCTGTAATGACCCAAACTTTTTCGCAAAAAAAAAAAAAGACAAAGGATGACAACGTATAACCTTGGAGGATAGATTCATCTCTTCAGGGCACATTCGTCCTCCGTAATTATCATGTTTAGGGGATCGGAAATTTAAACTTCAACAATAACCAGATTTATTTCTTAAATAAGCAGTTTATAAAGCCGATTCTCGTTACTCCGTGCGATGGACAAACAACATTAATAGAAAAATGCAAAAACGAGATGCAAATAAATAGCAATAATTAAAGTATGGTACAAACTTGTACACGTAAAAAGCAGGCAGAATTATCCTTGACACATTAAAACATTTAAAAATAATCACATTCGCAAGATTGGTTACTCATTGTTATTGCTATAACACTTGTTATACGATGATCGAATGATTGTGAAGGGAAAACAGGACTCGAGAAGGTCATAATGTAGCCATGGCGAATCCTTGACCAGTGTTTCCAGCAGCACAAAGATGGATTGATGCAGCTCCATTTCTGCGGCTTCAGGTGTACCAATGATTTGAAGGAGACAGCTCGATGTTAGCTAAAAGTGTGTGGTGATTAAAAACACAACCTTGGAAGGCATAAGGAACTCACAGCTAAAAATTCCCGCATTCTTTCTTGAGTGTCATCCCGTTTGTGATGACAGAAAAGGGCACTGGCCATCGTATTCACAGCCAATGGAACAACATGGCAGTTATTCGCAGAGTATTTCTTTTTAGCAACATAGAGTGAAGCTCGGGAAGTTGCCAGCTTCGGCAAGCTGATGGCAATGAAGACAAATAGAAGGCTGCTGAGGTAGTAATGTTCTTCGTCGTTGACTTCACTGATTTGAGCTTGCACTTGGATGGCTTTCATGAGCGCGACGTCAACCTCGGTCTGAATGCCGGCGGCAGCACACATTTCACCCATTTGAATTTTACCAAGTGGATCAGCACTTTGGAACAACCCATTTAAAGATCCCATCAAAAACGGCAATTTGGCATCAACAACATCCTTCAACGCATCGATAAGCAGGTTTCGGAAAGCAATAATTTCGCCAATGATGGTAACACGCTGCAAAACAGATTCAATCGGCGATCCTTTCTCTTCTTTGGACTTTTTGTCCTTCGGGTCGGCAACACTCAGCTGGCTGATAAGCTCCCGCATCCGATCCGGCTTGTCGAACGACCCTCGGCAGACTGCCAAAATATCACGATGCTCCTTAACAAGCTTGAACAGCTCAGTGATCTGTGAGGCAACATGCCAAACAAGACGTTCCGCCAAGAATTTGATTCCATATGGGCTGATCAGTTGAGCAAGTGCACGTAACTCGCGAGTATCAGTGAAACGTTCAGGCGAAAACGGCAAAGGAACATCAGCAGGGCATTCGAAGAGACGAAGATGTTCCGAATAAACGATCTGACCAGTAGACGCTTTCCTCAGAAGGGCTTCCAGGTACCAACGACAGTATTGCGATGTGAGTGTTTCCTTGCCGTATGAATCAGTAGGTTGAGTCTGTTGGAGGAGGACATTGTTCAGGAATTGGGTCATGTCAAACCGCACTAAATAGAAGATTGAAAAACTTCTAAATAAAAACTAAAAAACTTACAACAACCCTCAAGAGTCTGGATAGCACTGACTTGCGCCTGCAACAGCATCAACATCTCAGTAGGACGACGAGGATGATCATTGTTGCCACGGAAGTATTTATGCAGCGTACTGACCATCTCCGTTTCCAAATGCGATTGAAGATATTCCCGTGGAGCAAACGTATGATCAAATGTACGAATTTCCTTGGAATAACCGACAGCAGTACAGAGATCAAGCAAATACATGTAATTTTTGTCGGCAGCAGTCACATTTTCACGGTTCTTACGATAACTCTCGAGACCAGCGATGTCTTCGTTTGCAGCATTCTGATGAGCACGAATAACAAAGTTCGCACATGCTTGAGGACTTGTCTTGATGGCCAAGATAAATTCATCATTGGTAATACGGCTAACGACTTCTGCGGTGCGAGCAGCTAGCCAATCGAGAGTAACGTTGCAAAGGGATAGGCTGCGTTCAGTGATGTCTTCATGTTCCTCGGGGCAGTACTCATGGAGGGCATTCTCAAAGTGACTGCAGATGTGAGCAAAAGCAATAGAGAATCGGGACTGGACAGGGAGGTTCAGGGACTGCTTCAGTTGAGAGTCAAATTGGGCAAAGTAGAAGCAATAAACACTCAAATCACCGGTATCACGGATCATGTCCTGAATTGAATCAACCATCCTGGTATGGAAAATCGTAGTATTCATAGCTTCGGTGAATTCGCGATGTTGCAGCAAACGGAATTGAGAATGGATACTGCTGACTGATGCTTGGAATCGGAACCAATCGAGCCGAATGCCACGGAGATCGCATCCTTCGTCTGTAAATCAACACTTAATCGGGTGAACAAGAAGAATGGTAAACTTACTCATAATGTTTCGCAACTCATCAACAACCGAATGCACCAACATTGCTTCCCGATCAGACATTTTACTCAATGATGGCAGCAATTCCTCCAAAAGCAAAACGTCGTATCCGGCAATGTACCTTGCATGGTAGTTGGAAATGACAAAGCCATATTTGGTTACGAGATTTTGCAATTCCACCATGTAAAACAGCAACTCGGGCAATGCTTTGTCGTTGATACCAACATCAGTAAGCTCCTTTGCCTTCTTATTCGCAATGACTTGAGGCCACACTTGATTGTGTCGTAGAATCCAATAGACTTCATCGCGAGACAGAGACAACGCCATCCAAACGAACAGAGCTTTCGGTCCGAGAAGGCCCGGTTGATCTCGAATGAGGAAACAAAGATCTCGGAGAGTGTTTCGCAGAAATTGGCGACGGTGAGCATGGAAGCTGATGCAAGTTTGAAGTGTCAAGTTGTACAAATCCTTGATGTCTTGAGCACGCTTGTGACTGCCCTTGATTGAATCGTAAAAACTTTGCAGAGCATTGAAGATGAGAAGATTTTCGTCACGGAAAAGACGAATACAGACACCATTTCGAAGGGCGCGATTATACAGTTTAACCATGTTATCATTTGCGAGTAACGTCGAATGGCAGACAGTGATCGTTACTAAAAAAATACTGTTAAACCTTGGTATAAAATTAACGAAGCTTACGGATAATCCATCGATCCATGAGATCCAACGACAAGTATTCACAAGCACATGTACCCGTCTGAGCAGCAAACAAAATCTGAGCAGGACTTGCCAGGAGCGACAAGAAGGACGACTTTCGTTGATCGTCGGCTGAGATGTTACGTCGTTCATAGATCGGAATTACGGATTCCAAGGCTGTGCTGACGCTTCTGTGGATGCTGCTGAGATCTTCGCTCAACTTCTTCAATGGTTGTTCGTAATCAACAACAAGCTGGGCTAGACGATGGTATTTTGGTTCAGGAGAGCCGCGTGAAAGCTCGTGAGCAACGTTATAGAGCCCAATGAGTGACTTTCGCTCCTCAATCCGGCTCAAAAGGATCATAGCACTGATAAAATTGACAACCAAGTTGAGATATGCTGTGGTAGCATCAAAGTTGAGCGACTGAAAGACAAAACGGTGATGTCTGAGACAAAAAAAATATATAAAATCGACTCACAATGTCGAATAAAAACTGATTTGCATCCATGATCGCAAGTTGTTGGAAAACCTGCTCTTTTAACTCCAGCAAATTGACAAAAGTGAAGTAATACTGATTAAGAGATTTGAGAATGTCTCCTTTGGCTTCTTCGACATTGGAGAATGCGCTCTACAAATTTACGGATATATAAAGTTGAATGTTTCTGTTTTCTTACGCTGTGTTTCTTCAAGTCCGTATGAGGGAACTTCTTTCCAATCACGGTGATCGCCTGTTCAAAGGGCTTTGCGGTGAGGACTTTTGGCCGAGATTCAACGGTGGCACAGCTCTTTTTTATGTTGTACAATCTTGTGAGTAGTCCTACACATCGATTGTTCAGGATAACAAGCCGCTCGGCAATCCGTTGATGGGAATCGTTCATACCCATACCTGCGGCTTTTCTGGGAGGTTGATAACCTGAAAGAAAGGGAATTGAAAGCTTATGAAGGCATAGAAAAATATAAAATCGTTAAGCGCGAAAAAGCGTTCGATGATTTGCACCATCGAGTGACCCCACACAAATAGCCTTGCGAGCATCCCACAGCGATGAGTCAGCCACCGCCTTCGGCGTTCAGTCTGTTTAGCCGTTCTCGTCTCGCATGGCAGCTCTTCCTCTGTTACTCTTCTTGTTGTTGTTTTTTCTTTTGTGTTTAGCCAGCAAAAGTGAATGTTAACTGTCATACAGCTTTATTGTCACATAGCTTGTGAAAAAAACACAATTTGCAATGTCTGATATATCACATCAAATAAAAAAGGTAGAACAGTCAGTTTAGTCAAAGATTGGAATGGGAGCAGTGTTGGTTTGATGAAAGTTGAGGTGGCTGAAAACGTTCAGTTTTAAAACAGTACACTTTTTTCAATATTACTTACTGAAAGTGTTAGTCGGATATATATTTACATCGGATATGACACAGTTTGAGATCCCTGGACATGATTGCGAGTAATAATATGTTACGGAGCTGGTTCAGCATCTATGTGACGTCTCAGAAACTCCTCTTCCTGCTCATCGGTGTAGTCGTCACGGAGTTGAAACATCTTTCGAAGTTCATGGATGTCTTTTCCTTCCATATGCATTGCGAGGCTGAAGACCGTGTAGTCCACAAGGACATCCGATTGGAGATAACTTCCACTTTTACACAGCTTTTCAAATTCATCATTAGGCAGATTGTAACAGAATAATGCAGCCGGTTCAGTCGCAAGGGGCTTCTTTTTGCTCACGACCTCACTCTCCTTGGCAGGAGCATCGGTGGATGACTGAGGCTCCGTCTCGGGTTTTGGCTTCGAGGCTTCCTCAAGACACTGATTCTTGTAGAGTTCGAAGAACTTGATGATGTTTCGCATCGTGACACTATCGATGTTGGGCAACGGAACCCCGATGTCATCTTCTTTTTGATAGATCCCAGCTTCTTGGATGACGACACAGTGGTCAATGATATCGCGGTTGATTGTAAAGGATTCGCCATCGTTGGTCGTGATTTTGAGGGTTTCTGGAAGCGGTTCAGTTTCCATGTATGAGTCCGTTGTACCGGTCGTGGCATTGGTTTCTGGAAGCGGGTTCGTTTCCATGGGGGAATCCGTGATGGTCGTGACATCGACCTTTTCTTCATCCATCTTTATATATTTTTTAGCGTTCGAGAAAGTGACCAAGCCTGTAACAGACGTAAAACGTGGTTTTTATTAGACAGAGCAGTTATTCACGGAATCGCAGTGCTCGACAAAATTTACAATTGGAAAACGAAAACGAAATCAAACCAAATGTTTCAACAGGGAAGAAAGAAAGACAAGAGAATAAATTCAGTTGAGCTGTTATAGTTGAGACAACTATTGTTAAATGATAACAAAGATACCTAAGTTCTGGAGGTATATTGTTTGACACCAATACCAAGAAAGGTTACCCGGGCAACAAACTGCAGTTCTATAGCCAGTCGCTGTGTGCCATGGCACGGACGCACGAGATGATACACAAGTGCGTAAATGAGCGTGCTGTCAACATGAAGATGGGAATGGAAGAGGAGTTGCGCTCTTACAGCCAGCAAATGACCAGGGGCTGTAGTCAGCCAAGTGGTCATTCAATCGATATATTTTGCAAAAAAGTAATACGAGTTGTACCAAATACTCCAAAACGTGGATTCTCAAGAAATAAGCCTTGCAAATTTGTCAGAGCAGTGAGATGTGAAAACATGGACGTGACATTTCGATGCAATCTTCATGTCTACAATACTGTAGCATCATTGCCCAGAAATATCTAAATGAAAAAGCCAATTTCGCAGAAAAACTATGTTTTCATGCACTAACGATAAGGGCAAGGGCTAGTTTTTCAGATATTGTGATTCAGGGTCGTCTTTTAGCATTCCAAGTACGCCTCTTCTCTAGGCGGCAGACGTTGTTGATCGCCCAGAAAACCAAAACATCAAGATACAAAATTGGCTGTAGCTGTTAGCTCATTCGATAGATCAATGCTATTCGCTTTCAATTCCGTTTCCTTTCTACTTTTTGTGGCCATTTACTGTGTTGAAACAAACTTGACTTTGTCTTCTCATTTCACATTTACTCGTATTCTGTGCTATGGAACCAAATATTGGCGACCACTATTCTAACAATGATGTGTCACCTTTGTCATATTCACGTACATCAGTTGGACAGATAGATAATTATGACTCACATTATGCAAACCAAGTCCGACATGTCACAGATATACCTTGCTCATCTACGGTGAGTTATCATAGTTTCTTAATGCATTTTTACCTACCTTTTATCATCTGATAGCTTTCAAATTCTAGAGACATGTTACACAATTGGAATGGATTCCCGAACAATGCCCTCAACTGGAGCATTATTCCATGAATGATGGGTCGAATGTTCAACACAAAGCAGAGTTACCATTGGTGTTTGAAGAGCCTCCTACGCTTATCCCAATGTCAACGGAAGATAACTTACAACAAAACCAGACTAATGGAAAGCAATGTGTGGTTGCTATCGCAGAAGCTTCGAATGTAACTATCCCAAATGGCAATGTGACTCCGTTTTTCAAAACTCGAAGTAAGAATCCTTCAATTTTGGAGCGGTTGATGCATGCCCACAAGCAATACCAATCTGTGTTCAAAACTAGAGACACACGAGCATTTGTACGATGTCACATTCTGGGAATCCCGACATCATGGCCGTCAACGTCGCGCGAAGTTTGTCATTTTGCGAAATCGCTTACCCAACAATTAAAAGCAGATTCTCGACTTTTACCTGAAGTTAAAAATGTAATCATTGAGTCCAGTCTCTTATCACCGAGTCAACTGATTGATGTCTTGGATAATGTGCAAAAAGTTCAGCGACATGATGCATATGCCACCTTGACAACATCAACATCCTCAAAGCTACGGTCAACATTCAAGAAAGGAGCAAAGTTTGTAACGCCGAAAAATATGACGCTGAAGGAGAAAATGATTTTGCAAAACTTGGGAATGGCTCAACCGTCGAATCAACAAACTAATAATGCGCCGTATATGATAACTTGGGCCACGGCTAACAATTCACATCACACTGCACAACATTATTTGCCAAGCAACCCAGATAATACATCGCACTCTATGGCATCAACCTCATTTAACTAGACGACTGTCGCTGACAATGTACCGCCTGCTCAATTTCCATGTACACCACAAATGTATTACGAACCGTCTTATCTAACAAGATCAGGACAGTTTGAATCCAGGAATATGCTTCCACCCTATTCAACGTTGCCTCAGGACAGTGAATTTACCGGTCCATCATCAACTTTTCATGCTTACCCTTTATACGATTACAACCCAAATGTGTCACAATGAGTAATCATTCTAATATAATCATACTTTTTAACGTTTAGCATTGGTAACTCGTATTTTGGTATCATTAAACGTGCAATCATAAATGTTAAATCAAACCTTGAAAAATCAAAGATGAATTAAAAACAAAAAGTGAATCATTTTCAGTTTTATTTGCGTATCACTTTTCCTATTGCTTATTCAAATAAAACAAAACTTTTGTGCGCACTTTCTGGAAGCATACGGCTTCCACAGTCGTTTTCCGTACACAAATATAAATTTCGGTGACTCAGTCATCATTTGTATGTACAATGCGGTATTTGCACCGCAATCCCAAAGTTTCAAGGCCATTGCTGAGGTTGGAGCGTGCGAAAAACGGTTTGTGGAGCTTTGATCTGTTATAATGCATCTGTTCAATATATTACCTAGTTTATGTTTTGCGTTTGTCATCATTTTTGATATGACGATAGCTCAAAATCAAGTTGTTCAACCTACAAGAGTGCAAACGGCTAGCTTAAACTTGGCCCCGATTGCTTCCTTTGTCCGACAGCTCCAAACTTCGGTTAATTATTATTCTGGTTTGTTGTATCAATTGGATGGAACGTAAGTTTAACCTCTTTAAAATGCGTTAGGTTACGAATCGTTGTTTTAGCATTGCGGATCAATCAGTCTTAACAGCTATAAACAGAAATTTGACCCTGATAAAGAACAATGTTCGATCTCTGGAAGGATTCATGACAAACCTAGCTGCTGGAAAAGTGTCTTCATCGCGTATTCAGTCTTCGCTGCAGCCCTTGCCGTTAGTTTTAAGAATCACTTTTTTTGTTTTGTAACTTTTAATTCTACAGGGACAGTCAATCAGTAATCGGAAGTCCGCCAGCGGCATCAACCCTTGTCAACTCGGGTCGTCTTCAGACAAGAAGCGCTCGTACATGGCTCCAAACATGTTCTGACTATTTACAATTGGCTTTGAAAAAGCTTTCTTCTTAAACACGGTAATAATCCTTAATTCCATTCAATTTATTTGCATACTGTTTTATAAACAATTGCACGCATAAATAATAGCAACCAGGCAAAGAATAATCAGTACAACACCAGCAATGATGGCGTAAGCATGCGTTTTGAAAAAATTGTTGATGTTATCCTGTTTTGGGACAGGTTTTTCATTTTCCTGCAATATTATTGTTACTCGTATTTGTTATTCCGAAAAAAATTTTACCGTTTCATTGGCTAATTGTTGCAAACGGTCATTAATATACACAGAAAACTTATTGCCAATATCCGAAAACAACGTGCTATTTGTCAGTTCTCCATTAGTAAATACTTCAACCATGTTGTAATCATTATCTTCCATGGCCCATCGTTTGTCCAAGTATGGTCCTTTAATCAAAGTAGGTGAAGGCAAGTCGTAATACGCCTTTCTCTTCAAAATACAAGCATATATTCTTGCTCCGTCAAAGACAGTGATTAGTTGACGTGAATGTTTAGATTTACAATGTTTTGTTTCATCATTAGAACTGTAAAGTTGTGTCAATAAAGCTCGATATCTGTAGTGCTCATCCCCTTTTCTGCTAAGACAAAACGTCGTTCCGAGAAACATAGTTACACTCTTGAAGCCCTTAGGACATGCATTTTGGCCATTAAAGTTGTTCACTTGTCCAATGTCAAAGTATCCTTTAAACACAATGCCGTTGAAATTTTCAGATACTTTTGGTTGACACCAGTATGCAGTGATAGTAACTTCATCTTTGAGAGTAATTACGGCATGAACAGTAAAACACTCTTCACCAATGCAGGTCACATTTTCATATGTCACAGTAGTAATGGGAAGCTTGTAGTTAGCAGATATAATTTCATATGGGTCGTCATTTTCACTGCATGTATAATCATTTGTTACAATATTTGGAGTTCGGAAGTCTTCGCAAGGTGAATCACGACCCAAGTTGAGTTTAGCCAGTTCCTCATCAAATGTTTTAGTGTCATCAGATGGCTCACATGTTTGATACATGCCACCGTCGGATGCAATACTTTCTTCGGTTATTTCGTCGTCTCGTCCTATATAAAAAAGTTACAATATAAAATGAAAAATGTATAAACTTGCCACATTTTTTTAATTGTAGTTTATGATCTATTACCACGACGTAGTAATCTTTCGCACAATTGAAATACTCTTCTGCTGTCATGTTTTCTTTAGCTTCGACGGCCGTCTTACATGCATCACCTGGCATATCGCTTGTACGACAATCGTCACCCTCACATGTTTTGTCGTCGACGTTTGCCTTGAAAAATGGTTGGTTAAGCTATACAAAAAGCACTACAAACCTGAAAGTCGAAATTCTGTTTGCTTGAATCTGTACATCCATAAAAAGTGTTACGTTCAACATACTCATTTGTTGCGTCTTCAAATAATTCACGCAATTTTCGAGCAGTAACATGGTCAGCGTCATCTATGGATCCACTTTGCATATACATGTAAATTGGTTTAGTACTGCTCGATCGAGATACAGGATATCGGTCATCCAACAACTCCTGAATGTTTTTGTTTAGTTTCGTTATTTTGTATTATTATTAATAACTTACTTCAAAGCCCTTTGATCCCAACATTTCAAGTTTACTGCCGCCCTGGACCCATGTATCGATATTCATTTGAAAATCATAGCTTCCCTTTCCATCTGCAGTTGATCCTCCTGCTTCAGCTTCACCACTTACATTTGCCGCACTCATCTTGACATCAACTTGGGCTTTGGCTTTTATTTTTATCTCAGTAGTTGATTCCGTAACCGAACTCGATACAAACACTTGATGTACAATCTTAGTACCAATAATAACTTCTGTTGTAACATGCGTTCCAAAGTCTGCGATTATCTGTTGCACCAAATATCGTGCTTTTTCATTCTCATTTTTGTGAATTGCTTGGATTATTGGTTTGAGTCGAGCTTGAAAATGTTTTGCCGGCTTCGTTGAACGATCTGCCGTCATACGATACATGTTGTTTTCTAATGAATAACTAAAACGGGATTGTTTGTTCTTCTGCATCTTTGTTTTAGTAATTTGAAAGCCTGCACTTAATTTGCCCTTAACATCAGCGCCGCCTTTTTCTGATCCACCCTCAACTGATCCTTCCAATTCCGAGTTTGTAGATGAACTCTTGAAAGATTCAGTTTCAACAGATGATTTGTCCATTTTTCGCACCATAATCGATTCAATTGTGCTGTTATCCGGAACATAGAATCGGTAATCAGGTGTCCGGCCGCAATTGGAAAAAGATTCTTCCAACATGTAAAATGTGCTAACATCAGTCAAAGGATCATAGCCACGGCCTAGAAGGCCTGCCAATGAAGTGTAGATTGTATCGCTCTCCATGCCCAACATCGCATCAATAGCATGGCAAACGGAAATATGATTAAGAGTAAAGGATTTTACATGGGTATTGTTGAGGATTTTGTCAATCAATTGGGGTATGGGAAGAGATGCTTGTGATCCCAATGGTCCATAAGTACAAATAACAATTAACGGTAGAAAGAATTGAAACATGGTTTTTTTAACAAGAAATGAACGAAAAGTGTTATGACAATGGTTTATGTAAGAAACTGATTGTTGTTAAGTGTTTTCGGGAAACATTGTCACTGATAAAACATGATTTACGTTTTCGCCGTAAGAATGATATTTGAATTTGATAGAACTTTGACATAAAAGAAATAATGCATTGGTGGCTTGACTTACTCATTCTTTGCAGCTTTACTTGCTAATTTTTTGAAAAAAAGTAATGTCTTACTCAGTTTTTATAAATTTTAATATTCTTACGTAGAAACTGCAACCGTGTTACAAGCATTCATAATCTCTGTAACCTTTATGCCACATTTTTAGTCTATTTTTATATTTTCCAACAAAAGGCTTGAAGTTTAACGTAATGCAGCCCCTGCTCTCGAGCGAAGGTCGATGGAGAAGACAGTCATCAAGGGCATCACCACCAACGCATTCCAGCAGAGAACACAGCAACCCTTCAGGCGAAAACAGGAAGGGTTTCTGTCTGGCTGTTGTTCCTTCTTTTTTGTTTTAAACTCTGTGATTCATCTATCACAAACATATATAGATGCAAAGTCGATGTTTTGAGAGGGCAACCGTACGGTTGTTATGAATGCAAATGCTGCAGTTGCATTGCATTTCGGGTTATTTTTTTTTGTATCAACGACTTTCGATGACGATCATATGCGGTTTGTCACGTAGTAGCTGCTATAAACATATTACCATTCGTTGTATCATGTTTACTTGGTATTAATATTAAAGTTACGGTTTCTACTCAAAGTTGTTTCTGTTTCACACGTAGGAATTATAATTTGTAAGTTCAAGGCCAATAGAACAGTATCATGTTCTTTGGGGTGACACCTAGTTGCACTTCCTTTCCGGTGTAACCATTGAGCAACGTAAACGTTGCTGTTGCAATGCTAAAAACTTACAACTTGCGACAACAATCCTGTTTATTTTGGCTACATGGAATCAAAATATTGACAGATGAGACTCCTGTCATTACGGTGCAACCTTGTAATATACATAGTTGTGGCTGGCAACTTTGGGGAAAACATCCTCCCACCTTTGAGGCTTTCTTTTTTCAAAACACAATGTTTGGATAACATAAGTTTTGTTATTTAGTTCCAAGCTGACTGGTGCAAAAATAACCTTGGCTTAAGACCCATTCCCCTCTGGTTCGCAAAAAGTTATTGTTTTGAAAAATTTGTGGTCCTTTCCAGACCGCCGGAAATAATGCATCAACAAACACGGTATTACAAAGATCAACGCTCTTCTTTGTTTTGTTTATGATTACCAGAATGTATTTTTAAGTTCGAATAATATCCTAATTAAATTTGAGGAGCATAATTGCCCGTTCAAATCGTTCATTGTTTTCGCGGAAATGAACGCCCTTTCCTGTGAAAAAAGTCCGCATTCCCTCGTTCCGTCGTAGTATTTTCAAACTTACTTGGAGCTAAATTATTGTGTCCATGATTTATTTATGTTTTGCTGTTTTCCGTCGACACAGGACCTTGAGAAAATTCATTCATTTGTGGGGGTGGTGACGAACAACACGTCGAAGATGAAGCTTCTTCCCTTTTTTCACTTATGCAGCCATGGCTTCATACTTGTTCGTTCTTTAAAGTCGACATAAACTTATTCCTGTCGATACATAGGTGTCCCCCCTCTGATTTTACATTAGTTAGGGGTTTAGAGCGCTGACTGAATTGCCTCTATGCATCATCATTCATCGAAAAGTCAATGCGGCACATGAATGTAGCGCGTTCCATTTTGAGGTTTGGACCCACAAAATAAATGCCCAGAGTATGGCCATATGTATTTCACCCCCCATGGGGGGTTTCAAAAGTAACTGTAACTATGTCCGTCGCCCACGCTCACATTCACATGGGCCTCGTAAATGTCTGCAATGACAGAATTGCTTACGAAATTTTCTTGGTTCATGCATAAATACCACCTGCATAGGTTTTTTAAGATACAAAAACATCCATTTACTGAATTGTTGGTATTTATACCACCTTGAGTTCGAAAACAATGTCAATTCTGCAAACTGAACCCCCTTTCCCTACAAATAGTTACGTTGTTTCAAAACAAGATTAACAATTTGTATTTTATATAGTTATCTGATGTACATTATGAACACACCTTGTATTCTATGCCTATAATTTCGTAGGAGACCGGAAATACAGTTTCTCCTAGCTCCTGTCGACAAATTTAAACTCTCAAATACCAAACAATATGCTTAGACTACACTGCAAAAAATGGAAATGCCTTTGGATTTTTTATTTATGCAGTCAACAACGGAGGATGCTGTTGCGTTCACTCTTCATTTTGAATTCGATTATCAATTTGGCGAGATGATCACGTTGCGCTGACGCGCCTACTCATTCAACATTGTATTACGGAGAAGGCCCCGCAAATCCGTGTCCTGAGTTTTAGTTCCTGATTCACGAGTCTTTTGCTCCATTCAAAAACGACACAGGGGCGATCCCCTCCCTTCCGGCGGTGAGTGTGAAGGACGACGACCAACAGCTGTCCCGTGTCCCGAGTATGAGTATGAGTCCGAGGGCGTATGAAAAAGTGGCTGACCATATCAACTCTTCGCAACTTTTACGAACGATGAATAGGATTACCTGCGGCAAAATATGTGCCGAAAAGTCAAGTCAACCTTTCGCTTTGATCCAATTTCGCAACTGTTAGTGTCGTAAGTTCCGCATTCTATTCTTACTTCGCTGCCGTCTTCTTCTCTTTGAGTCAAGTTGTTTGAGGAGGAAGGAAGGCGAGTGACGACTGACTGCACCTCCTGAGTTCATAAAAGATCCGAGGTTTTGACAATGTCGTCAAAATCGATTAAATTTTGACGAAGAGAAAGCAGCATGAGGCCAGGCCCGGAGAGCGTCTTTCAACTGAGACGACGCGCAAAATTCACGCCTGACTTTTTATCTTTTTTTCTCCCGGTTTCTTTGTAAAATTTTTAAACAAACACCTAACGTATTTCCGTTTGGTGGTGCTGGACACAACGTTCTTTTTCTCATGTGTGCATATTTAATCAAAGCCTACTTAGCAGTGATTAGCTTGGAAGGGGGGAGAGCCCACAGCGACGGCGCAAAGCGATAAACATGCGGGGAAAACGTCTGCTCTAAACGTCTACTTCACTTCATTTCACTTTCGTGGTCGTCCTACCTGACGAGTGACGTTTCATGTTGACGCCAACCAGAAGCAGCACACCCACAACGTTCAACACTTTACACGGAAGTCCGAAAATACCAATTGCACCACCAACACTTTCAAAGGTGTGCCGTCCGGGACGGGACGGGGACGGTGGCGGCGACCGACGACTGCTGTTTCAGGACGCTTTCCGCCAATGAACTTTGCAGTTTTTATGAGTCAGGGTAATCGAATTGGGGGGATAAAAGGGTAAAAAAATTATTCCCAGTGTCATTTGACTTTTATTTGTTTTCGCAGTGCAGGTGTCGTTAACGGAATGATAGTTTAATGAATCCTTTATGCATGCTGCAACCTCATTACCGTTTCCCTAAGATTGTGTCGAATTTCGATAATCTCCATCACATTCTTTATCCTAGCTACACGACATTCCATTTGTTCTTCTTTTTACAGCTTTCTGAAATCAACCAATTATCCTAAAACGCGCAAACATAGAATAGTAGTACTGATCAAAATAGTAATTAACCATTAGGAGCGTACTTATCAGTTGATGCATTCCAACCCGCGACAACACGCCTAAAATGTCCGATGATTCCCTTGTTCTTTTTTGGCTCTTGTTTTACAGTAGTTTTAGCAGAAACAAAAACAGAACAAAAGCGCGTACGAAAAACAGATTGAATGTCATTGCGCGCAGTCTGATCAAACAAAATGAATGTCCTGATTTTGCAAAATGAGCAAATGAAATGTCAAAAATAGAATAGCGAGCCGTAAGTTACCACATGACGTGTTGTCAATATTTGCTTTATTAAATTTTGGGGAAAGCCATAGCCATATTCGGACCCATTGTTGTAGACTTTTCGGTGGTTGACATTTTTGAAAAAAAAAGTTATATTTGCGGAAGCACGAACCACCGGGTTGGGCTTTACATTGATAAGAAAACCCCTCACAAGATTTACGCAAGTCCGCAGACTATCAACTAAAAACTTAAAACCGGGGCAAAAGGTAATTAAATTTTTACAGGCGCATAAAGGCAATGCGAACGAATGAATGTATATCTTGTTTCAGTAAGCACTTCCGGCGACTGGGTCACCCCTAGGGGCTGCAAAGGCACTGTGAACCTATGAATCTGTAGGTGCGACGAGCAACAAGTTTAAAGTGTGCAGGCGCGTGAAGAAGTCGAGGCACCACCACGCGTGTCGGTCGGGGTTCGGTTTGGAAGTCTCGCGCAGCCTTTTCCGGTATCATTCATCACTCTCGCAAGCTTTATGGGTAGCCGTGTCACGAGAGCACAACCCGCAAAACCCACACCACCAAAACTTTCTTACTTTTTTTAGGATGATCAATAGTGTTTTGATGGGTGGAGAAGATGCAGGGGTTGCGTCGTCGTCGGCGTCGTCCGATTAAACATGCCTTGGAGCGGTGCCCAATCTTTGATGAACCGATGACGACAAGGGACCAGTTCGGTCTTGTCTGAACGTCGAGCGCGCGAGTACTTTTGCCAAGTGTATTGCTTTCGGCCGTTCATTAGATTCATTACACGGCCAATTGATTATTGGCTTGTGTTTTTTGGGGCCAACCGTCCATCTCCTGCGATCTTTCCGGGTGAACGTACGTTCATGCGGCGTGTACCAGGCAGCGCAGCGCGCCATTTTGTCTCTGTCGATCCCCCCCTTTTCGAAAGCACTTTGGCCACCGCGAACTCCCCCTCTCGTCCCAGAGTCGCTTTTCTTATCTTTACCGCCTCGACTATAACACTGTTTACGGATCGGTTATCACTTCCGCCCCTCCTAACCACCGGCGGCCCGCACACATATCTTTTCATTCATTCATGTTCTGGTTTTCAACCCATTCTTTCATCCTCTTCACGTGCGGTTATTTTCTTCTGCCGCTCATCTGAACTGCCGCCAGATGTCAGAGGGTCTGGTATGCAATCGTTGTTTCGATTTTGGCGTAGGCCCTTGCGTATTAATGTGTCAAACTTTTTGTGACTGGTTAGTTGCAAATATGTACTTATATTGCGAGGTTGTCTTCTTTAGCATTTCACACGCGTGCCCCCCGCCAACGCTTTACACTCCTTTGACTACGATCAGGCTCTGGTGCAGACATCACTTCGCCTGATTATACTTTTTACGGAATACTTCCACTTCTACCCCCATCTTCCGGCGCCCCCGAGTATTCCGCCTTTCAACCAACAAAACTGTCATTTTCGCATCGGGATTTATGCGATCATTAAATAAGGAATCAAATTTGAAACCGATCGCATCAGTATCAATAGCTTCTTTTCATTCATTCATTGCGCGCCGAAACGAGTAACGTGGGTACATTCCAATTTCTCCGCCGCGTGCTACGTTTTGCCACCCATTTGTCAAAGTGCTGGATTCGATTCGATTTCCACGATCTGTCAGCCCTCCAAACTTGATGATCGTTGTTGTTCTTCTGATTTCCCGAAAATTGTGTTATGAGTATTTGAGTGTCTGCAACACCAACAATGATTCCATTCTTCTCTTCGACCGTGTATCATAACGCGTGTGACTGATTGTCGAAAAAATGGAAAATGGCGGAACTATTTTTTTCAATTACCGTGTGATCTTTGCGGACAGCGTGTTCCTCCATTCTCCATTTCAGGCTGGAATAACGACAAGTGTTTCGGGAAAAAATTACGATCCAAATGACAGATCCGCCCTTAGCAATTTTGAAGGAATGTATCGTGGAGGGGATCGGTTCCTTTGATGGGTTTCTGTCGTTTCGCCGACACTTTTACGATTCTGTTTCTTCTGTTTTCTCCTTGTCATAAATTGAGACGTCTTTGTTCAATCTCAACACCTGGGCGGATGTATTTTTACACTTTTTACTCACATTGCCAAAAGTATCTATTTTTGTTGGCTTTATTATCTTTCGTCGTTTTCATGATCACGGTTAAGACTCATTAAACCTCAACAGCGCCTAGTTTTACTGCTTTTGGAAAAGTGCGTTGGTGTTTGGCCTGTTTTTATGTCTCTTCGTTTTGTTTTTTATATAAAAAAGTAGTATCACAGTAAAAGTGCAGCATCCCGGCTGATTTTGCCCCTGTCTGCCGAACACTTCGCACTTTATTTTGTTTATTCACATTTTAGACGTAATTTCTGAATAGCTCTTGGTATTGGTATTCAATGCGCTAGTTTGAAGTATACAAACTTTTCAACGACTGCCGGTTCGACGATGCGGAAAAGGGGGGGTTGAATACAAGTGATAGGAGGAGCAGAGGAGGGAGAATTTCCTCTGCTCCGACAGACAAATGAGCCTCTTCTTTCTTTTTTTGCTGCTGGGTTTGGATTGTTCGTGCTTGAGCTTGAGTTGAACTCATTCTTCACTCCTTTTCCCTTTGAGCCCGCGATCTATCTATCCATCGCCCATCCCTATCGACAGTTTTACGAGACCCTTGACCGCCTGAGCTCAATGATGGGCTTGCGCTTGCTTCTCTCCGCATTTTCGCCCCCGCGGAACGACCAGATATACTGTAATTTGTTGGGTTGGCTGAAAAGGCTGGAAGGGGGGAAAGCCCGGGGCTGTATCTATGATTCGCGTATCGCCATCCTCGACTTTGACGGATGTTAGCTGTCTCATTCACTCAAGTCAGTCAGAGGTCGGTCCTGCTCATCCCTCACACTCTTTGTTGGTAAAGTCATACTACTACTTGGCTGTCGCCCTCCACCCCTCATTTCCGGTGTGAAGTGAGAGAAAGGCAATGCGCCAAACAAAACAATTTAATTTTTTGTCTCCTTATTCGTTCATTTTTGTGCATAGCTCACAAAAGTGTTTCCGCCGGAAGCTGGCATCGTTGCCCCGCGCGTAGTAGTCCCGCCCTTGGCTGGTGGGTATCTGTCCCCTCTTCACATTGGGCATTGTTTTTTGCTTATTGCCATTCTTGCCCCCCTTTACTCATGAATTGGCTGATACGCATCGAAGGGCAACAATCTTTTTTGCATTGCATTCATTCGGATGAATACTCGGCTTTTTGTCGCTTCCTGTTTTGAAAGTGTTTCAAAAAAAGGCGAATTCCCTTTCTTCACATGTGTTCCTTCTCTTCTGACTTGGAAAAATGCTTCGGAATTTCGGTTCAAACCCGAATCAAAAAACGTGTGGGGTTGATACTACGTGGCATTGCGCACACGCCTCCATTCATTCGCGCATTGCCAGTGCTCGGCTTAATCGTGTCTGGCGCTCGCTTTTGGCTGGCGTGTTGATCCATCTGTCTGTTGTGAAGACACAAGCCTCCACGGTTCCACAAACCTTTTTGTCAAACATAGTACGCGTAACATGAGCACAGGAATTTTGTCAACCGACGGCCCGGCCTCCTGGCTTCTCATTTCTTTGATAAATAATCACATTTGCGCAAACACATGTCTTTTGTGATAATAGTAGTCTGTACCCGTCAAAATACGTTTAGTGGCGTTAATACAAATCTAATTAAGTATAAACTTGATTTTGTTGCCCCAAATCCATTCAACTTTTTTTCTGCTTTTCGCCGCGCCACCCGCATTCACGGCGTCGGTTACGGCAGTTACGGCACAGAGTCAGCGCGTAGGCGGTAGTTTTCTCTCCTTAACGTCTTTTTCGTACTTCTTCTGCGAAATTCTTTCCGACGTTAAACGAATTTTTGTGTCGGTATGAACGTGTTGCATAATGAGATTTCAGACGCTTTACCAACAGATGCAGGAGGACAGCCCCCGCGAGGGGGCCCCAGCTAGACCTTCCCCTCCCTCTCGGGGGCTGCTAGAGCATCGGAACATGGGGAGGGTCCTGCCATTTCTGTCGTCCTTTATTTTTTGACTCTCAAACGCATGAATGGAAGTGCGAAAGCAAAAGTCGCTCCTCCGTGACTTCCGGTGCAGCAGTAGCAAGCAAGCCCCAGCCCAGCCCAGGGGGAGCGGGTGGCGGCGGCGCGGGGCCCTGACTGTGATCACAGTCACCCCACCGTAGATGCCGACGCCGCTGGCGGTGGTGACTCTACTCGTCTTTGCTCTCTCGCCCCTTTATGTGTGCCGTTATGTGAAGAGATGCCCTCCTGAAAGAGGAGAACCCTTTCTCATCTCCAAAATGCTGAAAGCTTGCTACTTTTGAAAAAAAAGTGTACTCCAGATGAGAGAGACGGGGCTTCTCGACTGAAAGCTGAGAACCTCGACTTCGGTCTCGGCTCGGCTTTATCATCCTGCTTTAGGAGGGGGGTACCTCTCCCGGACGTGTCCCTTTCCGCTTCGCTTTAAGATCTTCAAAAAACGGTGCTTCATCGGCACTTTTGAAAGCATGTCACCACTGGCGTAGCGGCTCGGCGAGGCGACTCGTAGGCGTTGCGGAACTTTATGAACGAACGGCCCCCTTACAAGTGACAGCAGCCGTTGTTAAACAGCTGAATGGGGCGCTCCCCGTCTTACTTCGATGGGGGCAATAGCCCACCCGCGGAGCTTTGTTTGAACTGAGACCCACTTCCCTTTTCCCTCGGGGTATATAAAAAAACGCTATGTCCACCCGCTGCCGACGTACTAAATCCAACGGCGGCGTCCTTTGACAGCAAACAACTGAATGAATGGAGAAACTCAAGAAAGAAACCACCCCATACTCCTCCGCGCTTCTCTCAGCTTTATTGCCCTCAGGCTGTTTGCCAGTTCTTCCCCTAAGGCTTTAGGCTGTTTTGTCTTTGTATTTTGCTGCAGAAATCCGTTCTTTCTTTTTTCATGTCAACCGTCTTCTTGGCCAGCCAAGCCAGATCTGCTGAGAGTTGGGGGCTCTCGCGTGGGCGATGGCTGTGGTCTCCGCCGTCGTTTAGTCCAAAGTTGTTTTGCAAGCACCGCCTGTCCTTCGACTTCTAACCCGCCTTTCTTCCCCCCAATGGCCCCCCGTCACCTACATACGTCGTTAGTTAGTAGTCTTGAACGTTGAATTAGCGGTGTTTGTACTTACAAAGTTGAAAGATAAACCTCCAAAAAAGATTTTTTTACCCCGTCGGGTCAGTTGGAACAATTGTTGCGACTTTGCTCGACACTTTTTGGCACGACTAGCCCCCTCGAGGCAACTGTTCGATGTCCGCCGCGGGCGTTCTCTAACCGCTCGGCCGTCCGGAAAACCGGCTGATCGCACCTTGTGATCTAAGCGAGCTCACTGTTTCCTGCAGACATGCGACTGGCACATATTTCGAGGTTGCTCCTCTTTGAACTCTATGATGCCTTGTTATTGCGGAGGCGCAAGAGCACCCTTAAGCACCGAGATCCACTAGATAGATCTCTGTCTGTTGTGATTTTGTTTGTGGTTTTTGACGCAGAGCTACGCTATCCTACCCCTGCCCACACCACCAACATTCATACTTGATTCATACTTTCGTTTCGTCATGTCGTGCTACGACCACCTCTTTATCTGGACATAAAATAACGGTGTCCCCTGACTTTTATGACCATTATGCCTTTTTGTGTCCGTGGAAAAGGTTATATCCTTTGATGCCAGAAAGGCATTGTCAGTCGTGCGTCGAGTCGAGGCGTGTATTTGTTTTTGCGCGGCTGAACTGAATCCTTAAAATGCCATATACGGCTTTGCATGCAAATGTGAACCCGAACCCCGTTGCATATACCATCATACATATTCTTTCCTTTTGCAGTAGGGATGATGGAACTCGAGCACAATTCTTCCCGCTCATTTACGCCATCAGACGTTGCCAGCACGTCAGACTTTGCGGATTTGGCAACTGTCAACGTCGAACAGCTCGCTGAAATTCTGCAGGAGCAAAGCTATGACAGCATCGTTTTGGACTGCCGTCCGCCTGGCGCTGTTCCGGTGAGTTATTTCATTCGTACGACAAAATTAAACTATTTCGGATACGAAAAAAAACGTGTGTACTCTGGCGGAGATTAGCTAGCGTTCGCTAACTAACGACGCGCGGGTGTTATTCACCCCCGGCGGCGAAGCAAACCGAACGCTTTTGTGTTTATGACGCAAATGTATCGACCACAAAACAAAAAACTTTCAATACATATTTTTCAGACAATTCACGGTGCCCAGCCAATCTTCTTGCCAACCGTTCTGCTGCGCCGTCTCAATAATGGCACGATTTCACCATCGTCGATTTCACCCATGCTTGTCACCACGAATCGGCGTGTCGTGATCGTTCCGGATTCCATGCAACCGAACTCATTAGCAACACGAGTGTTCAATACCCTGGTCCGGCGTCAATACTCGGTCGCATTCCTGAATCGTATGTTGTTCGACTTTCAATTTTGTCGACATAATCCATATTTTATCACCTTTTCAGAGGATGTCAAAGAGCTCGCTAACCTGAACCCTGAGCTCTGCACGGATAATCTTCCCGTGAACGTTATGAAGGGGCTTAACTTGAACATTTTGACCGCTTTAAACAAGAAATCATCCAACAAGAACAGCAACGTCGTCATGGATTTCGAAGCTGTTCCCGACGAAAATCGCCACCGTCGTCCAAATGCCCTGTTTCCGGTTCAAATTTTGTCTTATCTCTTTTTGGGCAATGATGAAACGGCCAAGAACAAGGACACATTGAAACGGTAAGCGTCATTTGAGGGTTTCATCAATCGCATAGCACGATTACTCATATGTATGGCTATTTCAGTTATAACATTCGGTACGTGATAAACGTGACAAAGAACCTGTCAAACTATTTCAAGGATGACCCGGAGTTCCACTACCTCCGCATTGGCGTCGATGATACTGGCTCCCACAACTTGATCGAACATTTCCCGAGTGAGTTTTAGTTCTTGTGCTCTTCGACACGCGCGTCCTTAGACTATCGCACCAAATCTGGAAAAGTATTATGTTCGGCTAAGCCTTTTTTACGTTTCTGGAGTCTGAATGGGGAAGAGTGTGCGATTCCATAAAGAGTCGCTCGACCACAAACATCGTTTGGTCGTGAAAGACGATAGCCTGCAGACATTGGTCTTCCGGTGGGAACCAAAAGTAATGCTAAAAGCACAGTACTTTTTGAATTAAGGAAAAGCGGAAAGGGACTCTCTAAAAGACGCGGAGAGACAAAAATAACAGATATTTTTAAAAATGTTGGCAACTGATTTATGCAAACTGTCCACTCCAATGCGCATTTCAACAGTCTCGACGCAATAAACGTAAACCATGTTGAAAAATTTCGTGCGGTTGATAGCGTCGCGTCGCTTGGGGCAAAATAATTGTAGAAAGTGTTTTTTTGTGAATCTATTTCTGGCAAGTGCATCATGACCAAGAAACTGGAAAGAAATTGTGGGGGTTTGCTAATTTGCCGTCGCTCTCCGCTCCAATTTTGCTTCGTAATTTATTCATTGACGCTGAATTAACACGATTGCATATTTTTTCAGCTGCCATCCAATTCATCGAACGAGCAAAGGAGGACAACAGTGCCGTTCTCGTCCACTGCATGGCCGGCATCTCCCGGTCCGTGACGATCTGCCTCGCGTACCTCATGCAACATACGCATAGTACCCTCGAGCAAAGTTTCGACTTCCTGTTGAAGCAGAATGGTGCGATCGCGCCCAACTTCCACTTCATGGGCCAATTGATCGACTTTGAGCGCAGCTTGTTTGACACGACCGGATCCTCAAGTAGCACCAGCTCGTCACTACCACCGTCATCCTCAACCTCAGCGACGTCAGCCGAGATGAGTGGTTGACCCGTTTTAACCAACAAACAGCTCACACGCTTCGAGGGTTTTTATAAAGGTTGGAAAAGTAATGTGGGGTTCTCTTCATCGGTGTATCGTCTATCTATCAGAATAGTCATTTTCCTCTACTAAGTACCTAAATCACCCATTTTCTAGTCATTATCAATTAAAGCTCCATTGACAAATATCTTTAGGCAATATTTGTATCCTCTATTTAGTCGTATTATTTCTCCACATTGTATAACCTGCGGTAACGGTGCAAATCTCATTGCATCAATGAATCAATCCGCGTTTGTTTTTACAATAGTTTTAGTTTTTTTATTATTGTTCGTTTATTTTAACATTATTTTACATTTATCTTCGTTTTCTCTGTACTTCCAACTTCTTTCACCTTTAATCGAGTTCCTCTCTCGAATTTAATGTCAAATATGTTTACGATAGGTATGTATCGATTCGTCATTTGTATTGGCCAACACATTTGTACCGATTTCCGGGTCACTTCTCTTCTTCTATGTTTGTGCCTAACAAAACAACCCTAGTAGTATTGTAACATAGGATTTTCGACATTGGACTTCATCATGAATCAACATAAAATCCTAACTACGGTATGCCACGATCGATTTGAATGCAATGTAATGTCCTTGCTGAATGAGTCTATATCTTTTTTGAGAATCATTGACATTGAACTTGGATAAAAAAAAGCAATACAACAGTTTCTCTTGCGGATTGTCATTGAATGGTGTATTGTGTCTTTTGTTAGCTCGAAGTGTTTTTCACATATATAAAAATATATTTTATCTAAACGAATCCAAAGCAAATAATAACAGAAAGTACATATAATAAATTGGAAGTTATAAGTGCATTGACTAATGGAAACTCTGTATGTGGGAATTCACTGGAGTGTGCAAGGCTATCAGTACAGCCAAAATTAATATTGCTAAAACTCGGTTAGAATACCGTATGTCATTATTGAGTTGAAAGGCGTGTGCAAAATAAAGGTTAAAAAACTACAGTATTCTAGTTGAAACAACTGGCTACTGTACTGTAATAGATAGCGAGACTCATTGGCTTGGCTGTTAAACTAGGTGGTACTGTCACTGCTGCACTCGTACAAAACACAGAACAGAATAAAATATCCGTCATAATGACAAGATGCATAAATAAACTAAATAAAAAGCGACTATTGTATTCAATGTTTGAAATAAAGCTATAAGGAAAGTAATTTGTCAAGTAGTCGGAAACACCAGTCATAGGCAGGATGAACAATAATATACTTTTTAAAAAGGCATTCCAAATAAGGTGTATCGGAGCAATGTAGATGAGAACGCTGAGTAGTTTCATGTCGAGTGAATTGGGTTTCTTTTGAGTACCTTTTGGCAGTAACTTAAGCATAAATTACGGAATCTAGTCGAAAAAGTCTAGGAAGTTTTCTGCTTTTGCGACAGCAGATTCAGTCAAATCCGATATATCGACACTGTTAAACAGTGCAGTCGTGTAATGAGCAACTGCGTTTTTCTCGTTTTCACGCATTTGCTGCTCGGCTAAATGTTGAGCTTGAACCTGGGCCACGACTTGCTGAACTTGGGCTTGCATGTCTTCAATGCTCATCTGCGTGGCATAATCAACTTCGGTGTTTGAGGTCGTGCTGGAAGGCGTTGTTGCGGCAGTGTTAATAGATCCATTGGAGGAGATTGAGGTGTATTGCTGGTCTTCACGTGATGATTGTAGGTCATGTCGACGACGACGGGCATTCATGAAAAAGTTGGCCACGGTTGTGATATCGAGATTGAGTTGTTGGGAGATCATGAGTTGCATTTCACGGCTGGGACGTTTTGTTTCTTTGAAAATGGCCTAAATTTACCACAATTATCAATCAGTCTGTTGATAATTTAATTTTGGTATCTTACTTGAAGTGTGCGTCGCTGAATATCAGTGAAGACAAGCCTGGGTTTCTTTGGAACTGACGGTTGTGTTTGTGAAGTGTTTTGTTCTTCCTTCCGTTTGCAAGCTGAAAATGTCCGTCATGTCTTAATTCATGTGCCAAATACAGTCCCTTTGATTTCATTGTTTTTCTTTGACCAAATCAAGTTTCGCTGATTCCCTTTGAGACAAATTACATTTTCGAATTGCTATGGCTATATTTGTTTTCCAACTCCCCACATTTTGTAAACAATCAGGTTAGATAGCCAAGCTACCATGAACAATAAATTGCATTTTCCATCAAATGGCACGAGACAGAAGCAAATAGCGCTTATGTTTGCCGACTTTTAACTCCAGGCATGCTTTTCGGGGGCCATGGCCATGGGGCATCGCCCGCGGGCACACACATCATGGAGGGGATTGGGTAGTGTTTGGGTTGACTGGTCTGACATCAACCAGAGTTACAAATACATTGATAGATAGGCCGAGACGATAGGAAGCATTGCGTATAAATCCCGCAGGACGGAGGGCCACGGCACGCAGCTGCGGAGCATTTTTTTGCGTATTAAGAACAATGACGAATGCTTCTCGCACTTCTACCAACGAAAAAGTGACTTTGTTTTTCGAATACGGCTTATCGTTGATAATTTTGATGACTTTTGGCATTTTGTTTGTCAAAGAAAGAAAAGACGCATAAAAATTTAAATACAGTTCGGTCCCCGTTGGTTTGAATTTGAGTTTTTTTCGGATGCTCATGATGCACTTCAAGCCAACATGTTCAATAATCATGTAGTCTCGGTGTCTCTCCTACATAAACGAGTCGTCCGGAAAGGGAAGAAACATGATCCGGACCAACCGAAATGCACTACTTGTCCCTCGATTGCGGGGATGCCATTTACGGTTACCCTCGCCTTCTGCCACGTCGTTTCCTATGCTCTGAGTCGCCGGAAATCGGTATGATGCGAAGCCAACAAAGCACATATACAAACAAATGCATAGTACCCTCAAGTAAAGCGGAAAATGCCGCTCCGTGTTCCTGGCTTAAATGTATTGTGTTTTTGTGACAAATGTAAATCAAAAATTGCATAATAATGAAGGAAATTCAAGTAATGTCGCTCCGTGATGATATCGAAATCGTTATCTGCTTTGAATAGAGTGAAAAGTACGAATCCCAATGGGGCTGTTCGTGGGGGCTCAATCATTGCTTTCTTTGCCGGCAGCCAAGCTTAGCCGAGTCCGACTGAATATGGAAATGTATAAATCCCAACGGAGGAGGCTATCGCGCTTCGTCGAGTCGAGATAAAAGTGCGCGCATTCGCATCATTTGTCATTTTGCATCACAGGATGTATGACTGTGAAGCATGCAAGTTGCAGCCAGCCCATAACTATTGTTTTGTTCGTCAAATGCAAAAACTAGCTAATGTATGCACACGGGTAGTAGACAATAAGTCCGAAGGCAACTGAATGTAACTGAAGTTGTCATAGCATGTGATGTAATTCGGTGAAAAATGTCTTGAAGCCATGAGTCTACGAAACTTCACCACTATCTCTACGTCGAGGACCGACCCGAGAACCCGAGAAACACGACCTCGCTTCAGTGAAAGTTGCACTTTTCATTTGCTCCTAGCCCTTTCTAGCTTTCACGAAGACTGTCTTGAGCTGCCAACAGTGACGATAGGCTTTACGCAGATGAAATTAGGTTCCCCCACACAGGGACCGTTTCCATGCCCATGAAAAGAGAAGGAAAAAAAGCAAGGCCGAATAGACAGCTGCACCCTCCTGATCGTGGCGGCTTATTTGTGTAAGGCTAGGCTACCATACCCAGCCATGCTGAATTGCCGTCGGAAGAAGGGGCAGTATGATTTATTGCTTTGGTTTTTGACTACCATCATTTTGCATCAAGTACGGCTGTCGAGACTTATGTGCACCGTCAAATCAAGTATCCAGACGGACAGGAAGTCAGAGGGATGGAAGGAAACCTGACTGGCAGCCGTGCCAAAAGAGGAAATCGCCGGTTAATGCACTGCTTCTTCACAATGAGGAGGAAAACGATGGCATGGACGCCTACTTTTTTCAACCGTTTACGGCAACTTAAAAAAAACAAGAGTGCATAATTGAGGAAATTACAGTTGTTAAAGCAGTAAACAGAGCATGACAGTCTGGACCAATTCGAACAGAGTCAGGCGTATTGCTCACAAGATTGCCGTTTTTCATTCTAGGCCCCTCGACGCCTTAAGTGCTCGCATGCCGTGGCCAAAGTGGGATTGCGAGAGAAATTGCGCCTCTTCCAAAATGACATCCTCCCGCATTCTTACGGCTTTTGCCGTTTCCCTGGACGCTTTTATCGTAAAAAAACATTTCTTTTAAAAAAAGAGAGAAAAGGCAAAAAGGAAAGAAATGCAGCCCGAAATAATTTACCGCTTACGTGGGATGGAAAACTAATGAATACGTTTTCCGTTTCCTTTTGGGGGTGAACAATTTGCGTTCGAAAATAAATTGGAAAAAAACCGTACCTGCAAGACGAAGCGCTGACATGCGTTGAAATTCTGGCTCTTGGAGCCATTTTGCCATTCGGCGAAAAGTTTCACGACCCGATTTTAGCTTGGACCACGGTTTTGGGTTTCGAAGGAGGTCGGAAAGTGTGCCTTGCGAACTGTAACACATCTTTCATTCGAAATCATGGCGCTGTCTATCAGTCACTCACCGACAAAGCACTCGTTGAGCAAAGATAGCCTGAGGAATAGAATAACGTTTGAGTTCGGATGAAATCCGTTGAGCAAGTTCACGTGTGTTGAGTTCCTCAATGTCACCATCACATTCTGCTGATTCCTCACAGAGGAGAAAATCAGTTGGTAACGGTGACTGTAGCAGTCCATTTGGTGATGGGCTCTGTAATTTCAATTTCATGTACATATTTATCATGTTTTTGTGCATTAATGGCTTCTATTTTTGCGAGTAAGGGGGCGCACAATTTGTTGGCAAGCAAAATCTGGACAATTGAGAGCTTCGCCAGAAAAAAAAGGACCCTCATGGCACAATTTTGCTATTCATGGTTGCCCAGGCAAACACATCATTCGGAAGAAAACTCGTAAAACTGCCTGGAGGCAAAAGTAACGAGCAAATAAATGTAATAGGTTTATAATAACTAAATTGTCTCAATTTCTGTAATATCACGCAGTTCATTTCTTTAATCCTGCGCATAAAAAGTGTACCTCCTGGCAAATAAGATCCTCATAAAACCCGGTTTTTTCTTCAAGTTTGTGCTCAAGAATGTTTGAATATTTATGAACGAAGCTATTCAGGCAAACGCTCTTGCAGTCGACCCTCAAGGGCAATAAAGTTCTATGGCAAGACCGCATCCGCCAAAGTTGTGCCGTCGACGGTGCATGCAAATTTGTGATTCTTTTGGGGCGGCATCGGAAAAGATTTCAAAGCAACATTGAAGAAAGTACATTTTCGTCACCCTCGCAATTCTTTTTTCGCACGTGGATACATGAAACATTAGCCGGACAGGGCCATTGGTACGACGTTGAAATTACTTACTTCGAGCTCGTAGAAAACAAGTTCAACGTAAAGAGTGAGTTAATTAGAATACTCGTATTGCGTTCGTTAAAATGCAGCCCAGAAATGCTCATTAAGCCATCCCGTTCAGATAACAAAAGCATGAGGCATCTTGTTAGTGTTCCCCAAAACATAAATCTGTTAGTTACTACTACTTTTGGCATGATATAGTTGCTTTTTCGTGTTTTCGGCACAATGAAAATACGACGTAAACGAAGCCAATGCAAATTAATGTGCGCGAAAAGGCGCTTGAATGGCAACAGCAAGTGACAGCCCTGTCTAATGGGATAAAAACCCGGAACCAACGCCTAATTTTAGCGAAATGCCACAACGTACCCTCAACTTAATGTCGTCGAGAATTGACATGCCATCAGTGATATCGCCGCTGTAACCATCAAAGGAACCATTTGACGCGTAGTAAATTTTTTCAATTTTCGGCTGAACGACATGGACATTTTGATGAACCGAGCCTGTCGAGGCGGATGAAGTCGCCGAAGACGAGGAAGATGAGTACGGCACGGCAATGAATGTTGACGAGCTGTGTTGTTCGTCGGTGGAATTGACTGCCGGCTGAGTAAGAATGGTTTGACGGCTTGTTTGGCGTTGATGATAACCATTTCGGGCCCGCTAAAAGCAATAAATCTAAACTGAAATTTGCTCCAAAACACGAATTCTCACTTTGTTTTGGGATTTGCTGCTCGGTGGAGGGGACATCATACTATTGCATTCAATATCATTGCAACTATCATCATCAGCCATGTCATACTCGTATTTGATGTTGACATTATACGAAGGCATGATGGAATTGTAGCCCGACTCATCAGGCGAAGATCCACTACCAGTCGATGGCGAACATGGCTCATGGATGTTTGTTACATGGTAATACATATGATTCGGCGTTTCGCACCCATAATGATTAGGCGAACTTCCCGAAAGACTGCAGTCACTTAATGTCGACTCGCTCAAGGAATTACGGTTTGAGTCGTTAAGTGAGTCCATTGAAGTCGAAGCGGCACCATTGGTCTGAATGATGACATACTTATCCTGAGACGAACCCGTTACTGTTGAGATGGGCGGCAGACTCTGTAGTGTCGTAAGTGTCGAGTAATGTGAGCCATAGCCGTGTGATGAGTTGATCATGGAACCGCCATGAGGCGAAAGTCTTCCATGATACATTCCATTGTCACCCAAGTGGTGGTAGTCGTCAACATGATGCATGGATACCGGCGAATGAATATCGATAACTGAGCAAAGCATTGGATCGGCGGTGTCTAAGCTCTCCATCATGTTGTTAAAAACTTTAGCCGGTCTTGTCGGCGAGAGTCTGCAAAAAATGGCTGTAAAGTTGCTGACAAGCAAGTTTGGTGATTAGATACGAAACCAAGCAGCCATAGGATAGGGTGTTTAACGATATCACGAAAATGGACATTAAGGCGGGGGAACGGGGGACTGAACTGCTACATGGGGGGTTATCTAATGCTACGAGGGCGGTCTGTTGGCTGAGATAGTCAAGTTCGAAGTGTCAGCTAATTTTGTGATTCACGGTCAATGTCGATCAGCCAGACATGAAAGGTCCGTCTAGGCAAAATATTAAACTTCGACCGCATGGAAACAAGTGCAAAAAAGACTGGACAACTATGATTAAACACTTCAACATGTAAAGGTTCAGAAATAAGCAAGATCTTGCCTAATTACATTTCCAAAACCAAGTAAACCAAAAAAAAGTTTCCTCAAGCAAAAAATTCGTAACCCAGACGATGGCCATCCAAATGCCGTCGACGATCTTCTAGGTTTGGGCCACTTCTAGTCGGGACAAAAACTGGCCTTGGAAAAGAAGGAAGCTTCTCCCTCGCCATACATTGCTCCCTGACGACTGGCGTTGAAATGGCCGGGTCTTCCAGACCCGTCGACTGGGAGGAGGGGGAGAAAGAACAGACTTGTCTGTTCCATTGCATAGCCCGCGGCACATCGTCGGCCCTGAAATGAAGGGCTCCGCCGTTTTGAAGCTCCCCTCCTCCTCCTGCTGCGTCGTCTTCTCGAAGCGCTCTGGACTGCAGTCCCGAAAACTGACGACCGCCCGTGCTGAATTACTTGCGGTCCATCCAGCCTCGGGGCAAAGGCCGCCTTACTTGCCGAAAATGGCGCCCCCTGCAGCGGGGCTTGACGGGCGCACCCTCCTTCTTCATGCAAGTGACAAATGCGCCAAAAGGCAAAGGGAGAAGCTTGCCTTTGCATCAAAGGGACTCAGGCTGATTTGCTTGATTGCCGTCAGTCGACAGGGCAGCGTAGGCTCCACGAAGAAGGAAGAAGTTGGGTTTCGCCGACTGCACGCATGATGGTATGCATACGTGGCAAGTTGCCAAGGATAGAGAACCCTCCAAACTTGACTAGACTTCATCGTTCAAAACCGGACGCTTGTTCTCCCTCAACATGACGATGTCCAGGAGTATACTTGTTCGAAGCCCCGTTTAGGCGTCGTTTTTTCTTCTCCAGGAAAGCCTACTCAGTTGGCCACGCCTTACCCCAGTTTTCGGGTTCATTTTGTTCCTGTTGCAAGCAACTTCGCCGTCGTCACCGAGCTCAACAGGCCTCTAACCAAAGCACTTATGAATAAAACATGCAAAAACCATGGCCTGTCTGAAGCTCGTCTTTCACGATCCCGGCGTCCCTTTATTTCTTTAAGACGCCGTCTCTGCTGCGATGTTGTTCATATCCGCCTTTTTTGTTATCGCGGAAACTGAAAAGAACCAGTCTAAACACTTTTCCCTTTTTATTACCACGTCCATGAGATTTACGTGCCATGTGTGGTCTAGCATTTCAAAGTATATTAGATGCCGACACTACCATATTAGGTGGTGTAAACACCAACTCTAAATCACATCAGAATAGACTGATAATGATTGCCAGCCACAGCCTCCGTCCCGTACCTTATAATTCCGAACCTTTCAGGAACTCTGGATCTAACGATAGATAATGTCCGGAAAAGTGAGAAAGATTGCCGCAACCATGAATAACAGAAAACGGCCAACGGTAGTACACACAACAGACTACGATAATGCTGGAGCCATAAAGTACAAGCATTATCGCTAAATGCTCCAGGCTTAACGACAGCGTCGTTTATATTTATTTATTTTCAAGAATAGTATTCATCGTTTGTCATGACCAAACATTAGTAATCAAAACGGTGTAATCGAGGAAGCCACAATAATTCCAAAGACTGGTGACCAGTACCTTCTTCAATTTTATAAATTTAAAATTTTTCTCACAAAACTCATGATTCTACATTTGCCGAGCTCTTTAACTTTACCCTGTAACTTCTTTTCAGATACTGTGTCCAAATTAACTTAGTTCTTTATACTCGGGTCTAACCACAAATGCGATTTATTACGGAATCAGACGTCAACGCGATTTTCCCTTTTTTTCCGCGCTTATCCAGTTACCAATTAAAACCCCCCATAACACATTTACGGATTTGGCTTGGTGTGTGAGTCTTGGCGCAGTTTCATGGTTAATAGGGTTAGCGTCTGACAAGGTTAATCCGCTTCTTCCCCCACATACAATTGTTATCGGATGATCTCATTTGTAAAAAAAGCTTGGTCTATGATTGCCAAGACACCCTATTTAAAAAGCGTGTTTTAGGTTGTTTATTCATGTTGCATTGTTAAAGCTGTTTGCGTTTTTATAAAAGGAATAAAAGTGGAAAAAGAAAATGAGACGAAAGTCGAACGCACACACTTTGTGGACAAAGACGCATCCAACGAAAAGCCCCAAATGTTTGGCAGTAGTCGTGTGTGGTATTTAAAAAACAAGGTCACCTCAAAAAATAATCAGTCCTTGTTGTTGTAAACGTTAGCAATATGGTTTAGGGTTGGCGCAGTCGATCTGGCGCCGGTGAAACCTTTTGTCGTACAACTTTTTTGTTCACGCTTCACTCAACCGACAGAAAAAAAGCCGGTGCAAATAGCAATAGCAATAGCAACAAGTATTTAGACGTCTAATTAATAATGTAGAGAACGCAGCAAAGACAAGTAGCTACTTTCGATCAATCGGAAGCGGCAGTCGTTACAGCGGAACCAAATGAACATCATGATTGTGGCGCCCGACATAATACACTACAAAGATTGAATTAAACAGAGAACATTACCTCGCAACTGCACCATTACTGTGACAATAACGCTTACAAAGAATACATTTTAACACCGTTCTTTACCCTCACTCAATGCTTTGTGTCTTTTTATTATCATTTCTCTCACAAATGATCAAATAAAAACCAACAATGACATAAAGCAGGTTATCAATCACTCTCGATACAATTTAAGAATAAGTTTACAATATTAATACTTGTTAACGTAACTCAATTAAGACATTATTGTACTAAATAAAAAAGGTAAATTATGCCATATACTATTATCGTTTTGTTTTAAGATAAAATAGTAATGAAATGATAAGAGAACTATAAAAATGAGTTTGTAGAGAAAATGCAAAACTGTGGAAATTACTTAAGAATAGATTCTGATTCCATCATTGCTGATACAAATCACTGTATCGCGTTAACGTTAATCGCGTTGAGGATCGACGTGCTTCGGACTTCGCAACATTTTGATGAGTGCGTTGATCTTTTCGTTGGTTTCAGCTGTTGAGGATGTCGGCATTGCAACGCTGGCTGTTGTATTGGCGGACGCCGAAGACGTGATAGCACGGTGTTGAGACATAGCGTTTTGTTGAGCTTGAGTCAAGTAAGGGTGTGCTAACGCTTTGTTAGATGCTTGTGAGTTGGAAGCCGTGCGTGGCTGAACAGTAGATTGGTGTCCAGTTGGCTTCTCTCCCAAAGTGTGATGCAACGCCGTCATCAATGAGCTCATCTCTCGCACACGTTTCAAATCTTTTGTTATTTCTTCGATTTGTTCAGTGAGATTCTGTCCCAAGGTGAGGATATCAGTCAAGGTTTGTGGCTCTTTTGACTCCACGCTTTCTGGCAAGTTTGCCTCTTCTTCATCCTGGTGGTTGTCACCTTCATTGTCTTCAAGGTTGTCGTTATTGTCGTCGTTGGTTAGTTGCGAATTGGCGTCGTCGTCTCCGCTTTGCGAATCCGAATCATAATCGGTTTGTTGATCGTCGTTATCGGCGGTGACGTTTCCATAAAAACGGGGGTTTGGCCATGTGTGAATTCTCAGAGTAGGATGTGGATTGTTGGCAGAAGGCGTCAATACATTTTGCAAACTAGGAGTGTTTGCTACAACAGTTGCAAGTGCCAACATACTGTTGTGATACCCTGCATCGTGTTGGATTGGAGGGAGATGTAGAAAAGGTGGCATGGCATTGTACGGCACAACCGTTTCGATTACAGGCATTTGTCCGAACATTTGGTGATTCTAAAAACATTGGTTAATTTATAATAGGTTTTCCGAGTAATAACAAACCGCCTCAACACCACTTCCATCCTGATTCTGGAACAGGTTCCACGGTACATCGGGCAATCCGTCAAAGATCGACGGTGGGAACATGTTCTTTAACTCTTGGTGGTTTCCTACAATTGTTTGCATAAAGCAAGTGTTGGCTTAATAAATGGCAAATATACAACGACTCGGTCGTGTGTCTCGAGGTATAAATACAAAAATGTGAGCTACAATATGAACCGCTGTGGAACTAAGAAGGTTGAGTTCACCTTTTTTATGAGTGGTTGTATACTGTCACGAGAGCGTGAGACAAAGTATCCAAAAAGTAAAGAAAGTTAAGCATAGCGCATTCGAAAACAGTTTTTTGTATTGTTTTATGAAATTCGTGCAGAATTGGACAAACTGCAAGGACAACACCCGGAAGTCTGAACTGATGCCGTCTACAAAAGGTGCGCAACACGGGCTAAAATTTTGAAGCAGAGCAGCTATAACGTTTCCTGACAGCATTAAATAATGCACCGTCCAAAAGCTACTTCCCCCCTCTAACAAATGGCAAAGACTGACGGCTACAATGGACTAACCTGTGAGATATGGGAGGTCGTGCCTTCTCATATGCAGCAATTAAAGCCCGCCCATTATACTGCTAAAAATACTAAAACTATGCTCGCCGTCGAACATTAAAACGTTCGAGAAGGAACACACGGAGTTGCACAAACGGCTTTATACAATTTGACAAAAAGATATGCTTAATCAGCGAGAATAGAAGAATAGAAATTAGAAGTAAAATCAAGACCAATATTTGGGAAGAAATAAGAAATATTCGAAAAAGAAGACAACGATACTAAAGCTTAAAGAAATGCGCAAGTAGGTGAGTTAGAAAAAATATCATACTTTAGCAAACGCCCCAAAAATTGTATTTACAACTAGAGCAATTATAAATAGAGCCGCAATA
Source organism: Panagrellus sp. LJ2285 (assembly GCA_024447235.1). Lineage (NCBI taxonomy): Eukaryota > Metazoa > Nematoda > Chromadorea > Rhabditida > Panagrolaimidae > Panagrellus > Panagrellus sp. LJ2285. Next base: position 508,282 of record JAMRYB010000017.1, read on the forward strand.
ATGCGTAAGCGCAAAGGCAGATTGTAAATTTTGTAAGCTATCGAAAAGCTAAGACGAATATTCAGTAAAGCTACTGTCAATTAACCGGTACCTAGCTAAGCCCATTTTATCAGACATGAGTTGCCGGCGCTTGGTTCAATGGGACCAGGCGAAATAGGTGAAAAACCCCAAACGCCTGATGACAACCCATTAGCGAAGATGAGGTAAATGGAAAGAAAAAGCCGTGGTGGATGGCACATGACGGTACCTTGTATCATATGAGATGTAAAAACCACGTACAGACTAATGGTGGATTTCAAAACGCATTTCACGGAAAAGTCAGACATTTTAAAAATAAATTTATTTCACAGGTTGAAAAGCTTCATTAAATCGTGTCCTAATTGGCCGCGTAAGCCAGCTTAAGCACACTGTTTGAGATCATATTTCGGATAATTACGTGCTTCTCCCGGTTGTCATGATCGCAAAAGTGACCGAGTACGGCATGGCCCAATACGTCGGTTGAAATATGCCATTTGCGACCGATTGGACGTCGACGTAGCATCGTTTACGGCGCCAGTCAACTGTTGCTCCTTGCGTGCATATAACTTCTAACGTTATTTTAGGTTTGCGAAGGTTACTTTTTCATACCTTTGTTTTCCGTTTTTAAATAAAAAAAACATATTAGAAAACATTCTGCGCAAAGTTTTGACTTAGTTTGACGTAACATGTGGCTCTCCTGCGCATGGCTGTAGTCGACGTGGTCGCGCCGTTGAAAAGTTTGGGTTGTTTATTGTTACGATGTCGTATATATTGTAAATTTTTAGTCGTAGTGTAATGGTCGCGGAAAAAATACAACCTCAAACTTGGGCAATAAAACCATCTTTATTGATAAAAAATAAAAGTATGTAATAACGTATCAGATATAGTGGTGTGCTATGACGCTGCCGGATAAACAAAGTCACGACAAGCAGGAGGAAGTCGACGACCAGAAGCCATGGAGCTAAAGGGGTCGTCGTGTGCGCTTGATGAAGTACGTGTAGAACAAGACGCGCATCGTGAAGTGAGCCGACTAGTTCCAGGACTCCGTTTCCACAGTGAATATTGCAGCGGAGCCGTGGTTCTGCCGACGACATATTTTGTTTTATAGAAGTAGCTCGAAAACATCGATATTTGGGGCAAACAGTGTCCTCAGAGCGTTGGTGTGTCCATTGACAAGTATATTTGTTCGGATCTGTTGTTCTAAACGGGCTTCGATACTTCTAGAAGAAGTTGAAGTAGCTCAAAAACATCGATATTTGGACCACACAGTACCCCGGATTCAGTACGGCCTTGGCAGTCGAGGTCAGCAACGGCGGGGTCAAATACGGCATAAGCATGTTGACATGTTTCACAATCAACCTAGGATGCACTTTTGCCACTTTGGAAAGGATGGTGAAGGCTGCGAAACGTCGTTCATGTAATGGCTTCTCAGCTTCGACCTTCTGTTCGGGGGTGATACCTTCGACGTTCACCAATGTGGCACAATCGTTATCCAATTTCTGAATGTAAGTCACCAAAGCGCGGCATTCTGTTGAGTGGCTGTCAGTACGGAGTGATCGAGGTCGTCTTTCTTCAGCACAATCGCCATGAAACTTTCAATCACTTCGGTTTTGCCACCCTTGATGATTAGATTGACAGAATCGACAAGCAGTTCAATGCGTTTGTCAGTCATCTCCGTTTGATCAACCGGCACTGGCCATCACACTCAGCTGAACAACAGCAACCTCATCAATTGTATGGTCACGAATCTGAAAATAAAGACAGATTGAACATAATGGGTTACAGTATGAGTGTGAAACAAACTTACAAACTCCGAAAAACACGAAATGATACCGGCAACTCGAATACATACCGCATCAAACCACGACACCAACATCTCTCCATCGCATTGTCCCTGTCGCGATTTGGCTTCAGCGCCTTTCCCTTTTGATTTCAGAACAATCGTGCCAACAGCCGGGTAGTTAACATGAATTAGAAACTGTTTGCAAAGTTGCATCGACCATTCCGTGTCATCAGTGATAACTGCTTTTGGAATATTACGGGCTGTCATGATAAACAACGATGTTGAGGCAACGTAGGAAGCTTGAATCAGTCGTTCATGCCACAGCTCATTCGTCGATTAGTTGTCGACGTCGTCATTTTGAAAGATGTCACGACATTTGAGTTGGCCTTCTTCATCGATGACGTCGCAGATAGTCTTTTCCAGCAGTTGTACCAACTTGGCCAACCGGTCAGCGTCGACTTTGTGAAGTTTCTGCCACGATTTGAGTTTGTGGACTTCGTTGTGAAGAGATTCCAAGACGGGAAGATCAATGACGCGGATAGATGATTCTACAAATAAATATATACCAGTTTTAAAAAGAGCATCAATAAAGCCGAACAAACCGTTATCCTTCATAGAAAGGGCTTGAAAACCGCCAACCTGGTCGAAAATCTGTTCCATCATGATTTCGAGTCTTGTTTCTGATTCTTTTCCAGCCATGGCATCTTTGGCGAGAGCTTGTTCACGCTGAGGACGCAGCTTGTCTTGTCGGTGGCGTGGGACTTCGGCACAGTCGGCTTCACGCTGATGGCGTTCTAAAATGTAACATTTTATATATAAAATTAACTCATTTCTAAGCACAAACCTTCCGTTGGTGTAGGGGATCGTGCAGGGGTAGCTTTCGACTTCTTTTTCACGTGCTTTGGCCTAGACTGCACTCCAGCTTCACCGATTGCATTCGGGTTATTATTCGGATGGTCGTCTCCAAGGCTGCTGGCATCGTCTGCAGTTTTGTTTCGCCTGTGAGCAATGGGACGACCTGAGGCTTTAGAGCTTGCACCAGGAGGGTCGTCAATCTGGAAGAAACAAAAGAATGCAGAGAAAGCTCAATTTTAATGGGAAAAACTTCAACTGACCGAATCCTGGTTTTCCCCCGACATACTCCGAGATGTGTTCTTTTTTGCCGTCGGCATCAGAGCTGTCGACCAAGTTTGAATAGTTGAAACAGGCGTTGAAAGGCTTCAACGTTGCTTCGCGTCTGATCGGAGGATCGCTCTCGGCAGCAAAATGAGGAAGTGGCTTTGGTCCGCAGCAAATTACGAATAGCTGCACCCTGCAAAAAATGAATGCGCGTGTTTTCGAAAATTGTGCGTCGAATGCAGCCAGAGGAAGTGTGGGGATCAGCCCGTGGGCATCAAGCTGTTTTACGTGGGTAATGCAAGTAGCAACATTTGTAGAAATCAGCAGATAGCACGTCAAAAAGATTTGAAAGAGGGCCGGATTGTAAAACACACGGCACTGGATCAAAGCTAGATGACATGAAATCGGCAAGTCAAATGCCTCTGGCCCTGATACACCAGAGCTAACAGAGCATCCGTTTTTTCCAAAGCTGGATCAATGGACAAAAACAGGGGCTTGGTCAGTCGAGCCATGGCAAGCCGAACACACTTGCCATGCGCGTACCTGACAGTCGGTCGTTTCATCTCGACGTGCGTCGGACTGCTCTCGACCGAGCCAAGCGACTATGCTGATGTGCGCATCACTGCACTGATTTTTGCAAGGGAAGAGTCGGCGTGCAGCGAGAGTACGTGCATCCCTAGCGTCATCGTGCAGCTTTACGAATATCCGCTATCAGCGGAAAATGCCGATTATCTCCGTTTTCCTCCGTTGTTTTCGCTTTTATTTTGTTCCCATTTTGACCCCGGGTTATCCAGCTCGGTTACTAGACGGTTTGGAGCCCGAAAAACCGCATTTTCGGGCTTGGCTCGGGACTGCTCGAAGTTCCCCTCGGTTGGACATGGTTTCATGTCAAAATTAGCAATGATTTCTGACTAAAGTTGCTTTTTGTTATTCTTTTTTGATTCAGATGTGGCTCAACCATCTATACCCTCTTTGTCGGTGTTTGACGACATTTTCTTGTGTGTTGCCTCCCGGAGGGGGCGTTTGAGCACTCTACCTCTCGTCACGGGGTTGAGAGACTGTTTTTATATATCCGTTTTGCTTCTATCACGTTTTCCACAGGGAATGCGGGGTCATTGATGCTTGAGGGCATTTGAATTATATAGTTTGTTGTTTCTTTTTGTTTTTATTGCTTATTTGCGTGGCGTTTTCCCAAATCTAGTCGTGTTATCGGGTTTCGTGAGCTATAGCTTTCCTTTTATGCTTAAATACAATTGCGACATCCATTTTAACCGTACCTCTTTTTCAGGTAACTTTTCCATCCATTCTTGCGACCCATCGCAAATCTCCGAATTATCGGATGTGGCCCGTCACAGTTCTTTTTTCGTAAGTCTTTTCCTCTTCGACATCCTTGTCCAAATTCTAATCTCAGTTTTGCTTTCAGATCAGAACTTCATGGCTTCATTCAATGAAGCCGTCGTCGTCTCCGCGTTACCATCGCTTCAACCTTCTCAAGGACGATGTCAAGGCGCGAGCTCCTAGATGAACAGTAAGTCGTTTGAACTTTTTTTCATCTTTATCAACTTCTAACATTGACACTTTTTCAGGTCTGTTGTGCATCAGGCAAAACGTGATCGAAGCCATCGCACTCTCACGTAGGCAGGGATGCCGTGAAGGCTCGTAGCCGGGGGGAACCACACGCAGCCTGAGGTTCGCATATAACCTTACAGATGGGCGTGGCAGGTGAACCCGGGGGAAAACGAGCCTTCGGCAGCTTAAGCTGCTGCTGTTGGACGCGGCACGGTTCCGTCAAAGTGTTTCCTTTGTGGATTCACCAAACCGTGTCGACTCCACAGCCATCCAACCTGCGCCCCCTACCCTTAGGTGTAAGATGGCCGTTTTTAATTGGCTTCCGAGGCCGACATGGACATCTGCACCGGCGCCGCCGAATGATCCGTTTCCCATGCGGATCTGTTCTGGCTTTTGCATCCTGGACATGTTTCCATGGATCGACTCCGACGTTGAATGGATCGTCGAAAGGGAACTTCCGACAACACTTTGACACGTGTTCTGGTTGTTCCGACTCACGTCTCGTCACATACCAGGTTTGTTTTTCTTTGACTTTTCATCACCAAGGCCAATTTTTTGTTGATTTATGTGTTTCACATTCTGTTTTTGAACCCGATTCATGATTTTTTTGACTTCAGGCTTTCAATCTTCTCGTCCCTAATGGTAACACGAACAGCCTGCTATGTGCTGTTTAGGAGCTGTTGTATACGGTAAGTTGCCAATTTAGTTGATTGTTTGATTGTTTCATGCCTACTATCATTTCAGATCTTACAACCAGCGCTCTTCTTACATGCGATCACCTCAGAATTGCAGTTCTCTCACCTGATGTCGACAGCTGCATCAAAGTTTGACATCGTTTTTCAACTTGCCTGATCTTTTCGCAAGTTGCTGCATGTTTCTTCTGCTATTTTGTAAGTTTGGTTGTTGGGGTAATCTTTGCATTTGACTCATGTTTACGGTATTTCAGACAACCCTCAATCTCATTCTATCAACATCGTTTCAATCCACAGTGCAGAGCTCTTTGAACTCGCACGTAAATAGATGCTTCTATTGCCATTTGGTAAGTTCTTTTGGTCGTCTATTCAATGTATTTCACTCAAGTTTGCATCGTTTCAGGCATGTCTTACACCGACATCGCTCCGATTCATCGTGCTCAATGGTGAATCGTCGACATGCCAGACCGTTTACGGCATCATTCGCCGTCTGACAGATGTTTTTTTCGTGGTCGTCCTCTTCTACGCCACGAGACCAGCAGCATCATAATCACGGCGATGGCGAACTCAAGAGGGGAAGAGATGCGGCCAGTTCAGACTTGCCAATCTGTCTGGTCACATCAGTACCCTTGACTTGATGGAGATCGTCGGTGATGTCGCAAATGTGGCAACGAAGACTGTTCCTGGCAGTTGGTTGCACATCCAAGAGGTCGGTAAGCGGGACACCTTGGTGAATAAGCTGTCGTCTGAGATGGATCCTCGAGTCTCCAATCGGTCGAATCTTTCTGTTCTCAGAGGATTTCGATCGGTTGGAGACCTGATTGGCGAAGTCTTCCTGTTCGAGAGGGCTCAGAGTAATGTTGTTTGATGGGGCAACAACATTACTCTGCTAATCCTCGAATAAGAGGGAGATTTTGCCGCCACAATCTAGACTAATCCATACCTTAAGGTCGCCAGTGGATTGGTCCAGGTTGTGGCCCTCAGGCGATAGGTTGTTTGCCAAAGTGTGCCTGACGCCGATCACTTGGATGTGCTACGGACGTCGGGAACGACGTTCATTGTCACAACTGCGCATATGACGAACCCCGAGTCCTGCTGTTCGCCGTCAACGTGAACGTGAAAATCGCGGGAATTCGAGCTTGACATCGACATAGGTTGGTTTGATTTTTTCGTTTTGGCTTCATTCTTACAATCTCTTTCTATTTCAGTCGACTCAAGACGCTGCTCCCGCTTTTCCGACGATGAGGCAACCCCGTCCAGCTTCAGTCTTCTTGCCGATATCTTTGATTCTCCGGGGTTGTCGCCTAGGCTAGGGCTGTCAGGCTACGTTACTGTCTGACCGCCTAATTATCTTATCTTCCGTCGATGCATCCGTCCCCGGCCAATCAACTTGTCGTCATTCTCGTCGCTTCTACACCGACGGCAATCCTTTTCAAGAAGACACAATTCACTGATTTGTACACAGTACTGTTTGTATGTTTTTATATTGTTTGTTGACATTGTTGTTTTATTGGTCGGTTAAAATTTGGATGTTTGAATGTTTGAAAGTCACTTAGATATATGCCATCGCTGCTTACAAGCATTGGCCATGTTATTTTCGATTTAGATCGCTGTTTGCTTGTCCAACAACGTAAGTTTTACTTTGCCACCTTCTAATTACAGTTTTTAACAATGCTCACATTTCAGATCCAGCATCAAGATGGTCCCAGCCTCGCACGACGCCGACCAGCATGGCCGAATCGTGAAACCCGATGTGACGATGGCCGTACGACGGAGGCAACACGTCGTAGTTTTTGGGATCCAGCCGATGGCGATGCGACTACAAGTGTCTCTACAGATGTCATGGTTCGCCGCTGCAGCGTTTCGAGCCGTTATTGGGACGTCAGGTTGGTTCAGCATTTTGCGTTCGACCAATCTTGTTTGACTGAAGTCTTGACCTTTGCAAGCTTTTGGTCATGAAGCAGTGTTGGAACAGGTGTTGATAATATGTTAGGTTGAGGGAGTGAATTTTTTTAAGGCTGCAGAAGCTGTCGAGAATGCTGTAAAATGGGAATTGATGTGTGGGTTGTGGGGAACATAGTTAATGCCGGGTCAGAAGGTTCAACGATTGGCGCATGTGCCAACGATGCAAAACGGCAAACGCAAATTTGTTTTTATGCGTTTGAGCATAAACTGATTAGGTGTTACATAAGCAGTCCTGTTCTGTTCCATTGAGCGTCATAGTTCCACGGGGCCCCAAAATTAGGCTGGTTTGGCGACCGCCTCTTTTACATTTACGGATACTTGACGCTCAATGGAACAGAACAGGATTGGTATGAGTGAACACTAAATAGTTGGTCCCTTAGGGAATCGACAGGAGACCGATAGCGGTCGATTTGCGTTTGCTGTTTTGTATTGTTGGCACGTGTGTTAAATTGTCGGTAACGAATCGACAGGGTAGACTGACTACCAATTCCTTTTTATTATTGCGAAGTGTGGTTTTAAAGTCACAAAAAAGACGTGGCTTTGTAGAAACTTCTTATCCTTGTCAAACTGGGACAAGTAGAAGCGCATGTGAGTAATAAAAACTCATTAAGAGGCACCTTTTTGGCAATGAAGGTGTATAATCTTCAAACCGTTGAAGATGCGCGCGTTAGACAGTCGTTGAACATTCTGATCTGGCATTCATTGCCTCACGGAAGGCCTGAATGACGAATTCCACACAACTCCCACATCAATTTTCATTTTACAGCATTCTCGACAGCATTAGGAGCTAGAAGGACAAGAGAGAACACTCCTCACCTCAACCTAACATACTATTGACACTTGCTCAATCACAGCTCACTTCATCCGTACCAACAACCTTGCAAAGTTTGAGGCTTCAGTTTTATAAGATTGTTCCAACTCAGAATGTCAAACCAATCTGACATTTTGATAACAGTCTAAAACGGTCAACGCTTCGGGGAACCATGTCATAGGCAGAAACTGCGGTAGTCATGTCGCCATCGAAAAGGTTTCACAAACTACGATGTGCTCCTTTTTGCGGTCATCGTCACGCTCCATCGCGATTCATTATTCGGCACATAATGGTCGGATACCAGCAGCGACCCGACGGCGACACTTTATGTAAGTTTGAATGATTATTAGTGTAAAATTTAGCCAGTTTTGGCAAAATCTTTAAGGTTTGGGTGCACTAGCAAAAACCGTCGAAAGTGCACCCATTTTATTTTTCGGGTATGACATGTGCGCGGGAGCCTATGCCCAATTTTTCATTTGGCTCCCGTACTTTGTCAAATCCGCCCCTATTTGGGTTTTATTGATAAAATTACTGTACAATTGACTGATATCTGCCTTTTTAGGTCGTGCATGACATCTAGTGTCGCTGATCACGTCGTCGGCGGTACTAATGTAAGTTTGACTCCCTTTTCAGCTTCCCAATAGGTGGAGTGGGTGAAAATCCGTCAAATACTGATCAAAGTATTGGAATTTCACCCATTCCATCGCGGATATGACATGTGCGCGGGAGCCTATGCCCAATTTTTCATTTGGCACCGCACTTTGTCAAATCCGCTCTTTTTTGAATTTAATTTACAAAATTACTGTAAAATTGACTTATTTCTTCCGTTTCAGGTCGTGCATGACATGCAGTGTCGCTGATCACGTCGTCGGCGGTACTAATGTAAGTTTACACTCTCTTTTCAGCTTTCCAATAGGTGGAGTGGGTGAAAATCCGTCAAATACTGATCAAAGTATTGGAATTTCACCCATTCCATCGCGGATATGACATGTGCGCGGGAGCCTATGCCCAATTTTTCATTTGGCTCCCGTACTTTGTCAAATCCGCCCCTATTTGGGTTTTATTGATAAAATTACTGTACAATTGACTGATATCTGCCTTTTTAGGTCGTGCATGACATCTAGTGTCGCTGATCACGTCGTCGGCGGTACTAATGTAAGTTTGACTCCCTTTTCAGCTTCCCAATAGGTGGAGTGGGTGAAAATCCGTAGAATACTGATCAAAGTATTGGAATTTCACCCATTCCATCGCGGATATGACATGTGCGCGGGAGCCTATGCCCAATTTTTCATTTGGCTCCCGTACTTTGTCAAATCCGCCCCTATTTGGGTTTTATTGATAAAATTACTGTACAATTGACTGATATCTGCCTTTTCAGGTCGTGCATGACATCTAGTGTCGCTGATCACGTCGTCGGCGGTACTAATGTAAGTTTGACTCCCTTTTCAGCTTTCCAATAGGTGGAGTGGGTGAAAATCCGTCAAATACTGATCAAAGTATTGGAATTTCACCCATTCCATCGCGGATATGACATGTGCGCGGGAGCCTATGCCCAATTTTTCATTTGGCACCGCACTTTGTCAAATCCGCCTTTTTTTGGGTTTAATTTACAAAATTACTGTAAAATTGACTTATTTCTTCCGTTTCAGGTCGTGCATGACATGCAGTGTCGCTGATCACGTCGTCGGCGGTACTAATGTAAGTTTACACTCTCTTTTCAGCTTTCCAATAGGTGGAGTGGGTGAAAATCCGTCAAATACTGATCAAAGTATTGGAATTTCACCCATTCCATCGCGGATATGACATGTGCGCGGGAGCCTATGCCCAATTTTTCATTTGGCTCCCGTACTTTGTCAAATCCGCCCCTATTTGGGTTTTATTGATAAAATTACTGTACAATTGACTGATATCTGCCTTTTCAGGTCGTGCATGACATCTAGTGTCGCTGATCACGTCGTCGGCGGTACTAATGTAAGTTTGACTCCCTTTTCAGCTTTCCAATAGGTGGAGTGGGTGAAAATCCGTCAAATACTGATCAAAGTATTGGAATTTCACCCATTCCATCGCGGATATGACATGTGCGCGGGAGCCTATGCCCAATTTTTCATTTGGCACCGCACTTTGTCAAATCCGCTCTTTTTTGAATTTAATTTACAAAATTACTGTACAATTGACTGATATCTGCCTTTTCAGGTCGTGCATGACATCTAGTGTCGCTGATCACGTCGTCGGCGGTACTAATGTAAGTTTGACTCCCTTTTCAGCTTCCCAATAGGTGGAGTGGGTGAAAATCCGTCAAATACTGATCAAAGTATTGGAATTTCACCCATTCCATCGCGGATATGACATGTGCGCGGGAGCCTATGCCCAATTTTTCATTTGGCTCCCGTACTTTGTCAAATCCGCCCCTATTTGGGTTTTATTGATAAAATTACTGTACAATTGACTGATATCTGCCTTTTCAGGTCGTGCATGATATGCAGTGTCGCTGATCACGTCGTCGGCGGTACTAATGTAAGTTTACACTCTCTTTTCAGCTTTCCAATAGGTGGAGTGGGTGAAAATCCGTAGAATACTGATCAAAGTATTGGAATTTCACCCATTCCATCGCGGATATGACATGTGCGCGGGAGCCTATGCCCAATTTTTCATTTGGCTCCCGTACTTTGTCAAATCCGCCCCTATTTGGGTTTTATTAACAAAATTACTGTACAATTGACTCATTTTGTACGTTTCAGGTCGTGCATTGCATCCAGTGTCGCTGATCACGTCGTCGGCGGTACTTATGAAAGTTTGAACCCATTTTTTTAGGTTCCCAATAGGTAGATGACATATGCGCGGGAGCTTATGGCCAATTTTTCATTTGGCTCCCGTACTTTGTCGTGGCATCAGAATGACGTTTTGCAAGTTCGTGCCTACAATGTTGTTCAGGGCACCACAAAATGTCGGAATGCTGCTGGAATCACTCAAAACGAAGGCATTATATGGCGAATGGTTTTTAATGCAGCCGGTTTCACTCTCGAATCATTAACGTCTAATAGTATTTATTAATCAGCACAATACACATAAAAATCGAAATGCAAATAATACACTCAAAACCGTAAACTTCAAATAAAAGAGCACTTTATGTTAAAACAACAACATACTAATTTTATACCAACGTCGTTTTCGCTTGACTTCGGGCTCGCCATCACTTTTGTCGTCCATCGATGGCAAGGTTGTCGTCAACGACGCTTTCATGGACGCTCAGAAGGTAGAACATTGAAAGAAACGCAGTTCGAAAAATTACCTACATGACTGATTGCTCGCAAAAGCGAGGTTTGCCTTCGGCAGTGCTTCTGTGCTGAATATTGTCGGGGTGAAGTGCTTGAACTGTGAGATAGGGGTGAAAGATGGGATTGGTTTGTCGGACAATAGGTGTTTTATAAACTTTGGCTGTATCAGAGGGACTGTAAACACGTGCTTTCCTAAAATGGTTATATTAATCAAGCACAATTCAATTTTGTAGTTTGGCAAAAACTTACGAATCGGTCAAGTGGAAAAGTTTCATCAAATAGGTTCGAATGCACAGCAGCAAAATACACGATTGATACGTTTTCATCAGGTCGTGTATTGGCGTCATGTCTTCGGGAAGTCGACGAAACAAATTCTCAGGTTTGAATTCATCATCCTTACTATTTAGCTCACCCAGCTTCTTTGGTGCCAACATGAACTTTAATGGAATCAGTAAATTGTGCCCCGACGCGGCAAGGATTCGGTCAGCAACATGGATCAGGTACAATGGTTTATCAAGCATCTGGTAGGGGAACCTCGCGAGATTATCCGTTACAAAAACCCCTCATTTGTGAGTTCCTGCGCATAGTCTTGATAATCATCCTAAGCATGTAAACCACACTTGATATGAAGTTTCGTCGCTGACATTGAGTCGTCTGAAGGCGGTTATACAACGCATTTAGTAGCATAAACAGACTGCTTCGGAAGCCCATTTTCATTCATCAATCAATCGAAATCCACGATTGGGGGAGGCTTTTGATCCCCGGCATATGCAAGACGTTTGTGAAGTGCAAAGGCTAGACGGATTCATCGAGTAACATTAGACGCGAGCATTCCATCAAACTTTGCATCGGTTTCTTTGAGAAACACTTCTGTGGGATGGCGGATGTTAGCCCGACGTCATCGCTACCGTCGTTGGAAGGGCCCTGCTTACGGTTACCAGAAGTATACGTTTAAGTATAGAAAAACTGAGGTTTGGTAAATTTTGATCAGTTTTTCGTATACATCGCTTCTGAAAACAAGTTTCATATGTGTGGAGATAATGTAGTAACCCTACTCCTTTGACCCATGTCCGAGTTCAAATGAATATGAAGGAGTTGCATTCTACGCAGAAACTTCTGTTGGCGACAAAAACATAATTTTATCATTCAGACAATCGTTAAAAGTGATCACAGCAATAGCATCGCTGTAATTTGATAACGTTCTTGAATTATTGATCATAATCATCTGTTTGCATTCCACTTGAAGGTATTTACGACTGTATTCACTGCTGAGTATTGGTTCGATGCTGATTCAATCGATAAATAAACACCACGTGAATGCCCAGCGAGCCGGATTGCCGCGGGCAATGAAGCAGTGAAAGAGGGATATCAGAACGATGGGATTCTAACAATTGCAATATTCATGCCAGTGATGATGAACAAGCGTTTTGCGTAATCCGTTTCGGCATCTAACATTAGACTGAATGTTTACCACACTACAGTTTATACATGACTTATGTCCACAGAAACCTATACTTCATCGGTAAACAGTCTTTATATTGTGACAAGATTATCTCCGCATCTACAGAACTGTAATGTAATTTTTCCTAATTGACGGACATCCCTGATATTTGCTTGCATTTCCGTGTTTTTTAGGTCATCTCAGCTTAAAGAGCCTTGACCCGTCCATAGAAACGACCAATTTCAGAAATATCATTCGACAACTTTGTTCCTCTCTATCACAGTCACCTTGTTTCTCTATCAAATATTCCGTATGCGGCTGCTTTTCTGGCTTTCTCCTAATAATGTATCCCGTTTCTGGTGACAAAATCGAAGTTTTTCCAGGTCTGGAGTAGTTCTATCTCGGCTTATCTTCATTGTCGTGTCATCTTTGTACGTTCTTTCAAGCAGTGCCCTCTTATTCGCATTAACTTATGGCGCGCGCGAATGCATAGTGTTCTCTAGTACGTGCACCAGGGAACATTATGTGCCCTTTACCAGATTGAAATAAGCTCAAAACGCGCATCCAATGTGTCTGACACGCAAACGATGGTTGTCGCTTGCGGTCATACCACGTTGAATGAACGCCATCCCGTCCGATCTGGCATGTTAAGCAACGTAGGGATTGGTTAGTACCTGGATCGGAGACGTCCTGGGAATCCCAATTGCTGCAAGCTTTTTGCCGTTTCGGAAGGAGGTTGTGGCACCGTGGTGCCGCTTTTTTGCATGAAATTATTAAAAACAAAGTCAGCAGGGTGGATTTGATCGATTACAACCGAGGAACAATGCAAAACAAGCGAGAAAAGGGGTACCGATATGGGGGTACAAAGTGCTTCGAATATGGTCGATTTCGGCACTTTTGGAGTGGGGAATGGCACTATTTGGTATGAAAATATTGAAAACAGGATCAGGACAATCGATTTGATTGGTTCCGATCGAGAATCGGTGCGAAATGGGCGAGAAAACGGGCTGGGACAAATCCACCTTAAAAAGTGATTAGAGCAAAATTTGAGTGAAAAAACGCAGGAAAAAATTCTAATCAAAAAAAAATTTTGGAATTCCGATGTTTTTGACATCGGAATCGATGGAGCAGGTGCCAGAAGGCTTAAAAACCTGTATTGCACGGTCTGTAGCCGGCATCATGGCACCAGAATCCGGTGTTGAAGATTCTGAGGGATCGGCCGACAAAGTATCGTCGTTGGGGCCGTTTTGGACGGCATTTTGAGGGCAATAGCAATCAAGTAAGGTCAAGTAGGTGTTAAGGGCATGCTAAACATGAAAAGGGGCACATAACGGTGGGAATTCAGAGGAAAACAAGTGCCGAAAACGACAGCATTGCCTCGGGCGATGCACATTTATACAATCAATAGTCGTCGGAAATCAGTGCATTCTGCCGTCAAAATGACACAGCCAGCAGCACCTTGCTTTCAACATATATTTTCTGTTAATTAGCATTGCCAAACGGCAACGCATATCCAAAATTTAGTTGGTTACCACCGCATGGCATTGCCACGGGCAGAGAGTTAACACAAACCTCAAACTTGGGTAATTAAACCGAAGATGAACACCCAAATGCGGGCTATGTCCCATCAATGCATGTGTATTTGCGTGTGTCCCGGGCTTTCCTCACAAAATCATGAAACATTTAGCCTTGTCGATAGATTACAGAGAGACAGAGATCAGCAGGAATTTCGCTCAAAACGCGCATGCAATGCGGTCGACACGCAAAGGAGGGAGGTCGCTTGCGGTCATACCACGTTGAATGAACGCCATCCCGTCCGATCTGGCATGTTAAGCAACGTAGGGATTGGTTAGTACCTGGATCGGAGACGTCCTGGGAATCCCAATTGCTGCAAGCTTTTTGCCGTTTCGGAAGGAGGTTGTGGCACCGTGGTGCCGCTTTTTTGCATGAAATTATTAAAAACAAAGTCAGCAGGGTGGATTTGATCGATTACAACCGAGGAACAATGCAAAACAAGCGAGAAAAGGGGTACCGATATGGGGGTACAAAGTGCTTCGAATATGGTCGATTTCGGCACTTTTGGAGTGGGGAATGGCACTATTTGGTATGAAAATATTGAAAACAGGATCAGGACAATCGATTTGATTGGTTCCGATCGAGAATCGGTGCGAAATGGGCGAGAAAACGGGCTGGGACAAATCCACCTTAAAAAGTGATTAGAGCAAAATTTGAGTGAAAAAACGCAGGAAAAAATTCTAATCAAAAAAAAATTTTGGAATTCCGATGTTTTTGACATCGGAATCGATGGAGCAGGTGCCAGAAGGCTTAAAAACCTGTATTGCACGGTCTGTAGCCGGCATCATGGCACCAGAATCCGGTGTTGAAGATTCTGAGGGATCGGCCGACAAAGTATCGTCGTTGGGGCCGTTTTGGACGGCATTTTGAGGGCAATAGCAATCAAGTAAGGTCAAGTAGGTGTTAAGGGCATGCTAAACATGAAAAGGGGCACATAACGGTGGGAATTCAGAGGAAAACAAGTGCCGAAAACGACAGCATTGCCTCGGGCGATGCACATTTATACAATCAATAGTCGTCGGAAATCAGTGCATTCTGCCGTCAAAATGACACAGCCAGCAGCACCTTGCTTTCAACATATATTTTCTGTTAATTAGCATTGCCAAACGGCAACGCATATCCAAAATTTAGTTGGTTACCACCGCATGGCATTGCCACGGGCAGAGAGTTAACACAAACCTCAAACTTGGGTAATTAAACCGAAGATGAACACCCAAATGCGGGCTATGTCCCATCAATGCATGTGTATTTGCGTGTGTCCCGGGCTTTCCTCACAAAATCATGAAACATTTAGCCTTGTCGATAGATTACAGAGAGACAGAGATCAGCAGGAATTTCGCTCAAAACGCGCATGCAATGCGGTCGACACGCAAAGGAGGGAGGTCGCTTGCGGTCATACCACGTTGAATGAACGCCATCCCGTCCGATCTGGCATGTTAAGCAACGTAGGGATTGGTTAGTACCTGGATCGGAGACGTCCTGGGAATCCCAATTGCTGCAAGCTTTTTGCCGTTTCGGAAGGAGGTTGTGGCACCGTGGTGCCGCTTTTTTGCATGAAATTATTAAAAACAAAGTCAGCAGGGTGGATTTGATCGATTACAACCGAGGAACAATGCAAAACAAGCGAGAAAAGGGGTACCGATATGGGGGTACAAAGTGCTTCGAATATGGTCGATTTCGGCACTTTTGGAGTGGGGAATGGCACTATTTGGTATGAAAATATTGAAAACAGGATCAGGACAATCGATTTGATTGGTTCCGATCGAGAATCGGTGCGAAATGGGCGAGAAAACGGGCTGGGACAAATCCACCTTAAAAAGTGATTAGAGCAAAATTTGAGTGAAAAAACGCAGGAAAAAATTCTAATCAAAAAAAAATTTTGGAATTCCGATGTTTTTGACATCGGAATCGATGGAGCAGGTGCCAGAAGGCTTAAAAACCTGTATTGCACGGTCTGTAGCCGGCATCATGGCACCAGAATCCGGTGTTGAAGATTCTGAGGGATCGGCCGACAAAGTATCGTCGTTGGGGCCGTTTTGGACGGCATTTTGAGGGCAATAGCAATCAAGTAAGGTCAAGTAGGTGTTAAGGGCATGCTAAACATGAAAAGGGGCACATAACGGTGGGAATTCAGAGGAAAACAAGTGCCGAAAACGACAGCATTGCCTCGGGCGATGCACATTTATACAATCAATAGTCGTCGGAAATCAGTGCATTCTGCCGTCAAAATGACACAGCCAGCAGCACCTTGCTTTCAACATATATTTTCTGTTAATTAGCATTGCCAAACGGCAACGCATATCCAAAATTTAGTTGGTTACCACCGCATGGCATTGCCACGGGCAGAGAGTTAACACAAACCTCAAACTTGGGTAATTAAACCGAAGATGAACACCCAAATGCGGGCTATGTCCCATCAATGCATGTGTATTTGCGTGTGTCCCGGGCTTTCCTCACAAAATCATGAAACATTTAGCCTTGTCGATAGATTACAGAGAGACAGAGATCAGCAGGAATTTCGCTCAAAACGCGCATGCAATGCGGTCGACACGCAAAGGAGGGAGGTCGCTTGCGGTCATACCACGTTGAATGAACGCCATCCCGTCCGATCTGGCATGTTAAGCAACGTAGGGATTGGTTAGTACCTGGATCGGAGACGTCCTGGGAATCCCAATTGCTGCAAGCTTTTTGCCGTTTCGGAAGGAGGTTGTGGCACCGTGGTGCCGCTTTTTTGCATGAAATTATTAAAAACAAAGTCAGCAGGGTGGATTTGATCGATTACAACCGAGGAACAATGCAAAACAAGCGAGAAAAGGGGTACCGATATGGGGGTACAAAGTGCTTCGAATATGGTCGATTTCGGCACTTTTGGAGTGGGGAATGGCACTATTTGGTATGAAAATATTGAAAACAGGATCAGGACAATCGATTTGATTGGTTCCGATCGAGAATCGGTGCGAAATGGGCGAGAAAACGGGCTGGGACAAATCCACCTTAAAAAGTGATTAGAGCAAAATTTGAGTGAAAAAACGCAGGAAAAAATTCTAATCAAAAAAAAATTTTGGAATTCCGATGTTTTTGACATCGGAATCGATGGAGCAGGTGCCAGAAGGCTTAAAAACCTGTATTGCACGGTCTGTAGCCGGCATCATGGCACCAGAATCCGGTGTTGAAGATTCTGAGGGATCGGCCGACAAAGTATCGTCGTTGGGGCCGTTTTGGACGGCATTTTGAGGGCAATAGCAATCAAGTAAGGTCAAGTAGGTGTTAAGGGCATGCTAAACATGAAAAGGGGCACATAACGGTGGGAATTCAGAGGAAAACAAGTGCCGAAAACGACAGCATTGCCTCGGGCGATGCACATTTATACAATCAATAGTCGTCGGAAATCAGTGCATTCTGCCGTCAAAATGACACAGCCAGCAGCACCTTGCTTTCAACATATATTTTCTGTTAATTAGCATTGCCAAACGGCAACGCATATCCAAAATTTAGTTGGTTACCACCGCATGGCATTGCCACGGGCAGAGAGTTAACACAAACCTCAAACTTGGGTAATTAAACCGAAGATGAACACCCAAATGCGGGCTATGTCCCATCAATGCATGTGTATTTGCGTGTGTCCCGGGCTTTCCTCACAAAATCATGAAACATTTAGCCTTGTCGATAGATTACAGAGAGACAGAGATCAGCAGGAATTTCGCTCAAAACGCGCATGCAATGCGGTCGACACGCAAAGGAGGGAGGTCGCTTGCGGTCATACCACGTTGAATGAACGCCATCCCGTCCGATCTGGCATGTTAAGCAACGTAGGGATTGGTTAGTACCTGGATCGGAGACGTCCTGGGAATCCCAATTGCTGCAAGCTTTTTGCCGTTTCGGAAGGAGGTTGTGGCACCGTGGTGCCGCTTTTTTGCATGAAATTATTAAAAACAAAGTCAGCAGGGTGGATTTGATCGATTACAACCGAGGAACAATGCAAAACAAGCGAGAAAAGGGGTACCGATATGGGGGTACAAAGTGCTTCGAATATGGTCGATTTCGGCACTTTTGGAGTGGGGAATGGCACTATTTGGTATGAAAATATTGAAAACAGGATCAGGACAATCGATTTGATTGGTTCCGATCGAGAATCGGTGCGAAATGGGCGAGAAAACGGGCTGGGACAAATCCACCTTAAAAAGTGATTAGAGCAAAATTTGAGTGAAAAAACGCAGGAAAAAATTCTAATCAAAAAAAAATTTTGGAATTCCGATGTTTTTGACATCGGAATCGATGGAGCAGGTGCCAGAAGGCTTAAAAACCTGTATTGCACGGTCTGTAGCCGGCATCATGGCACCAGAATCCGGTGTTGAAGATTCTGAGGGATCGGCCGACAAAGTATCGTCGTTGGGGCCGTTTTGGACGGCATTTTGAGGGCAATAGCAATCAAGTAAGGTCAAGTAGGTGTTAAGGGCATGCTAAACATGAAAAGGGGCACATAACGGTGGGAATTCAGAGGAAAACAAGTGCCGAAAACGACAGCATTGCCTCGGGCGATGCACATTTATACAATCAATAGTCGTCGGAAATCAGTGCATTCTGCCGTCAAAATGACACAGCCAGCAGCACCTTGCTTTCAACATATATTTTCTGTTAATTAGCATTGCCAAACGGCAACGCATATCCAAAATTTAGTTGGTTACCACCGCATGGCATTGCCACGGGCAGAGAGTTAACACAAACCTCAAACTTGGGTAATTAAACCGAAGATGAACACCCAAATGCGGGCTATGTCCCATCAATGCATGTGTATTTGCGTGTGTCCCGGGCTTTCCTCACAAAATCATGAAACATTTAGCCTTGTCGATAGATTACAGAGAGACAGAGATCAGCAGGAATTTCGCTCAAAACGCGCATGCAATGCGGTCGACACGCAAAGGAGGGAGGTCGCTTGCGGTCATACCACGTTGAATGAACGCCATCCCGTCCGATCTGGCATGTTAAGCAACGTAGGGATTGGTTAGTACCTGGATCGGAGACGTCCTGGGAATCCCAATTGCTGCAAGCTTTTTGCCGTTTCGGAAGGAGGTTGTGGCACCGTGGTGCCGCTTTTTTGCATGAAATTATTAAAAACAAAGTCAGCAGGGTGGATTTGATCGATTACAACCGAGGAACAATGCAAAACAAGCGAGAAAAGGGGTACCGATATGGGGGTACAAAGTGCTTCGAATATGGTCGATTTCGGCACTTTTGGAGTGGGGAATGGCACTATTTGGTATGAAAATATTGAAAACAGGATCAGGACAATCGATTTGATTGGTTCCGATCGAGAATCGGTGCGAAATGGGCGAGAAAACGGGCTGGGACAAATCCACCTTAAAAAGTGATTAGAGCAAAATTTGAGTGAAAAAACGCAGGAAAAAATTCTAATCAAAAAAAAATTTTGGAATTCCGATGTTTTTGACATCGGAATCGATGGAGCAGGTGCCAGAAGGCTTAAAAACCTGTATTGCACGGTCTGTAGCCGGCATCATGGCACCAGAATCCGGTGTTGAAGATTCTGAGGGATCGGCCGACAAAGTATCGTCGTTGGGGCCGTTTTGGACGGCATTTTGAGGGCAATAGCAATCAAGTAAGGTCAAGTAGGTGTTAAGGGCATGCTAAACATGAAAAGGGGCACATAACGGTGGGAATTCAGAGGAAAACAAGTGCCGAAAACGACAGCATTGCCTCGGGCGATGCACATTTATACAATCAATAGTCGTCGGAAATCAGTGCATTCTGCCGTCAAAATGACACAGCCAGCAGCACCTTGCTTTCAACATATATTTTCTGTTAATTAGCATTGCCAAACGGCAACGCATATCCAAAATTTAGTTGGTTACCACCGCATGGCATTGCCACGGGCAGAGAGTTAACACAAACCTCAAACTTGGGTAATTAAACCGAAGATGAACACCCAAATGCGGGCTATGTCCCATCAATGCATGTGTATTTGCGTGTGTCCCGGGCTTTCCTCACAAAATCATGAAACATTTAGCCTTGTCGATAGATTACAGAGAGACAGAGATCAGCAGGAATTTCGCTCAAAACGCGCATGCAATGCGGTCGACACGCAAAGGAGGGAGGTCGCTTGCGGTCATACCACGTTGAATGAACGCCATCCCGTCCGATCTGGCATGTTAAGCAACGTAGGGATTGGTTAGTACCTGGATCGGAGACGTCCTGGGAATCCCAATTGCTGCAAGCTTTTTGCCGTTTCGGAAGGAGGTTGTGGCACCGTGGTGCCGCTTTTTTGCATGAAATTATTAAAAACAAAGTCAGCAGGGTGGATTTGATCGATTACAACCGAGGAACAATGCAAAACAAGCGAGAAAAGGGGTACCGATATGGGGGTACAAAGTGCTTCGAATATGGTCGATTTCGGCACTTTTGGAGTGGGGAATGGCACTATTTGGTATGAAAATATTGAAAACAGGATCAGGACAATCGATTTGATTGGTTCCGATCGAGAATCGGTGCGAAATGGGCGAGAAAACGGGCTGGGACAAATCCACCTTAAAAAGTGATTAGAGCAAAATTTGAGTGAAAAAACGCAGGAAAAAATTCTAATCAAAAAAAAATTTTGGAATTCCGATGTTTTTGACATCGGAATCGATGGAGCAGGTGCCAGAAGGCTTAAAAACCTGTATTGCACGGTCTGTAGCCGGCATCATGGCACCAGAATCCGGTGTTGAAGATTCTGAGGGATCGGCCGACAAAGTATCGTCGTTGGGGCCGTTTTGGACGGCATTTTGAGGGCAATAGCAATCAAGTAAGGTCAAGTAGGTGTTAAGGGCATGCTAAACATGAAAAGGGGCACATAACGGTGGGAATTCAGAGGAAAACAAGTGCCGAAAACGACAGCATTGCCTCGGGCGATGCACATTTATACAATCAATAGTCGTCGGAAATCAGTGCATTCTGCCGTCAAAATGACACAGCCAGCAGCACCTTGCTTTCAACATATATTTTCTGTTAATTAGCATTGCCAAACGGCAACGCATATCCAAAATTTAGTTGGTTACCACCGCATGGCATTGCCACGGGCAGAGAGTTAACACAAACCTCAAACTTGGGTAATTAAACCGAAGATGAACACCCAAATGCGGGCTATGTCCCATCAATGCATGTGTATTTGCGTGTGTCCCGGGCTTTCCTCACAAAATCATGAAACATTTAGCCTTGTCGATAGATTACAGAGAGACAGAGATCAGCAGGAATTTCGCTCAAAACGCGCATGCAATGCGGTCGACACGCAAAGGAGGGAGGTCGCTTGCGGTCATACCACGTTGAATGAACGCCATCCCGTCCGATCTGGCATGTTAAGCAACGTAGGGATTGGTTAGTACCTGGATCGGAGACGTCCTGGGAATCCCAATTGCTGCAAGCTTTTTGCCGTTTCGGAAGGAGGTTGTGGCACCGTGGTGCCGCTTTTTTGCATGAAATTATTAAAAACAAAGTCAGCAGGGTGGATTTGATCGATTACAACCGAGGAACAATGCAAAACAAGCGAGAAAAGGGGTACCGATATGGGGGTACAAAGTGCTTCGAATATGGTCGATTTCGGCACTTTTGGAGTGGGGAATGGCACTATTTGGTATGAAAATATTGAAAACAGGATCAGGACAATCGATTTGATTGGTTCCGATCGAGAATCGGTGCGAAATGGGCGAGAAAACGGGCTGGGACAAATCCACCTTAAAAAGTGATTAGAGCAAAATTTGAGTGAAAAAACGCAGGAAAAAATTCTAATCAAAAAAAAATTTTGGAATTCCGATGTTTTTGACATCGGAATCGATGGAGCAGGTGCCAGAAGGCTTAAAAACCTGTATTGCACGGTCTGTAGCCGGCATCATGGCACCAGAATCCGGTGTTGAAGATTCTGAGGGATCGGCCGACAAAGTATCGTCGTTGGGGCCGTTTTGGACGGCATTTTGAGGGCAATAGCAATCAAGTAAGGTCAAGTAGGTGTTAAGGGCATGCTAAACATGAAAAGGGGCACATAACGGTGGGAATTCAGAGGAAAACAAGTGCCGAAAACGACAGCATTGCCTCGGGCGATGCACATTTATACAATCAATAGTCGTCGGAAATCAGTGCATTCTGCCGTCAAAATGACACAGCCAGCAGCACCTTGCTTTCAACATATATTTTCTGTTAATTAGCATTGCCAAACGGCAACGCATATCCAAAATTTAGTTGGTTACCACCGCATGGCATTGCCACGGGCAGAGAGTTAACACAAACCTCAAACTTGGGTAATTAAACCGAAGATGAACACCCAAATGCGGGCTATGTCCCATCAATGCATGTGTATTTGCGTGTGTCCCGGGCTTTCCTCACAAAATCATGAAACATTTAGCCTTGTCGATAGATTACAGAGAGACAGAGATCAGCAGGAATTTCGCTCAAAACGCGCATGCAATGCGGTCGACACGCAAAGGAGGGAGGTCGCTTGCGGTCATACCACGTTGAATGAACGCCATCCCGTCCGATCTGGCATGTTAAGCAACGTAGGGATTGGTTAGTACCTGGATCGGAGACGTCCTGGGAATCCCAATTGCTGCAAGCTTTTTGCCGTTTCGGAAGGAGGTTGTGGCACCGTGGTGCCGCTTTTTTGCATGAAATTATTAAAAACAAAGTCAGCAGGGTGGATTTGATCGATTACAACCGAGGAACAATGCAAAACAAGCGAGAAAAGGGGTACCGATATGGGGGTACAAAGTGCTTCGAATATGGTCGATTTCGGCACTTTTGGAGTGGGGAATGGCACTATTTGGTATGAAAATATTGAAAACAGGATCAGGACAATCGATTTGATTGGTTCCGATCGAGAATCGGTGCGAAATGGGCGAGAAAACGGGCTGGGACAAATCCACCTTAAAAAGTGATTAGAGCAAAATTTGAGTGAAAAAACGCAGGAAAAAATTCTAATCAAAAAAAAATTTTGGAATTCCGATGTTTTTGACATCGGAATCGATGGAGCAGGTGCCAGAAGGCTTAAAAACCTGTATTGCACGGTCTGTAGCCGGCATCATGGCACCAGAATCCGGTGTTGAAGATTCTGAGGGATCGGCCGACAAAGTATCGTCGTTGGGGCCGTTTTGGACGGCATTTTGAGGGCAATAGCAATCAAGTAAGGTCAAGTAGGTGTTAAGGGCATGCTAAACATGAAAAGGGGCACATAACGGTGGGAATTCAGAGGAAAACAAGTGCCGAAAACGACAGCATTGCCTCGGGCGATGCACATTTATACAATCAATAGTCGTCGGAAATCAGTGCATTCTGCCGTCAAAATGACACAGCCAGCAGCACCTTGCTTTCAACATATATTTTCTGTTAATTAGCATTGCCAAACGGCAACGCATATCCAAAATTTAGTTGGTTACCACCGCATGGCATTGCCACGGGCAGAGAGTTAACACAAACCTCAAACTTGGGTAATTAAACCGAAGATGAACACCCAAATGCGGGCTATGTCCCATCAATGCATGTGTATTTGCGTGTGTCCCGGGCTTTCCTCACAAAATCATGAAACATTTAGCCTTGTCGATAGATTACAGAGAGACAGAGATCAGCAGGAATTTCGCTCAAAACGCGCATGCAATGCGGTCGACACGCAAAGGAGGGAGGTCGCTTGCGGTCATACCACGTTGAATGAACGCCATCCCGTCCGATCTGGCATGTTAAGCAACGTAGGGATTGGTTAGTACCTGGATCGGAGACGTCCTGGGAATCCCAATTGCTGCAAGCTTTTTGCCGTTTCGGAAGGAGGTTGTGGCACCGTGGTGCCGCTTTTTTGCATGAAATTATTAAAAACAAAGTCAGCAGGGTGGATTTGATCGATTACAACCGAGGAACAATGCAAAACAAGCGAGAAAAGGGGTACCGATATGGGGGTACAAAGTGCTTCGAATATGGTCGATTTCGGCACTTTTGGAGTGGGGAATGGCACTATTTGGTATGAAAATATTGAAAACAGGATCAGGACAATCGATTTGATTGGTTCCGATCGAGAATCGGTGCGAAATGGGCGAGAAAACGGGCTGGGACAAATCCACCTTAAAAAGTGATTAGAGCAAAATTTGAGTGAAAAAACGCAGGAAAAAATTCTAATCAAAAAAAAATTTTGGAATTCCGATGTTTTTGACATCGGAATCGATGGAGCAGGTGCCAGAAGGCTTAAAAACCTGTATTGCACGGTCTGTAGCCGGCATCATGGCACCAGAATCCGGTGTTGAAGATTCTGAGGGATCGGCCGACAAAGTATCGTCGTTGGGGCCGTTTTGGACGGCATTTTGAGGGCAATAGCAATCAAGTAAGGTCAAGTAGGTGTTAAGGGCATGCTAAACATGAAAAGGGGCACATAACGGTGGGAATTCAGAGGAAAACAAGTGCCGAAAACGACAGCATTGCCTCGGGCGATGCACATTTATACAATCAATAGTCGTCGGAAATCAGTGCATTCTGCCGTCAAAATGACACAGCCAGCAGCACCTTGCTTTCAACATATATTTTCTGTTAATTAGCATTGCCAAACGGCAACGCATATCCAAAATTTAGTTGGTTACCACCGCATGGCATTGCCACGGGCAGAGAGTTAACACAAACCTCAAACTTGGGTAATTAAACCGAAGATGAACACCCAAATGCGGGCTATGTCCCATCAATGCATGTGTATTTGCGTGTGTCCCGGGCTTTCCTCACAAAATCATGAAACATTTAGCCTTGTCGATAGATTACAGAGAGACAGAGATCAGCAGGAATTTCGCTCAAAACGCGCATGCAATGCGGTCGACACGCAAAGGAGGGAGGTCGCTTGCGGTCATACCACGTTGAATGAACGCCATCCCGTCCGATCTGGCATGTTAAGCAACGTAGGGATTGGTTAGTACCTGGATCGGAGACGTCCTGGGAATCCCAATTGCTGCAAGCTTTTTGCCGTTTCGGAAGGAGGTTGTGGCACCGTGGTGCCGCTTTTTTGCATGAAATTATTAAAAACAAAGTCAGCAGGGTGGATTTGATCGATTACAACCGAGGAACAATGCAAAACAAGCGAGAAAAGGGGTACCGATATGGGGGTACAAAGTGCTTCGAATATGGTCGATTTCGGCACTTTTGGAGTGGGGAATGGCACTATTTGGTATGAAAATATTGAAAACAGGATCAGGACAATCGATTTGATTGGTTCCGATCGAGAATCGGTGCGAAATGGGCGAGAAAACGGGCTGGGACAAATCCACCTTAAAAAGTGATTAGAGCAAAATTTGAGTGAAAAAACGCAGGAAAAAATTCTAATCAAAAAAAAATTTTGGAATTCCGATGTTTTTGACATCGGAATCGATGGAGCAGGTGCCAGAAGGCTTAAAAACCTGTATTGCACGGTCTGTAGCCGGCATCATGGCACCAGAATCCGGTGTTGAAGATTCTGAGGGATCGGCCGACAAAGTATCGTCGTTGGGGCCGTTTTGGACGGCATTTTGAGGGCAATAGCAATCAAGTAAGGTCAAGTAGGTGTTAAGGGCATGCTAAACATGAAAAGGGGCACATAACGGTGGGAATTCAGAGGAAAACAAGTGCCGAAAACGACAGCATTGCCTCGGGCGATGCACATTTATACAATCAATAGTCGTCGGAAATCAGTGCATTCTGCCGTCAAAATGACACAGCCAGCAGCACCTTGCTTTTGTTGCGACGGGATGCAACTGAGTAGGGATGTGGATGAACGAGCGATAAAGCAATTAAGGAAAGGGACTTTATTCAACTCAAACAAGCCACACTAGATGGGCAATAACGTACAGTACAATCACAACAAAGAGAGAACAGAAACGTTCAGTAGATATGCCTGCCACGACTGAATGGGAAGGTGAAGAGGAAGCCGGGCGACCGCTATTTATACGGATCCGGCCAGGGATCTGGAAACTTCGGCTGCCAGTCGGGTAAGCGTCCAAGCTTCGAGATTGCTCCAGGCAGCGTGTGCGAGCGGCGGGATCGGCGCGCGGGGCAGTTGAGACTGCGCGCAGGGATCTCTGAGGGCATGCGCGGGATCAGAGATTAGTTGTTTCGTAATGCCGGAGGCGGTGCAAGCTGGATCAAGCGTGGTAAGGCAGCTACGAGAACCACTACAGTATGACTTCATACAAAGGATACAAACTCGTCGCAAAACGCGTTGCGTTGCGACACTCCCGGCGAAGAGAGAGATCATCTTCAGATGACAGATGGGATTGACCGGATGTCGTGATGGTCGGGGTCGGTTACCGGGTCGTCAGAGGTAGATGTGATGACGGATGCTGGATCACATGTGGCACGACGAAGGGGGCGACTTCCGGTGTGATGGCAAGGTGTTCCTGGACAGCAACGAAGGGCGAAAAAACGAGAACAAGACTTACCTAAACACCTTTTGCGGAAGGCCCTCCCGGCGACGACAGAGATGCTAGTGACCTGGGTCCTTCGAAGACGACTGCTGCGACGTAAAGCTGGGGCTGGAAGTGTATTCAATGACGGGGTGACCTGATCTTTCTTTGGTCGTCCTCGCTTTCGCTTCAAGGTCGGCGTAATCGAAGTTTTCGGAGGGCGGCCACGCTTGCGGGGCGCTTGTGCCATCGGTGGTTGATCACTGTCTTTCCCTGGATGTTCGTCGGGTTCTGTTGACGCGGCGTCCGAATCGGCGTCACCAGGTGTTACTTCATTGTCCATTTCCAAGGGGTACAGTTGACATGGTGTTCGTGTCATTTCAGAACCGTTGGGGAACACGACAGTGACGTCACGAATTTCACCGTCGCTGCGACGATTGATGGATTTGATTTTTGCGAGGTTCCATAGACCACGTGGTAGTTTGTCACCATGAATCATGACAACTTGGCCGACTTCTGGAGTCAACGTTGAAATGGTCTTCGGATGTTTGTGACAACGGTTCTGCCGGCTCATAAGAAGTTGGAGGTACTCCGTGGACCAGTATTTCCACAGTTTGTCAAGTGCTGCGGTTGATTTCTCCAAGCGGTGGTGTAGCTTCTCAGCAGACTTGGCTTCTGGGGGCACATAATCCTCGTCATCGATGGCTTCTTCGTCGACTGTTGGAATTCCGAGTTTGGCACCAGGACTGATGAAGTCAGCGGGGCGAAGACAGTTGATGGTATCCGGATCACTGCCAACTGTCGTGAGAGGGCGGCTGTTGACGACTGCTTCGGTTTCGGTGAGAAGGGTTGCCAACTCATCTTTGTTTGGAATAGAGCGGCCGATGGCGTACTGTAGCGACTTTTTCACGATTCCAATGAGACGTTCGTAGACGCCGCCTTGCCACGGGGCGGCAGGGGTGATGAACTTCCACTGAATCGATTCGCTCTGACAGTAGCTGATGACTTCGGCGGGCACTCCTGATCCTTGCCAGAGCTTTGCCAGTTGTTGGGCAGCCAAAGTGAAGTTTGTCGCGTTGTCAGAGACAATAACTTTCGGCTTTCCGCGACGGGCAATCATTCGTCTGACGGCATTGATGGCGGCTTCAGCAGTGAGGTTGTCGACCAGTTCGAGGTGAACGGCACGAGTAGCAAGGCACGTGAATAACGCAATCCAGACCTTCTCTTCGCCATTGGTTGCTTTCATCCGGAGGGGGCCGGCGTAGTCAAATCCGCAGTGTTGGAACGGCAACGAACGGGTAACACGACATTGTGGAAGATCCGGCATGTTCGGCAAGGCATATGGACGAAGATAGTCTCGAGAGCAGAAGTCACAGTGGTGGCGAATGGCTTTCTCAGTCGTTTTTCGTCCTTGAGGGATCCAAAACACTTCTCTGGCCAGTGACAAGGTTTGAATGGCACCACAATGCTGATTCTTTGTGTGAATGTGACACAGAATAAGCTCGGTGATAACGGCTTGTCGTGGTAGCCAGATGGGATGTTTGGTGGCGTCGCTGAGGTCACTTTTGTCCATTCTTGGATGGCAGCGAAGAATACCATGGAGGTCGGCTTTGACACCCATTTTCTTGGCATCAGCAAGCGTAGGCGGGAACTCAGCCTGTGTCTGGGGAATGATGATGGTCCAGGCATTGTGACGATGGGACTGATCTGCGCGGCTGTTCAGTCGGTTCGCAATTCTGGTTGCCGATTTCAGGATTCTGGGAAGTGTCTTGCCGTTGGGGTTGGTGCAAAGACGACTCAGGTCGAGGAATCTCTTCGGCTGCGGCATCTGCATAAGCTCTTTTGCCTTGGTTGCTTGGACGATGAGGGACTCTTCTTCGGCGTCGTCAGATTCGTACTCGGCCTTCTTGGCCGGAGTCAAATTGCTCGGCCAGATGTCGGATGATCCTTGAAGCCATGTAGGACCGTGCATCCACAGATCCCACTTTTCTTTCAGCATCTTCGGCGAGTTGACGGCTGCCAATGACCTGTCTGGACTGTTGAACTTGTTGAGGGGGCCGGCTCGGACCTCGCCAAAACTGGTCAGAATGACAACCTTGCCGGAATCGGGATCTCGCTGCATCTGAAGTTTGCTGACATCGGTGAGTTGATCCATACCGATGAGGATGCCGGGTGCTTCTTCATGGATGTGGGGCATTGCGTCGTCGTCGATGGTAGCACGCTTGACCTTGCCGATGAGATTGTCCACAACATACACCTTCAGCGGCTTCCAGGTTCCGTCGGCGAGTCGAAGATTCACAGTGGTCTCCATTGTTTTCAGCGGCACTGCTTCTGCTTCGAAAGGTTTAATGTGGAGCGTCACGATGCGTTCTGCCGTGAGTCGAAGACGTTTAGCTAGCTTCTGATGGATAAAGCTGGCTTCGCTGCCTGTGTCGATGAAGATGACTGCTTTCTGACTAGTTTTTGTCGATGGATTCTGGACCTTGGTACTGGCGGTGATGAGCAGGATGTCATTGCGGCTTCTGGAGGTGTTCAAGTTGACGGCGCTGGTGACGTGTGTTCGCGTCTGCTTCTCCTTCTGAAGCGTTTTGGGTTCACTGGATGCGGGTTTGTCCTTGTCGTTGTGGCATAAGAAGGTGTTATGTTTGCCACTGCATTTGGAACAGACCGGTGGGTTGGGACAGACGTTCGACCTGTGGGCGTCCGAGAAACAGTAGAAACATTTTCCGCTTTTCGTCAAGATCTCCTTGCGGGCAGTAACGTCGGGAACTGTTCGGCAATCAGACTTCGCGGAGTGTTTGCCACAGAAAACGCATTTTTCGAGGCTGGCGCGAGGTGAAACGCGATTCGGGTTACTGCTGCTTGTGCCCTTGTTGGCGCGGATAATGTCGGAAACTGTTGTCTGACACTCTAGCTCCTCGTGGATTTCCTTGTAGATGTTGTAGGCCTTCTTTCTGAGTTCAGCCGTTGTTTGTGGGATTCCTCCGTTATGTCGTAGCTCAGAAAAGACTTCCTGAGGAATACGGTGTAGGAGGTGTTCGTAGTAGGTCCAGGTGTTGGTGTTCTCACCGTGAACTTCAAGCTGAATCAGAAGTGACTGCAAGGAATTCAGTGTCTGGAGCGAGTTGCCGGGTTGTCCGCGTAACGGAAGCTTCATCAGGGTCGAGACCAAGTCCTTGATGGCTTTGTTGGGATCGCCATATTCCTCCTGGAGCTTTCGCACGATGGTGTCGTAGTTTTCTTCGATGACTTCGTAGGGATCAAGGCTTTCTCTGGCCTTGCCAGTGGTGCTGTCGATGAGGAGGACGAGCTTGTTCAGTTTCGGCATGAAAGGGTCGTCGTGAATGACTTTGAAATGTTGCCAGAATGAACGAAACTTACTCGGAGTACCATCGAACTTGGGAGGTTTGAACTGCTGGCTCCACGGAGAGTACATCATCGGATGCGGCATCATGGGTAGCTGGTACATGTTCGGCGGTTGAGCTGCTTGCTGTACAAACTGCTGCTGTTGCTGCTGATTGCTGGAGGTGGTGGTCGGTTGCTCCGTTGTTGATGATGTGATCGAAGAAGTGGAGGAACCAGAAAGTGTCCCTTGATTCTGCCGAGACACAAGGGATTGGACGGTGGCTTTCAATTGCTGCAATTCTGCATCTGACACCTTGAGGCGGGCTTCAAGAAGCGCGGTGTGGAGTGTGTCATGCATTGCTGACAAGGAAGCCATCAATGAGGTAGCGGAGTTCTCGCCCGATCCGCATTCGAAGTCGTATCGGGTCTGAAGATCCTTTTTGGAACGGGTTGACGGACTGTTCAGTTCGCTTGCAAGGTCTGCCACACCTTGCTTCAACGCTTTCTGAATCTTCGTCAGGTCGGATTTGATGGTTTCGCCTTCTTTGAGGTCGCACTGTTCGCCGTTCTTCAGCTTTCCGATCAGGGCTTGTGCTTTGGCCATGTGCCTGGCGGCCTGATCTCTCGCCAAGTCGATTTTTTCGGTCATTCTGCCTGGTTGTCGACGGTTGGGAGGCCGAAATCGGGGCTAATGCTGGACTGCTGCAGTTGAAGACGAGATTCGAGGATGTGGAGAAGGTACCAGAGTCTGGATCTGGAGTCGAGACGGTAGTGCTGTGGGGCCGGGGTTCGATACGTGGGCCGATGCACCAGAATGTTGCGACGGGATGCAACTGAGTAGGGATGTGGATGAACGAGCGATAAAGCAATTAAGGAAAGGGACTTTATTCAACTCAAACAAGCCACACTAGATGGGCAATAACGTACAGTACAAACAGAACAAAGAGAGAGAACAGAACGTTCAGTAGATATGCCTGCCACGACTGAATGGAAAGGTGAAGAGGAAGCCGGGCGACCGCTATTTATACGGATCCGGCCAGGGATCTGGAAACTTCGGCTGCCAGTCGGGTAAGCGTCCAAGCTTCGAGATTGCTCCAGGCAGCGTGTGCGAGCGGCGGGATCGGCGCGCGGGGCAGTTGAGACTGCGCGCAGGGATCTCTGAGGGCATGCGCGGGATCAGAGATTAGTTGTTTCGTAATGCCGGAGGCGGTGCAAGCTGGATCAAGCGTGGTAAGGCAGCTACGAGAACCACTACAGTATGACTTCATACAAAGGATACAAACTCGTCGCAAAACGCGTTGCGTTGCGACACTTTCAACATATATTTTCTGTTAATTAGCATTGCCAAACGGCAACGCATATCCAAAATTTAGTTGGTTACCACCGCATGGCATTGCCACGGGCAGAGAGTTAACACAAACCTCAAACTTGGGTAATTAAACCGAAGATGAACACCCAAATGCGGGCTATGTCCCATCAATGCATGTGTATTTGCGTGTGTCCCGGGCTTTCCTCACAAAATCATGAAACATTTAGCCTTGTCGATAGATTACAGAGAGACAGAGATCAGCAGGAATTTCGCTCAAAACGCGCATGCAATGCGGTCGACACGCAAAGGAGGGAGGTCGCTTGCGGTCATACCACGTTGAATGAACGCCATCCCGTCCGATCTGGCATGTTAAGCAACGTAGGGATTGGTTAGTACCTGGATCGGAGACGTCCTGGGAATCCCAATTGCTGCAAGCTTTTTGCCGTTTCGGAAGGAGGTTGTGGCACCGTGGTGCCGCTTTTTTGCATGAAATTATTAAAAACAAAGTCAGCAGGGTGGATTTGATCGATTACAACCGAGGAACAATGCAAAACAAGCGAGAAAAGGGGTACCGATATGGGGGTACAAAGTGCTTCGAATATGGTCGATTTCGGCACTTTTGGAGTGGGGAATGGCACTATTTGGTATGAAAATATTGAAAACAGGATCAGGACAATCGATTTGATTGGTTCCGATCGAGAATCGGTGCGAAATGGGCGAGAAAACGGGCTGGGACAAATCCACCTTAAAAAGTGATTAGAGCAAAATTTGAGTGAAAAAACGCAGGAAAAAATTCTAATCAAAAAAAAATTTTGGAATTCCGATGTTTTTGACATCGGAATCGATGGAGCAGGTGCCAGAAGGCTTAAAAACCTGTATTGCACGGTCTGTAGCCGGCATCATGGCACCAGAATCCGGTGTTGAAGATTCTGAGGGATCGGCCGACAAAGTATCGTCGTTGGGGCCGTTTTGGACGGCATTTTGAGGGCAATAGCAATCAAGTAAGGTCAAGTAGGTGTTAAGGGCATGCTAAACATGAAAAGGGGCACATAACGGTGGGAATTCAGAGGAAAACAAGTGCCGAAAACGACAGCATTGCCTCGGGCGATGCACATTTATACAATCAATAGTCGTCGGAAATCAGTGCATTCTGCCGTCAAAATGACACAGCCAGCAGCACCTTGCTTTCAACATATATTTTCTGTTAATTAGCATTGCCAAACGGCAACGCATATCCAAAATTTAGTTGGTTACCACCGCATGGCATTGCCACGGGCAGAGAGTTAACACAAACCTCAAACTTGGGTAATTAAACCGAAGATGAACACCCAAATGCGGGCTATGTCCCATCAATGCATGTGTATTTGCGTGTGTCCCGGGCTTTCCTCACAAAATCATGAAACATTTAGCCTTGTCGATAGATTACAGAGAGACAGAGATCAGCAGGAATTTCGCTCAAAACGCGCATGCAATGCGGTCGACACGCAAAGGAGGGAGGTCGCTTGCGGTCATACCACGTTGAATGAACGCCATCCCGTCCGATCTGGCATGTTAAGCAACGTAGGGATTGGTTAGTACCTGGATCGGAGACGTCCTGGGAATCCCAATTGCTGCAAGCTTTTTGCCGTTTCGGAAGGAGGTTGTGGCACCGTGGTGCCGCTTTTTTGCATGAAATTATTAAAAACAAAGTCAGCAGGGTGGATTTGATCGATTACAACCGAGGAACAATGCAAAACAAGCGAGAAAAGGGGTACCGATATGGGGGTACAAAGTGCTTCGAATATGGTCGATTTCGGCACTTTTGGAGTGGGGAATGGCACTATTTGGTATGAAAATATTGAAAACAGGATCAGGACAATCGATTTGATTGGTTCCGATCGAGAATCGGTGCGAAATGGGCGAGAAAACGGGCTGGGACAAATCCACCTTAAAAAGTGATTAGAGCAAAATTTGAGTGAAAAAACGCAGGAAAAAATTCTAATCAAAAAAAAATTTTGGAATTCCGATGTTTTTGACATCGGAATCGATGGAGCAGGTGCCAGAAGGCTTAAAAACCTGTATTGCACGGTCTGTAGCCGGCATCATGGCACCAGAATCCGGTGTTGAAGATTCTGAGGGATCGGCCGACAAAGTATCGTCGTTGGGGCCGTTTTGGACGGCATTTTGAGGGCAATAGCAATCAAGTAAGGTCAAGTAGGTGTTAAGGGCATGCTAAACATGAAAAGGGGCACATAACGGTGGGAATTCAGAGGAAAACAAGTGCCGAAAACGACAGCATTGCCTCGGGCGATGCACATTTATACAATCAATAGTCGTCGGAAATCAGTGCATTCTGCCGTCAAAATGACACAGCCAGCAGCACCTTGCTTTCAACATATATTTTCTGTTAATTAGCATTGCCAAACGGCAACGCATATCCAAAATTTAGTTGGTTACCACCGCATGGCATTGCCACGGGCAGAGAGTTAACACAAACCTCAAACTTGGGTAATTAAACCGAAGATGAACACCCAAATGCGGGCTATGTCCCATCAATGCATGTGTATTTGCGTGTGTCCCGGGCTTTCCTCACAAAATCATGAAACATTTAGCCTTGTCGATAGATTACAGAGAGACAGAGATCAGCAGGAATTTCGCTCAAAACGCGCATGCAATGCGGTCGACACGCAAAGGAGGGAGGTCGCTTGCGGTCATACCACGTTGAATGAACGCCATCCCGTCCGATCTGGCATGTTAAGCAACGTAGGGATTGGTTAGTACCTGGATCGGAGACGTCCTGGGAATCCCAATTGCTGCAAGCTTTTTGCCGTTTCGGAAGGAGGTTGTGGCACCGTGGTGCCGCTTTTTTGCATGAAATTATTAAAAACAAAGTCAGCAGGGTGGATTTGATCGATTACAACCGAGGAACAATGCAAAACAAGCGAGAAAAGGGGTACCGATATGGGGGTACAAAGTGCTTCGAATATGGTCGATTTCGGCACTTTTGGAGTGGGGAATGGCACTATTTGGTATGAAAATATTGAAAACAGGATCAGGACAATCGATTTGATTGGTTCCGATCGAGAATCGGTGCGAAATGGGCGAGAAAACGGGCTGGGACAAATCCACCTTAAAAAGTGATTAGAGCAAAATTTGAGTGAAAAAACGCAGGAAAAAATTCTAATCAAAAAAAAATTTTGGAATTCCGATGTTTTTGACATCGGAATCGATGGAGCAGGTGCCAGAAGGCTTAAAAACCTGTATTGCACGGTCTGTAGCCGGCATCATGGCACCAGAATCCGGTGTTGAAGATTCTGAGGGATCGGCCGACAAAGTATCGTCGTTGGGGCCGTTTTGGACGGCATTTTGAGGGCAATAGCAATCAAGTAAGGTCAAGTAGGTGTTAAGGGCATGCTAAACATGAAAAGGGGCACATAACGGTGGGAATTCAGAGGAAAACAAGTGCCGAAAACGACAGCATTGCCTCGGGCGATGCACATTTATACAATCAATAGTCGTCGGAAATCAGTGCATTCTGCCGTCAAAATGACACAGCCAGCAGCACCTTGCTTTCAACATATATTTTCTGTTAATTAGCATTGCCAAACGGCAACGCATATCCAAAATTTAGTTGGTTACCACCGCATGGCATTGCCACGGGCAGAGAGTTAACACAAACCTCAAACTTGGGTAATTAAACCGAAGATGAACACCCAAATGCGGGCTATGTCCCATCAATGCATGTGTATTTGCGTGTGTCCCGGGCTTTCCTCACAAAATCATGAAACATTTAGCCTTGTCGATAGATTACAGAGAGACAGAGATCAGCAGGAATTTCGCTCAAAACGCGCATGCAATGCGGTCGACACGCAAAGGAGGGAGGTCGCTTGCGGTCATACCACGTTGAATGAACGCCATCCCGTCCGATCTGGCATGTTAAGCAACGTAGGGATTGGTTAGTACCTGGATCGGAGACGTCCTGGGAATCCCAATTGCTGCAAGCTTTTTGCCGTTTCGGAAGGAGGTTGTGGCACCGTGGTGCCGCTTTTTTGCATGAAATTATTAAAAACAAAGTCAGCAGGGTGGATTTGATCGATTACAACCGAGGAACAATGCAAAACAAGCGAGAAAAGGGGTACCGATATGGGGGTACAAAGTGCTTCGAATATGGTCGATTTCGGCACTTTTGGAGTGGGGAATGGCACTATTTGGTATGAAAATATTGAAAACAGGATCAGGACAATCGATTTGATTGGTTCCGATCGAGAATCGGTGCGAAATGGGCGAGAAAACGGGCTGGGACAAATCCACCTTAAAAAGTGATTAGAGCAAAATTTGAGTGAAAAAACGCAGGAAAAAATTCTAATCAAAAAAAAATTTTGGAATTCCGATGTTTTTGACATCGGAATCGATGGAGCAGGTGCCAGAAGGCTTAAAAACCTGTATTGCACGGTCTGTAGCCGGCATCATGGCACCAGAATCCGGTGTTGAAGATTCTGAGGGATCGGCCGACAAAGTATCGTCGTTGGGGCCGTTTTGGACGGCATTTTGAGGGCAATAGCAATCAAGTAAGGTCAAGTAGGTGTTAAGGGCATGCTAAACATGAAAAGGGGCACATAACGGTGGGAATTCAGAGGAAAACAAGTGCCGAAAACGACAGCATTGCCTCGGGCGATGCACATTTATACAATCAATAGTCGTCGGAAATCAGTGCATTCTGCCGTCAAAATGACACAGCCAGCAGCACCTTGCTTTCAACATATATTTTCTGTTAATTAGCATTGCCAAACGGCAACGCATATCCAAAATTTAGTTGGTTACCACCGCATGGCATTGCCACGGGCAGAGAGTTAACACAAACCTCAAACTTGGGTAATTAAACCGAAGATGAACACCCAAATGCGGGCTATGTCCCATCAATGCATGTGTATTTGCGTGTGTCCCGGGCTTTCCTCACAAAATCATGAAACATTTAGCCTTGTCGATAGATTACAGAGAGACAGAGATCAGCAGGAATTTCGCTCAAAACGCGCATGCAATGCGGTCGACACGCAAAGGAGGGAGGTCGCTTGCGGTCATACCACGTTGAATGAACGCCATCCCGTCCGATCTGGCATGTTAAGCAACGTAGGGATTGGTTAGTACCTGGATCGGAGACGTCCTGGGAATCCCAATTGCTGCAAGCTTTTTGCCGTTTCGGAAGGAGGTTGTGGCACCGTGGTGCCGCTTTTTTGCATGAAATTATTAAAAACAAAGTCAGCAGGGTGGATTTGATCGATTACAACCGAGGAACAATGCAAAACAAGCGAGAAAAGGGGTACCGATATGGGGGTACAAAGTGCTTCGAATATGGTCGATTTCGGCACTTTTGGAGTGGGGAATGGCACTATTTGGTATGAAAATATTGAAAACAGGATCAGGACAATCGATTTGATTGGTTCCGATCGAGAATCGGTGCGAAATGGGCGAGAAAACGGGCTGGGACAAATCCACCTTAAAAAGTGATTAGAGCAAAATTTGAGTGAAAAAACGCAGGAAAAAATTCTAATCAAAAAAAAATTTTGGAATTCCGATGTTTTTGACATCGGAATCGATGGAGCAGGTGCCAGAAGGCTTAAAAACCTGTATTGCACGGTCTGTAGCCGGCATCATGGCACCAGAATCCGGTGTTGAAGATTCTGAGGGATCGGCCGACAAAGTATCGTCGTTGGGGCCGTTTTGGACGGCATTTTGAGGGCAATAGCAATCAAGTAAGGTCAAGTAGGTGTTAAGGGCATGCTAAACATGAAAAGGGGCACATAACGGTGGGAATTCAGAGGAAAACAAGTGCCGAAAACGACAGCATTGCCTCGGGCGATGCACATTTATACAATCAATAGTCGTCGGAAATCAGTGCATTCTGCCGTCAAAATGACACAGCCAGCAGCACCTTGCTTTCAACATATATTTTCTGTTAATTAGCATTGCCAAACGGCAACGCATATCCAAAATTTAGTTGGTTACCACCGCATGGCATTGCCACGGGCAGAGAGTTAACACAAACCTCAAACTTGGGTAATTAAACCGAAGATGAACACCCAAATGCGGGCTATGTCCCATCAATGCATGTGTATTTGCGTGTGTCCCGGGCTTTCCTCACAAAATCATGAAACATTTAGCCTTGTCGATAGATTACAGAGAGACAGAGATCAGCAGGAATTTCGCTCAAAACGCGCATGCAATGCGGTCGACACGCAAAGGAGGGAGGTCGCTTGCGGTCATACCACGTTGAATGAACGCCATCCCGTCCGATCTGGCATGTTAAGCAACGTAGGGATTGGTTAGTACCTGGATCGGAGACGTCCTGGGAATCCCAATTGCTGCAAGCTTTTTGCCGTTTCGGAAGGAGGTTGTGGCACCGTGGTGCCGCTTTTTTGCATGAAATTATTAAAAACAAAGTCAGCAGGGTGGATTTGATCGATTACAACCGAGGAACAATGCAAAACAAGCGAGAAAAGGGGTACCGATATGGGGGTACAAAGTGCTTCGAATATGGTCGATTTCGGCACTTTTGGAGTGGGGAATGGCACTATTTGGTATGAAAATATTGAAAACAGGATCAGGACAATCGATTTGATTGGTTCCGATCGAGAATCGGTGCGAAATGGGCGAGAAAACGGGCTGGGACAAATCCACCTTAAAAAGTGATTAGAGCAAAATTTGAGTGAAAAAACGCAGGAAAAAATTCTAATCAAAAAAAAATTTTGGAATTCCGATGTTTTTGACATCGGAATCGATGGAGCAGGTGCCAGAAGGCTTAAAAACTTGTATTGCACGGTCTGTAGCCGGCATCATGGCACCAGAATCCGGTGTTGAAGATTCTGAGGGATCGGCCGACAAAGTATCGTCGTTGGGGCCGTTTTGGACGGCATTTTGAGGGCAATAGCAATCAAGTAAGGTCAAGTAGGTGTTAAGGGCATGCTAAACATGAAAAGGGGCACATAACGGTGGGAATTCAGAGGAAAACAAGTGCCGAAAACGACAGCATTGCCTCGGGCGATGCACATTTATACAATCAATAGTCGTCGGAAATCAGTGCATTCTGCCGTCAAAATGACACAGCCAGCAGCACCTTGCTTTCAACATATATTTTCTGTTAATTAGCATTGCCAAACGGCAACGCATATCCAAAATTTAGTTGGTTACCACCGCATGGCATTGCCACGGGCAGAGAGTTAACACAAACCTCAAACTTGGGTAATTAAACCGAAGATGAACACCCAAATGCGGGCTATGTCCCATCAATGCATGTGTATTTGCGTGTGTCCCGGGCTTTCCTCACAAAATCATGAAACATTTAGCCTTGTCGATAGATTACAGAGAGACAGAGATCAGCAGGAATTTCGCTCAAAACGCGCATGCAATGCGGTCGACACGCAAAGGAGGGAGGTCGCTTGCGGTCATACCACGTTGAATGAACGCCATCCCGTCCGATCTGGCATGTTAAGCAACGTAGGGATTGGTTAGTACCTGGATCGGAGACGTCCTGGGAATCCCAATTGCTGCAAGCTTTTTGCCGTTTCGGAAGGAGGTTGTGGCACCGTGGTGCCGCTTTTTTGCATGAAATTATTAAAAACAAAGTCAGCAGGGTGGATTTGATCGATTACAACCGAGGAA
This sequence comes from Panagrellus sp. LJ2285, assembly GCA_024447235.1. Lineage (NCBI taxonomy): Eukaryota > Metazoa > Nematoda > Chromadorea > Rhabditida > Panagrolaimidae > Panagrellus > Panagrellus sp. LJ2285. Next base: position 547,196 of record JAMRYB010000017.1, read on the forward strand.
CAATGCAAAACAAGCGAGAAAAGGGGTACCGATATGGGGGTACAAAGTGCTTCGAATATGGTCGATTTCGGCACTTTTGGAGTGGGGAATGGCACTATTTGGTATGAAAATATTGAAAACAGGATCAGGACAATCGATTTGATTGGTTCCGATCGAGAATCGGTGCGAAATGGGCGAGAAAACGGGCTGGGACAAATCCACCTTAAAAAGTGATTAGAGCAAAATTTGAGTGAAAAAACGCAGGAAAAAATTCTAATCAAAAAAAAATTTTGGAATTCCGATGTTTTTGACATCGGAATCGATGGAGCAGGTGCCAGAAGGCTTAAAAACCTGTATTGCACGGTCTGTAGCCGGCATCATGGCACCAGAATCCGGTGTTGAAGATTCTGAGGGATCGGCCGACAAAGTATCGTCGTTGGGGCCGTTTTGGACGGCATTTTGAGGGCAATAGCAATCAAGTAAGGTCAAGTAGGTGTTAAGGGCATGCTAAACATGAAAAGGGGCACATAACGGTGGGAATTCAGAGGAAAACAAGTGCCGAAAACGACAGCATTGCCTCGGGCGATGCACATTTATACAATCAATAGTCGTCGGAAATCAGTGCATTCTGCCGTCAAAATGACACAGCCAGCAGCACCTTGCTTTCAACATATATTTTCTGTTAATTAGCATTGCCAAACGGCAACGCATATCCAAAATTTAGTTGGTTACCACCGCATGGCATTGCCACGGGCAGAGAGTTAACACAAACCTCAAACTTGGGTAATTAAACCGAAGATGAACACCCAAATGCGGGCTATGTCCCATCAATGCATGTGTATTTGCGTGTGTCCCGGGCTTTCCTCACAAAATCATGAAACATTTAGCCTTGTCGATAGATTACAGAGAGACAGAGATCAGCAGGAATTTCGCTCAAAACGCGCATGCAATGCGGTCGACACGCAAAGGAGGGAGGTCGCTTGCGGTCATACCACGTTGAATGAACGCCATCCCGTCCGATCTGGCATGTTAAGCAACGTAGGGATTGGTTAGTACCTGGATCGGAGACGTCCTGGGAATCCCAATTGCTGCAAGCTTTTTGCCGTTTCGGAAGGAGGTTGTGGCACCGTGGTGCCGCTTTTTTGCATGAAATTATTAAAAACAAAGTCAGCAGGGTGGATTTGATCGATTACAACCGAGGAACAATGCAAAACAAGCGAGAAAAGGGGTACCGATATGGGGGTACAAAGTGCTTCGAATATGGTCGATTTCGGCACTTTTGGAGTGGGGAATGGCACTATTTGGTATGAAAATATTGAAAACAGGATCAGGACAATCGATTTGATTGGTTCCGATCGAGAATCGGTGCGAAATGGGCGAGAAAACGGGCTGGGACAAATCCACCTTAAAAAGTGATTAGAGCAAAATTTGAGTGAAAAAACGCAGGAAAAAATTCTAATCAAAAAAAAATTTTGGAATTCCGATGTTTTTGACATCGGAATCGATGGAGCAGGTGCCAGAAGGCTTAAAAACCTGTATTGCACGGTCTGTAGCCGGCATCATGGCACCAGAATCCGGTGTTGAAGATTCTGAGGGATCGGCCGACAAAGTATCGTCGTTGGGGCCGTTTTGGACGGCATTTTGAGGGCAATAGCAATCAAGTAAGGTCAAGTAGGTGTTAAGGGCATGCTAAACATGAAAAGGGGCACATAACGGTGGGAATTCAGAGGAAAACAAGTGCCGAAAACGACAGCATTGCCTCGGGCGATGCACATTTATACAATCAATAGTCGTCGGAAATCAGTGCATTCTGCCGTCAAAATGACACAGCCAGCAGCACCTTGCTTTCAACATATATTTTCTGTTAATTAGCATTGCCAAACGGCAACGCATATCCAAAATTTAGTTGGTTACCACCGCATGGCATTGCCACGGGCAGAGAGTTAACACAAACCTCAAACTTGGGTAATTAAACCGAAGATGAACACCCAAATGCGGGCTATGTCCCATCAATGCATGTGTATTTGCGTGTGTCCCGGGCTTTCCTCACAAAATCATGAAACATTTAGCCTTGTCGATAGATTACAGAGAGACAGAGATCAGCAGGAATTTCGCTCAAAACGCGCATGCAATGCGGTCGACACGCAAAGGAGGGAGGTCGCTTGCGGTCATACCACGTTGAATGAACGCCATCCCGTCCGATCTGGCATGTTAAGCAACGTAGGGATTGGTTAGTACCTGGATCGGAGACGTCCTGGGAATCCCAATTGCTGCAAGCTTTTTGCCGTTTCGGAAGGAGGTTGTGGCACCGTGGTGCCGCTTTTTTGCATGAAATTATTAAAAACAAAGTCAGCAGGGTGGATTTGATCGATTACAACCGAGGAACAATGCAAAACAAGCGAGAAAAGGGGTACCGATATGGGGGTACAAAGTGCTTCGAATATGGTCGATTTCGGCACTTTTGGAGTGGGGAATGGCACTATTTGGTATGAAAATATTGAAAACAGGATCAGGACAATCGATTTGATTGGTTCCGATCGAGAATCGGTGCGAAATGGGCGAGAAAACGGGCTGGGACAAATCCACCTTAAAAAGTGATTAGAGCAAAATTTGAGTGAAAAAACGCAGGAAAAAATTCTAATCAAAAAAAAATTTTGGAATTCCGATGTTTTTGACATCGGAATCGATGGAGCAGGTGCCAGAAGGCTTAAAAACCTGTATTGCACGGTCTGTAGCCGGCATCATGGCACCAGAATCCGGTGTTGAAGATTCTGAGGGATCGGCCGACAAAGTATCGTCGTTGGGGCCGTTTTGGACGGCATTTTGAGGGCAATAGCAATCAAGTAAGGTCAAGTAGGTGTTAAGGGCATGCTAAACATGAAAAGGGGCACATAACGGTGGGAATTCAGAGGAAAACAAGTGCCGAAAACGACAGCATTGCCTCGGGCGATGCACATTTATACAATCAATAGTCGTCGGAAATCAGTGCATTCTGCCGTCAAAATGACACAGCCAGCAGCACCTTGCTTTCAACATATATTTTCTGTTAATTAGCATTGCCAAACGGCAACGCATATCCAAAATTTAGTTGGTTACCACCGCATGGCATTGCCACGGGCAGAGAGTTAACACAAACCTCAAACTTGGGTAATTAAACCGAAGATGAACACCCAAATGCGGGCTATGTCCCATCAATGCATGTGTATTTGCGTGTGTCCCGGGCTTTCCTCACAAAATCATGAAACATTTAGCCTTGTCGATAGATTACAGAGAGACAGAGATCAGCAGGAATTTCGCTCAAAACGCGCATGCAATGCGGTCGACACGCAAAGGAGGGAGGTCGCTTGCGGTCATACAACGCGTTTTCTGGGAAAACCAAAAGACCCACTGACACTCGAGATTTCAAAGTTGTTAAATTTGGCTAAAAATTGCTATCCAGACTAATTTGAAGGCGTAGATGACGAATTCGTTGGAAATTTTCAGAAGCCACGCCTTCTGAATCCGCTAGGCTCCAGAATCCGTCTCACAGAATCTATGAATCGAAAGCCCCTCATGAGCTATATCAATCGATTGCCCACATTGAAACAATCATTTTGATAATACATGATGGTATGGCTAAAGTGCCGTTGAAAAAAGTTATGGGGTGCCAAAGTCGAAAAAAACGACGAGATAGCCTTTTTCGGCATCTAGCAACTCGGGAACCCCCCTTGCCCATATTTTTTACGATTGATATTGATAGAGCATTGAAAAAGGAACATTTTATTCCTTATGATCATCTCAAGCTGGGATGTGGAAAGATGTCGTTATCACGAAAAACACTTTTGATAAAAATTTATTTACAAATAAAAAATTTAGTTCTTTTAAATTCAAAAATCGGTTTTGGTAAAATGTTAATAATGGCAAATGCTTTATGAATTGAAACATTTCTCGTATTATGTAAAATTTTGGCAATTAAATTTACAAATACATAAAAATTCAATATTAAATCTTTAAAAAGTTAATTAATTCCTCAATTTTGTTTAGTTTGGTCTCAAACGCATTCCAATTACTTTATCTTAACCTAGAGTATACAGAAAAACAAAATTACCCCAGCGGACTCGAACCATCTATTTTTCGGCTACCAAGCTAGACTTTGCCTGGTCTGCCACACTTGCACATAAGGAGCGTAAGGGGCGGTTTTAAATTATGATTTGTTAAAACTGTGTATTATCTATCAAGACAAATTTCTCAATTCAAAAAGTATTAACCATTATTAACATTTTACCAAAACAGATTTTTAAATTCAAAATAACTAAATTTTTTATTTGTAAATAAATTTTTATCAAAAGTGTTTTTCGTGATAACGACATCTTTCCACATCCCAGCTTGAGATGATCATGAGGAATAAAATGTTCCTTTTTCAATGCTCTATCAATATCAATCGTAAAAAATATGGGCAAGGGGGGTTCCCGAGTTGCTAGATGCCGAAAAAGGCTATCTCGTCGTTTTTTTCGACTTTGGCACCCCATAACTTTTTTCAACGGCACTTTAGCCATACCATCATGTATTATCAAAATGATTGTTTCAATGTGGGCAATCGATTGATATAGCTCATGAGGGGCTTTCGATTCATGGATTCTGTGAGACGGATTCTGGAGCCTAGCGGATTCAGAAGGCTTGGCTTCTGAAAATTTCCAACGAATTCGTCATCTACGCCTCCAAATTAGTCTGGATAGCAATTTTTAGCCAAATTTAACAACTTTGAAATCTCGAGTGTCAGTGGAGCCCCGTATTTGCCCGGTTTTCCCAGAAAATGCGTTATACCACGTTGAATGAACGCCATCCCGTCCGATCTGGCATGTTAAGCAACGTAGGGATTGGTTAGTACCTGGATCGGAGACGTCCTGGGAATCCCAATTGCTGCAAGCTTTTTGCCGTTTCGGAAGGAGGTTGTGGCACCGTGGTGCCGCTTTTTTGCATGAAATTATTAAAAACAAAGTCAGCAGGGTGGATTTGATCGATTACAACCGAGGAACAATGCAAAACAAGCGAGAAAAGGGGTACCGATATGGGGGTACAAAGTGCTTCGAATATGGTCGATTTCGGCACTTTTGGAGTGGGGAATGGCACTATTTGGTATGAAAATATTGAAAACAGGATCAGGACAATCGATTTGATTGGTTCCGATCGAGAATCGGTGCGAAATGGGCGAGAAAACGGGCTGGGACAAATCCACCTTAAAAAGTGATTAGAGCAAAATTTGAGTGAAAAAACGCAGGAAAAAATTCTAATCAAAAAAAAATTTTGGAATTCCGATGTTTTTGACATCGGAATCGATGGAGCAGGTGCCAGAAGGCTTAAAAACCTGTATTGCACGGTCTGTAGCCGGCATCATGGCACCAGAATCCGGTGTTGAAGATTCTGAGGGATCGGCCGACAAAGTATCGTCGTTGGGGCCGTTTTGGACGGCATTTTGAGGGCAATAGCAATCAAGTAAGGTCAAGTAGGTGTTAAGGGCATGCTAAACATGAAAAGGGGCACATAACGGTGGGAATTCAGAGGAAAACAAGTGCCGAAAACGACAGCATTGCCTCGGGCGATGCACATTTATACAATCAATAGTCGTCGGAAATCAGTGCATTCTGCCGTCAAAATGACACAGCCAGCAGCACCTTGCTTTCAACATATATTTTCTGTTAATTAGCATTGCCAAACGGCAACGCATATCCAAAATTTAGTTGGTTACCACCGCATGGCATTGCCACGGGCAGAGAGTTAACACAAACCTCAAACTTGGGTAATTAAACCGAAGATGAACACCCAAATGCGGGCTATGTCCCATCAATGCATGTGTATTTGCGTGTGTCCCGGGCTTTCCTCACAAAATCATGAAACATTTAGCCTTGTCGATAGATTACAGAGAGACAGAGATCAGCAGGAATTTCGCTCAAAACGCGCATGCAATGCGGTCGACACGCAAAGGAGGGAGGTCGCTTGCGGTCATACCACGTTGAATGAACGCCATCCCGTCCGATCTGGCATGTTAAGCAACGTAGGGATTGGTTAGTACCTGGATCGGAGACGTCCTGGGAATCCCAATTGCTGCAAGCTTTTTGCCGTTTCGGAAGGAGGTTGTGGCACCGTGGTGCCGCTTTTTTGCATGAAATTATTAAAAACAAAGTCAGCAGGGTGGATTTGATCGATTACAACCGAGGAACAATGCAAAACAAGCGAGAAAAGGGGTACCGATATGGGGGTACAAAGTGCTTCGAATATGGTCGATTTCGGCACTTTTGGAGTGGGGAATGGCACTATTTGGTATGAAAATATTGAAAACAGGATCAGGACAATCGATTTGATTGGTTCCGATCGAGAATCGGTGCGAAATGGGCGAGAAAACGGGCTGGGACAAATCCACCTTAAAAAGTGATTAGAGCAAAATTTGAGTGAAAAAACGCAGGAAAAAATTCTAATCAAAAAAAAATTTTGGAATTCCGATGTTTTTGACATCGGAATCGATGGAGCAGGTGCCAGAAGGCTTAAAAACCTGTATTGCACGGTCTGTAGCCGGCATCATGGCACCAGAATCCGGTGTTGAAGATTCTGAGGGATCGGCCGACAAAGTATCGTCGTTGGGGCCGTTTTGGACGGCATTTTGAGGGCAATAGCAATCAAGTAAGGTCAAGTAGGTGTTAAGGGCATGCTAAACATGAAAAGGGGCACATAACGGTGGGAATTCAGAGGAAAACAAGTGCCGAAAACGACAGCATTGCCTCGGGCGATGCACATTTATACAATCAATAGTCGTCGGAAATCAGTGCATTCTGCCGTCAAAATGACACAGCCAGCAGCACCTTGCTTTCAACATATATTTTCTGTTAATTAGCATTGCCAAACGGCAACGCATATCCAAAATTTAGTTGGTTACCACCGCATGGCATTGCCACGGGCAGAGAGTTAACACAAACCTCAAACTTGGGTAATTAAACCGAAGATGAACACCCAAATGCGGGCTATGTCCCATCAATGCATGTGTATTTGCGTGTGTCCCGGGCTTTCCTCACAAAATCATGAAACATTTAGCCTTGTCGATAGATTACAGAGAGACAGAGATCAGCAGGAATTTCGCTCAAAACGCGCATGCAATGCGGTCGACACGCAAAGGAGGGAGGTCGCTTGCGGTCATACCACGTTGAATGAACGCCATCCCGTCCGATCTGGCATGTTAAGCAACGTAGGGATTGGTTAGTACCTGGATCGGAGACGTCCTGGGAATCCCAATTGCTGCAAGCTTTTTGCCGTTTCGGAAGGAGGTTGTGGCACCGTGGTGCCGCTTTTTTGCATGAAATTATTAAAAACAAAGTCAGCAGGGTGGATTTGATCGATTACAACCGAGGAACAATGCAAAACAAGCGAGAAAAGGGGTACCGATATGGGGGTACAAAGTGCTTCGAATATGGTCGATTTCGGCACTTTTGGAGTGGGGAATGGCACTATTTGGTATGAAAATATTGAAAACAGGATCAGGACAATCGATTTGATTGGTTCCGATCGAGAATCGGTGCGAAATGGGCGAGAAAACGGGCTGGGACAAATCCACCTTAAAAAGTGATTAGAGCAAAATTTGAGTGAAAAAACGCAGGAAAAAATTCTAATCAAAAAAAAATTTTGGAATTCCGATGTTTTTGACATCGGAATCGATGGAGCAGGTGCCAGAAGGCTTAAAAACCTGTATTGCACGGTCTGTAGCCGGCATCATGGCACCAGAATCCGGTGTTGAAGATTCTGAGGGATCGGCCGACAAAGTATCGTCGTTGGGGCCGTTTTGGACGGCATTTTGAGGGCAATAGCAATCAAGTAAGGTCAAGTAGGTGTTAAGGGCATGCTAAACATGAAAAGGGGCACATAACGGTGGGAATTCAGAGGAAAACAAGTGCCGAAAACGACAGCATTGCCTCGGGCGATGCACATTTATACAATCAATAGTCGTCGGAAATCAGTGCATTCTGCCGTCAAAATGACACAGCCAGCAGCACCTTGCTTTCAACATATATTTTCTGTTAATTAGCATTGCCAAACGGCAACGCATATCCAAAATTTAGTTGGTTACCACCGCATGGCATTGCCACGGGCAGAGAGTTAACACAAACCTCAAACTTGGGTAATTAAACCGAAGATGAACACCCAAATGCGGGCTATGTCCCATCAATGCATGTGTATTTGCGTGTGTCCCGGGCTTTCCTCACAAAATCATGAAACATTTAGCCTTGTCGATAGATTACAGAGAGACAGAGATCAGCAGGAATTTCGCTCAAAACGCGCATGCAATGCGGTCGACACGCAAAGGAGGGAGGTCGCTTGCGGTCATACCACGTTGAATGAACGCCATCCCGTCCGATCAGGCATGTTAAGCAACGTAGGGATTGGTTAGTACCTGGATCGGAGACGTCCTGGGAATCCCAATTGCTGCAAGCTTTTTGCCGTTTCGGAAGGAGGTTGTGGCACCGTGGTGCCGCTTTTTTGCATGAAATTATTAAAAACAAAGTCAGCAGGGTGGATTTGATCGATTACAACCGAGGAACAATGCAAAACAAGCGAGAAAAGGGGTACCGATATGGGGGTACAAAGTGCTTCGAATATGGTCGATTTCGGCACTTTTGGAGTGGGGAATGGCACTATTTGGTATGAAAATATTGAAAACAGGATCAGGACAATCGATTTGATTGGTTCCGATCGAGAATCGGTGCGAAATGGGCGAGAAAACGGGCTGGGACAAATCCACCTTAAAAAGTGATTAGAGCAAAATTTGAGTGAAAAAACGCAGGAAAAAATTCTAATCAAAAAAAAATTTTGGAATTCCGATGTTTTTGACATCGGAATCGATGGAGCAGGTGCCAGAAGGCTTAAAAACCTGTATTGCACGGTCTGTAGCCGGCATCATGGCACCAGAATCCGGTGTTGAAGATTCTGAGGGATCGGCCGACAAAGTATCGTCGTTGGGGCCGTTTTGGACGGCATTTTGAGGGCAATAGCAATCAAGTAAGGTCAAGTAGGTGTTAAGGGCATGCTAAACATGAAAAGGGGCACATAACGGTGGGAATTCAGAGGAAAACAAGTGCCGAAAACGACAGCATTGCCTCGGGCGATGCACATTTATACAATCAATAGTCGTCGGAAATCAGTGCATTCTGCCGTCAAAATGACACAGCCAGCAGCACCTTGCTTTCAACATATATTTTCTGTTAATTAGCATTGCCAAACGGCAACGCATATCCAAAATTTAGTTGGTTACCACCGCATGGCATTGCCACGGGCAGAGAGTTAACACAAACCTCAAACTTGGGTAATTAAACCGAAGATGAACACCCAAATGCGGGCTATGTCCCATCAATGCATGTGTATTTGCGTGTGTCCCGGGCTTTCCTCACAAAATCATGAAACATTTAGCCTTGTCGATAGATTACAGAGAGACAGAGATCAGCAGGAATTTCGCTCAAAACGCGCATGCAATGCGGTCGACACGCAAAGGAGGGAGGTCGCTTGCGGTCATACCACGTTGAATGAACGCCATCCCGTCCGATCTGGCATGTTAAGCAACGTAGGGATTGGTTAGTACCTGGATCGGAGACGTCCTGGGAATCCCAATTGCTGCAAGCTTTTTGCCGTTTCGGAAGGAGGTTGTGGCACCGTGGTGCCGCTTTTTTGCATGAAATTATTAAAAACAAAGTCAGCAGGGTGGATTTGATCGATTACAACCGAGGAACAATGCAAAACAAGCGAGAAAAGGGGTACCGATATGGGGGTACAAAGTGCTTCGAATATGGTCGATTTCGGCACTTTTGGAGTGGGGAATGGCACTATTTGGTATGAAAATATTGAAAACAGGATCAGGACAATCGATTTGATTGGTTCCGATCGAGAATCGGTGCGAAATGGGCGAGAAAACGGGCTGGGACAAATCCACCTTAAAAAGTGATTAGAGCAAAATTTGAGTGAAAAAACGCAGGAAAAAATTCTAATCAAAAAAAAATTTTGGAATTCCGATGTTTTTGACATCGGAATCGATGGAGCAGGTGCCAGAAGGCTTAAAAACCTGTATTGCACGGTCTGTAGCCGGCATCATGGCACCAGAATCCGGTGTTGAAGATTCTGAGGGATCGGCCGACAAAGTATCGTCGTTGGGGCCGTTTTGGACGGCATTTTGAGGGCAATAGCAATCAAGTAAGGTCAAGTAGGTGTTAAGGGCATGCTAAACATGAAAAGGGGCACATAACGGTGGGAATTCAGAGGAAAACAAGTGCCGAAAACGACAGCATTGCCTCGGGCGATGCACATTTATACAATCAATAGTCGTCGGAAATCAGTGCATTCTGCCGTCAAAATGACACAGCCAGCAGCACCTTGCTTTCAACATATATTTTCTGTTAATTAGCATTGCCAAACGGCAACGCATATCCAAAATTTAGTTGGTTACCACCGCATGGCATTGCCACGGGCAGAGAGTTAACACAAACGTCAAAGACCGTTGAAACCGCATGCAATGTGTCTGACACGCAAACGATGGTTGTCGCTTGCGGTCATACCACGTTGAATGAACGCCATCCCGTCCGATCTGGCATGTTAAGCAACGTAGGGATTGGTTAGTACCTGGATCGGAGACGTCCTGGGAATCCCAATTGCTGCAAGCTTTTTGCCGTTTCGGAAGGAGGTTGTGGCACCGTGGTGCCGCTTTTTTGCATGAAATTATTAAAAACAAAGTCAGCAGGGTGGATTTGATCGATTACAACCGAGGAACAATGCAAAACAAGCGAGAAAAGGGGTACCGATATGGGGGTACAAAGTGCTTCGAATATGGTCGATTTCGGCACTTTTGGAGTGGGGAATGGCACTATTTGGTATGAAAATATTGAAAACAGGATCAGGACAATCGATTTGATTGGTTCCGATCGAGAATCGGTGCGAAATGGGCGAGAAAACGGGCTGGGACAAATCCACCTTAAAAAGTGATTAGAGCAAAATTTGAGTGAAAAAACGCAGGAAAAAATTCTAATCAAAAAAAAATTTTGGAATTCCGATGTTTTTGACATCGGAATCGATGGAGCAGGTGCCAGAAGGCTTAAAAACCTGTATTGCACGGTCTGTAGCCGGCATCATGGCACCAGAATCCGGTGTTGAAGATTCTGAGGGATCGGCCGACAAAGTATCGTCGTTGGGGCCGTTTTGGACGGCATTTTGAGGGCAATAGCAATCAAGTAAGGTCAAGTAGGTGTTAAGGGCATGCTAAACATGAAAAGGGGCACATAACGGTGGGAATTCAGAGGAAAACAAGTGCCGAAAACGACAGCATTGCCTCGGGCGATGCACATTTATACAATCAATAGTCGTCGGAAATCAGTGCATTCTGCCGTCAAAATGACACAGCCAGCAGCACCTTGCTTTCAACATATATTTTCTGTTAATTAGCATTGCCAAACGGCAACGCATATCCAAAATTTAGTTGGTTACCACCGCATGGCATTGCCACGGGCAGAGAGTTAACACAAACCTCAAACTTGGGTAATTAAACCGAAGATGAACACCCAAATGCGGGCTATGTCCCATCAATGCATGTGTATTTGCGTGTGTCCCGGGCTTTCCTCACAAAATCATGAAACATTTAGCCTTGTCGATAGATTACAGAGAGACAGAGATCAGCAGGAATTTCGCTCAAAACGCGCATGCAATGCGGTCGACACGCAAAGGAGGGAGGTCGCTTGCGGTCATACCACGTTGAATGAACGCCATCCCGTCCGATCTGGCATGTTAAGCAACGTAGGGATTGGTTAGTACCTGGATCGGAGACGTCCTGGGAATCCCAATTGCTGCAAGCTTTTTGCCGTTTCGGAAGGAGGTTGTGGCACCGTGGTGCCGCTTTTTTGCATGAAATTATTAAAAACAAAGTCAGCAGGGTGGATTTGATCGATTACAACCGAGGAACAATGCAAAACAAGCGAGAAAAGGGGTACCGATATGGGGGTACAAAGTGCTTCGAATATGGTCGATTTCGGCACTTTTGGAGTGGGGAATGGCACTATTTGGTATGAAAATATTGAAAACAGGATCAGGACAATCGATTTGATTGGTTCCGATCGAGAATCGGTGCGAAATGGGCGAGAAAACGGGCTGGGACAAATCCACCTTAAAAAGTGATTAGAGCAAAATTTGAGTGAAAAAACGCAGGAAAAAATTCTAATCAAAAAAAAATTTTGGAATTCCGATGTTTTTGACATCGGAATCGATGGAGCAGGTGCCAGAAGGCTTAAAAACCTGTATTGCACGGTCTGTAGCCGGCATCATGGCACCAGAATCCGGTGTTGAAGATTCTGAGGGATCGGCCGACAAAGTATCGTCGTTGGGGCCGTTTTGGACGGCATTTTGAGGGCAATAGCAATCAAGTAAGGTCAAGTAGGTGTTAAGGGCATGCTAAACATGAAAAGGGGCACATAACGGTGGGAATTCAGAGGAAAACAAGTGCCGAAAACGACAGCATTGCCTCGGGCGATGCACATTTATACAATCAATAGTCGTCGGAAATCAGTGCATTCTGCCGTCAAAATGACACAGCCAGCAGCACCTTGCTTTCAACATATATTTTCTGTTAATTAGCATTGCCAAACGGCAACGCATATCCAAAATTTAGTTGGTTACCACCGCATGGCATTGCCACGGGCAGAGAGTTAACACAAACGTCAAAGACCGTTGAAACCGCATGCAATGTGTCTGACACGCAAACGATGGTTGTCGCTTGCGGTCATACCACGTTGAATGAACGCCATCCCGTCCGATCTGGCATGTTAAGCAACGTAGGGATTGGTTAGTAGTAATTGACTGATATTTTTCTTTTCAGGTCGTGCATGGCATCTAGTGTCGCTGATCACGTCGTCGGCGGTTTTAATATAAGTTTGACTCCATTTTCGGTTACTTTTCATGCCATGTTTGAAACATTTTATTTTGTTGGCTATTCAAAAAAGATTGAGCGAGCAATGCTGGCACATGAGTTTTCCTACGATTATGCATGGAGTGCACGTTGCCAGAGTTTCGGCGGTTGGATTTTGACAATTTGTAACGAAGAACATTGGCTCTTTGTTGCACCATGATCGTCCTCACAAACGCATGTTTAGCGTTGGTTATTTGTCCGCGTATCTTTCACTTGCCCTTGGAACCCGGCCCACGGCCCGCAATTGAAACAGATCCCGGCAATTTTGATTTTAACGATTACATTTTTTCGATTTCGCTCTTTTCCCTTGGCGTATGTTGTCGCCTCTCCGCTGACCCTCAGGAAATCTCTCAATGCCGCAAAATGCCGCTGGCTATGCGTCGGTGGCAACTGATGGTACCATGGAGCCCTGGAAGTTCAAGAATGTCCTCGGATATGAGTTCCTGTCGACGACGTTCGTTTTGCACACGGCTGGCGGTGCACCGATTGAAGAGCGTGTCGATGGCGTTGCTGAGATTGTACCAGGTGGGCTATTCAACTCACACATTTCACTTTTAATTAGCTCTTCTTTAGGTACTCTTCTCACAAAAGATCTTATCCGTGAACATTGTGCCGCCGTGTTCAGTCGATTGCCAGCATCGGCCGTGAATGCCGACGTCTTCGTCTTCAGTCACAATGGCAACTGTCCCTCTGCCTTGGTCCAATTCGCTGTCGATTTCGCGAGCTTCTATCTCAGCTTAGAAACAAAAGTCTACGTCATTTGTGATACAATCGCCTTTGCCCGCGTTGCCCTGAGGCATTTGAAGTGTTCGACGTCGGATGGATCTGACTCCGTGTTTCTGGCGATAGTCAACGGTGGAGATGGCCGATTTTTGATGCTGGAAAGATCCAAGGAACACGGCTGGGGTGTCGTTGACTCTGTCAAGGTTTCCTTTGCCACAACAGACGAACTTTTGAATCTCCTTTCAATGGCGCTGAGCAGCTATCCGACAACGACAACTAGATTGTTGCTGACAGATCGGGCTCCATTATCCCTGAAACACCAAATGAAAAAAATGAACATACAGATGCTAATCAAGAGTTTTGGCGATGCTCGTTCAGAAGGGATTTTGGATTTTGCTGATTCCGTTGCAGATTCTGATGTAAATCGTCGCCAGCGGGATCTCATGGCAACCGTGTACTTCAAGCAGTCTTTTGGTGCATTGCAGGAATTGACTGCCGACGGCCAGATGAAATTCTCGCAGAACGTTGCGGTTGATCCTTCTTTGGGCGGGTTCAAGGTTTGTTTTTCTACGTTGAAGCTGTAAGCGACTGAAATCTTTTGTTTCAGATCTTCCAGCGCATCTCGACCTTCTCATCTGCCGAATATATACTTTTTGAAGCTTCAGACGTACCAGCAGGCTGTAATTCTATCCAAATTACCATCACGAATGAGCCATTTTCCGTGCCTACGATCGAACTGATGCCCTCATTCGCTAGCGCCGACCACAGTTTTATCTTTTCTCCGCACGTGCCGACAGATGTTTCATTGGAAGCAACGACGCTTCATGCTTCAAGTGTTGATTCCCTAAAGCCAACCATGAGGAAAAACAATCAAGAAAACGTAAAGCCACCTACAATAAAGCCTAACGACAATATCCTACGCTTTAATCACCTGAGAAGCATTGGCGCCGAGGTCAGCATCAACTTTGACATTACATTCTCCACGGTGCTGATTGAATTTATTGGTCACGACGGTCTTAAAGTAATTACGGATTTAAACGGTATGTTTTGTATATATAAAATGCTCGTCATTTGCTAATTTAAATTGTAGGCTTTACCAGCATTCCGTTCTTTGTGTCATTTGCCAACAAACAACCAAGAGTCGGACTCTCCGCCCTTGTTGACTTCAAGAAGCATCCAAAACGAGTTGTATGGGGTCAGTTGCAATCTTATTTGACTTCCCTGACATTAGTAGTGTTTCAGATCTGCTTCACATCCTCGGCCGAGACGTCAACGATGTCGTTGTTAATCCAAAATGGACATTTGGCATTTCCCAAGCTTCCACGTCCAACAACACTGCCATGATCGAGTTTGAAATGACGAGAGGCCGCCGAGTAATGACAACCCCATCATGGATCACCGCTATCTTTCTGCGAGCCGTTCAGAAGCTGGTGCAGACCAAAACAGGCGTAACCCCTTGCCAGTTTTTCTTCCAAATCCCTCTAAAATCTCCTCCACAGATGCAGGCTGCGATCGAAGAAGCCTGTTCACACGCGGGTATTGTTTTTGCCGGGTCAGAATTTAATTGTTGATTATTTTGTAGACGCAAATTTGTACCTAGTTTAAAGATTAGTATTGATTGTTATTCTCGTAGTTTGTTGATTCGCGTTCCGATAAGTTATTCATACATAAATGCCTTGCCACCATGCCGTGTTATCATTGCTTTTGAAACAATCTTTATTTCAACACAAACAATAAAAGCACAATCGTAATAATTAATAACGTAACATTATCGTCATAAAAGTGGTTTGAGACCCAAAAACTGTCGCGTCATGCGAACATTACCCATCTTATGGTTCGCAAAGGCGGAAAAAACACAATAATAACTTTAAAACAAACACAGTTTGTCATTTTCAATACAGACAAAAAATATAATTAACTGATTGGCACGTGGCACATGTTAGCCGTCCATTTCACTGTGATTCATGTAATCAACGAATTCATCAAAGACTTGTTTAATTTGTTCGTGTGTTGCTATCTGAAAGAATAGGAATGTTATTAAAAGGATCAAAAAGTAAACCAAAACTCATTTTACCTTCTTTTTGCAACTTTTTGTGCGCCAGTAACGAATGTATGCATCGTAAAAGTTACGACCAGTTGGGAGAACTTGGAACGTCTGCCGGGCGACAGAGAGCAATCGACGGAGCTGAAAAGACATTGATAAATTTAAATTCAAAACAGGAGATTGAATACTTACCACTTCGCAGTCGGAATCTTGAAGCTTTGTGAAGTTTAGGCGATATTGCACTCCAATGTAGCACATATCGACGCAACGGCACACAAGTTGCATTGTAATTTCATGATAGTGGTAAGCAGCCATAGAATGACGAAGTCCAGATGCGATCTTTGCCAAGTCAACGTAGAGATGATTGCAATTAATCCGATTCATCGGCGTTGCGCCGGTTGTCGAAGTTTGTTGCACTGATTGACTTTGCGGGCCATATCGAGGCATACAACTCGGCACATGAACTGGTGTGATTGGCGGTTGTTCAAAGTAGGCCATCTGATTCAATTGCATGATTTGAGGACAGCCATAGAATCTGATGGATTCTTTTATGAATGGATACAGCAAATGCGGGGACTGCACGTATGCGGCAACATGTTGGTAGAAACTGTTGACGTACAGAAGTCCGAGACGATGGCAAATGTTAAGTAGGAACTTCAAATCGTCTTCAAACGGCGATGAATACAAATGATCCTCGAAGAGTTTCTTGTCTTCCATTTCGACAAGACGCATTGTTTTCATGGCAAGCATGCCGACACGGTATGAACACAGCAACTTCTGGTCGGCCCTACTGAGCACATGGGTGTATGGACCCATTGGAAGGGAGTGTTGTGAATAACTGCCACCAGGATTATGACCATAATTGGGATAACTTGGCTGAGCTGGATAATTCTGCTGAGGGGGATAGTAGCCATGGTTAGCATTATCCTGCATGTATTGATATGGCATTCCATTCTGAGGGTGTAAATTCGGTGCACTATGGCTGGGATGAAGACCCATATTCGGATTTTGAACATATTGTTGATGGCCTTGAGCTTGTGGCGGGTAATATCCGTTTCCATAGGGATTGTGTGCACTGGGTGCAGGATACTGAGCTTCTGGCGCGCCATAATACTGATGTTGTTGTAAGTTGGCAGCTTCCAGCTGTTCATTATGAACGGAATCATAAACGTCGAACCAGTATCGAGCAACTTGGAAAAGCACGTTCGGGTAGAACGATGTCTGATCACATGCTACAATTTCAATGGCAACACACGCTTGTTCGGTCAATTCCATGCTGTATTCACGACACTGACGCAGACGCACCATTGCTTCATTGGAACTCAACAAATGCGCTTTAGAAAGTGCCGAAACTGCCAAAAGAGCTCCATGTTGAATGATTTCACGATCAGCTCGATGACTCGCCTTATCAGCCAATCCAGCGACTTCGTTAGGCGTAAAGTGACGCTGCCAAATACGTTGAACAAGTTTCAACGCCGGCGTACCAATTTCAAGTGCTTGGGTTTGCAGCCAACCAACATTGAATCCAAACTGTGTTCGGGAAGCCCAATTTCGACTTGTTGAGTTATGAATGCCAACAGCATACATACCAATGATAAAAGCGCACATGTGCAAGTTCCGATGGATCCGCATACCATGGTTATTCACGTTTCCAGTGTTGTTGTTCGCCGTGAAGATGGATGAAGACACGGTGCCACCGGCTTCATGCAACACTTTTTGAGCAAGATCTGCGTAAAACTGAGATAGCGCTTCAGTGGCATGTGGTGCGACTTTGTTAAGCGAACAGCCTGTTCGCATGACATCCAGCAAGCTCGGAATGTGTTTTGTTCCAGAATTTCGCGATGAATCAGAACCATCTTCCGTGTGGCGACCAATAACAGGTCCGGAGGAGCCTGACGAATCTTGAGAAAACTCGCTACCATTGGAATATTGTCGGTTGCATTTGGACTTCTTCGTGGGGATGGGGAAAACGGGACGTTGCCCATTCAAAGCGTATCGCTTATACGCGACATCCTTCTCCAAAAAGAAGCCTGCATTCGATTCATGGTTGTCATACATCCGATGAATTGATGAGTCAAGTAATCGATCCATAACCAAGCCCAACATTGTAACGTTGTCTTTGAACAGAGTAATCAGGGTAACAGCCAGGAGACGACGTTGTTTTCGGACGCATTCGAACATCATTGGATAGTCTTCTTCGACATAGCTCAATTTGCAATCGAGAACCAACAAGGCCACCTGCCATGACAGAACACAGTCATGATCAGAGTAAATCAACGAATCAATATTTTGAGAAGCGTCGTCTGACTTCATTATTCCCAACAGATACAATGCCAGCATTGTAGGTGGAATAGTGTCGGTGTTTGAAGATTGACAACGTTCAATTGTCTGGAGGGCAACCTTTCGGAGATGCTCAACACCTCCTGGCGGCAGTTCCATACCCTCGAGAACGTCATGGATTTCGTTTTCAAGGAAGTTCAAATACACTTCAAGTTGATGGGTCGGAGCGGGATATCGGTGCATGCTCAATGCCGCAGTTCCGAGTTCAAGTGCCAAAAGTCGGGCCTGTGGTGCCGTGATCACGGTATCCTTGACCCGATAAGATGTTCCTTCCTCGGGTCCGCTAAGTAGAATCTGCATCAATCGAAGCGAACGTTCGAGAACTTCGGCAGCTTGACGCGTCGATTTCAGCGCATCGGAACAGGGCATTTGTACTTCAACCTTTTGAGGACAAGAATCAATTTGACGAGCCAGCAGGACACCGGAAAACATGGGTCGACGGCCTCGCTTTGTGTTGAACTGGTCATCAACTGGTTGACTGGGGCATTCGATGATGCTGTTGGAGTAGGCCATGCCATTGTACAATACATTTGGCATGTTGGACAGAAGTTCACGACTCACTTTGACGGCCATGTAAGCTGCTTCAGCAGGATAACCATGATGAGCCAAAGCGTCACACGCATCCATGCGAACTTGAAGCGGCTCACGTTCCACGTGAGATGTTGCAAAAAGTTCGCCAAGTTCCAAATCATAGGGCTCCTTTCCTTCACCCATCAAGCCTTCATCAGCGCTGCACTCATTGTCATCATCATCATTATTCGCAATCGGTAGCGGTATTGAAGTCGACGAAGATGGCATATTCGAATTGTCTTGCACCATCATACCATACCAATTTGAATGACGGTGATGGCTACCAGACCATTTATTCTTCTTCTGCTTCTTCGATTTGTGTCTCCGGCTACTGCTGGCCACTGTCGATGAAGACCCCTGTGCCTCATCACCGCCAAGAATGGCAATTGTGACTTTCCTCGCTGATTTGAGCTCGTTCGTAAAGTACTTCCGGTTATTGCGCAGCAGAGGGACATTAGCACACTCCGTATCATTACTCGACAAACATGCCGTCGGCAAGGGGACGCCTCGCAATTCAGCATCTCGAAAGTTTATTTGGCACGCCTCAAGGGCAGTATGGAAGCCAGGGAAGAACTCTGTCGTGAAGGTAGCCGTGTCTTGACTCAAAAACTGGCCTCGAGCATTGACCATCATTTTCAAGTGCAATTGCTGAAAAGTTGTTGGTTGTAAACTGGTAGTTCATTCAAAAAAAGTACTTACCGCATCATTCTTTTCGATTGATCTCCAAATTTGTGAAACTGCTTGCCGATGGTATAGTTGCAGAAGTCCAGAAAGTTGTTCGCGTTCAAGGGCTGTCAATCGTGGATTCAAAGCTGCCGCCTTCCAAAGACTGACAATTTCATCGAAAAGTGCGTTAGCTTCATACAGCAATTGGACAAAACTGTTTCGTTGTAATGAACGAGCATTCTTCGCGGATGCAAGTTGCATGTGCCATTTACCGCTTTCCAGAAGTTTTGCTTCATACCAAAACAGGGTAATCTGAAAAAAATGTTCATTATTTTATGTCTTTTTTTAAGAAACTTTTTCGTATTTCTTTATGTCCCATTTACTAATTTCAGTTGGTGTTGCAGAAACACCCGCGCACAACTCTTAGCTAACAATTTCCCGTGCCAAAGAAACTGAGAAAACTGACACACCTGGTCGACGGCTAAGCAGTCAGCTGTAATCATGTGGAGAAGGGTCGTCGCATTCTCGTCATGACGTCGAAACATTTCTCTCACGATGCCGAAGAAATTCCATAACGCACTAGGTTGCTTCGATTTTAACACGGTACGGCGTATTTTGTATTCATTCGCTACTGGTGGCTGTGGCTCACTATTCAGCATTTGGACATCGCTGAAATTATAATTGCCAATTATTACTGAGCTAATCAATATGTCAACTTCGGCAATGCTTATGTTTCTTTAAAATACTGTAAACTGTAACCCGTACACCACTTTCAACTTACCAATGCACAATAGGTGAGGGTTTGACGAATTTAATCAAAATTGTCCCAATTTTGTTGTGAATGGCCTTGGGATCCATGCTCCAAATGGGCACATCATCATGGCCACCATCTGTCGGGTCCGGGGCACCACTGGCTAGATTAATGACACTCTTTGGATCGCGTAATTCATCGATTAGCCTCTGCGCGACAGGCAAATATTCCCGGGGCAACTCATTGATGAACCATTGCGCCAACTTTTTCAATTTCATTACCGGCAATTCATTGACTGAATCCCAGATAGTTGCCCGATACTCAACCTTGTCCGCTTTATGAAGTCGATACAGACAAGCAGCAACAATATGATGACACCATGCTGATTGTTCACAAGTACATGTTGCTGAGATAATCCGACAACTGAAAACACGTTTATGTTGACCTTGTCCATCGGGTTAATTAAATTAACAAACCGGTCAACGGAGATTGCAACATGGTACACTTTGCTTGTACTATTAGGCGTAAAAAACGTTTCATACATGTCGGTCGCATTTGATTTGTTGTTTGTTCTGAACTTGCTGTCGTCGTACATGGTCATTTGGACGGTAGCGGATATAAAATATCCGATTTGGACCATGTTTAGCACGTAGTTCTCATTGTATATCGCTTGACCAGTCTTGAAAGATGTTGTACTGCCATTAGCTAAGCAACTGTACAAACGAATATCATTATCGTTATCAGGGAAGCATGCACGAATGATAGGAATAATAATTTTCTCCGGAATCGGTGCTCGCAATTCATCATTCAAAAAATCAGCGAATAAAGCTTGTCTTTCGGCATGAGTCATTTTGTCCGCTCCCGGCATTTCATTCATCATGTCGTGCCATTTCTTTTTACTTTCAATGTACTGGTTATTCTGCTCAAGGTGATCAAATGACATATGCTTTGCCGCAATTGGGGCACATATGTCTAGCAATTTTGGAACTGTTTTAATAGGTGTTTTCGCAGGCTTTTCTTCACATCCTTCAAAAAAATTATCGATGAATCATAAATATGGCTCATAAAAATATGACTCGCTTACCATTGCCCCAATCTTGCCAATAGTTTCGCAGCCCACAGGACTGTTCACTATCCGAACTGTTGGATTGGTCGGAATCGTCGATGGCATCCTCGAACGAGGAGCTTTCGTTGCCATCATCTCCATGAACGATGTCGCCCATCACCCGTGTTGAACTGAAAGTTGAAATCAAAATTTTAGTCACAATAATAACGAATCGACAAACACGTCAGTCCACACGTCCGCAAAAAGCAAAAAGTTAAAGGTGCAGTCCGTCGGTAGAGAAAGGGGGGTATTAGCTAATGGCTGTGGACTTGATTTTTTTTTTCCTCCTTCTTCAGTTTATTTTTCTTTTCCATCGCACTGGAAAGCCACCATGATTACGACCCTAACCCAACGAAGAACAGACGACGCCCTGCTGGTTGTCTGTCTACATGCGCAGCAAGCCAATCGATGGTCAGTCGCCCAAATATCTATCTTTCATTCGGTCAGACCCGCGCGAGGAAGTCTCGACCTCGAGGTCGGGTTTACAAAGCGGCGTGGTGTGGCCTTGCTCGTTGATCCCCGGGCCGGCGGGGAATTTAGTTCGGGGTGGTCGATGGGGGTAACCTTTATAAGGAATGTCAACGGATTCAAAGATGATTCCACTGGTTTCATTTACTTAACATCGGTAATGCAACGGAACAAATGTAGTAAGCTCCCAAACAATAGGACATCCAGACACGCAAGCTAAACGCATTGTTCTAATATAGCCGGTAAATTCGTATAGCAATAGTATTATACAAGGGCACTGTGCCACACACAACCCGTTTACTCCCCAGCATAGCCCTAAAGCAGCTGGTCGCCAGACAAACCCCTTTTAGAGAGCATCACATCCACTGTTGCGCTACGAGTATTTGCATTTGAAACTGAAATGACCTATTAAAAGCGAAAACGCATGCAATTTAATTAAGAGACTTCATTCAGATCCCGCATGGCACGTACATAGCATCATTCCAAATACATAGACAAGGCAACATCTGCAATCGGATTCAGATAGCAACTGTTTTTGCCACTGCTGGCGGCTAAACGCGTGTGGTTCAAAAATAAAAAACAAACGGTTGCCCGAATTTTTTATGCACTGTTGCAAAAAGTGATGTGTGTAATATACTTCCGAACAAAAAAATCAACTATTCTCGATCACCTCGAACTTGCCAATCAAAACGAACGCTTGCCATTGATTCTTGACCCCCCGCAAGGATAAATATCTGCCATAGATTGCAACAGGCGTCTCCGGTGTATGTCTTGTGCTATTGCCCCAGAACTTTGGGTCGTGCCTTGACGTTGACCTCGACCCGGTTTGCGTACATACAATCGTTTGGTAGGAAATGAAAATATAAAAACGTTGGTGCTGCTCGAGAGCCTGGAACGGGCACAAGGCGTTTTTTCGCTCGTTCTCGCTTTTTTTAACTGGGTAGTCTTTGAATGATAGCTGCAACCTGAATTGCCGTTCGTTACGATAAAAAAAAACAGCTAACAATGTTGTCTCTGTCTGGAGGAGGCTATGAGGACTGGGGGGAAAGATAAATAGTTGACGTGAAACCTGACTGAAGTGAACTACAATCAAAAGGGAACGGGTGTCATGTATGAAGGGAACGGAAATCACAAACTTTTTCGAGAAACACATTCTTTTTACAACTGTTAACAATTATCAAAAACTGTGTCAGTTTAAACTAATTTGAAAAGACAAAACTACAATATCGTCAAAGTTCTGTAGCGTTCACCTTCGAAGTGGCCGGGACAAACGGAACACCGGGTTCACCACATGGTACATGTCAACACGCACAAAACTGCAGACATGAAAGTGCAAATTTTGTTCTTTTATCACAAGCATGAAAAAAAGTGCAGCTGGCTTCAGTCTGGTACCGACATGCCTCTTCGTTTTTTTAATGCTGGCAATGGTTTCATGTAAGAAAAAAAGGGGGGCAAAATGAACGCGGAACGGCCGCATTCTCATGAAATGAATGCACCACGTACATATTACTGCCGAGGCAACCATCTCCCTGGTACAACACACGTTATAGCAAGGGACGCGTTCTTATGAAGTGGTGGAGTGACCATTGGCTGTCACTTCCGCCCGCTACGACGAAAACAAGCCGGGTGGTCGTCGCTATTGATTATTGCTGCCTTTAGGACTTGTTGCATTGTACTGGTTGAGAGAAAGGTACGAAAGTGCTTATTTCAATGAATTAAGCATCACAGAATAGGAAATTGATAATTGACTTTATGATAAGGGGCAGTAATACGAAGTCTGTGCATAATATGTTTGATAAGTTTATTTAGTGTGGGTTTGAAAGAATAATATCAATATTTCTGATTTTGAAACTGGATTCACGCACTTTTTGTGTAAAGAAATCGGGTGCAGTCAGAGAAAGAGCACATGCATACGAGAGGAATCGAGGGAAAACGGAAACACATGAAAAAGAAGGGGGGACCACGACGAAGCTGACCGTTGTCGGCGGTGGTGGGCCGTAGTCGTGCGCCCCTAGTACTGACGACGGGGCCCCCCTCCGGCTGGCAGCAACGAAACGTCGAAAAAAAGAGCATTTTTGTCCACTCGCCACCACCAGTCGAAGCGAAATATCTACTGCCCCGTGGCGAGTGAGCCCCCGACCGACCAGCTGAGTGCGAAAATGTATGCAGCTTGCGGCCGCCGGCCAGTTCGACCGCGATTTGCGTCCGGGGGATGTGAAGCCGTTCCCGGCTCGGCTCGGGCGGTTACGTCGATGCCCGCGACAAAAGAAGTGAATATGCACGTCGTTGATGCCATTCCTGCCCCTGCGTTTCCGCAGGGTGTCGTCCTTCCTCCCCCCTTTCGGCTGGCGACATGCATCGGCTGACCACTCCGATGCTGCTTCCCCAATTTCAATTCTAATGTCATTTTTCGACCGCCACGGCCTTTTTCGGACACTGGCCGCCATCATTCTCGTCCTGAAAGAGATATTTTTGTTTGTTTGACCGTGTTTAAACAGCTGATTGCACCGTTTCTTCGGACATAAAATGCCATTGCGTGCCAGTCGGTTGGTACTTGGCGGCGCGCCCGAGGTCACTACGCCATAGTAAAAGCGTTGGACAGTACCATGGCACGGAAAAGCCCGACAAGTTTGAGTTATGGTTGAACCCGAAAAGACAAATGTGTTGATATTATCGTAATTAGCATGCTTATTTAAATGCAACTTTTTAATTGATACATTGTGAATGACATTAAACCAGTCCATTCAGGTCAAACTGGACTAACTACTGAATGCTATTTTAAAGCTAACTAGATTAGAAGACTGGATCCTGATACGTCTGCACTTTAAAAGTACACACCAGAAGCAATAAAATTTAAAGTTGCACTTACATTACGACAATAAAAAGCGGATTACGTAAAATCAAGTAACAGAAATGACTCAAATATGGAAATATGACTATGACTAATCAAGAGTACGAGTTCAATTTAACATTTTAAAAAGCATAAGCTGCTTGGATTGCGCAATCTGAGTCATTCATCTGAGATGAAGAAACGTGAATATACGTGAAGATGCAAAGGTGATTCAATACATTTCGTGGCAAAAACAATTTTTACACAATATATAAAGGGCTATGTGTATCAATTTTTTTGTCATCAAACTGCATGAACTCTTTTTGATCTGCCGAATCTACAAAAATACAAGAAACGATTAAAATTAATCAAAAATGTATTTAAACTGATAAAATGTTTCACTGAAGACCGTCGGCAGACACGGAGTGTATCGGGTGCCTGACGACGCGATCAGCGACACTGCATGCCATGCACTACCTGAAAAGGAGGGTATGAGTATGTTGTACAGTAAAACGTCGGCACGGGTATCCCTGTTTTCAAGGCAAAGGATAAGCATGGATCGGCGCGAGTATCCCTTCTTTCAGGGCATAGGATAAGTATGGGTCGGCACGGGTATCCCTGTTTTCAGGCTTCTTCATTATCGAAAAGGTGTAAAAAGGCCTTTTAGGCCATAGGATGCGCATGGGTCGGCGCGGGTATCCCTGTTTTCAGACTTCTTCATTATTGTCTGAAGAGTGTAAGAAGGCCTTTCAGGGCAAAGGATGAGCATGGGTCGGAACAGGATTCTTGTTTTCAGGCTTTTTCATCGTCGACAAGATGTCAAAATGCATTTAAATTAGTGCTGCCGACGACGTGGTCAGCGACACCGCATGTCATGAAAAAAAGCGGATATGAGTATGTTGTACAGTAGTTTTAAAAATTGAACCTAAATAGGGGCAGATTTTACAAAGTGCGGGTGCCAAAGAAAAAATTGGCCATAGGCTTCCGCACACATGTCATATTTGAGAAATAAAATGGACAAACTTTCGAAGTTTTAATGAAAGTCCGTCCCTACCCTAAAAGTTTTGTCAAATCAGGCAGAATCTTACACTTATTACACTGAAAAGTATTCATAATTACATTTGTAATCCCAACAACGTGATCAGCGACACATGATACCATGAATTTCCTGAAAAGGAGGCTATTAGTATAGTACACAGTCGAAAGTGACCAAGTGCGGAAGCCAAAAGGAAAATTTGGCCATAGGCTCCCGCGCACATGTCATATCCGAGAAAAAAATGGGCTACCTTTCCATGTTTTTAACAGTCCGCCAACACCTCAAAAAAGTGCCAAAACTGGCAGAATTCCATCGTATTAGACCTAGAAATTTTCATTGAAACTTACATTAGTATCGGCGACATCGTGATCCGCTACACTGAATGACAAGTACGACCTGAAATGAAAGATAACAGTACGGTATCGACTAGTGAACTTAGCCCATAGAGTTGTAAGCATCGAAGTGCAAAAGCGAAAAAAAATTGACGACAGGCTTCCGCGAACATGTCATTTCAAAACGTCGCCGCAGGCCGTTGGAAGGCACAGAAGGTATCAGGGTGTCTGAAATTGATCTATTAGTAAGTTATCCGCTTAATAAAGGCAAGTATATAATTTAAAGTCCAATTTTGGGCATGCACAGAAACCAAAAGAGGTATTAGCAATAGGATCCCGTGCACTGATCAAAAACGATATCACGGTGACACTCTTTCAACGGAAACTTTTGAAAAACAATATTAATAAACCAGAGATGCATTCAAACTTACAATGAGTGCCACTGGAAGCTGTCGTGTGACTGAGACTGTAAGGGGGTCTGAAAATAACTTATTAGTACAACATTACCTTAATAGAAGTAATTGACTAATTTGCGATCAGAATTTAGCCAAGTGCAAGAACCAATGAAAATATTGACGACAAGCTCCCGCGCACTGGTAAAAACAACATCGACAAGGCAACTTTTTAAAAATTTTTTAGAAGTTGCTTCCATCTAAAATGTCAAATAAACTTACAAAGTAGTAATCAAACCTCATACAAACTGATAATAGCTGTCGTCAGAGGCAGTAGGATGGTACAAATCGCATCGAAATGTCTAAAATTAGTACAGTATTAACTCAGTAAGTAAAGTGACAGATTTACAGCCTCTGCAGCGCGGGAAGCTAAAAAAATGGAGACAGGTTTCCGCGGGGAAACTAGAAAGCGTTGAGGCATTTCGCCAACTTACAGTTCGAATTTGGCAAAATAATTTGGCGATAGGCTTCCGCGTACTAGTCAAAAACGACAGCGCAAAGGCGATTTTTCAAGGCATTTAGTGTTACCGGAAGCCGTCGGATGGCACAAGTATTGTTTGTTGCCTGAAAATGAAAAAATATAAATTTAACAGAGCATAAAGACATACATTATCCGATTTTGCAGTTTTTACAGATTGCAAAAATGGACTGTACGTCAAAAACTTTAGTCTAAAGTTTGCAAAGACCTTGATTAGATACTTCTCGAGATGGTGGCGTTGGTGTAATACAAGTTCGTAGCTGAAAAAAATACCATGAGTACAGTAAGAAGATTAGAGAGAATGTTGGAAACGACTGTAACAGAGGCCTAAAGAAAACGGTGTATTTCGAAAAATCGATCGCTATCAATGAAACTCTGATCCAAAGTTCAAAAATACTCACTTTAGCGCAATAAAAAACAGTTTCTGCGCTGCCCGACGTAACATGACATCTGAAAAAGAAGATGTGAGTATCAAAACTAATTCAGGTGAAAGCATCAATGTGGATGCCAAAAGGTGCCAGATGCCTCAATGTTGTAAATTTTACATTCTTTGTACTTACGCTTCATCGTGCCGTATGATGCCTGTAAAGAAGGATATAAGTTCCGTATTGGTAATTCGCAAAGGTATGGCCGCTTCACTTTGCCCGCCATAACATCCTGGGAGGTAATGGCGTCGTCAGGACTGTCTCTATAGCAACTTTCACTGGCATCAGCATTTTGTGCTTGCGACTTGGCTGAAAACCAAAGTTCTACCTAATATCTTTGTGATTAGAGGCTCACAAGCAATGAAATTGACATCGTCGTCCTTACCATAAGCGACATCGTCTGGATCGAAGGGAAATCTGTGCTAGTAGCGTAGGGCCTTCTTGGCAGCCGTTGTCTTTGGCATACGATGAGATCGGCCTGTACCAGTGAAGCGAAGCTTGCCATTGTCAATCTCAACAGTCACACTGACAGTGTTTTCCTTGGCATTGAGATCGACTTGTCTGCAAGTGAGTATGTGTTGAAGATGAGCAATTAGAAAATGGTCTTGGCCATCGAAGACGATGCCATGTCAGTTGGGTTATAAAAAAGACATCAAAAACAAGACCAAGGAAGTCAAGTGTGATGGGAGAAATGAAATACTTACGAGAAGCGAACCGTGTGATTCCCATTTTGAAGAGCTTTCGTATGGGGACTGTGGCGAGTCCTTGCAGCACTTTTCGATGCTCTTTTGCATGATTTTGTCGAAGACGCGGTAGACAACGGTCAAACACATGCCGGAATAGAGGTAAACCGCACCGGCGAGCGATTCAAACACATCACCAAGGGCTTTCGGCACCTCAATATCCTTCGCATCATTGTTAGACACATCCTCGGGTACCATGAACAGCTGAAAAGCTTAAGCATCACGTACACTCGTTAAGCAATTAAAAGGTCACGATCACCACGTGTGGAAGAAGCGCTTTAGAATTGATAATGTCGGAAACGGATAAAACAACCTTAACAACTTACATCATCATTGAAGTTGACTTCGCCACCTTTGCTCGCGACCAGCTTGACAAACTTCTCAATCAAGGTGTTGAGCATGGGCGCGTGAACCATGGGAGAGCGGAGATCAGTCAAAATACCAGGATTATACTGTAGCTTATGCTCGAACAGATAACGTGAGATCAGGAAGTCAAGGACAGCATCACCGAGGAATTCAAGACGCTGGTAGCAGCCAGTCACACGGTTATAATGGAACAAGTAATGCGTGAACGCTTGAATCAAAAAAGCGGGATCACGGAATTTGTAGCAAACTGTTTCTTCGAGCAGGTGGAATCGGTGGTTTTTGTATAGCCGCAAAGTATACTTTTCGCGAACAGGTCTTGAAATATCCTGCAAATTTACAGATTAATGAAAGGCTAAAGGTGTCAATGTCTAACGTGACCAACTAAAACATTTTTAATGCCTCTAATGAAAGGGCCAAACGCAAAACAAAATAAACTCAATCAAAAACGATAAAATGTTAAAATAAACTGACCAGAATATTCACGTCGATAGGCGATCAAATACGGGGCGGCTCACAAAAAAACCTTCACATTCATGTACTGCATAAACTCAAGTGCCTTCTGTGGGCCCAGCTGAATCAAATGTGCACCAATGAGGGCTTCAACACAATCAGCAATGACCTTATCACTGATGTTCTGCTGCGTGAGGTTGTTGAAGGGATATGGGAAGATGTCATTCGTGCATTGATCCGTCAACTCGATATTTTCTATCTCATTAGCGTTGGTATTTGCTCGCATCCAAAGATGCGTCCCATCCAGTTCCCTCGACCTTCTCCGTCTCATCCGAATCAATGATACGGGAATCGAAATTGGTTCCGATTGCGACAATCCGGTAGAAGCCAATTGACGGTCGGCTCAAACTTGCCGCATTCCATCAAACAGGCAATGCCCTTTGCTTGGCCGAGCTTGAACAAGTTGGAACTGGAAACTTTCTTTGACCGCCGGGGTGCGCCTTCATTGTCGCATGGGTTATTGTGATAGAAGATGTTGATCACGCTCAGCTTTAAGAACGAATCGCCCATTGTCTCCCGACGTTCAAGATTGAATCCATCAGAAGCAGAAGATGTAGTCAAGGCTTGCAGGAGAAGCGTCGGGGCGACGCCATACGGGTTCTTGTCGCTTTTATCCTTCCGGAACCAGTGTCGAGAGACAGAGCGGTAACACGTTCTTCCAACGGCAATTCACAGAGGTATGGACGCTTCACTCCGCCCGACATCCCGGGAAGTAGTGACGTCGTCAGGACTGTTTTTATAGCAACTTTCACTGCCATCAGCATCTTGTGCTTGTGACTTGGCTAAAAATAGAGATTGTACTACTATCTTTGTAGATGAGCGACTTACGAGCAGCAAAATTGACATCGTCGACGTTACTATCAGCGACGTCGTCTGGATCGACATCACTATTGTCGGCAACGATGAGATCATCAATATTGTCATCTTCTGGGGCTTCAGTAAGACGAAAATCAAGGGTTTCATCGGATTCCTTGGTTTCGGCACGAGCTGGTGTTTGTCGAATTCGTCTGTCCCGCCCATAGCTTCAACGGGGTCGCTGTATTTGACATGCTGCAATACCGTTGATACTAACCGTTCATGTGAAAAGCGTGAATAAATTTACCGATTGCCGCTTATAAATCGACAGCCCGGGAGTACGCTTCTCCAAATCCATTAACAACGAAGTTCCATCAAAACGCGGGGCCGAGTTCAATAAAACCGGCGCATCGGACAAGATTAAGGCTACCGGAATAGAATCATCATCCCAGCCGCTTTCAAAAGCTGGTGTGACATCCGCCGTTTCTGGCATCCATGGGGTGTCAAACTTGTTGAACCTTACTGCGCCACTTTTCATCGTCATCCGACATGTCAACATCGAAGAAGTCATTGTCGTGGCTGACAGGGGACACCGTCAGTGGCTCATCAATCGGATTCAACGGCGGTCTGAAAAGGAAAATGTTAGTAGGGTTCAAACCTAATTCAGGTGAAAGTATCATCGTGGATGCCAAAAGGTGCCAGATGTCTAAATGTTGTAAATATTTACATTCTTTATACTTACACTTCATCGTGCCGTATGATGTCTGTAAAGAAGGACATGAGTTTCGTACTGGTAATTCGCAAAGGTATGGACGCTTCACTTCGCCTGACATCTTGGGAGGTAGTGACGTCGTCAGGACTGTCCTTATAGCAACTTTCACTGGCATCAGCATCTTGTGCTTGTGACTGAAAACCAAGGTTCTATCTATTTTCTTTGTGGATGAAAGACATACGAGCAGCGAAATTGACATCGTCGTCGTTACCATCAGCGACATCGTCTGGATCGATACCTCTGTCGTCACCAATTATGAGATTCGTCTTTCTCGTCTATGGCTTCGATTGGGTCGCTATACTAGATATGCTGCAATGCCATTATTACTAACTGTTGGTGTGAATAGCGTAAATGAACTTACCGATTGCCGCTTATAGATATATTGCCCGAGGGTATGCTTCTCCAAATCCACCAACAACGAAGTTCCGTCAAAACGCGGGGCCGAGCTCAATGATACCTGCGCATCGGACAAGATCGGGGCCACCGGAACAGAATCATCATCCTGTCAGCGTTGGTATACGCATCCAAAGATGCGTCCCATCCAGTTCCCTCGACCTTCTCCGTCTCATCCGAATCAATGATACGGGAATCGAAATTGGTTCCGATTGCGACAATCCGGTAGAAGCCAATTGACGGTCGGCTCAAACTTGCCGCATTCCATCAAACAGGCAATGCCCTTTGCTCGGCCGAGCTTGAACAAGTTGGAACTGGAAACTTTCTTTGACCGCCGGGGTGCGCCTTCATTGTCGCATGGGTTATTGTGATAGAAGAAGTTGGTCACGCTCAGCTTTAAGAACAAATCGCCCATTGTCTCCAGACGTTCAAGATTGAATCCATTAGAAGCAGAAGATGTAGTCAAGGCTTGCAGGAGAAGCGTCGGGGCGACGCCATACGGGTTCTTGTCGCTTTTATCCTTCCGGAACCAGTGCTCTATGTACTTTTCAAGAGACGAAACGCTTTTCCAACGGCAATTCGCTAACCTATGGCCCGCTTCACTTCGTCCGACATAACAATCTGGGAGGTAATGACGTCGTCAGGACTGTCTTTATAGCAACTTTCACTGGCATCAGCATATTGTGCTTGTGACTTAGCTAAAAATCGAGATTGTACTACTATCTTTGTGAATAAGAGACTTACGAGCAGCAAAATTGACATCGTGATCGCTACTATCAGCGACATCGTTTGGATCGACACCACTCAATTCAAGGGTTTTGTCGGATTCCTTGATTTCGACACGAGCTGGTGTTTGTCGAATTCGTCGGTCCCGTCCATAGCTTCAACGGGGTCGCTGTGTTTGACATGCTGCAATACCGTTGATACTAACCGTTCATGTGAAAAGCGTAAAGGAAATTACCGATTGCCGCTAATTGAAAGATTGCCCAGGGGTATGCTTCTTCAAATCGACCAAGTTCCATCAAAGCCGAGCTCAATGAAACCGGCGCATCGGACAAGATTAATGCTACCGGAATAGAATCATCATCCCAGCCGCTTTCAATAGTTGATGCGACATCCGCAGTTTCTTGCTTCCATGAGGTGTCAAATTTGTTGATTTGAACCTTACTGCGCCATTTTACATCGTCATCTAACATGTCGTCATCAAAGAATTCATTGTCGTGGCGGACAGGGGACAGCGCCGGATCCGAAACATCTATCACCAGTTCAGATGATGGCTGTTCCTCAGCAACGGCAGCAGCTTCTTTCACCATGATGATGTCATTGACGGCTTTGAGCTGATTGATGTTGCGAACAGTTGTCGGGCTGTTGTTCAGCGATACCGAATAGGATAGAGGCCCCCGTGGTCCTCCGGTGTTTCAACTCCGAGATTTAGAGCATCTTTGGAAACTTTGGCATGGAATTCATCGGCGAGAAGCAAGCAGTTCATTCGGAACAAAATCGTCAGCAATCCAGTGACCATTACCCAAAATGTTACCGGCATAGGATGAACCACAATCAATTCAGGAACCATGAACTGCTTCTGGGACGGATCGGCACCTCGACAAACCGAACGGGCTTGTACTACCCTCGGCAACAACAGGTTCATCCGCACTGAGGCATTGTCTACATCGAGTAGCTGCTGCTTCTTGTTATACGTCGTCAGATTGTACTTGCTCTCGTAGTACTGATCTAAAGTTTTGAACTTTAAAGCAAAACTGCTATGAGGATACAAACCGGTGTTACCTTTGCCGATGTAGAATGCTGTATTCTCGGCATATCAATACCACGGCTTGATAACGGCATCATTGTAGATATTGGAATAGGCAAAGTTCTTCAGCACGTCGTAATCGTGATGTTACATCTCGTCTTCATACTTTAATGGAACAAGCAGAGTCGAGAATGACGCCTCTTCCGGGTTGAATTCCATGTTGTGACGCATATTTGAAATTTCTCCAACACATCTTTCACTGACGTTGGTAGATAGGAAACGCCGAGATCTGAAGCTTGTTTATGTGTCAGTAAAATTCATCTAAATCAAGTTTAAACTAACTTACCACCGAAATCCTTTTTGTTGAAACCAAACCAAAACTGTGATTTATGTCCTTCGGATTGATAGTCCGACGTCGCTTCGAATTCGACGCATCGAATATCCGCTCAATCATGTCCATATCGATGACATATATGTAGAACTCTTCATTTGGAGCCTACAATGACTTGTTCAACGTGGCAGCAACAATGTGACTGTCCAGGCGACGCTTCTTCTACGATCCAATTACATGAGGAAGATTCGGCGCGAGATCATCAAACTCGTCGGCAAGCTCCTGCTTCGTGGACACCTTCTCCTTGATTACCGGGTACAGATTGTCGTCAACTTCGCCATGTTCGTGTAAAATCTTGCAGACTTCGAAAGCAACAATGATTGCCCGACATCTCCAGCTTTCACGCCGTGAATGCATGTGCAAAACGAGTCGAGTAAACACTTTTGATGAAAAAAGCGCTGCATAGCGATTCAGAATGGGAAATGGCATTGGACAGCTTCGTCACACCGGAAGAGGTCACGTACTTTTTCACACGGTAATCATTGTGCGTGGTAGAGGGAATATCGACGGTGACAGCGTTCTGAGAGCAGGACATATTGTCAATGTGAATCTAAAAACAGATTTAAAAATCTTCTGCGTTGGTCAAACAGTTACCAACCTTGCCAATGTCGTAGCAGTTTTGTAAATATCTCCTTGTCTGTTCATTTCTTGGATCCAAAACAATGGCAAACACCGACAGGTAGGATCGAGCTCGGTCATGCATCAACGCAAATGAAGAATAGGTTTTCGGGCAACCTAGCCGGATGACACAGTTACAATTGCGAATGTCGATACCATATTGAAGTAAAGATGTTGTGACCAAAACATTCCATGAACCATTACGAATAGCCTCATTGAAACGTTGATCGGACTTTTGGGCAACGCTCGGTTCGAGTTGTTCGTTGTTCTAAGCAGAACCAATATCATAATCGGGTTTGATGAAGGCAAAACGAGGATTCTAAACTGCGATCAACCGGAGAACAGATTCTAGAGAGATGGCAGTCGTAGTCGAATGGTGGCCATAACCTTGAAGTGGAAGTTCTGATTTATCGGGCAACCCATCGGGAAGAAAATGATCGACCGATATCCCCAGCCTTCACGTCGTGAATGCATGCCCAAAACGAGTCGAGTAAACACATCAGATGGAAGACAAGCAGCATAGCGGTTCAGGATGAAAATGGCATTGGACAGCTTGAAAGTCGCGCCGACAGGGGTCACGTATTCCTTAGCAAGGTAATCAGGATATCGACGGTGAAAGCGTTTTGGGAACAGGACACCTTGTCAAAGAGAATCTAAAAGCAGTCGTTGAAAACTTTTTGCGTTGGTCAAACAGTTACCAACCTTGTCAATGTCGCAGTCGTTTTGTAACTCTTTCCCTGTCTGCTCATTTTTCGGATTCAAAACAATGGCAAACACTGACGAATGGGATCGAGCTCGACAAATGTATAATGAAGAATAGGTTTTCGGCAACCAAGTCGGGTGACACAGTTACAATTGCAAATGTCGACACCATATTGTAGGATAGACGTTGTGACCAAAATATTCCGAGAGCCATTATGAATGGCCTGAATGACCTCATTGTAGCGTTGATCTGAATTCGGGGCGGCGGTTGGTTCGTGTTTCTCGTTGTTCTGAGCAACACCGTTGGAATAATTAGGGTTGTCAAGTTCTCATCAACGTTGGTTTTGTATTTGTAACCACTTTCGATGATTTCGTTCGGGGCCGGAAAGGACTTGTTCGTCGTAACAGCATCAATGTGACTGTGCAGACGACACTTCTTCGACGATCCAGTTACGTGGGGAAGATTCGGCGCGAAATCGCTCAACTCATCGGCAAGCCTCTGCTTCGTGGACACCATCAGCTTCACCATGTTCGTGTAAAATTTTACAGGTTTTGAAAGCAACAGACATCTGAGACAGTCGGATGGTAGTCATAATTTTGGGTTGGACGATCTGCATAATCGGGCAATTCATCGGGAAAAAATGATCGACCGATATCCCCAGTCTTCACGTCGTGAATGCATGCCCGAAACGAGTCGAGTAAACACATCAGATGGAATACAAGCAGCATAGCGATTCAGGATGAAAACGGCATGGGACAGCTTGAAAGTCGCGCCGACAGGGGTCACGTATTCCTTGGCAAGGTAATCAGGATATCGACGATAAAAGCGTTTTGGGAACAGGACACCTTGTCAAAGAGAATCTAAAAGCAGTCGTTGAAAACTTTCTGCGTTGGTCAAACAGTCACCAACCTTGTCAATGTCGCAGTCGTTTTGTAAATCTCTCCCTGTCTGCTCATTTCTTGGATCCAAAACAATAGCAAACACCGACGGGTAGGATTGAGCTCGACCACGCATCAACACAAATGAAGGATAAGTTTTCGGGCAACTAAGTCAGATGACACAGCTACAATCGCGAATGTCGACCCCTTCTTCCAGGATGGATGTTGTGACCAAAACATTCCGTGAGTCATTACGAATTGCCTGGATGGCCTCATCGGCAAAGCGCCATCCCTTGGTAACGACGCAAATAGTGCGCGATAGGGTTTAACGTCTGAAAAAAAGCACATGAACACGGTATCAAATTCAAAGCAAACATTCAACAAGGGTGTTCAAAACATCCAAGAAGTGGAACTTTCAGACCTACCAGACGCATTTACTTTTACAAATCCAAAATGTGAAAACTTACGTTCTTACTTTGCATTGCGGGTGCACATAGAAAATAAGAGCAAAGAAGGTCGAAACTCTGCTGGACAGGTATTGAGTGTATGATTCCCACCGTAGACGGCAAGTGGTCAGGTGAGCATGGAAAGGAAACGTATATGTGAGAATGTCAAGAAAAGTAAATGAAAATAAACTTACGGAGAAGTACTCTCCGGCTAGCTGGATTCACGATGAGCGATGTAAAGTTCCGGCATCAGAGATAGTGCAAGCATTGCGCGGACCAATCAAATGCCTGAAAACAGAAACGTGAGTACAGTAGTTAATCGGGGTCACAGCTTAAATGAATATGTCAAACATTAGAACCCCACACAAAACGGGGTGTTTAAGTTCTTAAACATGGATGTTCTCGTTTTTGTCCAAAATTCCCAAAGTTTGTTATGTTAAACACCAATGTTTAATCCATCAAACTATGATGTTTTGCATAATGAACTTCTCGGAATTTTGGACAAAAACGAGAACATCCATGTTTAAGAATTCAAACTCCCGTTTTCTGTGCCCCCTCCCGTTTCAA
The DNA here is from genome assembly GCA_024447235.1 of Panagrellus sp. LJ2285. Taxonomy (NCBI): domain Eukaryota; kingdom Metazoa; phylum Nematoda; class Chromadorea; order Rhabditida; family Panagrolaimidae; genus Panagrellus; species Panagrellus sp. LJ2285. Next base: position 583,282 of record JAMRYB010000017.1, read on the forward strand.
TCAAAAACTTATCAATAAACTTACGAAAGGTCAGGAACACATTTGAAATTACAGATGCGCGACGGGGTAAGCAATCAGCAAATCTCAGTGCCATGCCTGAAACGAGATCATTAGTCATATATGTTGCGCTATCGGACAGGTGGGAAAGGGAGTACAAGTTAGATTCGGGTATACAAACTCACAGAAAGAGAAACAGCATTCATTTGGCACCACGTTGATGAATTCTTTGGTGACGACAAGTCTCGAGCGAATGGTATGATGTCGGATGAGCAGATGTTGATTGTCGAGGTGTTCATGAAAGAAAAAATGATTAGAAGCGAAAAAGTACGTAAAGAAGTCATACCCCTTCTTGAACAGTTGACGGTAGACCGTCATCAGGGAACCAGCTACCCGCGCCCTGCTGGAATCCTGCTATCCGCGCCCTGCAGGAATCCGGCTATCCGCGCCCTGCTGCTATCCGGATGCCCTGAAACCGCTGAAAACAACCCCTCCCGAAAAAAAAAACCCCACAACACAAATGCGGCACAGTAGGCGAAGTCCTAGAACCATTTTTCAAAACCAAAGAAGATTCTTTGAAGGACCCAGACGGAATAGGGTGATTCCGCCAAACTGTACCGCAAAAAACATGAAAACAACTGGGCCCCATGATCCGGTGGCAGCCATTCTGGCACACCACCGGATGCCCTCAGGCGAACCGAGGGCAGAGGGCCCCGACAAGTGTCGAGGCCCTCAAGCAGCCTTCAGGATGTACCTGAAGGCTGCACGCCCCGACACGTTCTGTGCCGGGGCCCCAACGGCCGCATGCCTCCGCCCTGACACGTTCTGTGCCGGGGCCCTAACGGCCGCATGCCTCCGCCCCGACACGTTCTGTGCCGGGGCCCTAACGGCCGCATGCCTACTAAAAACGGCACTCGTGGCCGCTTTAAATGCGCAATTCGCGCTTATCGCCCCGACACGTTCTGTGCCGGGGCCCTAACGGCCGCATGCCTCATATAAACGGCACTCATGGCTGCTTTAAACGCAGAAAATACACGCTTATCTAACTGCGCAACTGCAATCTATTCAACGTCTTGTTGACGCGCTGCTAATAACAATACCGACTAAAGCATCACTATATGTTTCTAACGCGCGTTGCCAAAAGGCAATCATCACGCCTACAAGGAAATGATAACACCACAATTGTGGTTGACCCGAGTCTAATCACTTTTAGGATCGTTGCACTACCTCCTCATGCGATCTAACATTTCTATTGACACAACTAGCCGAAAGCAACAATACTACATCGAAAAAACATGCTAAAAGCATTTGAAAGTACAAAAAACTGCGTTATAACTAATGAAAAACATAAGCGCCGCAATCGACTTCAAAAAAGTGGTCATTTCAACGACAAAGTTTAGTTTTCAGATTATCAAAGCGTCTCAAAGTGATTCGTCTTACTGTTATACTATTTATGAATGTAAGCCGCATGGCCGTCACTGAAACAGTGGAAGCTCAATACGAACAAAAACATCACCATGTTTCTAACGCATGTTGCCTAAAGGCATTATAACTCCTATTAATGCAAATCGCCGTTGGAATCTTTGCAGTCCTGTGCTCTAACATTTCTACACTTCTATCGAATAACATAAGTGATCGGCATAACCAGCCGAAAGAAACAATACTAATAAAGCAATACAAAGCCCTGCTGAAGGCATCTGAGCGTGCTAAAAAAACGCTACCTTGCGTTGCGCATCAAATGAAATGCATGAGGCTCATGCCGATTCAATGCAACTTCAAAAAACGATAATTGAAACAATCAAAAGGATAAAGATCCTTAACGCAATTGGATGAAACTAGAACTTTTTTAGCTCATACATTGCTTTGTCACCGAAAACAATTGAACCACTACACTGTCTGCTCATTAAGCTTCACAGAAACGATTGAAAATAAAATGATCAAAAACTAGCAGTAGTGACTCTTCAATGATACTTTTCAACAGTACACCCCTAATCGTCTTCAAAATTTCCAACTGCATCCTCCGATACGATTCAAGTCGAATCAAAAACGGTAATTCCAACGCTTTTTACCCGCCACGGGCATGGAAACGATAATACCGACAAAAACAGCTTCAAAACAAGTTTTGAGTTCGAAGAGCAAGTCTTAACAAGATCCTCAACAGTACAATCACGATTGACGCTCGAAATCGATCTGTACCTTATCAGGCAAAGTTCTGCCGCAGGGTATCAAAACTCCTCGAAACCAACCCGTCAACTCTAATACTACTTATAACCGGATGTTACGAAAGTAACAAAAAATCGAGAGCTACGGTCAAACTTCGAAAGCTGCTCTAACAAAACAAGCAGAAAAAAATAAAGTGAAACCCCTCAAAAAAGTTAAATGAACTTGAACGCATCTAAGGATTCCCCAGATGATACACGGTAAACCGCCATCGAATACAATAAAATCAACGCACTCCTTGTGCTTCATATTCAAAATAAAGAAAACTGCCGGTGGCAATCTTCCAAAATACGGCGCTGCATATCCTTTCTTTTCAATACGGCGTTCTTGCTAACGCCAATCACCAAGCACAATCGCGTTCAAAAGAAACCGTCTTAATCTGTACGATAGATGTCTAATAAGAACAGTCAACGATAACCGATGACACTCTCTAACCGCCAGGCACGAGTATGCAACTTCGACACCGACTAAACGGTTTCAAAACAAGTTTAACGAATTCAAAAAATCTTGCCCTCAACGAGGCCCGCAATAGCACAATCCTAATCTCCGGCCGAAATCTATCTGTACTTTGATTAAGCAAAGTCTTGTCGCAGGGTGCTTCTCAAAAACAACCTGTCAAAACCAGCACTACTTGAAACTGTAACTCCAATTGGACGTTACGAAAACAACAATAAAGATAAAGGAAGGTATGGCAAACTTAACAAAAAGACTATAGTGAAACAAAAAGGTAAAACCCTTTGAAACCAGACGAAATTGAATTAAACGTGAGCTTCCTATGCTATAAACGTTTCACTGTCGCCAAAACAGTGCCAACGGACAGCAAATTCCTTCTGCTTCACAGTCCCCGATTCAGCATCAAAAGCCAGCAAGTGGCGACCCCGGGAAATACCGCACTTCACTTCTTTCCGCTTTTCAGCTTAAAGTTCCGTAAATTCAGCCATCACCAGGCCCAGGCAAAGCCCTGTACTTACACTACCAAAACCTCTTACAAAAGTACGCCCAAATGGACAACTCTTCAGTTTAAAATTCCTTAAAATCGCCCATCATCAGGCGCAGCTACCCTCAAACAAAACAGCAACAGGTTCACATCGAATCAGAATAGCCAACGGTAACCGCCGGCGCCCTTTCTTCACCGCCCATGAACATGGGTACAATAACTCGGCTACTCGGGCAAAGCCCTGTCCTCAGATATTATAAAAATCCCAAGAAAACCCGTCTAACAATGATACTGCTTACAAAAGTACGCCCAAATGGACAACACCGAAGCTGTAAGACAACAAAAAAGGAATCGAAAGTTATGACCAAACTTCGAAACCCGCTATAACAAGAAAGTAGCAATAACAAAAATATATAACAACCGTCGAACTTCTGCTGCCCTTGATACATCGTCATAAGAAACAGTGAATCCGACGTACCGCATCCTCCTTCCGCTTCCCCGCCACGAGTCAGTTTCAAAAGAAACAAAAAATGCCCGAGGCCACCTATCAAAGCACGAACACAGCACTTCATCTTTTTCCTGCCTTCCAGTACACCATGTTGAGTCAAATCAGCCAAAGGTTATCGAAAACCTTGTCCACCTGCCCGCAGAACTTCGGCACTGCCAAAGTTTCAAAAAACGGGTGCAACCTGTTAGTCTGCACATAATTCAAAACAACGCCGCCAGTGGCAATCTTCCGCATCCTCCTTCCGCTTCCCCGCCGAGAGTCAGTTTCAAAAGAAACAAAAAATGCCCGCGGCAACCCATCAAACCACAAACACAACCCTTCGCCGCCCTTCTGCCTTCCAGTACGACATCTTTGCGTTTAATCGCCGATGATCGGGCCCAATTAAAACGCCTTCAAAAAACAGCTCCAGTCGACATGATCCGCGTCGAGTCAAACCAGCCAAAGGTTATCGAAAACCTTTTCCACCTGCCCACAGAACTTCGGCACTGCCAAAGTTAGAAAAAACGAGTGCAACCTTGAAAGCTACACATAAAAACAACGCCGCCAGCGGCAATCTTTCCGGAAACCCATCACTTGGGTCTCAAAACATTTCACAACGCACCCATCAACATGTGCGTCAATGGAACAGCACGCCAAATAGCCGACAGCTTCCTCCTCGCAGCGCACTTTCGCAAAGCCCGCCAAATTTCGCTCCGCTTCCCTTCCGGCTTCGTGTCCCGTGATTCTTCTCGATTCGTGTTCCAAATCGATCTTCACGTGCTTGATATCCATTTCAACGATGTCCACGTTGAATTCGCCTCATTTTCACGGCCTCAGGGCACAGTGAGATGGATGGCTTCTTCTCCCGCGTCCGTCCTTTCCAGCGCCCTTCTGCTTGCTCCCAATCCAAAACAGCCATCATCAGACGGAATTTCGTCGATACCGGCCAATCCATCAGCTTCCTTCGACGAACACCCATAACAAAACCCCTAATAACAACCCCCATAACAAAACCCCTAATAGCAACCCTATAAGGAAAAACCTAGTAGGAACCCCATAAGAAGACCCCTCATAACAACCCAAAACAAAAGTCCCTTATAACAACCCCATAAGGAAGCCCCTAGCAACACCCAAATAACAAAAACCCCTAATAACAACCCAATAACAAAGCCCCAACTTTAACAACGACCGAAAATATATAATTTTTTAATTGATTAGCTTGAAAACAAGCTCACACACTCAATTCACACACACCGTTTCATAAAAACCCCGAACAAGCCGCTTTCTTGACAGCTCCCTCATTCTGGAACCTCTTTTGCCGCTGCCTTCACTGCATCTTCCTGTCCTGGCACTGTCCTTTCCATCGTGTTCATTGCCGCCACGCCTGATACTCCATTACTTCACACTGAGGAAGTTCCATTTTCGCCATCCAAGGACGAGTTTCATGAAATCGCAGACATTACCATTAGCCAGAACCTTTTTTTTGCCCCCGGTTTTCCCCTATCCCACAATCACCCAAACACATCACTGGTCGATATCGTCAAGCCCTGAGTACCGTTATAAAAGAAAACAGGTGGTCGCCAAACCAACCTAATTTAGAGGGGCCCCATGGTACCATCAAGCTCAAAACACCGAATAGCAACGATTTGGTCTATTTTGGTTCAAAGGAAGCCCCAAAAGCGCGAAAAAGGTTCCGACCGGCAGTAATGCTGGATCTGTGTTGCCATTTACTTTGGTAACACGTGCAGGTTTGTATTTGGCGTGGAACGGCGAACACGGAATACGGAACAGCTGCTACAGGCATCGAAAAGCGGCATCAACATCATGCATCGCGGCATCCCTTCTCGGCATTCGCTGCGACAACGGCATACACGCGCGCACTCACTCAAACCACCATACAATAACCACTCACACAACAACAAACACTCATAATCACACAAAAAGGGGGTTAGAATTATAATAAAAAAGGGGAAGGGGTTAATAATAAAAACTTTAAACCGACCTGCGACGACCAACAACCGGGGTCAACAGCTCAATGCCGTTGCCGCATACGTACACGGTGCCATCATCGGCAACCGCCTTGGTGGTGTTGCCTCCGGCGATGACCTTCTTGAAGATGACGTGAGTCAACTTCTTCTTGCCATTCACCGTGACGACCTTGTTGACCGTTCGGCGCATGTTGATCGCCGTCTCACGGTTCAGGCGGTACCGGTCAAGGCGTCGGGTCGCACCCAATTGCCCTTCCTTTGAGCGGCCAAATGTGAAGATGAAGCCCTTTCGGGACAACATCACCAAGTGGTTCTCGCCGGCGGCAATTTGGGTGATGGGGTCGCTGGGATCGTTGTAAACGAGAGCCCATTGGCCCGGAAGACCCGCCTTCTGGAACGATGGCGGCAACGAGGCACCGTCCATACTGCCTTGGTACGACACGATGCCGTTGTCGTTGAGGACGGCCTTGAACCGCCCCTGGTCGACGACCTGCTTCTGGTTCGCCGCGGCCAGTTTCTGCCCGACGATGACTTCGCGCATGTTGTTGATGGTTGGTGGCGCGTCGGGCAGATCGTGGCCGATGATGTTCTCGACGAAGTTGGGGTCTTCGTCTTCTTCGGCGTCGTCTTCTTCGGCGGCGTCTTCTGTTCGGCGACGGCGCTGCGGAACTTCAGGCTCCGCTTCATCATCATTACGACGCTTGCGAAGACGTCGAGATGGTTGGGGTTGCTGCGGCGGGACAGCTTCGGCCTCCGGCTGGGCTTCAGGTTGCGGGACCTGGACTTCTGGCTCCAGCAACGGTTCGACCTCGGGCTGGGCCTCAGCTTCCTCCTCCTCAGGGACGGCTTCTGGTTCCGGGTCGAAGTCTGGTGGTGGGATCAGCTCAGGTTCTTCAGCCTCTTGCGGCTCCACCAGAACTTCGCCTTCTTCCATTTCGACGTCCGGCTGAGGGATCGGTTCGGGTTGTTGGGGCACCGGTTGCGGCGGTTGGTATTGGACGAGGTCCAAACGGTCCTCTGAAACAGGTATGTTTAAAACTGTTCAAATGTGAGTCAATTTTATATATAAACTTACCCCAAACAAAGAACCGCTCGTTCAGATTCGCCGTGGCGAAAAACTCGTCCACCCACTGATCTTCGCGGATGGCATATTGCCGGGCCTCAAAGTGAGCCAACCGGTCTTGGCGAGTGGCACCTCGGGCCAGTTGAGCCGTGAGATGGACACGGTCGTGGGCCTGCCGGAATGCGGCAGACCTGGCAACACGGGCTTGGTCGATCCAAGCTCGCTTCAGCTCCGAGCGGTCTTCGACACGGCGTTGTTCGAAGGGCACGGGCACGGTCTTCAGCGTTGCACCGACGGACGATGAACGCGTCCTCAGACCAATCTGCAACGCCGTCCGCATGCGCCGTCCATCATTGTAGACACGGTGAAGTGTCTCCATCATGACGGAGCGACGCTGCATGGCACGGACGGCGTGCTTCGAGCGCTTGACTTGGCCGGGAGCTCGATCGGCATTGTTGTTGATGCGCTGGTTGGGGCCGGCAGCATCATTGACGGCAACGGGTTCTGAAAGATGATATGGTGAGTTTTGATTCATAAAATTTCAATTTCAGAACACTTCAGACAACGAGAAGCCGAAGTACTCACCTTCAACCACATTGACCGCCCTTCCACCTTGGTTGCTCGACACGATGGCCGGTGGGGGAGCCATCGCGGAATTCTCGCCCTCGGGCGCGCTGTTAGCCGATGGATGGCTGTTGGCAGCGGCTTCGGACGAATTCGTCGTGGGGGTGATGTCGGACATCTTGAAGCTTGCGTGAGCAAATCGCGGAGGTTTTGTCAACAACCTGAAATGTGAGTTTACAAGTTTAATACTATCATTGGGTTGTCATAGGGTCGGAAAAACACGTTAAAACTGATCAACATCACGAGTGGTGTCCAAAAATGGGTAAAAATATATATAAAATTAGTAAATTTTCGAATTGGGGAGGACAAAATAGAGCTTAGGAGATCAAAATTGACGAATAGCGCCTTGTAAACACGGTAAAAGGTAAAAAGGAATGCGATAGAGCGTGTCAAAATAGCAATATCTGATGAAAAGCGCGACATAGCCTGAGGCAATACGATTTAGATGGGTTAAATTACTGACTTTTGGAGTTCAAACCGTCAAAATGGACCAATGCGCATGGCCAGGGGCACGAAAAACACGTTTACGGTAGATGTGTGAACCAATGAGGTCAGTCAGATGGCTAGAAAGGACGAATAGGGCGAAGCGACTAACAGTTGTTTCAAAAGGCATCGAAAAATGGTCAAAATGCAACATAGGTACAAGGTTTTTGATTGTAGCCGCGTAAAAAGCTGCCTATAACATCTCGTTACATAAGAAAGGCTTCAAAAGAGATACCATAGTTGGATTGATTGACTGAAAACGCGAAATGGCCTGAGGCAAGACAATTTAGATGCGCCAAATTACTAAATTGGGGGTTTGGGACACTAAAGGGGATCAAGGGCATGGCCATAGACACCAAAAGTATGTTAGATGCGGATTTGTGAATCATAGATGTCAGCCAAGGTTGCCCGGAGGCATACGGATTGATGCTGGGCAGTCGACACCCTTTAGAATGGGTTTGTGTTGCATAGCATAGCTCTAGTACCTCGAGTTTGGCGGTTTTGGCAGCTCGAAGAGAAGCAAAATCCATGCAGTTACACAAATAAGACTTCAAAATGGTACTTTAGACAAGTTATCAAAATTGCGAAGTGAATCGAGGACGATAGAAGCACATTTCATGGGCAAAACCCGGTCAAAAATGGAGCCGTGGCCAGCGGCAACGAGTAGCGGTCAAGCTCTAGAGCGTCGCGACGGGGTTCAAAATCGCATTGTGGGTACGCTGATATCGCGTAAAGGTGTTCAAGACGATGATCGCATGTTTGCGAACATTTAGTAATGATAGAAACGAAGAAAAATGGTAAAAAAACGAGGTTCAATTACATATATTACAGGTTTTACGAGTATTCGTACGAAAAAGGATGACCGACTCTCGGTTCAAGTTCGAGACGTTCTTCGAAGCGATCGCTCGGTGTCCCTCTCTCCCTCTCCCTCATCAGTGACGTGACAGACGGGCCATGGCACGCACACTGCCATGGCGCAGGAGCAAAACGTGAGTTCGCTCGCTCCTTTCCAGTCGTTTTTTCTCCATTGTCTTCAATCGCCTTTTTCAACGTTTTCAGCCGGCGTTACTTGTCTTTTCTCGATTATCACGCCACTGCCTTCCTTTTCCTTGCTGTGAAGATTCAACTCGGCATACATTTGGAGGGTTGCGACGTGATTTTCGATGTTCATGAGGAATTTCGTCGATTGGATCGAAAATGTGCAACCCGTCTCATCAACGAAACTTGCTATGTTGGTGCTCTTTTGTCGATGGGGAGAATGGTTTGTCTCTCGAAGGTTGGTTTGTATTTATAAAAATGTGAGATGTTGTTTCGTTGTCACTCTGTTCAGAGAACTTTATATATAATTTTTAGATTTCGGAAGCCCCATCATCCCTGCGTGATCAACATACACGTTGATTTGTTTCCCACTCGATGTTCACGTCATCAGCCTTCATCTCATTGATGTAACCAATGAACAACATCAATGTTTTGAACGTTTGTGACGTGTTTATCGTAGTATCCCTCGAGGGCGGCGTTTATGAGAAGATTTGGCGACCACAAGTTGGTTTTCATTGATTTGAACAACTTTGCCAACAAATTATATATAACTTTGCTTTTGTTACAGATTTACTTGCTTCTCGTCAGTGACTACAGCTCTTATCACATCGTTTTGCGTACATTAGACCAAAGCCGTCGCCACCATGGCATGTAGGTGTGCGCTAATACTGCATTTTGGCATCGACAGCCGACTCAACGTCGACTATTCAATCTGCAACATGTTGATGGTTCACAGCACCTTCTCGCACGATGCCTCCGGCATCTCTGTCACTGCCGATGGCCGTGATCATCACGATGTTTCTTCAAAGAACGTGAACGAGATGATGCCAACGGGTAAGAGCTACAGCTACATAGTAGGATTATTGCAGAGTCCATCAATCGTATGGTTGGATCGGTCAACGGGCTTTGCTTTAAACTTCAACGTCAGCGCCCTGATGTTACACGGATTGCGTTTTTGTTAAACATAAGGTAACGATTGCCGATTTCAAGCAATCGTATCACACATTTGGAAGATTCTGGCTTCGCCATCAGCATCGCGTAATAAAACAGACGCGACGACATTTTTGCCTTTTTGCATCACCCGGCAAGCTTATTAGCGAGATCGACTGCGCATGATTTCATGCTTTGAATGATAGTCCATTGCAAAAAATTATGCATCGTGATCTGCACTTGCATTGTTTTCCGATGATTGAGTTCTCGGGCCGGTCAAGATGGCTAATTCCCCATGTCGTACACGTGATGTTCCCCGACTTCTGCTCATTACCGAAGCCGGGCTAATTGCAGGAGTATTTCTCATTCTTGACGTCGGTCTTTTGAGGATACGGCAATAAAGGGGGTCCGCATTGTGAAAAAGAAGCAAGCATTCGGGGGTGGTCTTGAAAAAATAAACAAAATGACATTCCGGGTGCGGAAAAATTTGATAAAGATTAAAACAATAGAACTGGTAGTTCAACACAACATCATTTATTACATCACTGCATCGAAACATTACGGCACTATCAAGTTTGGCAAAAAGGACACTTCCCTAACGGGGAATCGAACCCCGGCCGCCTGGGTGAAAACCAGAAATCCTAACCACTAGACCATTAGGGAGCCTGAGGCGATTGCTTGACATTTTGCAGTCGTATTATCAACTTTTCGTTCACTTGCATCCATTTTATTTGAAAACTAACAACAATTTACTAACAATTACCAGTTCATATGTCAGGTCGTCTATGACTAGATAGTTACATAACCGAAAAGTGAACTCAGAACTGACTGTACACCCGTTTTTGAGTTTATTTACCTATCAGATTTGCGCGAAGATTGAATTGCGTAAAGTAACTCGTTGAAAAACTGCTCCAATCCTTCACCGGTAACCGCACAACAAGGAATGATTTTGATAGCGAATCGATCTTTGAGATCTTTTGTAAAGTAGTCTTTGAACTGTAAAGACTGGTTTGTTGATTGCCACAAATTAGTAAAAAAACGTACTTCTTCGGATGATTCGGCTTCAGGCTTATCTTGTTTGTTGGCTAGAAGAACCACAGGGTAACGAATACTAATCTTTTCCTGGATGAATGCCAATATCGTGTCCAACTCAACTTTAGCTTCTTCAAATCGACATGAATCACTGGCATCAATGACGAATACAAGGGCGGTGGCATTTTTCAGGTATGTTGGCCACGACGATCTATATGATTCTTGACCACTGATATCCCATAATGAAAAGGTGTGACCGCGTGCCGGGCCTTGAGTGACTCGAATCTGAGATAGTTTTGTTACATTTTAAAGTCAAAAGTTGTCAAAAACCTACTTTTTCACAGTTGAATCCCACAGTCGGTGCCGGCAGAACCATTTTCTGCCGTTTCAACCGATACAGTACAGTCGTTTTTCCGGCACTATTCAATCCAAGTAAAACAATATCATGTGACGAAGACTCTAACAGTGAAGACGCCAAACCCATGACGGATTCGGCGAGACGACTAGCCAGTCCTCCCAAATTCGGTTAGTTGATAGGGCGACGGAGAGGATCAGGGTCAGTCCTGCGTGCTCTAGTCATCGATTTCGTTTAAAAACCCGACGCAAATAGTCTGAGGGCAAGCCCCACGACCCAACTACGCTTACCAGCAGCCGGTGACAAATCGAAAAACGTTGTTTTTAGCGCATCGTCGTCACATCTCGTTTTTCTTAACCACCCTTCGGCGATGTCGTCGTCGTCCGTCGAGTTGCTGGTGGTGGTGGTGGTGGTGGTAGTGCTCCAGCACGACGATGCGCTTTTTGTCATGACCACAGCTGATGTTTGTAGCTCGAATCTTACGCATGAGTCTTTCAATGTTCGACTATGTCCGTCTGACATACTCGGATCGCGCAGAACAACTGGCTTTTGTGGTCAGCTGAGTAAATGTACCTTTGAAAATTGACATGATGCACTCGTTAAGAGGCTTTCTACACTTCTTTCCGTCTTTTCGGTGCAATTTGCAGTCTATTGACATGTTTTTTTTAATGTTTTTCGAACAATTTTGGAGTGACAGTAGGGGGCAACTCTTCCCGAAAACCACTTGTGCACCAGAAACACATGTACGATAAGCACTATGAGCAATATTGCTGTAACAAGCATCTGAGTGGTCAATATTTCGACTGTTTTGGCCAAAATGCTAAGCGACAAAGGCTTATTTATTCAAAGAAAACGGAATGGCATGACATCTTGCCGGATTTGGTTGGTTGTCTTAAAATGAAATGTTCGAAGCAGGGTTCTGACAAACTGTGAGAAATAAATGTATAACAACCTTTTTTGAGGCAATAATGTTTGTTCTCTGTGAAAGCATGAATAAAACAGACAATAGACAGCTGCGAGAAGTGTACACGACAACAGAAGGCAGTTGAATTCAGCTGCAAGTCTGCGGGCCGCCTCAAAGACGGTGCTCTTCTTCGGTGTTTGTGCCTTAGGGCATTGGTGGCGCTGTCTCGCAGTTAGCTTAAAAGAGCATTGCGCGCTGGCATTCCCCTTTTTGCCCTTCTTTTTTTCCCGTGGCACTGCGGAAGCTGTCTTGAGACCGACCCCCCGTTTCATTCCCGTCCCTCGATGATGTCAATCAATACCCGAGGCTAGACCGCCTCGGGCGGGCAAAACTCGCGGTCCATTTACAGCAGGTTGGACCCGACTATATCCATGTTCGCGCGCTACTGACTCACATCAGCCCTGAGGCTCTCTCTTTGTGTGCATATTGCTGCCAGCCTCGACAAATCCAAGCCCCCCTCCGGCTTTGGTGGTGGCGATGAGGTAGTCCGTGGTGGTTTCGAATGCAGGCCTGTTGCGCCGGCAATTTCGACAATGAAATGGTAGTGAGCGCGTTCCACCTATGAAAATGAGGCGTCGTCATTCTGCATCGGTGGTTACCACGCGACGCCCGTTGGTTATGGAGTTCGGTCGAGGTCCTGGGGCAGGCCTTGCATCCGACTCATCCACCCTCCTTGCGATCTTCATTTATTGAAAAACGATCTTCATTTATGGCTGCAAAAAGTCGATCTGCTTTTTTTCCGTTTCCGTTTTATGAAAAGTGCTATCTTCCCACCATTAACTCGGGCAATTTTCAATCGTGCAGAACATTGCTACAAGTTTTCTTGTAATCCCATCCCTTCGTTTTCTCCCTTCCTTTTTGCGAAGTATATACAATAAAATCTGACAATCATTCAATTTCACTCAAACTTGAAACTGAACCTGTTTGCTCAAAACATGTACGAATTCACCTCTTCGCGTCATTTCCAATTCCATAAAAACTTTTTCCTCATAAACTGTTTCGCTATTCAGATTCTGTCCCAGCTGTCTGTCATTAATACATAGACATAACCCCTACTAACCAGCTTTATATAACTTTTCAGTCATTTAACCCTACCAAAATGCCAGATTTGGTGGAATTCAACGTCGGCGGGCAACTGTTTACCACAACTTTCGACACAATAGCTCAAGACAAGCGATCGGCTTTATATACAGTTAGTTTTGACCTTAACCGATATGAATTCTAATCTTGAGGTATTCTAGTGGTACTTGGAGCGTAAAGGAGCTGCCCATTTGACACGAGACAAAAATGGTGCCTATTTCATCGACCGTGACCCGTACAGGTGTGATTTCATTCAATTTTAATGCATTTTTAATACAACATACCCTTTTTTAGCTTCGGCATTGTGCTAAACTATTTGAGGCTGCATGCATCAAAGCAATTATGGGAAGCATGTTTGCCGAAAGATCCAGACCGTCTGGCCTTGCTGACCCAGGAAGCGGAATACTACCGGTTGCCCTTGCTACGCGATCAAGCTATTGCACTTCTTCACAACTGCACGGAGAAAGGCGACGTTTCATACGTCAACGAGGTGCTTAAATAATTTCCCTAACATTGATTCTAAGCTTTCAAATTCAAGCCGGCTAAAGCATAGCGCTTCTCAACCAAACTGTAAACTAACTTTAACACATTGTGTTTAGGTTCTGGCCAAAAGTGTCAGTTGCCCGCAAGGCTTTGACTTGAAGCAGCTCAATCTTGACGACTAACAACAACCTCAGTTTTCACATACTTTCACGTCACGTCTACTTTTACCACGCTTCTTTTAATTCTATTTCCACTCCCGTCCAACCATTTTGGAGTTTGCATTTCTCATTGCCTTGCACCATTCTTACTGATGTTCTCATTTTTTGGTATTATTTATTTTGCATTTTTAACTGAGTAATCTTATGTAAATGACAGTATAACATTGGGCTCACTGTGTGAAAGCATGTAAAATGAAAAAAAATGAACATCTTCAGAGATCTGTTAACTGTTTTTGAGATCATTCGCAAAATTAATTTAATGGACTTAAAACTGACGACTAGATAAAGTAGATGATTCTTAATTGCGCACATGGCAGTATATAAATAGTCGGAATTGAATAAATAATTACTTTTTTTGACAGTGGTAAGTGCAGTCTTTTTGAGGAAGAGGTTTAAGACTATTGCTCCAAGCAGGAAAAATGGATAGAAGTCAAAGGAAAGGAATTTGTTGGTTTTCTCTGCCTCCAGCATGTCTCAACTCAGACGGCAGCGCCTTTATGGGTAAGAAAATCAAGCAATTGTTCAATCTCCGAGTTAATCCTGGCAGTAGCCTGTCGTATCCGTTGAGCAATTTCGTTAGTTTCGCTATCATCAAAGGAACGTCCACAGAAGGATGCAACCATAGCTTGTGCGTGGGCATCGTCACTGCAAAATGGAAGGAACTCCATTATTTTCTTGTTAAATTACTACTTGGAAAAAGTTTGTTACTGTACCTAGCGACTGACATGTTACTGCCATTTTTGTTCTTATTAGCTTCTGAGGAGCCTCGCATAAGCAATTTGTCTCGGAGCTCATGCATGTCGATGAAACTGCGTCGTTTGCTTGGAGTCGAGCGAATCTTGTGTGGGGTGGCCGTCAAATCGAGCTAGAAGTGGTTCAAGTTAATTCGATTCTTAAAAAAAGTTGTTACAGTACCTGTTTGAGTGCATCATTAAGGTCACCACACTTGACTCGTATCTCGGAGTAATGCAAAATGGTATTTTTAACAATTTCATGAATTTCCGCAACCCAGAACTTCATCGACAATCCCAAAGCTCTCCTGCACTCATTGATGAAAGATTGTGATTGAGCAACGGATTTGTCAAGGTTATGGTTGTTCCATAGTTGCAGATATTCGCCCTTGTGGTCACCATGCGGGGACCAATCCATGACAGCCGACCAATCTTTCATTAACAATGGTTCGACTTTGATTCCGGCTTGAAGCATTGACAAAATGCCCTGCTTTGTGTAGAGATCGCCTCGATTGAGATGAGGATAAAGGAATTTGACCGTCATTTTGACATCCACCTTGCTCAACTCTTTGCGCACTTTAGAAAGTAGCAATCCAAGAAGCTTTGCGCAGGCCTTATTACTTTTACATTCATCGACGACTTCGCATTTAGGGTCACAGTCTTGATGGAAGCACGGACTTTTGGAAACGAAGATTACTATTTCATAGAGATCAACCTTAAAATTATCACTTTATTATGCCTTTCTTCGATTGATTATATGACTCACCTTGTACTTTGAAATCAGATCATAAATAGCAGCCACGAGTTGTTCTTCAACGTGGGGTTCGTTCTTCGATTCGTGATAAAAGTCGCCCCGATAAATGTAATCCTCTCCAATCAATGTGACAATGAGACCACTGCTTTCATGCTTGTGTTCAAGGAAACAGTTTTGAACATGCTTCGGAACATGGAATTTTGATGGTCCGTTCGTGCAATCACCACAACACTTGCAACTAAAGTTGAATATAATTAGTAAACAACCTGCTATATCCTTGAAAAGTTTGTAGTTTACCTGCTTGAGCAAAACTCGTACACCGATCTACATGGACATTCCTTTTTCACGCACTGCTTTTTACTCTTCGCACATTGGCATCCTTGAGACGGTTTCGGTACTTTTGCGACTTTCTTTGTAGGTTCCTTGTTTTTGCATATCTGCTTACATGCACAAAGCTTACTGCACCCTTCCTTGATTCGCAGACAATCACATCGCTCGGACTTGAGGCAAACATTTTTGGCAGGCTTGGCAGGATCGACCTCACATGAGCACTTGCAAATTGCTTGATTCAGGCAGTCTCCGCGAAATCTGAAAATCTTTTTTCATGTCTCTTTGTTCTGTTGCAACCAGTTGAAAACTTGATTGCTTCTCTCGCCAGCTGTCTGTGCCATTCGCGCAGGGCAGGGGCCCCCTTTGGCACCGCAGGCGACGACGAACGGTCCCTACTGCGCAAGTCCTCATTTGATTGTGCTTCGAGGCTTGGTTAAAGTGTTCAATTCGTGCTAATTACAATCAAGGGGGAAAGGAGGGAGTCTAGTCTGCGCACCCAATTTAACAGCGGCGTCCCAGCTACTGTTTGGCCGCCGGCGACCGCGGCCGCGACCGTGCCGTTCGTAATTCGCGTCCGACATGAAAAACCATGACGGCTCGCTCCTTGGCATGACAGTTTAAAACGGCTTAAAGGGGCTCTGTCAAGGCCTGTCATAACTAAGCTAGACGCCTTCGATGCCTACAGTCGTCAATCAATTGTCAGGAGTGGTCAGTGCCATCATTCATCACCTTTTACTAGCCTGCGGGGATGGAATAATTGGAAGCCGTCGGACACCATTGCATTTTAGACGCAACGCGTTCGACTTCGACGCAAAGCCCATTATTTAAACTATAAAATGCATAACAACCAGTACCAGGGCATGAAAAATTGGAAAAGTCGTTGTGATTACAGTGTTTCAAGTGTTTCAACGAGTGTAAATAGTCCCAAGACAAAACGGAGAATGCGATACGGAAAAAGCGCCACAGTAAAGTGCCTCAAGCGAAATAGCATTAACTGTGCCCGTT